>OX104130.1:76674698-77874698 GCA_944470555.2 Heterobilharzia americana | reverse complement strand
TATCTAGGAAGCACTGTTTCAACTACAGGTGGCGGCACAGACGAGGACATCAAAACCAGCCAGGATCGGAAAAGCAAGACAGGCGTTCATTAGCCTGAAACCAGTGTCGAGATCTGCACTGCACCCAGCATAAAGCGTCAACAACATCCGGATTTTCAACACCAACTTCAGTCAAGTCAGTGCTTCTATATGCCTCACAGACTTGGCGCGTTACGAAAGGCATTGCCAACAAACTACAGACATTCATCAACAACTGCCACCTACGCTGGCTCCTTACTGAAGCTCAGATGGCCAGAAAGAATAAGCAACAAGAAACTCTGGCCTGATAATGAACCAACCAAGAACCCATCGCTCAAATAATATGCAGGAGGAAGTTGAGATGGATTGAGCATGCACTGAGAAGGCCGACTGGGGACATCACGTGCCAGGCATTCGAGTGGAACCCTGATGGGAAACGGCGAGTTGGGCGTCGGAGGTGAGGGTGACATAGAGGAGATGGTGTGAGGAAGAAATAAGAGCTTGCAGAGAAAAGAGTGGAATGGAGACGTGCTACTGAAGCCGTATGTTCCATTAGGAACCCAAGGGACAAGTAATAATAATCATAAAACTATGAAATGAAAGGAAAATATTACTACGGGAGGGATAGAAATTATATCAGAGATTAAGAATCTTGAAATTTGGATGAGATGTTAGTCCACCAAAGTTACAGTTATGGATTTAAAGTGGATCTATCTGATATACAACAAAGAAGAATATACCTTACTAGTCAGAAACTCCTCGAGTTATTACCATGTCATGGTCTAGTCACGTTTTGCTTTTTCTTGATAAAACCTATTACAGTTAAATACATACGGACTAGTTTACGAACAACAAAAATATAATGAGTTACTCAGAGATAAGGGAGTAATGCAACAGAATTTATATCAGATTCTGAACAGTAAAAGAGCGTAAAGCCATCGCTAGCAAATCAGTAAGACCATCTACCTAAAACACTGTAGTAATTATCTCCACTGAATCGTGAAAAAGTCTAGTGTAATGCTAAGTAAAAGAGTTTTTATTTGTCTACATAAAGTTAGTCACACCTCTCCTCCTAGTTAAACAGTGAATGCAAACCGTGTAAGGGAGTTCAGATGCATAGAACTGTGGAACTCATCAGTTGAGAGTGAAAGTGACTCTATAATCATCAAACATCAAAACAGATTCAGTTGGACGATACTTGACTTCTGTCTTCAATCCTACAGATTTAAATGTTTGGTAGTAAGCAGCAGGTCAATGCATGTTTACGCCATTACGTGTAAACTTATCAATACTTTCTGAATGTCGCTATTTTCTACATTGAATGTCAAAAATAAGGAAATAGAATATCTGACGAATAAGTGGCAGATATCATAACCTGAGTGCGAACAAACTCTGTAGTCAGGAAGAATTTCGTGAACTAAGTGGGGGATTACATCTACTCTAATCAATTAATTTAAAATTTCATACTTCTGCCTAATTTAAAACTAACTAACTGACTGACTGACTGTCAAAACCAACATAGAACCTCGTAAATGGGTCCATCGGCTCAAGTTGCCACATTTCACAGTAGTACACAAAAAACAGGTGGATAGGAAGAGTGATATCAAAGAAGATAAAGTGGTGTGAGAGAATAAATAATCTGAAGATAAAGATTAGTGTAAATATTCATGCCTTAGAACATGCCAAGAGGTGAACACATCTACACTATTGTGACCGATTTTCGGCCATATCACCAACAGTCTTCAACCACTGATTCCTTCTTCTCGAGGTCCCCAACCAGGCAGTCTACATCACCACATATGACTCAGACCAATAGTAAGAGACTTCATCGACTGATACCAAGTCTTCATCTGGCCACTCTATGCCATCTTCCAACCGAATCCAACTTCGTCTAGCATGAAACGACGATTTAGGTGGTGACTTGGCATGTGTAGTACATGTTCAAGCCATCTCAGTCGACTAAGTTTCTTAACTTAATCAATTGACTTGCCCGTCTTGCCTAGTACCCTTCGGCTGACCTCGACATTCCTCACACGATGACGATTTCACCAAACACGAGCAATGGTACGAAGACACCTATGTAACCGCTTCATGTCTTCTACTTTTGATGACCATATCCCACAGCCGTACAACACGACAGAACGGACTGCAGCGCAGTATATGCGTCCTTTGATAGATAGTCAGTGTCAGTGTCACAGGCGAAGCAATTCGGCAAATGATGAACAGGCCTTTTGTATTTCAGCTGAGATTTCGTCAGCAACCAGCCCATTCGGGTTGATACAACTCCCCAAGTAAATGAAGTGGTCCAAACATCCCACCACTTCCAATTTAGAACATGTATTATCCCTTCGGACCTGTTATAACACAACTCTAGAGAAACATTCAATAAGTAACTCGTAATCAGAACGTTGATAAAGCTGATTCCCTCACGGTTATCACGACAGGATTTCAACCTTCACAACCACTGGAAATTCTCAAAAGACGATACCATTCTGATAGGACTACCTCTGTTTTTATGCCCACTTATGAACAGATCTTTTGAAGACATCTAAAAGTTAATCGTCTATTCCTGCCATTTTGCTTGATTTAAACCATAAAACAGAGTTCAAGACTCCAATTACTTTGGAGGGTCAATATCGGTGTCCAACAAACATGAGCAAATGAAGCTAAACTGTTCCTCAAGGTTTTCTGACCTACTGTTTTGAAACGTTTTTATAGAATCATCTTTATCAGAAACAGTCTGGCATACTATCATAATTTTGCACACCAGCCAGTCAAAAAGTTTTAAACATCTCCCGACAATATTTCAAAGTAGACACCACTTCAAACATTTTTACAGCCTGTTATTTATCACCACTCACAAGTAGTGCAAAGACATGCAAAAAACTTACAGAAGATCAGAGAATAACCTGAAACGAGATGTACTACACTTAACTCAAAAATACTTTATTGAAAGTAGAGATTTCCTTCAGTGAATTGTCATAACAGACTTAACAGAAAAGAAAATATTTTTACCACTATTTCATTTACGAAAGCTGCACAGTTGTGATTAAAGTGAGTATAAACAATTAATAGTATATTGTTATTCAGTGGAGACACGTGATTACTATAATGACAAGGAGTAGAATGGAAAGTTCCTAAAGACAGAAGAAAACTACTACCTTGGCCATGGCAAGGTTACTGACTACACCGAATGTTCTTGAAAACAAAGATCTGGTTCGGTCATACATAGATGACGCAGTCAAAGGCCCTCGGAACTGCAGCAAGACACTTTAGAAATTACTTTGAGGGAATTTCTATATAGAGTTAGAAGTTCGGAAATGACAAGATGTTCAAGAATATAAGCGCTGATATTTTTTCCTTCTCCCCTGGATATCTAAACTGGACAATGTCCCAAAATATGTTAGTGGATTTCACGCTGCGTATGGTCAGTGTAGGTTTTTCCACAGGAACAACCAAACCGGTAGATGCATAGTGAGGTGGCCGAAAGCTGTATCAAATAAAATGTCTGAAGTTCTCAAACTGGACTTTTGTTCTCAGTTCACTTATGTTAGACGCTACCCCTTTCTTTACAAAAATACCCTTAGTTGAGACGAGCTGCTTTATATGCTACTTCATTAGGTCCAATAACTAAACCATTAGCATACCTGGTAACCCCATAAAAGAAGTGCTCCTCGAATGCACTTTCGACATATAGTTTATGTTCGACGAAGAATTCTACGTACACTCCTAGACAACTGCTATATGAACTCTTCTGAAAGTGGTGTCCTTATTTCACCATTCAGCCAACCATACTCTTGCAAAAAGGCACGTCAATGATCATCTCTCGAAGTCCTAATAAGAAGTCGTGACCAGTGGAGTCAACCAAGTCAAACATGAAGACAGTTACTCCATGCTAACCACGGAGCCTGAAGGTCGTGAACTTGACCCCTGATGGGGTCATGGGTGCACAGTGCCGAGGATTCACATACTAGGACGATACAGCTGCTGTCCAGTGCTCCTAGGTTTCTAATGTTCCTCCAAGTGACGTCAGTCCATGATGAATTCCAACCTAAAATCAATTAATAAGTCTCCGCAAACCTTCAGATAGGAATTAGGAGCTGTTCAGCAACCGAGTTTTGTAGTTCAACTGATAGAGAATAGGACCGATAGGTTGGAGGTCACTGGTTCAAATCTTGACGTGGCATAGATTTTCACTTTACCTTTACACAGCACCAACAGATTTTTATTATCTCACGCATAACACGTGATCCAGCGGCTTGAGTCAATTTTGGCCAGTAAGCATATTAACCCACTTAACTTCGTCATGACATCCGCTACTGGACATCAATGACATCTAACAACCTACTACACAAGAACAAGTCTTTAAAAACACGTATGACTGAATTTGCACGAAGTTTCCTTCTGTAATCTACCTGCAACTTTTTCATCAAAATATAACCGAACAGAGTGAATCGGTTCCACAGTATATCCACCTCTGAATTCACATTCCTGGTTCTCGTCAGTATAATAGATGGTTTAAATTGGTATGTACCGGCTATGTCCTCTGTATCTGCACCATGATTTCGTCAACAACTAGCATATGAAGGTGGGATTAACTCACTAAGATAGATTATCATACCTTGCAACCGCTTTACTACATAATACTGAGCCATGTATTGATATAAACCAATCACCAAGCACCTCTTTACGTTTGATAAGTTCAAAATTAACAAAGATTGCAACGATTTGTGAACTTAATTTATCTGAAATGATTGTCCTCAACTCAAATATCATAAAGCTTTTGTTTAGCCGTTGTGATACACTGGTTCTAGTCAATAGGTCATAGGTTAGAACCTTGTTGAACCAATTCCGCTCAGGGTACACAGTTAGCAACGTATATCCTCTTATTACAGATATCTCACAATTTATTCCGCAAGCCTATGTATGATTAGCACATCACGCTGGTTTTATCCGCCTCGTAAACATGCGCAATTTCGCGTTGTGGTAAAGCGTACTATTGGTAACAGTAACTAACACCAAATAGATAGGTCTTGTCTAGCCTATTATATTTCTCCTACTAACCTTAATCTGTGCACTAATCTAGGCATAGATATCAACCCGCATTTTCCACGATTTTTAGCAGGTAGGAACATAAACTGAAACCTTTCAAGTTAAATCAATAATTCTATTAGCAAGCAACAATTATGCAGTCGGAATTCACACACAACTATATCAAATAAAACATGAAAAAGTGATAGGTCCTAACCGAAAAATTAGAATCATTTTTCGACAAGAACATGGTCGATATTAAGTATTATGAAAAAATCAGTCACCATGGTGGCCTATACAAACAATTGTTTAATACAACGTAATCAATACAAACAAACGTTTAGACAAATAATCTAACATGTTATATTGATCTTAGCGACTGGTAGAAGGATCCAGGATGCGTATTCGGTCTTATTTGGGACTCGTCAGCTAAATGTGCCTGCACCCCCAGTGAGTGATGTTGTTCTTACCGAAGCTCAAACCCAATACGCTTCACTTCAAAGCCCAGAGATCGAGTGATTCGGCTCTGTATGGCAACTGGAACTTACACGTATCATAACAACTGACATCAGATGCACAAAAGATGGTTGTCATGCCCTAATGGCTTAGTGGATAACGTTGTCGTGTTTGAAGCGAAGAGTAATGAGTTCAACTCTCGGTTGGGAGCAACATCACTCACTGAGGTGGAGGTAAATCTAGCTAATGAGTCTCAGATTCCTCTTCTAGTCACCAAGATAAATGTAATATCATGAATATCCGGCAATATCAAGGCATCCGCAAAGGAGCCCATCAGCCAAGCAATTCGGCCCTGTATAACAATATGAAATTACAATTATCACTAAAAAATAGTCTGGCAGTTTACTTGATAATTATGTTATCAAATACAAACTAGATCGTGACGAATGTACAACAGAAAGAAACATGATACAAAGTGCATTTATACTAAAGTAATTCGACAGGTAAGAGACTCAAGAAGAAACTATTCAGTTCCATTATTACAATTCACAATGGCGTGTAGCATAGTACAAGCAATAAATTTTAATAACAGTACCTCATCGACACTGACATTGGAAAATATTTCCACTTTAAAGAACAAGGAAATTAAAACAAATCTACTACTGTCAGCTGAATAAAAGCTATGTAACTTTAACTAGTTCCCAGTTGTATAACGCGAGAACCTCAGTATATTTAATAGATGATAGCAATCACCATAAGACTGGGTTCACAACTTTAAAACCTTATGACCCAACGCGATGATCAAAAAGCTTAATATTCTAATGTTTGACGTCCAACTCAGGTGAACGTAGAGAAGACAGAGGTGATCAAGATACCCAACCAACAACAACAAGCATCAATCATCATCAATGGGAGAAATCTAAAGGCAGTTGTCGCTTTTACCTACCTGCCTAGGCAGCATCGTTTCAACTACAGGCGGCGGTACACATGAGGACGTCAAAGCCAGGGTCGGAAAAGCAAGACAGGTCTTCATTAATCTAAAACCAGTGTGGAGATCTACTGAACTCCACTCCACTGCACTGCACCCAGCATAAAGCGTGAACAAGATCCGGATTTTCAACACTAACGTCAGTCAAGCGATTCAGTGCTTCTATGTGATGGTTGAGAGACTTGGCGCGTTACGAAAAGCATTTCCAGCAAACTACAGACATTCATCAACAGCTGTCGCCTTCGCTCACTCGATACTGAAGATCAGATGAGAAGGCGAGAAAGAATAAGCAACAAGGAACTCACTCTAGCAACGAACCAACCAGGAACCTATCACTCAATAAAGATGCAGAATAAGAAAGTGGAGATGGATTGGACAGACACTGAGAAAACCACTTAGGATTATCACGCACTAGGCCAGGCCGCTCAGTGAAACCCAAATTGGAAACGACTAGTTGGGCGTCCAAGGCGAAGATGACATGGAGGAGATCATATGAGGAAGAAATGAGAGCTTCTGGGCAGTCGTGAAGCCAGGTTGAAAAGACTGCAGAGAAGAGAGTGTAATGGAGGCGTGTTACTGAAGCACTATGTTCCACTACGACCCCAAGGGACAAATAATAATAATAATAATAATAATAATGACCGGATTGAGTTTTCGAATCGACGCATCACCGCCAAGGCCACAGATGCACCCTCTGGATGAGTCGATTCAATCACAAAACCTCAGTGATTGTCGATAATATTTGGTGGAGCATTCTTTAGTCAAGCATACACTCCTAGCAAAGGCTTTACTAATTACTCAGACATTGAGTCCGGTGATTGGTTAGATATAACAGTTCTGAAGTGGTGGAGAATATTTATTTATCGCTCAGGTGAACAGTCTTGGTTGTTTTGCTTTCTTTGAGATGCATGGTCCAATCACTGTTAAACCATCCAGCTCAAGGAACGCAACACAATCAACATATTACAATTCTATTCGTTTAATTTATATATACAATAGAGACAAGTTTTATTTCTGTACGATTGATTGACTGGTTTCTCTGAGTTACATATCTATCTGAATTTCGATGCATTTATTATTACACCGATATGTTTATTCTTTCCAGGTATGAAGCAAAAAACCCCCAAAAAGTATAAACAAACCATACATTTAGGATTTTTTTTCAAAAGACAACCACTAACCTGATTTAACAGAGGTTAACTCCGTTGCTTTTGAAACTGTACGATAATTGCAATTAGTTTTTGAATTTATTATTGGTTGAAAAGTTGGTCCCCTGAATCTGGTGACCCCTTCCGTTGATAAATCTGTCGAGTTGTTCTGAAGCATACACATAACCTAAAAGAGAGATTTTAAACAGTCAAGTTATGCATCTTTGTACGATATAAAGTACTGACTGACATGAATAATAAGAAACCATCAACATCATTCAGTAACACTCACCAACCACATCTACACGATCAGAATAAATGACATCATTTCTTCTTGTTTAAGATCAGGGATATTATTCACTCCTTCTTATATTCATCACGTCGGTTAGCTGAACAATGGATGCTAAAAGACCTTTAGGTGGTCAAACATAAACAAGTAAATTTATGATAAGTTAGTTGGTTGTGGCTAGCAGAAGAACCCAGGACACGCGTCTCGTCCCACTTGGGGCTCGTCAGATAGATGTGCCTGCTTTCCATTGATGTTGTTCCCACTGGGACTCGAACCTCGTACACATCGCTCCAAACGCCAAGGCGTTATCCGAAATGCCACAGAGGAACAACAGGCAATTCTTGTACAGTGGGTAGTAGTTATTACTGGATTCTTCTGCTAGCCACAACTAACCAATTTATCATAATTAACATTCAGGCAATATCGAGGTATCCGCATAGGAGTCCATATGCCAATAGAGGTCGAACAATTCGATCCAACAAAACAATGGAGAATAACAAATATGTCAATAAATAGTAATAAGTAAACTTATGTTGTGATTTGCTTTCTGTAGAATTATAGGTTTCTATCTGAGACCCAGCAGAAATATTTTAAACAGTAATTGTTTGAAACTTAGTAAGACGAAACTAAGTCTATCCACATTTCAACTCTGAAAGCTAATCCCATTTATCTAATAGGTCTCTTTCTGTCTTTCTACTCAATTAAAAAAGAAAAAGCTGGACTTCGCGAATAACTAGACGATATAAATCCATTGGACACTTGCTGACTTCCAGATACTTATACAGTATCACTGCTTGTCTCTTACGTAAATCTTAATCACGGTTACATTGTGTTACACTTCCTCATCCTTTGTAAATCACTTTTAAGCTAAAAACTAGCCAATTTGTCATTTTTCAGTCAGATGACTCGAAGATCAAAATAAAACCTTCAAACTAGTAGCTACGTTCTCAAGTAAATCTCTGAGACAACAAAGTCAACGAATTTGCTGCAGGTTCTACGACTTCACTTTCTAAGGAACCTGAAAAGAGTGGACAATGAGTCATAGTCCTTTAAATAGCTAATATTTCATTGATGTGGTAAAATGGATATTCATGAAAAATAAGTGAATAAAGAGACAAGACCAGGGTGTACTGGACCCTTACTCATACCAAAATAAAAACTTAAATGCAAAATCACGACACACTAACTGCAAAACAAACATGATATGGCTGCGTCAAAATCAGCCATAGCAGTTTTATCAAAACCAGCCGAATGAAAATATCTGCGCACATCTACTTTAAGTTGTCAAGTGTTACTCAGCAACGATGTCATCTCCATCTCTCTTGTTTTCATCACGCACCACTGCTCGTGATCATTGCGAAGACTCTTGGTTGACTTACGTCTAAGTTGCTTTGGCTGTTCAGCATGGTCAGAGCCAGCTGAGATTAGGCTTCTCGCATCAATCAATTCGCATGACGTCGCTGAAATACAATGACTTTTGAGAACTTTCATGTGTAGGTTACCAAATGTCCTTACACCAGTTTCTGCGGTAAACTGAATATCATACCATGCTTCATCAGGGTGACGATCGCTGTCACGTTCAGATGGCTGCCTCGCTATCTCTTCTCGAAATACACACTCCACGTTTTCATCTTTCAGTTGATCATAGACAGGCTCCACTGTAGCCTGTGTCGAACGACCAGTGAGGCGCAGATATACACAAGCTCGTACTAGCGCACGACTGGAGACCAAACCGGTACTACAGAAAGAGCGGCAATCCTCCACGGATCTTCTCCAACAATGGCTGATGGCAATATGATCTATCTGTGTCCATCGTTGGTTTGAAGTTGGGGGACATCATGTGAAACAGTGTTTCTTCTAAAATCTAAAGTGTGCGCTGGCCAGAAAAAAGTGATCCTTGGAGCAGAATTGCAGTAGAAGATCACTGTTGTTGGTTCGTTGGTATGGGGTTCCGTAAATACCGCCCAGATACCTCCGTGATTAGCTCAGCTTCAGTATTTGGGAGCTTGCCACTATGACTACCTCTGAACGTTTTGATTTATTTAGCAAAGTTGGCAGATTCTCACAGAATTTATCTTTTGTACCATCCGAACTCCAGTCGGTGGTGCGTAGATGAAGATCACGAATAGGCATCGGTTGGTCTCACGATCCTCCATAGTCTTTATAGATCCATTCGATTGAACATCACATAGACGGCTGTTTACTTTTGGCTCTACAACCCAATACTATGCCTACAACAGCGAGTCAATGAGAGCTAGCCACCGTGTCTTGGGATACTTGTAAGGTGAATTTTGAAGATTCACCACAATGGCCAGGTGAGGTCAATTTAATAACCACACTCGGGTTCTGTATACGTGTCTCACAGACACAGGACATATCCATGGCTTGAGATTCCAGAGTTCTGGTGAGCAATGCTTGCTGTTCGATTTGGTATGAAGTTGGGACTTTGAAAGCTCCTACTAGAAATCGATTTCGGGCGGGTCTTACGAGACTGGGTATGAACTTTGAATGGCTTTGAGCGTTGACACTGGTTGCAGAGTGAGACGATGGGTAAGGTGTAAGAAGCCTAATACTAGTATCAGGAGGCAAAGACAAAAGAGAAGCCAGAGTTGAAGAGAATTGGTCATTGTTCTTGCGGAAATATATCACTAAGGTCCTTATACGGTAACTTTTCTAACGTTCAAGTTTATCCTTCTTATACTTTCTTCAGAGTAATGTATAAGTAACTTTTACAGACTCAGGTAAAATACAAATGAGACATAATTTTTTCTAAAACTTGCCACATTATGTACAAGTAAGAACAGTTTATAAGCAATTCCCATTATTGGGCAAACTTGAGATTCGAACAGACGAAAAAGATATTGTCAAGTAGGTTGGAATCTGTCAATTCAAAAAGAGTCCTGAGAAATATGAAATAAGTGTGATTTCAATATTGTCTGAGGAATTGTAATCAGAAAAGCGCATATGTTTTAATTTCACGCTGTCATCAAGTGGATGAATGATGTTTTCCTAGAGGCACTTATCCAAAACTTGAAAACACTTCCTCCTTTTGGCATTTTATCACCTTTTAACAATTATTGATCATCTCCATGAATGGAAACAATCTGTTAAAATGAATAATTATTCCAAATCACCTGCCTAAGATGTGTTTGTTAACTCTGAGACTATATAAATTATCGTGTATGCTGAGTGCTCAACTGAAGAATTCTATCGAAATACTAAAATCTCACTAAATTCCACTTTCGTCACATTCGCCACTTGTTCTGAATTCGTCAGGGGAGAGAGTTCTTTGGAGAAATGGTTTGATCATCTGATTGTCAATCTCTTGTTCATCACTGTCATCTCTGATGCATGTGTGTGGATTAGATCAATCTTAACTCGTCCACTGGTAACTTTTGCATTAGGAAATCACTCTTGGTTCATATTATTGTTGCAGTGGTCAGTTCATCTGTGACTTCTGTGACATTTTTGTTACACACAAGAATTATTTTACTATTTGGTTTGCAGCAATATGTTGTTTTGACGACGTTGGACAAAGTTGTGGAAATATCACCCTCTTCGAACTAAATGTGTGCAAGTATTTTGATTCAAGTTTGCTTGATGAGGCTGTGCTACAATCGATCACAGCTTGCCCAAATCATAACTAATAATAATAATACATTACTGTATCAAGAACAAGCTATCTTTAGAGGCGAGATCATGTATTTCATAGGCAATGGATCACAAATATTGTCCATTCGGTAAAGCTAAATGAATAGAATGAAACTTTACATATTTTTCAATGAGTATGAAAGAAAAAATATTTGGTTGTTATGCCTAAGTAATTTGAAAGTCGAAAGATTTAGAGAAAAGAAAACGAGTAGTAACCAGAGAATTTATTAATAATAATGACGTTTATTAATTGTGGAATGAGTAAAAACAGTTATCATCGTAGTACAGGTCTCATCACAAAGTCAAGTGTTCAATTTACTTCACTATACCACCTGAATATAATAAATTTCCCAATCATATGAATTCAGAAATCGAGGTTTTAATGCTCAACCGATAGGTCACATGTTGAAAATCAACTCCATCTACTAGGGTTCATGTAACCGGATGATATTGTTGGCATTCACAAGATTGATCAACTTACAAACCAGTAAACAAACCTATATGTGACTTTTGGTTTAAATTAGGATTTGGCCGAACTCATATACGAGTAAAGCATGAGGACATCTTAATCTCTCCGAAGACTAAACTATTAAGTAACTAACCTAATACAATATCTTTTGAAACTGTGGCTTATTGATTTAGAGAAATGGCTTTCAACCAGTAAGCCATAGGTTCAAGTCCCGCTACACCACCTTCCGAGGTTTGGGCAGCCAGGTAGTATCACTAGCCCATACACAATGAATTTTGCTCATTGCCTACTGCACGAGTGTGCACAAGGTTGATAATCGCATTTCGTTTTAGATTCTATATCTACAGCATATAATAACACTGAAAAATACACTAAAATACATAAAAGCCTACTTGATGCTCAGAAATCTCATCCACTGGATACGTAGACTGACAGAATTCACACGGGATAGTTGTGTTTGAGTCTTGTTCACTTCTATATACAGAGCAACATTTAAAAACCATTTACAGTTTAATGGTTGATATATAATACAGATCAAAGACGTTTCAGTAATAAATGAAAAGACACAGATGACATCAGCAATTATTATTATTATTATTATTATTTTTCCCTTGGGTTCCTAATGGAACATAGGGCTTCAGTAGCACGTCTCCACTTCACTCTGTTCTCTGAAATCTTTTGAACCTGGCTCCACGACAGCCCACAACCTCTCATTTCCTCCTCGCACGATCTCCTCTATGTCACCCTCGGACGCCGAAATCGTCGCTTCCTGTCAGCAATAAAATACTAAAAAGGTGTCTTAGCTAATGACACTAGTGTTAAATTATCAATTTGACTATTTGATATAGCCGTGGTTTTGGCAGACCAATATTTATGCTGGGTAATGATTGAAGGTGAAATGAAAATTCGGACCGCAACAGGATTCACAACAGAGACCATCGAGTTTCCGGCTCGATGATCTACCAACTGAGCTCCTAACCAGATTTTTATTTCACTCCAACCATCGACTACCATGTGAATTCGTGATGAGTTACTGCCGCTTGATCGTATTCATACTGGCTGCCTAGTCAGGACTTCTCATCTCAATCCAAATCTAACTGATTTAGAGAGAGGGAGTCTGTCAAACCACGGCTCAGATAGTCAAAATGATAATCAATATGATGCTCCCCCTTTCTAACTCAGTTAGATTTCAACTTGGATGAGAAGTCCTGACTAGGCAGCCAGTGTGAATACGATCAAGCGGTAGTAAGGAGTCACGAATTTACATGGTAGTTAGGCAAAACTCATGGTGACTGAAGTGAAATAAAAATCTAGTCAGCAGTCGCACCTTGTAGTTCAGTTGGTAGAGCAACGGGCCGAAAAACCTGGTGGTCACTGGTTCGAGTCCGGCGGCGGTCCAAATCTTCATTTCACCTTCAATCATCACCCAGTATAAATATTAATATTAAAACCTAAGAAGTAAATATGGGATTTGAATCTGTGACCTTACCGTTTTCAGTAGGGTTCCTAGATAACCAAATGCTTTCTAGTGATAAACTACAGCCCAGACTGTTATCTGCATGTACAGAATAGCGGTCTTGTAAATTAAAGCCATCATGAATAGTAAGATACTTTGATATATATGCTTCATCAAGAGTTACTCTGCTGAACGTTCGACAGCCACTTGCATCTTGTTGGATGAACCTATTAGTTTCAGGTGATGAATGAAAACACTCGTTGCTTGATGTTTCACTGTATTTTAGCAGTTGTCCAAGGAACTGAAAGAGCAAACAAGTTTATACTGGCATGAGAACCTCAACACAGTTTGAGATAAGATCCCGAAGTAGGAATCTATTTTGACTTAGTTTCAACAAAATTAGTAATTATTTTACGGACTTCAGGATCAAAATTTGACTTGATACAGTTGAGTAAGTTGAGCGCTGCGTAGATGAGTTATAAAATTTACTTTCCCACCTCATCGGGATTTTATAAATATATTTCATTCATCAACAAAATTAGTTTCTCACTGACGAACAACATATTCGTCAATGCCACTTACTAGCTCTTGCAAAAGTTATTTAATGCTAGTTAAAAAACATTATTACTTACCTTCATAGTCCTAGTAAAAAAAAGTTTACTAATGGTAATGAAGATAATAAAAGATGATGTCATCGAATATGAGAAGGATTTGTACATAAATCAATAGGGTAGTAATGCGCTGACAACTGCTTCTCTGTGGACGCACAAATCTGGTTTCAGCCTTCGGATGGCGATAGCGTCAGGGAGACGGAGAAGATTAGGATTGTTTTTCTTGTTGATTACTTTAAAAGATTGTAGGATATCTATTTCGTATCCTGTATCTATTAAGTGTCTGGTAATCGCACCAGTATGACTGCTGACTTTCGTTTGGTTGTAGACTTCCTTGGAAGTGCTCAAATATCCTAGGTAAGCCTTTCTTTCTTACTTTCTAATGTATTCACTCTAGCATATCCATGAGATTTGTGTACATACAATCGGAGTTAACACAAAACAGATAACTATCGTTTTTCGAATGTAACGATGAGATGCTGGGCGAAATCCCGAGGGTTTTTTTCATTGTAGGTTTTACTTTCTATCACCTTTCTTCAGAATTGTCCCCTGAGTTCCTTAATAATTCACTTCTGGATAGTTGTTGTCACATTTTTACTGCGATAATTTCTTCTGAATCGCGAAAATCATCTTAGCGATACACTCTTCCCCATTCATTACAACCAAATCAGAACCCTTGTCAGACTGATGAATTACAGTTCGTTTGTAGCTTTTCAATTTTTTCCAAGCCAAACAATTTTTATCGGTAAACGGTTTGATCCAAGTTAACGCGGACATATATTGGTTTGCAATATTGACAAGTTTAGGTAGGAACCACTCCTTCTTATCTCTACGAACAGACCAGAATGAGTTTTGCATCCATTCTGATAAACACCTTCTTTGACGATGTGAAATCAAAAAGTAAGCCAAACAGCTTCTTCTTGGGGCTATTTTAACTTGACCCTTCATAAGTTATGTATACTTTTCCTTATTCCTTGGAAAGTTCGCATAAGGTTAATTATTGAATAAAGTGATTCATTCATGTAACATTTGGCTTGCTTTTTCTAATTGAACAACTTGGATAAAACTGGTGTTTAAGTTATATGCATATTTGTCAAAATAGTTCATTTTTGACCATAAATTGGTAATCATGGTACATAATCAGTTTGTAGATATTCAAACCAAGTTGAGGTTTTTTGGTTTGAAAAAGTGTGAGCATCGGGTAAATGATATTCACTACTTTGGTATTTGTATTTCCCAATGAATGTAAACCAAAACAAATTCCTTTTAACTGACACATATCAAGTTATTATGTATATAGTGTTATTCAAATTTATCACGGAAACAAAACGTATGAGATGATTTCTTGTTCGCGAACTCTAGTAAGTTAAATTTCTACTTTAATCTCGTGTTATATTTTACTACACTGCCGGCAGCTAATAAGAACCCGATGACACACAAATATATGAAGCCCATTTTACTGATGATGACGGCGGAAATCATGTTGCGATGGGAAAGGGGAGTGACTTTATCCATATTTTCGCTCTATTATCCGGATCAAAATAGTTATGAAGAAGTGTTCCAGTTACATTTTGAGTTCCCTGGTGTTATAACCTTAGTTCTTTTGTCCTATGTTTATCTTCTGATATCAGCAATTTTTCTCTTAAACTCTAGTGTTTCAACTTATATTTTGTCAGTGCTTTTTGTCGATGTTTTTCAAGTAATTTTTGTGTTCAAAATGGTTGATTCCTTTCAATAATGTTGAAAACATGAATGTCTTTTCACTGTAAATGAAAGCATGCAGTGCGATAACCATAATAAATGTCACCATAAAATGTTCACCAACCCAAGACCAACTGTATACAAGTATTGTAGTAATTCGAACTGAAGAATTCGGCCCTGATATTATTCTTATTCAGCAGGCACCAAAGCTTGTAGAGCCCAATAGTTTAGATGGGGAGGCGAAATTAGCTTCAACTTTCGCTAATGCAGGCTGCTTATTTCTATATGATTCACAATGTCAATGCAAACACTCCTGTAATGACTTAAACAGTACCAGCTATAGGAACACCAGGAGGAAATCTCTACCAAACAACTCTTCATAGGATGGATAAATAAACGGCTTAACACTTGTGTTGATGATAAACAGATAACTAACTGTAGTCTTGCGATGTGTAACTTGAAGGAATCTAGTAAGTCTAACCCTGTAATACTCCACACATAAGATATAATTGGTCACCCATAGAATTCCACTGAGAAAATTTCCATTATACTTGTGAATAAGCTGGTAGGAATGGGTAAGAAGTAATTTGTCACATCAATATCTAACAGTGGAGATTTCTGGAGGTCCTATTGTGTTTTAAGGAGCACCATAATCAGTTACTTAGCAGTACATATAGACTTAAGAGCTGTAAGTTACCGAGCAGGCCAAAGAAGTTATTAAAAGATAGGCATAAAAGCAAGCAGCCACTGGTTTAACCAGAAAACGGTAAAAATAGAAACAGTACGGAGCTTCAGACAGTCAGATCTCTGAGGCCAGTGCTTTGAAAGCCGGCGTGTTTAAATCATACAACATAAGGGGTACAAAGCAGTGTACACAAATACCCATTGTCTCACAAGTAAGTTGTAGGAACTAGGAGGATAGGTGGAAAAATTACATCCGCTAGTTGTACCTATCATTGAGAAATGGCTCGTCTCAATGTGACACCAGAGTTGTCAGGATTTGATCATCTGCACACAGATAAATTGAGAGGCTATAAAGGGGGTGAAGTGGTCCTCGACACTTTTAACTGCTTCCAAACACGCCACCTGTGTTCTTTGAAAGAATTATACAGACCTAGTGAAACAGTCGACTACGATTACGCTCCGTAAATCTACATTTATCATCAATATGGTTTATTGCGCTCCAACCTGCTAAACTTATGGCTCAGTATTCGAACTCTTTAAAATATGGAGCGAATTTAACTGCTAACTCATCCTTGGGTATTTTATCATGATCTAAACCAGGTTGATGTTTGATTCTCAGTATCTGCTAACATTTGACAGCAGGCCAACTCCCAGTGTCATACGAAATACCTTAGTATAGCACACGGCTCCAGTCAAAGTTCGTCAATGTTGGATCTCATATTCACATACGAATCCTTCGACATATTTGACCTTGACATCGTCCTCTCACTATCAAACAGTGACCATCTCCTTTTAGATTTCCCTAGATTCCCAATATGTAATATGTTTTCGGGAACGTGAAACCTCATCTGAAAACCTGGAGTGTAGATATCCCTGATTTCCCTTTACCGTAGGTTAATGGCAGGCCTCACGCTAATTTATTTTACTTATTCCTCCCTTCCAGAACTAACCACCTGAGAGTAAATCACCGAAAAGTTTAAAATCTTCAATACAATCTCAGCTCTCCAACCCTCAGAAGTGAGCTAGGAATTATAGTAAGTCATGGTTTTAAGACTACATAGCACTGTCAACTAATCACAGCTCCACGTTTCAGGCCAATTTGATCAATACTTATAGCCTGTACTAGGACCATTGGCGATTTGCTCACCACCCCATTTACCGCCTTAATTAGATTCCAACTAGAAAACTATACAAAACCGACAAGCCCGTGCTAAAAGGTGACTTAAACCTTCTAAAAGAAATTCAGAGAACGACCATTCGTGTGATCTCTGCGATGACTGGTGTGATCCATGAAAAACGGCCTCAGAAGCTGAACCTCTTCTCTCTATCGTATTACAAACAGACAGAAAACTTTATCGTGATACACAGAATTTTAGGAAATCATTCTAGACCTTACTTATTTTCTCTCATCCTTTTCACTAGGTCGAAACACCTCATAGAAAATAGCAGGAGAGGAAAAACGTCGTCACTAGAGAGAGCAGTGGTTTCGGAGCCAAGTGACCATCCCTTCAAGACTACTTCCAAAAGAAATTATCAGTCGGCTCATTCAAGATATAAAGAAACTAGTACAGAGATCTATAAGAAAAGAATTAAAATCAGTTGCTAACCTTCTATTCTCAAACTGAAAATTCGAAATCATTTACACCTGAAAATCCATTTTTTGCACCAAAATGTGAGGCAGTGAAAGCCTTTGCCACAGCATGTTGTTCATACACCTTCCACTGACATTTTTAGAGCAAGGTTGGATCACTATAGCAACCAGTACTGTAGAGGTTAATAAGTGTAACCTAACCCGTTATCATAATTTCTGAAAACTGAAAATTCCTTCATATTTCCTTACCACCAATTGACCGCTATTTTTAATGCTCATAAGTTAAACATTTCTCTAGAAATATATGTAGCAAATCCAAAGCTATTCTTTGTGCAATCAAGCTATGAACAAAATGATTAGCGATTACTATGTTCTCGATTGATCTCATTGCCACTTCCCGGTTGATGAAGGTATGAATGCGATAGGTGTGAATGCTGGTTCAATGAAATCTGCACTAAATTGATACCAACCATGTACAAGTGTTACAGTAAACCAGCTTTTTCCTGGTTTTCAAACGTTTGCTGTAAGCCATGGATCTAATTCAGACAGGGGTTGAAAGGCTACTGACCAATCTGCACACATATGTGGATGACAACTGTCAGACCAATGTGGAGTCAGACGAAGACGCCCCTAAATTTGAACCAATGTCACATGATATTAGTTCCGACGTGTAACTAATGTAAGACAAAACTGAGTGACTGGCACATCAATTACGATGCCTTCTGATTCGCCGAAAGACTGCCTCTACAAATGATGTTCATGCTACACAGATGAACAATGAGTTCGATTGGATTTTTCCGAGAGGAAATTAGAAGAAGCTTTTAAAATTTGACACTAAAACTATGAAGTTTATGAAACCCGTTGAGAAGGCATCAAACGCTGTTAACATAAGATAAAAGGGCATCCCATGAAAGTCTAGAATGACCTTCGGCAGCGTTAAAGAGTCGGTAGGCAAAGACCCTTCAGCATATCATATACATGATCAGAAGCTGATTAAGCTGGGCATTTAATATATCCTACAATGAAGAATTTTTGACGTATCTCTAAAGTAGTTGGATTGGGGTGAGAAAAAAGTGATAAACTCAATGGGTGAAGGATTCTGAAAGTTAACCCAAGTAACAGAGACGAAGTGAATTCACTCCTGAAAAACGCATTCAAAATACGAAATTCGACTTTCGTATCCGGCCAGACTGGCCTCTCAAGAATCAGATGAAAAGAAGAGAAGCAATTGCCAAACCGCAAGCTAGACAAGAGATTGGAGAAAATAATATTTAAAATGTTGATTTCTGGGTTGCGAAATAGTGGGATGGAATGCTTTCAAGGCCTATAAAGGTGAGTCGTTGGACTAACCATTGATTGCTATTGTCTCCTGAACCCCAGTCACGTAGTCTACATCTCCCTAGACGCCTCAAAGAAACAGTCTGGGACTTCATCAACGTGTGCTACATCTTGGTCTGGCCACCATGAACCATCTTACGACCTAATTATACTTCTCCTAGCATGGTACGTGGTGGTAGATGATAGTTCGGCATGTGCAGTCGACTAATGTTCACAACCTCATCAATCGACTTGCGCATCTTACCTATTACCCTTCGTCTGACAGAAAAACTGCTCACACAGTGATTCCATTCAGCATGAACAATGCTACGAAGACACGTGTGGTCAGAACCCTTTAACTGCCTCACGCCTTCCATAGATAGTCGGATATGTCGCCAGTTGGTGCTAGAAATGAGGCAAGTTGGCAAGTGTGAAACGGACCGTCTATATCCCAGCTGAGATCTCGTCGGCAACAAGCAAGTTTGAGCTGACACAACTCCTCAAGTAAGTGAATTGGTCGACACGTTCCAATACCTAATTCAGTATCATTAAACTGTGAGTACTTGCAGCAGACTGGTCCTGGAACATCATCTTACACTTGACAAGTCCCAGAGAAAAACTATGCCAAAGATACTCAGATTTCTCCTTAACGCGTTCAGAAGACCCTGCATTTCGCCAGCGTTTTCTTTCAGCGGGACAATATCGTCTGCATACTTCAAGTCAACAAGATAACCTCCAGGTAGTAGGTCAACCCCTGTGAAGTCAGACGTGCCTAAGGTGTCTTCAATTCCGACGACAACTCTCCGTAATCCCTTACGCGGCTGCGTGAGTTAGAGTAGAGTGCTTGGATCAGCGTCATATACTTGCTCAGTACTCCCTTTACAGTCAGACACCAACGTACGAAGTACTAGGGAGAAATCTTTAGAACTCTAGCCTTATAGTCTTGGAACTAGAGCCCTGTGTGGTGGCCATTACTGAAACCTGACTGGTAAAGAGTTTAAATTTTACGCCAGTTTTCCAGGGGTAACCCTGAGTTGAAATATATAGGATTCCAGGTCGCAGGGGTGCAGGTATACTCATATATGTCCGTGACGACCTCCACATGCAATCAATCGTCTTAGAAGCACATGAATGCGATACCTGCTAAATGACCATTTTTGTACTGAAGTCACAGCAAGATGCCTTTACCAATGGGGTAATTTACTATAGCTCATCTAAACCTTGAAAATTACTTTTTGCTGATTCATATACGTAACCAGAGTAGAAGGAATAGATGTCTGATAGGTGCGAACCTGAAAGGAGCTCATATACCTAGCCCTAGACAGTTGCGTCAAAAATGACCTATTTTTAAGGGTACTGAAGCCAGCTTCAGTTCAAAACATAACTTGTATTACATGTTACTATTTCGAAAACGGATTCCCATTATCAAATTTGATTTCAGGTCACTAGTGTGAAAATATTACTAAGCTACGGTACTCCCCCCCCCCAGAGAATAGAAGTCATGTTGTATTAACCTTTGGTTTCCGGAGGTATGAGTATGATTACGAAAGTGTTGCCCTTAGATTTGATGCGTGGCATGCAGACATTTCGTGCATAAAGGACTGTGCAATCAATAAAGACTGGACTACCAATAAGAACTCATCTATTGAGAACGCCTAAGATAGATTGAAAACTGCACTTAGAAAGGCAAAAATCCCATTTATTTCATAACCGACCATATGAAGACCCTCAAATCGCCCTGATCGTTTAATAAGGATGCTCAAAGCATATCAAGAAGGAAGAAAGTTTACGGAAGTCGTTTGCAGAAACTGGTTTGGAGACAACTGAAAATAAGCAGTGTAAAGCCCGCAATCTACACAAAACTTTGGTTACATGATCTTTAATATCGTAGTAGAAACAACTTGTAAGTGACTACCAAACCGCCCCAAAAGATGTCATTCATTACACTAAGGATGACAAGAAAAGGTGAAATTTGCCATTTGGTGATAAACTATAAGTCAAACGGCCTGGAGGAATCTAACCCGTCCAAAGCAGAATGTTTCTCGGAAGGTCGAGATAATGAAGTGCAAGATAGTGGTATTAAAACTGCCCTACTAATCAGTACAGTGCATATAACAAAAGAAACAGCATTTCAGTTACTTAGTAGTCTTAAGCTTGGAAAATCCCCAAGTACTGATAGTTTGCACCCTAAAATGTTATATTCACCTGCGGACATGGTTACTGAGCCAGATACTAGTCTTTTCAACATATTCTTATTCAGGGCGCCTCTCCCTAGAGACTGGAAGGATGCCACAACCAACGCATATTTTAGGGCCAGTAATCTTGAGTCAGCATATAACTATCGCCGTGTGAGCCCAAATAGTGTAGTCACTAAAGATTTCGAAAAAACGTTCATGGTAAGGTCCTTAACACTTTTGAATTAAGCAATCTTTTGATGCCACTGCAACGTGGATTTCGGACTGGACACTTCTGTTCAACAAACCTCTCTGCAAGAGATAAACGACTTGCACTTCATGATAGCAAATCGCTAATAGACTCCGTGTTCCTAGAATTCAGTAAGGCTTTCGACAAAGTGTCGCAGGTAAAATTACTAGAAAAGCCCCCCACTTTTCGGGTTTGGTACTACATTATGAATCTGAATTAAAAAACGTCTATAAGATAGAGAATAAACAGTCAGCGTTACTGAAAACTGCACAGGTGGAAAACTACGGTGAGTGGAGTTGC
Organism: Heterobilharzia americana; assembly: GCA_944470555.2. NCBI lineage: Eukaryota > Metazoa > Platyhelminthes > Trematoda > Strigeidida > Schistosomatidae > Heterobilharzia > Heterobilharzia americana. The sequence continues at coordinate 77,852,564 of OX104130.1, read as the reverse complement.
TTAGGGAACAGTCCTAGTTCTTCTCCTTTTACAACCAAATGTTAGAAAATTACAGCAGACGATCAAGTCTTTGGTGCTACTGTTCGACGATGATGTAAAACTCTGGATTCATAAGTGATGATATCGATAGGTATGCGCTTCAAGCGGATATAGCTGAACTGGTAAATTAAGCCAAATGATAGTGCTTGGAATTTACGATAGCAAAAGTTTACACTGAGCATGGCAATTCCAAGATTTCAAGGTGGTATGCATCACAAACTAATATCAGTTGCAGGACAGTTCAAAAAACCTAGGAACACGGAACAGGAAATTCGTCCTACTTTGGGACTCCTCAACAGTTCCAATAAGAAGTTAAAGCAGGTGGGCAAACCAAGTCGAGCATGAAGACAACTACCCAGCGATGGCATTGTATGAAGATCGAGCTATATCGCGAATTCACAGAGGTAGGAAAATGTGGACCATTGAACTCCAACCAAGTAATTCAACGGAAACGTGCTCGCAGCGAAAACTAAAGGCCTTGAGTTTGATCCCTGATGAGCTCATGAGCGCACACTATTCAGAAATCACAATAAAGTGACTTTCCAGTGGCTCCCGGGTTTCCAAAGGTTCTTCAACTGATATCGACCCGTGATAAATACCATCCTAAAATCAATAAATCCCCACAAACCTTCAAAAAGAATTTCAATATTTCATTAGTAGTACACATTACTCCATCTGAGAACTAAAAAACTTGGGTGTCATTATAAGCGATGATTTGAAAATATCCGTGCACTTCAATACAGCTACACCGAAAGGTTTCGGTGTTACGAAGACTTTTCAGAAGTTTTGACCAGGATATGGAGAATATTTGTAGCTCAGGTGGATGGTCTTGGTTGTATTGTGTTCCCTGAGCTAGGTTGTCTAGTCGTGCTTTCTGAGCTAGGTTGTTTAATCGTTCAGGATATTCTACTCCGGATACGTCTGACCTTACTTGGACTACTGAATTCAAACAGCCAATATAGATGTACTTGAGTGAGTTCGAAAGGAAGTTACTAAGCCTATAGCCTGCCTTTATATTCTCCCTAATGAGGAAGGATTAGATCAATTGGATTAATCTCTAGTCTTACCTTAGATCTGAATATAGCCTCATGCTGACATCCCATATCCTTAATAATGAACCCACTAAGGACTTATGAACTTTCCTCTCCAGCCAAGAGTGATTGTAGCTGAAGACGTCACAAGAAAATCGAGAAAGCGCGGTCAAATCAACTTACCATGGTCCTGCACTTCTCCCATCACGACCAACGATTGGAACTGCTTACCTCAGAAAGCGACATTAGTCCCAGGAAAAAATAGATCTTCACAGCGTTGACTACTGTAACGATTGACGTAGGACAACCAAAATACTATCGTTATTGCTGAGTACTGAATACTAAACATAGTGCGAGTAAACGTAATAATCTCTTTAAGGACTGAAAATTTGAGTGCACCACTGCGAAATGAAAAACGAGACGAAGGACTTACGAAGTATTTTTATCTAATGTCATCGATCTCTTCTCATCGTGTCGAAGATGAGTCTTACTTTCTATGTTTTCATTTAGAGACAAATACTGTATGTAATCTTCGCATTGCATTCCCAGCGCCATTAGATAGTCGTCCTCATAAACCTGGATAAATATCATCAGATGGAAAGAGAACATACACCCTGGGAATGGTTTGGTCGCTCTAAAAATTCATCAATAAATTAACAGAAAAACTACCTGTGTATATCCTGCAGTGATGAGTTTTAATGTTCTTCAGCATCACAAAACGGCCACAGTGTATACAAAGTTCCGTTCTGCTGCCACATCTTGAATCATGTTCATCTAACTCGTCAATATTTATTTCCAAATTGCAAAATACACACTCCACTAGTTGTCTTTGGCACACAACCTAATGTCGAATAAAGATCTTTCCAAGACATACTTTAGGCTCTGTCATATCAAAGCTTTCGATCAGAGGCTCATAATTGGTACAAGGGGTTTTCCCATGTCTTTCCAATCGGTGTTTGGACATCTGAGTCCTCATAACAGTCTTACCACAATCTGAACACCTTCTCAAATTTCGAGTGCAAAAAGCCTCATGAATAATGAAATTATTTTCAGCTACGCTCTCTTTGCTATTTGAAAAATAAACAGGATTTTAGAACTACCAGTTGATACATATTTTATACTTCATCCGACTCCCCATAACTCATTATTTTCTCAAAATACGCGGTAAAATATCCAAAACCCAATCCAATATCTTTTTTTTGATCTAACATGCTGCTTAATTTCTTCAAACTCGCTCCTCTCCCATTGTCTTCAATCTAAAGTGGTGCAGTAGATCCACCCACCTGCCTTCTGTATCGCTAGTGAGCCTGGTGAGTTGTTGGGTGTTGTTTAAATTTGTAAGGAAGTGTACCATTTTTACTAAGACTATCATCTAAACAGGTTCCTCAGATGTTGTGATGCTAGGGAGTTGTTCAAAGTGGTCATAAAAGGAAGACAGAGGTAATGAAAACATAGTCAAGAAGAAGAAAAGAAAAAAGTAATGGAAATGAAAGTGAGGAAAGTAGAATTAATGGAAAGGTAGACCCGAGTAAGACGGGGTAGTAAACGGTGGCATGGAGATCTTTGACGGATAAGGTGAAATCATGGAAAGTTAGAGGGAGGACAGCAAAGACGGAAAGCCATAGTATGGACAAGGGAAATGGAAATCCTGATATTAGTGGTGATATGGTGACAGAAGAGATGAGAAAACTAATGGGGGTGTATCAGAGTTGGCCGAGTCCATCGTGGTAGTGGCATTACAGGCGAATCGGCATGGAGGTAGCTGTGTTGGAATGCTGCAGAGTCAGCTGGTTGCTTTAGCCTAGCCACTATCCCAAATGGGTGTAACCTGTACGTCACTGCGAAGCTCTGCGAAATTTCACTGAAGCTATCGACATATGGAGCGGTGGCTACATAAGCAGGCAGTGAATTCCAGTGGCATCAGACTCAAAGAGAGAAAATTATGGAGACACACGGGTTTACACCTTCTGATAGATAATTCTCTTCGGGTCTCCATGAGGGTTTCCTTAGTTAAATTCCACGGTTCAGCTAACTCCGATTACGCAGTGTCTCGCAAGCTGCTATCAAGTGAACTAAGCCATAGTAGCTAGAATGGCCACAGCCTTTAACCTGTGTCACCCAGAAGTAACCAGCCGTTATTAGCACTGATAAATGCAACTCTGTAGTGTAGTAGACACAAGTTTATATTCTGTGTACACAAATTATCTATGCTTTAGTTCTTGGAGTATGTCATTAAACATATCAGGTAAAAAGCATCCACATTTTCTTTCGTCTTCTTTAAGCCCTCGCTTCCCTCTTGTTTTCCGTGTATCTGTCTCAGCTATAGAGGCTAACTGCTGAAGGCTTAAATGGTTATGCTGTTTGTGTCTTCTTGGTTGCTATATATCCCCTGCCGTGAAGGTGATGCGGTTTGCTTTCCGTCAGCAGCCAAATTATACATTGGTCCTTGTCCAGCTTGGAAAGACACTGGCATCCCCCCTAACTATGGTGACCTCTCAGACATTGAACACTTTTAAGGTGACTAAACAAACTTTAACTCCACCTTGTATTGACCTTGGTGAATAACAGGGGATTCAGGACGTCCTATTTTGGATTTGTCAGTTGGATGTACCCTCGCTCCAGTGAGGGGGGTTGTTCCTACTGAGGCCCGAACCCGGTACTCATCGCCTCAAACTTTATTCCCAGTATCTAAAAACAGCCATTTGTAAACTCTGACCACTACTCTCAACGTATGCAAGGCGTACGGATTCTGCTATACCCGGTGAGATTTCTAGTCACCGCGACTATGGCAACAGGTGCTTAAATTGTGACTTGGGACTCCTTCCGTTTCTAAATTTGAGTGAAATATTTCTATTTTGGACCTTATGTTTTGCCGGATCCTTTGATCACTGGAACTTGATATTTTGTTTTCAACCTGGATAATTTCGTTTTATTTGTGCATTACCTCAATTATTTCGAATTATCAATCAATTACCGGCATCGAAGTTTAGTTGGTATAATTATGTAATCATGCCTGTAAACCGGCGTGTGCTTTTATTTGCAAGGACAAGTCATTATTATTATGTTAAGTTACACTGGACGAATAGGCAGATTCTCACTCATTTATCTCTGGCCGGTTGTCAAAAGGCACCGTGATAGAAACGTCGTGTGGTGCTTTTAATGTGTTTACGGGGGTAAGGTCCAGATGACACATGAAGGCGAACACTACCGGATCAGCTGCCGCTAGATAGTGTGAAATGCCGCATATCAGGTACCGTCCACCGCACCTCGGCTTGAAAACATTGGGTAGAGGTTGCTGTAGCAAAGTAGCGAAAGCTATGCTTACTCGAATCTTTTAGCAGCGGGCATAGCAGCAATCGAACAAAATTCGAACTCGCTAGTTATGGGAGGCGTGTTATATTGATTTTATCTAACAGGCGGCCGGTTGTACGTCAGCTAATCAGAACCCTACCTAGGTGTGAAGACTGATGAAAAAGACGGAAAGGCTTGTTGGACGGCAAAATATCTCAAAAGAACATTGCATTTAGTAGCATTTGGTCAAAAATTATTTTGGCGAAAAGTCACACACTATATGGCTGTAAACGGCAGAAGTATGAATCTTCAGGACCCAGCTTTGCGTCAGCACTCCATCAAAAACACCATATCGCGGTTAGGGGACAAAGAAAATACCACTTTCAGCATATGCAGAGCGTCAAAGTGAAGATAGTAAAAATTCTCATTTCCATATAATGGAATTAACATGACAGATACCAGTTCACAAGCGCCGTCAAAATGATGATTTTGAAAGTTTACAGAATAGTGCCAGAAATTATATAACTCACATGGCAAGTTATTGATAGGCACAAACTTATTAAAACTTGCTGAATATCAAGGGATGGGTATGGATTTCCATCTGTCATTACACAGATAGGCTCCAGTATCAGCGACAATAGCACTCAATGTTCGAAGTTTGCGTTATAACTAGACGACATTGTTAGCCCACTTGCATAGTTTCTTATTCAGTAATATAAATGCCCATTCACTAGCAAGTTCCTCAGTGTTTAGCCTTGCTAACCACAAACGGCCTATTTATACCACCTGGAGTTGCAGTAAGTATCCACAGTTATATAACCAAGGCGAGCACCTAAATCCATGCATTTCCAGTTCATCATGTGGTTTAAAGGTAGTATACATTAATTCCACTGGGAGTACTTCTAGTAGTAGATGAAGGTAGACGTTGAGGTGGTTAAGAGTCCAAACTGCATCAGTTATATTAACTTCAGGCATCGTTCATATTAGCGTAAGCAGCATCATTTGACGCATGGTAACTTTTACTTGAAAACATCACTTGATACAGAGTACTATAAAGCATGTAGTGTGGAATTACTGCAGGTAAGTCATATTCCGAGCCAATAGGTTTAGTGGTCTCTCGTTTGATCATTTGTTCAGAATATTTGTGCCACTGTGGCTGTTGGGAAACTTTAGACGGTTCATCGCAAGAAAAGTCCTGTCCAGCTGATAAGCTGATTGTGAAGATGTTCCAGGAACCGCGAAAGATTGGGAGCAGTTCAATAATTCATGGAGTTAAACATCAGGCATTATTTCCACTTAGTAGATATGTCCAGATTGGAGTTCAGCACTGAATGTCGTCATCGAGCTGTTGCTGTAAAGTAAAAAAAAAGAAAGAAGAAGCCCGAGCAGACGGGAGAAAGGGAATTACCAAGCAGACCAGCTTGGAAAAGGGAGAAGTTCCCATACTTCCAGACCTATCCGAACTTTATGTACATTTTCATATTCGTATGTGTGATTAACCACGTAGTTTTTCCATCATAAGATTCTTAAAACTTTTCTATACCTGGGGTGTATCGTAGTAGCTTTGAGAGGGAACCAGCGCACACAAGTTCATTATAGTGAGGAGGGGAAGCAGTACTCACACCCTTGTAAGCACTCGTCAACCTATAGGTGTAGGAGGAACTCAAGGGCTGTAATAGCTCATTTTCATATATCTAGAGGTTCAAGTACGTCCTCATTAGCCCAGGAAGTATAGATGGTAGCTAATTGGGCGATACACTCGTCGTTTATTAATAGCCCATTAAGTGAAGAGCGGAAAAGTGTCAACGAGCTTGCCGCACGAGTTCCTTCTGGAAGCCTATTCCAAATGTGTCAGAATTTATTGAGTAAGGAATTATCTCGCAAGCTCGTCGCACGACAGTCAGTTTCAACCAATACTTTGTGGTTGCGCATACTGTATGTAGACGTTACAATTTGCTTGGTTTGCGGACCATGAGGGTGCAAGTGCTGATGAAGTAACTTATATTAAAATATAAGGTTCAGTTTAAGTCTCCTCTCCCAGAGTGTTTCTAACCCCAACATGTCCCATCTGGACGTGTAGTCCAGATTACAGTCAATTCCTAATGTTCTGAAGGTGAATGACGTTGTACCGCTTCAACTTTCAGTGTGTCACTTCGACGGAGGCCGCTGAGAATGAACGGGCAATATTCTAAAAGTAGGCGAATGCACAATTTATAGAGTAGAACCCGTGAGTCAGTGCTATAGAATTTACGAATGATACATCCCAAAGGTTTGAGTGACTTGGATCTGATATATTCTGTTTGTTCCGAGAACGTCAAGTCTCCGTAACATCCGACGCCAATATCTAGCACAGAAGCTAGTCTAGGTGTCTGCTTTCCGCATACCTCGAGGCTCAGGTCATGGTTGTCATTGCCTATGGTAAGCCAACCACATCTGTCATTATTGAGTCCAAAGTGCGACTCAGCACACCATGGTGCAAGTTTACTTAGTTCCGGTCGGGCAGTATCTAGAGTATTACGTAGTTAATGAAGGTGACAAGTGTACACAACCTTCAAGTCATCGGCGTATAGGAATGTTTTGCCTTCATTGAAGCAGTTACGCACACTGTTAATATAAATTATGATTAACAAAGGCCCAAGGACGCTGCCCTGTATAACTCTGCTAGTTATATGTCTAGGTTCAGACTGCACGGGGTTTACTTTGATTATTTGGGCACGATCACCAAGAAATAATTTTATCCCACCAAGTAGGAGGTCGCTAATACCAATTGGTTGTAGCTTATTAAGGAGTACCTTATGAGACACCTTATCAAATGCCTTTGATTTATCAAAGTATGGAACAACGACGACTTTACTAGCCTCATGGTTACTAGTGATGAAGTTGAAGAAATCAAAGTAGCAAGCAACGCAGGACCTATTCTTAATGAAACCATGCTGAGACTTTGCGACTAGGTTTTCTGTTATTAGGTAATCAGAGACACTGCTTTTAATTACTTTTTCCAAAAGTCTAGAGAGGACTGGTGTTATGTTGATGGGTCTGTAATTATTGGCGTTTGATTTGTCTCCGGATTTATAGCGAGGCGTTATGCCGCTAGTTTTCCATTCAGTGGAGTATACACCACTTTCCATTGATAGGGTGAATATCTTAAACAGGAATGGCGACATGTCGTCAACACTGCTCCTGATAACAATTGAGTTTAGGTTATCCATTCCCATACCTGTTGATAGTCGCAAGTTCATGATGGCCTCTGCGATACTTTTGACAGCGAAATTCACACTGGCGCATGAATCTGTGGTGAGCAGTGTAAAAGTGGTGAGGTTTAACATGCTAGGACTGAATTTTGCGAAGGATTCGCTAAATAGTTCACAAATTTCGAGAGGATCGTTACAGACCATTCCGTTGTGTAATAAACAAGCCATGTTTCTCAATGCCCGCAAACGCTTATTCAAAAGGGAGATCAGACTATGTATCCTAGAACCACTTTTGAGGGCATTCAGCTCTTCACTTACTGAGTCTTGTGCGCGCAAAGTCTTAATTGTGTCGTAGATTGAGTGCAGCACCAGAAAGTCTTTGGAGGAATGATATAGCTTGGATAATTTTCGTGACTTGTACCGAAGTATTCGAGGGATGCATTGGCCCTCATTCTTCTTCACCTTAGCTGCTCTCATGGGGGCAACGATATCTAGACATAGCATTATACTTCTATAGAAAAACGAAAGTGACTCTGTTGATGAGGCTGTCATGAATTACTCAGCCCATGGGCTGCACCTGAGGGGCTCGATGAATACCTCCCGGTTTCTGCCTCTGTATCTACGGTGAAAAATATTTCTCACAGGTTCCTTGTTTTCCTCACGGGGAGGGGATAATGGTAGGCAACAGAAAACCATTCTGTGGTTAGTGTTAGCGAATTTGCCGCCAGCCCACGTGGTGACTAGGACGATGTCACGGCAAAAAACTAGATCCAGCGTACTGCTTCCACTTGGGGGTGAATAGACATATTGCCTCCATCCATGGAAATCCAAGACTGTAAGTATTTCATCACAGCTTTGTGGGCCACAACTGGTCTCCCAGTTAACTTCAGGCAGGTTAAAGTCTCCTGCAATCAGTTTGAAGTCAGCGTTGATGGATGCAGCATGAGAAAATGACTAGCAATGGGCTCATCAGCTTCTCTTTATGAACATGGTGTTCTATAAACACAGCCTACGGGGATTTTGTAGTTGGTACCGTTTATAATAACCCATACTGAATCAGGCAGGGCATTTAATAAACCATCTTCAACCTTATTAGTTGTGGCAAGGCTACACATATAAATCAAACAACCTCCTCCACGCTTATGATCTCGGTTAGTTCGATGAAGGGTATAACCATCTATGCACAAGTCTACATCAAGGACTGAGGTGGGGCACCATGATTCAGTAGCTAATATCACTAGGTTTAGATAGCAAGACTGTCGTTCTCAAGTCAGGAATTTCCTTCGGCAACGACCGTGCGCTGATGAGCAGAAGTGTGAAAAGGTTACTATGACTTGTGAAATGTTTTACAATATCTTGAACGTCTAGTTGGTTAGAGAAATTTCCTATACTTAATTCATTAGACGATGTGCTACTCGCGTTACGGACATGAGACTCAGTGGTGGTGAATGGCGATATGACCAGTGAAGTTTTGTTGTACAACGATTTATGATCACTTGCTTTTTAAGGGTGTGCACACGTAGTCGATGCGCTGTTCATTCTTAATGGTGACGTACAGTACAGTTCGTGATCGGTGCAAAACGAGGATGGTAGCTGCAGGCTCGTGAACCATGTGTCGTACATATTGTTCGGGGTCCCAAAAAAATTTTAATAAGGCTCAAAAGTAGGGGTGGCATTGGGGGAGTAATTATATACATTCCCATGGCTAGGGTCATCCGGGTGCCGACATAGGTTTGGTTAGGGTATACGTGACCTGTATGACATGAATGTAATTAGCATGCTACATGGCATCCTGTTGGAGCCCTGATGCCTGGGTAAACGTGATCTAGGGTACTGTCTAATGTCAGATGCCTTCAAGTTGTTGCAGTGTCTCTTTCTAGCGGTTGAGGTTGGGTGTGTAACACGCCCTTTCGGTGGGTTTTCTTTTCGAGATACCTTACTTCCCATAGATCCAGTAGCGGTTTTGGCTATGGAGACTGTGTTAGCTACGAAGTTTTCTTCGCCATCATCAGACAAAATGCATTCAAAAATGACTTCCTTCAAGAGTCTAGTAAATCTTAGGTACATAGTTTTACCTACAGGTCTGTGTTTAGTGACCTTACTATCAGCTAAAGAGTTTTATCGATATTCAACTTAGGGCGGCCAGTGCTGATAGTTGGGGTTTCATGAGGAAACAATCCGGGTTACTCAGGTCCAAGTCGATTTGGGATTGCTTTACCACCAGAGTGGTTGGCGCAATGGGATTACTGGTCATAGCAGCACTGTTCGAATGTTTCTCAGGACATCCAGTGCCTTCGCAGTTTGCGGATGTCAGAGTGGTAGGCCCTTTTCTCTTTTGTTTTCTGTGCTGACAAAGAGATCTGTCCTGTACAACTGTGATAGTTTTAAAATTACTGTTTAATCTTAACCCGACAGTTAATGAACCTCTTAGCAACATATGAGGTGGTGAACTTGAAAAGAACGGGACAACTTAGCTGTGTTGCTTTCTTGCGGAAGCGTTTATAATCACAGCGCACAGAAGTCATGCCACATGAGTTTAATAACTTTTTCTTGACGACATCTAAAGATATGGTGTCGGAAACATTATATACTATTTTCTGTTGAGAAGACACCAGCCTCTTCATTACTTCAGTTGCCAAGTAATCTATTAGCTTTTCAGCTTCTTCAATATGGTTTAGGATTAGGTTGTTGCGTTTCCCAGAAAGATATGCTAAGGGTTGGAAGTCCTCAACTACTCTCTTGGTTCCATCTGTCATAGACTTAATACTGTCGATTTCTTCTCTATTTTCCTTGATGTTATTATTCATGACCGACATAATGTCTTCAGCCCTGACGAACGGTGCAAGGCATGTAAGTTCGTCAGGATCTGGATTATATCACGCGATACAGTTTCGGTCACAACCTGAATTATTGGTGGAACCGACTCTTTTATTCTTATTGCTAGAGCTGTCTATCTTTGAACGCTTTGCTTCCTGAAGTCCCTTTCTTATAATAGATTCTAAGTGAGATGTGCAGCCGACAGTAATGTGTGCAGTCTAAAAGGATGGGAATACGCTGTCTATACGTAACAATGTGGCCTTAAATTATCCAGACAGAATATATCGTTATATTAATATAAACATGTATACAGTAATAATGAGCCGAGCACGACAAGAAATCGACAAGAGATATAATCAAGGATCACGCGTAAAAGTAGCGTACAGTTTCAACGCTACAGCGTCAGGGAGGACAAACAGAAACTACATAAGATTGTATGCTCGTGAAGCTAAGTATAAGAATTCGACTGTACCTTACCTTGAACGCATATTTTGTGAGGGAAACAGCGTTAGAACAGAAATTACATACCAGCTTTGTGACAGTTAAAAATCTCACTTCAATAATTTAACTTACAATGCAAAATTTTCCCGTTTTAATATTCTTCACATAACTTAAATGTTTAATGATAATAATATATTCCATACAGCATAAGTCACATGAAAACAAACCGGTTTACAGGTCTGATCATTTCGGTAATGCGAACTGACTGTTATGTATGATGTGAAGCTATACAATGGACACCGTTCTTTCCGGTACATAAAAGGTGCTTCTAGAGTAAGAACGCTGATGTTTTGCAGACAGCAAAGAATGAAACAGATAAACACCAGCATAATTTTTCATCACGCTGAGGCAAGCTCAGTTCAAAAGTAGGAAATATTCGGCTATTGTTTGAGTCTTCCAATATTCTTCAAGGTAGGGCGGGTAGTACAGCTGTGGCCTCGGGCTTTATGCGTTCGTCGTAAGGTCTAGATGGCATAGTGCACGCTGACAAATTGAACTACTGGGATTCCATGTGGATGGAGGACTGTTTGGGTAAACCTGAAAAATGTATAACAAAAGCGAGGGGCAGACAAAATTCGGGACAGGAGCACAGAAATACTACGCAGAAGTACATCGACCATGGTGCATGTAGGTGAGTGCATTTTACTGACTGCATAAGTTACTTGAAGAGGTATCAAACCTACTGTTTACAGATAAACTTATGGGGAAGAAGATGAAGGTGCATACAAAAGTGGTGGAAACTAAACTGAAGCCGAAGATATCACTATGGAATAAGGAGAATAGAAGATTTTGGACCAGGTATTCGCTTATGTGTAGAAAACCTATGTACAAAACTTTGGTGAAGTTATAAACATTTAAATAGGACCCATGCTTTTTGCTGTAATGGTAACTACTCTTTATATAGTCATGAGAGAGGGATGATCTGAGTGTTGCCTGCTGAGTGTTACCATATCAGGACTATAGATACAATATGGTGGTGCATGACGAGCTGGGCTAGTAGATCTATAGGACTTTTTTGGTAACCTCATTCTTTTTACTATTATTTTGTCATCACAAGTACAAGAGCAGTGGGTTTCATAAAGATACCGCAGCAGAGGCAAGGGTATTTCAAGTTTATCTCCCTACCATCATGCCTGTTGGTCAGTTCTCACTATCTTCGCATATTTTTACGTTATTTTTTTAATATTTTTGTGCTACGCTCAATAGAGATGATGGTTACGAGGATATTTCCAGCTTACTGTCAGCTGGCTAAGACCGTGCATACACTATTGGCTAAATCGCCCCTTGGTATATACCACACGTCAGGCAACACTTAAGACCGTTGTACCTCTGCTCACGCCGTAGTCAAGCTTGATCTGTCACGCAAAACTGACCTGTGCTACTGTACAGCGCAAAAGTTCCTAGCTTGTTACAGAGAAAAAAGGTAAAGCTGGGCGGAATGTTTGGTTGTAGGAGGGGCTAAGAGTAGCTGAAACATGGCAGCACTGAGATTAGGAACAGTAACTAGCATCAAATACAATTACCACAAATTTGCATAAAATATTATGTAGGTCAACAAAGATAACTCACCGTTTGATAAATTTTTGAGTGGTTGCACTGGATTATTGCGTGTTAGACTCTAGATATTTGGTGGGCCAGTAAAGAACATATTGTCGTCCATTTAGGGTACACTAAGAATCCCGCATACTCCAAGTTCATTGAGGTAGTGGTCCAGGGTCGGCTGAAATTGAGATAGGTCTTGCAGCATCGGACATCATGCGGCAGTCTATTCCAAATGTTAGCGTAACGAGTTGTGAAAAATGAAGACTTCAGCTGTTTCGACGCATATAGTAGTGTGAGCAGACAGTCTTGATCCCTAAGATTATAGGGTTTTTTGCCAGCAAACTTTACTATATCCACATCAGTAGTCACTTCGTGGTGTAGGACTTTATGGAAAACGCTGCGGTTTAACTTTGTTCGCCTTAACCACATAGGCTGTAACCGATTAGCATGACATCTGCCCTTGTATGAATTACCTGAAGAAATATGTCTGGCAGAGTGTCGTTGGGTTTTCTCTATTTTCTGATTGCCACTGGACTGCAGGCAACTAAGTATGATAGGACAGTATTCCTGTAGTGGCCGCACGCACATCTTATATAGAGTCAATTTGGTTTCATTCAGGCGAAAATTCCGGCGAATGATGCTGCTACACTGGCTAGGGTGAAAAGTGTGCACCGCTTTCAAGTCATCCGCAAAGGGGAAGGTTTTCTCCGATTGAGAGCAGGTGCATATGTCATTTATATACATTATAAAGAGAAGGGGTCCGAGAACAGGGCCTTGGATAACTCAACTGGTGATATTTTTGCGAAGAGAACAATATGAGCCTGTTTTGACAGCTTGGATGCGGTTCAAAAGAAATGAGTCGATCCAGTCATGCAACTTGCCACTTATTCCAAATGAATTCAATTTCCGAAGGAGTGAGGGGTGATGCACTCTGTCAAAATCTTTGGTGAAATCGATGCAATGCGAGACGACCACGTTTCCGTCATCCCTACCGTTAATTACGTGCTCGTTAATTACGTGATACAAGATTTCCTAGACAGAAATCCATGCTGCGAGGGACTCATAAGTTTGTGATCTGAAAGGTGGGAAAAGATGGCGTTTTTCATTACTTTCTCCATTATACGCGAGAGGACAGATATTATGTTGATGGGGCGGTAACTTTCCGAGTAGAGTCTGGGGCCTTTCTTAAAGCACGGAGTAATATGACTAATCTTCCATGAAACTGGGAAAGTGCCCGAGTTTAAGGACAGGCTGAATATTTTTGCTAGCGATATGGGGGGTTCCGCGCTGCCGCTTTTGATGAAAATTCCAGGCGTCCCATCTACTGCCCCACTAAGAGAGGGTTTCAGTGAGTTCATTGAGTCACGTACGTTGCTAAGGCTAAATTCAACCTCCGAGATTTTGTGTTCCAGTGTTACTGAGTGTAGCAATGCTGCGGTCACAACTAGTAAAAGAAAGGCCAAATTTTTCGCTTACTATTTCACATGTCTCCGTGGGGTTTGCAACAGTCTTGTTGCCTACTTTCAACATATTCATCAGGTAGAGTTTATTACAGAGTTTCTTTTCAAGAGAGGTGGCAAGTAGACCAGGTTTATTCGCGTGTTTCAGAATTTTATCCTCGGTAAAGGTTTCACCTTTTCGCCTGTGAACTTCCAGGTCACTGAAAACGGCATGGATACTAAGAATCGCAGGAAAGTCATGTGATGCGAAAAACTTTTTCCGCAGTTTCCTTAGTTTCCGCCTGAATGTGATAGGGTTGCAGTCTTTGATGTTAGTTTGCAACTTTTATGTTTTCTCTGGGGCTACGGAGTTGAGACAAGTGTTTAAACTGAGATAGAAGTTTGCAAGAGAGTTGTTCAGATCATCGGATGAAGAGAACTCGTCCCAGTCTAGACAGCGTATCAAGTATAGTGAGCTTGGCTGATCGACGTCAGCAGAACTTCTGCCAACGAGTGTTGTAGGCCTCAGTACTGTGGGAGTGCACCCTCGTGGCGCAAAGAGTTGACGGGCCACAAACTTGTGGTGACTTTCCAGGGAATTCGGCGCTAGTATGCATGGTGAATGGTGGTCCATTGTTTAAAAAATCATGTCAAGTATATTATATCTTCGAGCACAGCTGTTAACAACTTGAACCCATCCATTGGTTTCTGAGGTTTGAATGAATGGCTTGAAACCAGATGGTCCTTGCAGTGTCTCTCGTATGATACCCGGCATATTAAACTCACCACCTACTACTGTACAAGTTGGTAGGGATGATAGCAGCTTGGATATTTCGTTGATATGTTCGTCAACGGCAGGCCCAGCACGCGGTGACGTATATAGGCAAACAACGGTAATTTTGTAATGTTGGCGATTGTTCATACTCACGAATACTGCATCATCTAATAGGTTCCAACCAAAAGGGAAGGCATTCGAAGATGAAAAATCAGAGGGAACATAGACGAGACTGAGGTTTGAGGTATCTGACGTACACCAAGTTTCAGTTATTAAAATTCGACATGGTTTGATCAAGTGAGCTAGAGATTTTAGATAATTTAGCTTATTGCAAATTGAACGTGAGTTAAACAGAAGAACAGAGAATTCTGACGGGGCTATAAAAAGACTTAGATCCTTAACGAGATGGGATAAAAGCGTTCTTTCATGGTCATTATTTCAGTCAACGGGATGTGGGGTGGGAAATGTCTGGATAAAGGCAAGTTCCTTAGCGTTGCATGCCGGACTACCCATTGTTGCCTCAGACGATGGCCGACCATTTACTGGCCTGGGGGATGCGGGGGTGTCACTACAGTATTTCCGCCACTGAATTGGCTGCTGGCTAAAGCTGATAGCAGTTGACCCGAATATGTCATCATCTGCATGGCTGAAGGTGCTATTATTTTGTGAAGCCCAAAAAAGGTGGGTTTTCCGGGGGGTTCCAGGGCGTAGATTCTTCGTAGAACGCTGGACAGGTGTTGCTTAGGCTAGCTTTGATGTCATAGCTAGGCTGGGTATAGGGTCTCTTATTCCGAACGCTCAAGGTGATAGTTTTGGGTTTATTCACATTAGGTCGTGAGCTAGAGCACGCTGGTGGTGCGCTGGGGTTATATTCCTGGGTAGACGGAAACTGCACGGTGGGATGTGACGAAAAACCCTGTCATTATTTCTCGAAACCTCATTCCCCAGTTTAAGTGGCTTGGGTCGTCTGTGGTGGTGCGCTTTACTCGCGCTCCCACAACTGAACAGCTGAACTTTATTATGGCCGGATGAGATCGTCTTATTTCCTGTTTCTGGGCAAGGAGTGCTTTTATGATTATCTTTGTATGGGAATGAACCAACTTGGGAGAGATTCATGGCGCTATATGCCACCAGGAGATTGGGGGTTCTTAACTTTGCCGGGTAGCGTTGTTTCTTGTTAAAACGTCTAGATTTCCAAGACGTTTCTCTTGAGGATAATGCATTCAGCAGCAAAGCCGAAGAGGTGGGTTGCGCAGACTGGTCTACCTGTGCAGTATGAGCGGACTGAGTGACTTGCGATCCCTGTGGTTCATCACTAAGATTTGTGTTGTCATCTAGGTCTATGGATATTATATTATTGCCTGCTGGCGGTATGGAGTCAGCATTTCTTATGCTCCCTGTTGTATGTATAAGTCCTTCACTGATAACTAAGGGTGTAACGATCAGTGAAGTTCTAGTTAGCTTGCCACCCTCACAACACGTTGACTGCATTCCACTCTTGGTATCTCGTGGTTTTAGCGAAACTTGAGGAGTCAGTCCACCACGGAATTTCCGTGTGCGACGCTGACAAGAAGTTAGGTGTTGTAGATGCTATAATTCTCTGAGAGTCAGATAAGTGTTTTGCATTGTGCGGCGAGTTAAACTGAAACAGAACAGGACATGGGAACCCTATTGTTCTTTTCCCTAGGCGACGAACATTACAAGCTGAGTCAGCCAAGCCGCATGCTTGTAAACAATCAGTCCTAACTCGCTCCAGGAGGGAGTTGTCAGGGATGTTGAAGACTACTGAATTGTAGGAGGATCGCATTCGGTTGCTTACCTCACTGGCCACAAAGTCAGCTAATCTCTGGCATTTCGTTAAACTATCAGGTGGGAAGTCACTTTTGGGGTCTAACAAATCCATCAGAGGGGGAGACATTCCATTTTGCACTGTATATTTTCAACTAATTTTCAGATTTCTAGAACATCGGACCTAACTTTATTAATATCACTGTAGACGTCAGTCATAAGGTCTGGTAACTTAAGGGACGGACGGCAATCGCTGGTGGGACTTTTAATTTTAGGTGATGGATCACATAGTTTTACCCTTTTCCAGCTGATGCTCTTATTTCTACGGAGGCTACTGACACTTGTTTTCATTCTCAGAAAAGCAAGCAAAAAGCGTTAAAAAAAATATAAATAATGCTGTTATGTTAGACAAACAGTCAACGAGTCGAATGATAACAGATATTAGATATCAGTTAACTTCAACAGAGTCGTGGGTTGGGCAATAACAATAATTTTCCTTGCTAGCTTATAAGTACTTTTCAATAAGTGGGTGACAACCCGACTGTCTGCTACCTTGAAGTCAAGATGGATATAGGTAACTTCAACGTTTGAAAGACAGGTTCAGGGCTACTTTCTGTTACCTGTGGTCTGAGGCTTGCAGAATTTGGAGGGAGGTATGCACACCCTCAAGAGATTCAGCATTTTCCAGGAGGCAGATAGCAACCAGAAGCAACAGAAACGGGCAGAATTTCCTTGAACACGAGGGAAGCGAGAGGTTACGTCAGGTTCGTAATGAAGCAACTCGAAAGGCTGCAAAGTAGTACGTATATACTTATATGTTGTTGTTATTGCAATATATATTACGCTGAAAATTCCAAATTGTACCATAAGTTGTTTGGAATAAAGTGAATTATTACTGTTACGCAATCGCTACGCTCTGAACGACACTATACAATACCAGGCCCAAAATTCCCCCGCCGTCCATCTCGGTATTCAACTCCAGTTTTACTTGCTATCTGCGAATGATACAAGTTTATTGAATACTGACACATCTCCAGATGTATTTGTTCTCAATACCTGATATGTAACATACTCTTACACCAACCACGGTCAGGACACCAAGGGATTATACCAGCATTAATTTTGGCTGCTTCCGTTTGACGATATCGATTTCACCAAATATTTGTGGCCGACAGTATTGAAACAATTGTTTACCCCGGAAGACTTTGTATGGTACGATGATTTGTTTTTTAAACCTTTCCAGCTTCAGTGAGGAAATAACATTTGGATATGGTCTGTAAAGTGGCATGTGCCTCTACAATTCATTATTCAAAATATATGTCATTATCGTACTGATGGATAGCGTCCGGTGATGGAATCCAGGATGCACACTCCGTCCTAATTGGGACTGGTCAGCTGGATGTACCCGCTTCACTCACTAGGAATCATGCACATCCAGCTAACGAGTCCTAAATGGGACGAAATGCGTATCCTGGATTCCGCTGCTAGCCACTATCCACCATCACTATCTATGATAATAATGATAATATTTATTCCTTAACATACAGGCATACACCATTTTTACAGGTATGAACAAGTTTATATACAAATTACATTCATCGTCATGGAAGGTAGTCTGAGTCCCTGCATGTTGTTACCAGAAGATATAAGTGCTGCATGTTCATATAATGAAACATCCCAACAGAATAAGTGTGCAGAAAATTAAAAAGTTGAACAAGTGGAAGTATTGTCTTTGCATTCACAAAAAGAACCAGGTTTGTATCTACACACCACAGGTGTTACCTGGCGAAAAATTAAGCTTGAAGCTAATACTTCCATTGTATCAGTTTGTACTTTTGCTTCAGATAATGATGAAAATTTTATAAACTGTTTGTATGTTGTACTCCATTGAAGATTCCAGGACTGTATAATTCATCCATGTCAACACCATTCCACAACAAAGATTCATAATCTTGATGAATACTATGACTGAAAGCCAAATGTCTTCGCTTCTCCAACTCCAGCATCCAGAAGCAATAGACTTGCTTGAATGCGCCAGATGGGCTTCCAGAACACGTTGTCCTTCGTTTTCACGGGTCGTGACAGCCTCGCAGTTGTTAAGTGTTGGACTTTGCTGGTCACTTTTATAATGAGTTTATCCTAGATTTTAATAATTACGAAGTTGTAGTCCAGTAAATATTTTTATTTCTGCTTGTTGTAGTTAGGTATTCTGAACGTAGTAAAACTGGTTACCCTCCATGAAGGGTAGTTCCAGCCATGGTCTGTTCCTTGTGTAATCAATTCTCGATGGCAACAAAGCCAAAGTTTTGAAATGAATTATTCTTCTACAACTAGAAGAAAACAGACGAAGCAGCGAGCGGGGAAAGCAAGAATTTCAACAAGGAGACTGTTTTCTATGTTCGTGTTTCTAACTACTTGACTTCGCTTGCTATGGCTTTCATTGCATATCCCTATTCTATAGAGTATTTAAAAATATAAATTTTATGCTGTTATGTGGTGTAGGATTTCTGTCTTTGATTACCGTGTTGGGTGGGGCAAAATACGCCGTTAGTTTGAGGTGATAACTCATGAAAGTCTCCTCAACACTTCGTATGAAAGGTCAGTGTGGGTGTGGTGGCTCTCATTATACATTAAGAGAGCCGAGTGTACGAGGCGTCATGAGAGAGACTGTTGGTGTATTCGACAAGCCGGAAAAGCCACCAGATGGTAAGAAGTCAACCATTAACCGACCAAATTCGGAGGTTGATTTGGAGGCCTTCACTTCAGCTGGAAGTCTGTTCCACAACTGAGAGAATTTGACGGCAAAGAAGTTTGTGCGCAAGCAGGACATAAACGACTTCATTTTGACGCTATGGGCGTGGTTGCGCAGATCGTAACAACTGTTGTGCTTGAACTGAAACTCACCACTGGCTGTAAACGTGTTTTTATGCAACACATTGGAGAAGAGCAATAATAATAATAATAATATATATATAGAGTGTCAGGTTAATTTTGAGTTGTCTCATCCAAAGTGTTTCTAGACTTAGTGTTCTATATCTGGAGCTGTGGTCTTGTTTGCAATCGTGTCCCAACAATCTAGCTGTGAAGCACCTTTGGACACCCTGTTTGTCTTTCATGCGGATACCACTCAGTATAAATGGACAGTGTTCTAACAGTGAACGTACGCAAGTTTTGTGGAGTAGCAACTTGAATTCTTTGAAGTGGAAGTTACGAACCATGCAGCCCATCAAGATCCTATATTTGCGAGTCTGTGATGCTACCTGTTCATAAAATGTGAGGTCCCTTAAAATATCTTAGTCCGAGGCCACACACACTTTTAAGAACAGGTAATTTCGTAGACTGAAGATGTAGTTGGATGTCCACCGATGTAGCACCAAAACATATCCAACCACATTTGCCCATATTGAACTGAAGTTTCCAAGCAGTAGACCATGCGGATATTATATCGAGCTCCCTTCGTGTTAGTGCTTGAAAGTGGGATAAACGATCACGGGTGAATGTGTATGCAACTTTTTGGTCATCAGCAAACAAGAATGGTTTGCCGTATGTAAGGCAGCTGCATATGTCAATGACGTATAAAGTAAAGAGAAGGGGGCCTAATACACTGCCTTGAACAACACCAGAAGTGATTGGCCTCGGTTTTGAAGTGTGTGAATCTACGTTCACCACTTGAGTGCGATTACTGGGGAAAGACTTAATCCACCCCAATAGTGGCTAGTCAGGTAGAAAGCGGGTAACATCGGGACACCCGCACGGAAGCCCATATGCTAACGGTGACCAATCAGTTAGGTCCAGCCAATGGTAGCATAAAATGGAAAAATTACACCAGTACTGTACCTGTAGCACAAGAGGCAGCTATCGTGGCTCGATGGTTTGCTAGGTAACGCTCTGTCGTTTAAAGCGATCGCTCTGGAGTCCAAATTCCGGAGGGGATAACATCACCCTCTGAGAGGTGGGTACATCGATCTGACGGGTCCCAAATAGGACGAAATGCCCATCCTGGGTTCCACTGCTACCCACCGTCCATCATTTCCATAATTAGAGCACAGGTGGTGTCCGGGTGTCCCCAAAAAGGCCCATATGCTAATAGAGACCTATCGATTCGGTCCAATCAACGGAGGTATGATATCAAAACAACCATAGTGAATATACCCTTATTATCGTTACAAGATCTGGTCGCTTTTGACGTTCATCACAGGATATGTCAGATAAATCAGTCAGTAAGTTAGTACCAGGTGTCTGAACACACTGGGCTACCTTAACACCTTTTGAGACCCGAAGACTGTCCGTTCGGGTTCAGGATCTGAGATGGGTGGAACAAAAGTGAGGCTCAACATCCCGAAAATTTCTTCATCAAAGGATTTGCATGCTGCACGAAGAGACAAAGGTACCCGGTGGGCTCCCTCAGGCTTCTATACGATGTACAGGCGTCTTCAAGTTATAGCTCCATACAACCCTGGAATCTAATTTCTTGTGACTTACGCGCTGGCATAACATCTGTTACATGATAATAACAATAATAATACTAACAACGTTTATCCCTGAATATGCATGCACATACCATTTTACGGGTGTGAATAAGTTTTTATATAAATTGCATCTGTCCTCACGTAAGGTAATCTCAACCCTCACTTACTGTCTCTAGAAGATCTAATATCTGCATGTTCATATGATGAAACATCCCAGCAGAATAAGTATACGAAAATGTACAAGTTGGACAAGCGAAATTACCGTCTTCGCATCAACGAAACAAACTGGGTTTGTATCTCTACATTACATGCTACACTCGAAGAAGAATAAAGCTTGAAGTTAATACTTACATTGTAACAGTCTGCACTTTCTGCTCGAGATAATGATGAAACGTTTATGAGGGAATGTATGCACAAATTGTTTAATTATTGCGATTCGTTGGTGATTCCAGAACTGTATGATTCATGTATGTGAATAACATTTCGTATTAACGATTCATGACCCTGCTGAATATTACGACTGAGAGCCAAATATCTTCACTTTTCCAACTTCGGCACCTGGAAGCAACATACTTGTTTGAATGAGCCAAGTAGACTTCCATGACATCCTGTCCGCCGCTTTTACTGTTCGTGACAGCATTGCTGTCGATAAGTGTCGGGCCTTCTGGGTCACTTTTATAATGAGTAAATCATAAAGTTCGATGATTATGAAGTTGTAGTGTGATCATTTTAATTTCTGCTCGTTGTAGTTGCCGTTGCGAGCTCTGTAAAACCCGCCACCCTCCATAAAGGGCCATTACGCATAGCCGTAAATTCTCTAGAACTAATCGGCACTAACGCCTGGAATACCTGACCGACAAATTCAGGTTCGCTTGTAATGCACGCCTATCATCGTCGTCGCCAACAGCCTCTACACAGTAGGTAGGAATTAATTAATCATGTTTAGTTTATCGATATACAGCAGGCATGGGATGAAAATTAAATGTTGTTTCTCGAAGAATTCCATCCCCTGACGAAGCGCCACTCACAAAGTGTTTCATTCAGTCCCATTCTTCGTCTCCTGTTTTAGTCCAGCCATGCCCAAAGCTGGGAGCTCTGTCACCGGTCCACTGTGCGTGACCTAAACAAAGGCAACACTGAAATTGGTTATTACAAGATTTGCTATCGGCTTGTTGCCATTTGCCGCCATCCGTTTCTCTTCTGTTACGGGGATTTAAGCTAATCAAGACGAGCCTACGTGAAGTTCATTTTATGGAGACGCGGAGTGACCATGGATTTTGACGTGAACGGCTCTGGATTCCTGATAATCGTCCCTAACGCTTCAATAACTATTCTGACCAGGCTAATAAGGCTATATTCCCATGCCTGTTTCTCTGACTACGTAGTGCCTCTATTGTAGAACCTTTCTGGTTTTGGGGGCCACGTCCAACGGGTGGATGCAGCAAGCATTCCGGCAAACACTCGGGCAATGGTGTCTGTCAAGGTAGGCGGTATTCTCTGGTGCAGGCCATCAGCAACATGTGATTTTCCAGTTTTGAAATGGCTCAGTAGCTGAAAAGAAAAGTCCACTAGGTCCACTGGCAGGACATTTTCGGTGATGCCAGTAAAGGTAATAATATTCCTACTCCAAAAACCATACAGAGGCAGTCAAAGAGACGGCCATCCTTGGAGAGGTTAGACTCCACCAAAACACTCGATGGTCGAGGAGATGAGACTCAATCCTGACTTTCAGTTCTCTTCACAGTGTAGGAGGATGACCATTTCCGACAGGATTGAAAGGCGATTGAAATTCACCTTTGGCAACTTTTCTGGACCCACAAACGCTCCTGACCTTGAAATATGGAATCTGGAAGGGCTTGACATCACTTCGTAAAAATTAGTTTCATAGCTGCTTTCGGCTCCTCAGAAGTCTCAAGATACTCTTACCAACCCACTAAGGTTGATAATAATAATAATAATAATAATAATATATTTCATGCGACAAAGGTTACATGAATACAAACCAGTTTACAGGTTTGATCACTTTGGTAATGGGAGATAACTATTATGTACAATGTTATGCTATACATTAGATGCTGTGATTTATGGCATATAGGAGGCTTGTTGAAGCAGGCTCAGTTCGAATTTGAAGATTATCCGGTCATCGTTTGAATCATCCAATATTCTTGAAGGTGAGGCCGCATCACAGTCATGACCTTGGGGTGTGCGCGTTCGTCATCAGGTTTCGGTGCCAATATTTCCCACTGACGAATGCGATTTGTAGGATTCCATTTGAATGCAGGACTGGTTAAGTAAATCTGATGATAACGGCCACGGAAAGTTGGCAGAGTTGTTTCGTTAAATGCAGCTCTAAATGTTTCCTGGGCCTTTTCTAAATCCCTATACCTTTAGCCACAGCCTGTTCTTGTTTAATCCTACACTCCATGATTGTCAGCATTTCTGCGCAACATTCATTTCGTTCAGCACAAACTGAATTGTTTTGTGTACCACACTTAGGAAACTTAAGAGATATCACAGCGTGACAACTATTGGTTTGTGGGGGTAAGTGCTGTAGGTTAGCCTCGTTCTCTTTCTGATGCGTACAAACTAATTTTAGAAGCCATGGCTTACGCCCTGGATTGAGGAGCGTTTCTTTGATTGTGCTTTGAAGCCGAGTACCTTCTAGGATCGAGGAGTGTGTGCCACCCTCGAAGATGCTTGACTCCGAAGATGTCAGTCCTCTCCTGGTTAATGTGGGATGCGTTTAGGTCAGTGACTATGCCCCTTTGGTTAGTACGACTCCATTCATACATGTGGTTCAGAGCAGTCACCTACTATGCAGCTTGGATGCCAGTAGATTACCTCGGTTCAACAACGTCATCCGAGTAAATGTCGCAGCCTATTCACTTCAGTCTACCGTCTTTAAATGCATCTGTGCGAATTGGCCTACTACCTGGTTCGCCACTGGTGTGCGGTTAAACCTCGGCATGTTAATGACCCGATATCCTGTCAACTCTTAAGCGAGACTATCCAGAGAGGCGAGAAGTAAAACCCACACCTCTTACCAGCAGTGTTTCCGTCACAAGACGTGGCTCAACCAAAACCCAGAGCCATGACGCTTCTTTCAGCAGGCTATGGGCACCAAAATAAATTACCGTTTAAGGTGTTTGAGGAATATCTGTACTTAACAACATAGGTTGTTGAATCATTTGTCTTTACTGCCACACCATCTGGAAGCCCTCCAGTTGCGTGCTTTTTCCCCCTCTCCCTCATAGAAACCTTGGTTCTGTCAGGGGCCCTCTTCTTTATTTATAATGTGGTTCTCTGTTGGTGGGTAGGCGTGGCTATCGCGCAACAAGTAAGAATCTGCTTCAGCAGATTTTTGTCAATAAATTGAAAGTGTGAAATTTCACATTATGCAGATTACAGACGGATTGTGGAATGCTGGATGCCGCAAAATAGTATAATCAAGGTGATTTTCACACATACCACCTCTCAGTTCTCTTAAGATTTGCCTATGACCTCTTGTTTGGCAAGAAGTTTCTGCTCAGCTCACTCAAACATGGTTGGAGTTTATCGATAAGGTGCGTCAGGGGAAACAACAGGAGATGGATTAGGTCGGTAGACGTTCAGACTGGAAGCGCCTTTCATAGGATTAATAAGAAAGCGAGACTTCGTAATTCACACCAAAAGGGCTTGTGTTATTATAAGCCGGTGATGCCGAGGATTAAAAATGGCACGAAACAATGCGGCTTCTACTTCAGACAATGTTAATTTTATGCTGCATGCGCAGAAAAAGGTACCTTCAACTGTTTTGTACTGGTTCTTGAAATACTAGTTACCCTCGTGAAAAGCCGAATGTCGTAAATTACGACGTAAATCCCATCTTCCTGTCCCTCAAATAACGGATGTATTGATGGCAATGTTCAGCAGTCTGTTGGTTCAGCAACAATCTGACTTGGTACCGAGCAACAGAGCATACAAAGACCTCATTACGACTAGTTTTTCATCTACATTTGCCAATTCCATCTCAAAAAGTAACATTAATCCAAGTCACCCCCGTCTATGCTGTCTTTCAACATCATAAAGTAGGTGGTATGTACCAAGGCCTACATTCTTAGGGATACAAGTGTCACCCAGACATTTTCATCCCAACGATTGCATATGCTTACTCATTAGCGCAGTACGTACAAACAATACCATTCATGGTATTCCACTTGATGCAATAACAAGCAGCAGCCCCTCCAGTCTACTCAAGCAAATGAAAGCACTAACGAAATTTGAGTAAAAATACGCATCAACGGAGTACGTAAGGACCTTTTGCCCCCGTTTGTCTTCGTACAGCCGTAACTTCGGTCACAAGGCTCCGGACGTCTCAGACACTGAAGACATATCAGGGTGACAGAGCCATAGCAGACCCACTGGAGAAGCATTTTGGACCTGTGTTACACAATAGTATCGGGAGACCAGAACTCATTTCGCGTGTCAAGGATTCTTCTACATAATTTATTCATCTTAGATGTGGTATCGGCTGCGAATTCATCACCAAAATTTTCGAGCGTGTGACGGCAATTTGATATCACACTTTGCGTTTGGCAAATATGCGGTCGCGTGGTTTCACTGATGAGACTGATGATGTGGTGGGTGACGCGTCACATCAGGAACTCCTGGTCATATCCAACGATGGCTACGGGACTCAGGTAGGTAACCAGAAAGCGCGACATATGTGTGAAACTAAGCTTTCGTATGTGTGCCAAGAGCAAGTGTGTGCATGGATAAAGACAAGTTGTGGAAGCTCCATTAATGCATTCGCATGACTAAAGATCAACTTCAACTTTGTAGTCATTTTCCACGAAGAAACTTTAGTTTCACATTCTTTGTACTTGTTTCTACTTCCTTTGAGATCCTGTGTTGCTTCGTGGGCTACGAACGATTTCGGGCGAGTGACCAGGTGAACTAATCTCTGCGGGCAACCCTACTTGCAAAATTTAGTCTTCCCCATAGCAACTTCGGTATTCTTTCTGGGACGATTTCATGCCTCCTAGCTGTGTACCTTATGCATACGTTGTACATACCGGGACCGAAAGCATGAAAGCAGAAGGGGGTTTCATTATGTGGTGACCAGGCGTCAGGGATCAGAAACTGTCAGTTTTCTATGTTCACACTATCGATGTCGGGTGCTGGGTGGAGACATTTGATCTCCGAAGACAACTTTTCGTTTACCTATGTGAACTTTCAACACGATTGTCAGCGTTATTCCTAGCAATAAGAAAATGCCTAATGAATGCTGCGCACCATGCATATTTTCTGTTCAGTCATCTAATCTACGGATAATTCGTAATACCGGTGGAACTTGGAAAATAAATAGCAAACAATAACGAAGCATTTCAGTGCCCATAAACGATCCCTTTTCACTTCTTTTCTCTTTCATACTAACCTTAACGGGACCTCCAAGTCCAAAGTCATCGGTAGTGATGAGCTGAAACAATCGACATCTACTTGATAATAATAATACGGGGACCTTACCCTCTTCTGTTTGCAATATAAGTGAAGTCGATCCCGGCTACTTCCGTATGCCTATGACACAGCTCTGTTACTTGATTTAAGGAGAACTACACTATCGACAACACCTAGGAATAACCTTCTCCCGAATAAAATTCTTTCTGCTTCAATTCAGGCTTAAGAAGTTGAATATTTCAGGTTGTGTCCAACCATCCAAGCAAAATTACATTGGCAGTTGCAAACTCGCTTCTCGTGACTTTCAACTTCATGTTTCTCACTTCTCTTGCCGCGACAGATTTATTCCTTTCATCCCTGAAATGCCAAATTAATTCATCTATGGAGGAGCGTCGCTGTAAAACGGATTTCAAATTCTCCTCCTCTTCTCTGTTAGTCGCCAGTTCCAAGCATCACATGCTTTCCCCAGACCAGATGCAGTAATACTACCTTGAGACCGGACTAATTAATAATCGTGTCTCTATCCTTTCAGGTTTTTCAGAAGCGGGAAGATAATTGTGACCATTTCAAACTCAGGACATATTCAAATAAGACAGGCGTAGAACCCAAGGAGCCACCGTTCACTAATTCTACAACACAATGTCTGAAGTTTCGCTGCTCAAGGGGATTATTGTGAACCATTTTGTGGGGGAAACCGAAACACCGATAGACAATTTAGAAATTCCGACCAAAAACCATCCTAATAAATATGAGGAAATACTCTCTCTTGATCAAACCCCTACCCTGGGACTCGCGGTTCACGCTGAAAGTTCGCTTGTATACAGTAGTGGTGTACTTAAAACGACTATGGCCCCATTCTTTGCTTTTTGTGTGAACATCGTGAGTCTGATTAGCCTGTGTTAGTCGTAAAATACAACAATTACGTACTTTCTGAACCTCATTAACTGCATCCTCCACCCATTTCCAAATGGAAAATGACTCCAGCAACAAAACTGCCTAGAATGCTCCAGTTATATCAACTGAGATTTTAGTGTTCTTGGAAGCTTGACATATGCTACTTAAAAGTACTGATTGGTTAGTAAATAATAACAAGAGAGCACAGTAGCACAACGAAATTAAGATTTTAGGATTTGTCCTGGTGCGAACTTGACAGACGCAAAGACCAATCACTAATTATTCGAACTTGTTATATACCCACGAATACGAGACCAAGGAAGAACACGATAGCGTAGTCGGATGGAATAGTATATTTGGATGGTTATGCCAAAATACCGATGCGTTCCAACTAACTGGCTAGAGAGTCGAATACGAGCAATGCAACGTAACACGACAGCGTGCCAAATGGCGAGGATGCTTGACCGGATGCCTTCAGCTTAGCGAGTCCAGTTAAACTATCAAGGTCAGCATCAATGTCGAAGTCGTCAAACCCTAGGCTATTGATTTTGGGGAAGTGTATGACGCTACAGATCACTCCCCCCCTAGTGGGTTCGTGAGGACCCTAAGACGATACCAGCCGGAAGTAAAAACCCAGTGGTTTCTCCACTGGTAAAACTCTCCGATGGGCTCACTGCGTGAGGTGGCCCCTGGTTGTCTGAACCTTATTCT
Source organism: Heterobilharzia americana (assembly GCA_944470555.2). Taxonomy (NCBI): domain Eukaryota; kingdom Metazoa; phylum Platyhelminthes; class Trematoda; order Strigeidida; family Schistosomatidae; genus Heterobilharzia; species Heterobilharzia americana. The sequence continues at coordinate 77,824,640 of OX104130.1, read as the reverse complement.
AGGGTGTCGTGGCGATTAAATAAATAAAATACAATAAATGAAATTGTACGTCGGTCGCGGTCATCTGTTCCTTTCGACGTTCCGTCCAGTGCTCGTTGCACCTGGAATATAAATAAAAGTCTTTAATACCACGAAAACGTTGCGTAAAAATGGGAATTATTTATATATAAACGTGTCGAAAAAGAAAAATTTACGCTTATCTTCGCCGTTTTTTTTAGTTTTTATTACATGGTAAATAAAAATTGATATAAAAAGGCAAAGTGTACGAGGGTTTGTGCGCCGGTAAATAAGAAAAATAGTGCCTCGAAAAAAAATGGTTGGCACACACATAGCTAAGTTGAATATGACTTCAGGTACTCTGGGAACCTGACGGTTCGACCTGATCGTGTTTTTTGTTGCGCCGCTGGTTGTTGCAGCTGTGCATTACCAGGCACATCGTCGAGAATTTCGATAATTGAGTCATCCGTCGGTCGGATGTAGCGAGCTGAAACGTCACTTACAATGGGGTTGCCTTCGAAATAAGCTGGTTTCAAACGGTCGATACTGACAGTATCTTCGCGTCCGCCTCGCTCAATTACATAGAATTTCTCATGTCGCTTAATCACTTTGAACGGCCCGTCGTAGGGTGGTTCAAGTGGTCGACGAACAGCGTCGTGGCGAACAAACACGTGTGATGTCTTCTGTAAACTGGGGTGGACGAAAACATCAGTCGTTTGCGGTCTAATCGGAGAAGGCCTAACTGAACGCATTGCGTTTGTAAGCCTAGTCACATAAGATGCCCTATCGGAAACATGTTTGAAAGTTGAAGGGGAAACAAACTCACCTGGTAGGCGAAGAGTGGTCCCATAGACGAGTTCTGCAGGAGTGCATCCAGCATCAACTTTCAACGCGTTACGAATACCTAGTAGGACTAGAGGCAGAGCCTCGGTCCACTGAGGTATGTTTGTAGCTGAAAGGGAAGCTTTCAGCTGTCGATGGAAACGCTCTACCATGCCATTTGCTTGTGGATGGTAGGCTGTCGTTCGGAACCGAGTGCAACCTAAAAGTGCCGTTAGAGCGTGAAATAGTCCGCACTCAAATTGGCGCCCACGGTCGGTTGTGACGTAGGATGGACATCCGAAGTTCGCGATCCATCTTTCGACGAAAACACGAGCAACTGTTTCGGCAGTAATATCTTTAATGGGTACTGCTTCCGGCCATCGTGTGAAACGATCAACACAGGTGAAAAGGTAGGTACATCCATTAGATTCTGGTAGGGGTCCTACAATATCTATATGGACGTGGTCGAAACGCATGTCTGGGGCTAGAAATGAGCCTAAAGGGCTTTTCGTGTGTCGCGTGACTTTACACTTTTGACAAGCTAAGCACGACTGGGCCCACTCCTTAACGTCTTTGTTCATCCCAGGCCAGCAGAAACGTTGTGCGATAAGCCTAATGGTGGCTCGTACACCTGGATGAGAGAGTTTGTGCAACGTATTGAAGACGTTGCGTCGACAACTCTTCGGAACTATTGGGCGTGGTTGACTAGCAGAGACATCGCACAAAATTGCATCCTTGTCTGATCCAACAGGACAAAGTCGCAGTTTGAGAGTTGTGGACGACAACTCATGATGCAGCTCAAGGTCTTCCTTTTGACGCCGAGCTAGTTCAACGAGATCAATACCCTCGATATAGTTTATCGAAGCTATTCGAGATAGTGCGTCGGCTGCGGAGTTGTTTGCTCCAGAAATGTGGCGGATGTCTGACGTGAACTGGGAAATGTAATCCAGCTGTCGCGACTCACGAGGGGAGTATTTGTCAGACGCCGAGCTGAGGGAAAACGTTAACGGTTTGTGGTCTGTGAAAATAATGAAATCACGACCTTCCACAGAATGTCGAAAATGGCGTACAGAACAGTACATGGCTAGGAGTTCCCTACCAAATGTACTGTATCTTGTTTCCGCGTCTTGCAGCCGCCTCGAGAAAAAGGCTAACGGTTGCCACTGGTTGTCAGTCAACTGTTGCAAAACTGCTCCAATTGCTGAATCAGATGCATCAACAGCAATACTCAGAGGAGCATTGGGGTCATGATGCATAAGCATGGTTGCGTTCGAAATGGCTTCCTTGACTTTGGAGAAAGCAAGTCTAGCCGCGTTGTCCAGAGACACGAACTTCGCAGTTCCTCGAAGTAGATCTGTGAGTGGTCTCATGACAGAGGCACAGTTAGGGATAAACCTTCGGTAATAACTTACCAGGCCATTGAAAGTGCGGAGATGTTTCACAGTGGTCGGCTCTGGATAGTTTGTGATAGCCGCCACTTTATCTCTCAATGGGCGTATACCTTTGTTGTCAATGGTATGCCCAAGGAAGCTGAGTGATTCAACTCCTATTTCACACTTCTGTAAGTTAACTGTGATGCCATGTTTTTTGAGTCTTTCGAATGCGAGGTCCAAATGTTTAAGGTGTGTTTCCTTATCTGGACTCGCAATTAGACAGTCATCTATGTAGACATGAACAAAATTCAGACCACGGAAGACGTCGTCCATAAAGCGTTGGAATGTTTGTGCTGCATTCCGAAGACCAAAAGGCATGCGCAGGAATTCAAACAGGCCAAAAGGAGTAATAATGGCTGTTTTCGCGATATCTTCTGCTGCCATAGGTATCTGGTTGTACGCTTTGACTAAGTCGATTTTCGAGAAAATGTTCATGCCGCATAAGGTTGCGGTCAAGTCGTAAACGTGGGGTATAGGGTAGCAGTCCGGAGTTGTTTTGGCGTTAAGCCTTCGGTAATCACCGGTCGGACGCCAGTCGTTGCTATCCTTTTTGGGCACCATGTGCAATGGCGATGCCCAAGGACTGTTCGACGGTCTGATAATGCCCAGTTCCAGCATATGGTCGAATTCATTTTTCGCCGTTTGCAGCTTATCGGGGGCTAAACGGCGAGCTTTGGATGCCACAGGTGGACCTGTGGTTGTGACGTGATGCATAACATTGCTGGTTATGCACGGAAGAGTGTGTTTCGGTTGTTGTAACTCTGGATATTTCTCCAGAACTGCCTGGTAGGACGCGTCGCCTGATTGTTTAGTCCTAACGATGGCTAAACTCGGACCTACATAGGTGGTGCCGCCAATAGATAACTTTGTGTTGTTATCTATCAGTCGTCGACGGCGAGCATCTACGAGTAGATCGTAATGGTTCAGCAAATCTATGCCAATGATGGGCATAGAGACGTCTGCCAGGAGGAAAATCCAGTGAATAGGTTTGCGTAAACCTAAGTTGAGGTAGGCATACCGTCTCCCGAATGTCGCGATTGCCTTGCCGTTGGCTGCTTGAAGATTGAAGGATGGGTCGAGATGACGCTCCTTTGTCGTTGCTGGAAGAACGCTAACTTCTGCGCCGGTGTCGACGAGGTAGCGGACTTTCGTTTTAATGTCGGTGACGTAGAGCAAACGGCTTTTTCCGCCGGCTACGGTTGCCGTGAGCACGTGCCGGCGTGACCGTTTCCCGAGTTTGTGTCCTTCTTAAAACGGCATGGTTTACGACATTTTCTGGCTTCATCCCCGTAAGTGTTATGAAACCAGCACCATTCAGGGTTTTCCACCCTGTTGGGTTTCGTTTTAGGGCTACCACGCGACTTGCTGCGATGCGCCAAGGTGCGTTTCTGTGAAGTGCTACGTGATCTAGGACTTCGAGATCGTAGCAACCGTTTCACAGAGTTGCACAACTTGGTCACCTCCGAATCCTGGCGCTCTGTTTTGTCGCAGATAGAATATACGTTGGAGACGGGTCTGCTGGATATCTCCAGTATTTTATCTGCTGAGGCTGCCAGGTCGTCGAGTGGGACTGACTGGAGTGTCACCAACACGGTTTGCACCGGTTGTGGTAGTTTCGAGAGAAATAGTTCTCGGAAGAAACCATCGTCAAATGTTCGTGCACCGATTACTTCTCGCATGCGTGCGAGGACTTCAGTAGCTGAGTGGCTGCCTAGCTCGATGTTACGAAGCAATTCGTCTAGACGTTGGCGATCTGTGAGATCGCTTTTCTTCAAGAGTGCGGCCTTTAGAAGTGCATAAGGGTCACTTACTTCAGGATTAAACATGTTTGCTGTAACATACCTGTTTAATTCTCGCGGTAGTGAACGTATGACAGCAAGAAATCGAGATGAGGATCTGAGACACCCTGTTCTCGAAAATCGGCCTCGGCATACAGAAACCATGTTTCTGCATTGTCTGGCCAATATGGCACGAGTTGGATCGTGTTCGAGGTCGGCTTAATACGAATAAGCTTGGGAGTGTGGTCGGACATGAGAAAGTGTAGTAAATGGATATATAAATGTTATCGAAATGAAAACAATAAACAAATATAAAATGGAACAGGCTCACCAATTCAATACTTGCTATTGGTCGGGATATGTGATCACGTCGGGATATTTGATCACGTCGGGCTCACCAATTTAGGATTTGTCCTGGTGCGAACTTGACAGACGCAAAGACCAATCACTAATTATTCGAACTTGTTATATACCCACGAATACGAGACCAAGGAAGAACACGATAGCGTAGTCGGATGGAATAGTATATTTGGATGGTTATGCCAAAATACCGATGCGTTCCAACTAACTGGCTAGAGAGTCGAATACGAGCAATGCAACGTAACACGACAGCGTGCCAAATGGCGAGGATGCTTGACCGGATGCCTTCAGCTTAGCGAGTCCAGTTAAACTATCAAGGTCAGCATCAATGTCGAAGTCGTCAAACCCTAGGCTATTGATTTTGGGGAAGTGTATGACGCTACAAGATCCTAGGATGCATAGTTCTGCAATATCACTAAGCATACTTCATTGAAATTAAGAAATCAACGACTTTAGAGTCATCATCAGCTTTGTCAATACACAGTAGCTAGTGCTTAGGACACAAATGCCAAATTCTACTTACCGACATACCTATCAAGAAAAATGTAGCTATTAGTTGTCTCCAATGGATGGATGGTGATAATGATGACCCTACATCACAGCTTCCATTATTTGCACTATATTATCTACATTGAAGCCAATTTCCTGCAACATTCACCTGAACACGACTGAATATGAAAAAAAACACTTCGTCATTTCGTTCAAGGTTGGCAGGAGACGGAGGCGAGCCACATTTGTTTCAGGGATAGCTTTTAGCCATACTCCTTGGTTCTCATTGGACATTTCAAGGGCGTCACGGAAGTGCTTTTTTCACGTGAGTGTTCATAATGTATTGGAGTTACTATATTATCGGAGTAACTGTTATCTTCCAGTCTCATTCAGTGGGTCGATCTAATGCTGTATATCTTAAAAACAAGCTTTTTTGCACTAATTTCAGTCATAAGGGTAGTAGGACAGTTGGCCTGTGTTAATCCTCAAAGAAGATATCTCTGTGAAGATCTAGTTTCTCCTTAAACGCGTTAACAGGAGACGCTAATACTATTTATTGATGTAAGGAGTTCCAGCCGCTGACTACACGATGAGAAACACAGATTAACGCTAAGTTGATTCGATTGCAGTCTTCGGATTTTCTTGTAACGCCCTCGGAGATAGTCAATCCTAGCAGGGGAGAAAAGATAGGACATATCAGTACCGAAGTCATTATTAAGGATATGAAGTGTCAGTGTGAGATCACCTGATTTCCTACGTTAAGGCAGTAGAAATAAGTTTAGCCGATCTAGGCGTTTCTCATAGGGCAGATTCGAAAGACCTGTCACAAGCTTAGTACTTACCCTTTGAACAGGCTCGAGTACGTCAGCATCCTTTTATAGGCATTGTCTGGCTGCCTAAATGCAGTATTCTAAGTGGGATCTAACGTAAGTAGAATAGAGTATTCTGATCAAAACTTTTGAAAGCTCTGTGGATGGACCATAATATACGGAAGCCGTTCGCTCCATAAACATTACAGTTCGCCGACGTTTTCAAATCATGACTGATGATAAAACCCATGTCTTTCAGTTCAAAGACTAGGAGTAGTGATGTACCGTCAACGGAATACTGGAAACAGTTGGTTTGACCAATGTGCATTATTGCACTTTTATTAGAGTTGATTTCCAGTAAATCATTTTGGAAGGGACTGCCGGTGCTGAGACTGTTTGCTTTGTCCAGTTTATGTGTGGAGCATTCAGATCCCCAACTATTAGGCATCTGTTGCTTCTACTCCAGTTACGCATGTGGGTTGGCACGAAGTAATTTGAAAGGCTGGCTGGACTACGGTAAATGACCCCGATAGTACAGAAACCTTTCTTTGACTTCAGCTTGCGACTGGCCACTTCACAGGTCCCGCATTCATGTGCTTCGAACGCGAATGATTGTATGTGGACGTCGTCGCGGACATAGAGTAGTATGCCACCACCTCCGCGACCGACAACCCTATCTGTCCCTACACAGTAATACCCTGTGAGGAGCGGCGTGAAATCTAAATCCTTTACTAGCCAGGTTTCAGTAAGGGCTACTACATCAGGATGTAGTTCACAGATTAGTCTCGAGGTGTAATTAGCGTTTTACATGGTTCTTTAGAAGCGAGCTTCGTATTTCTTAGTTTTCTGAGCTTTTCTCACGTTGACTATTCCAATGTAAATCTCGGAGTGCGATACAGAAAATTTGTATAATTACGTATTATTCTGATGAAAATCTATGAGTTAATTGAATTTTCAGGAAATCTCAGACAACAGACAATTGTGCAAACTGTAGGTAAAGCGTATATCAGTTGTTGCATACGCACAAAACTTTCGCACTAGATTTGTACTACGCAGACGAAAATAGACTGAAGTTGTTCACATTTCGAAATATTCCGACTGGCCGTTGCAGAAGTCGAGATAGCAGACAACGATGGATACACATGTAAAACGTTTCTGACCTAAAATGTACCTTTTTCAAAAACCTAATAATTGGCTTAATGTGACAATTAATACAGGAAATCCTCGAAACCGATATTTTTTCTCTTTTGCAGTCTGTGCTAATCTTAATTTACGTTGTGCGTTGAGTAGTTAGCTACTAAAATTAAGTTTGCATTTAATCAGCCTACACTTATTGTAATTACTGTACTGCTAAAACGTACACATTTAAGTGCCGTTTAGTTTATATATATATATATATATATATATATATATATATATATATATATATATATATATATGAGCTGCCTAAACCCCACCTTCAGGGCCATATCATGAATTCACAATCAAACACCATGTATGAAACGTCCTTAAAACACTTCCTCAATCCGAAAACGGACAAAAGTTTTCCTAGAACCATCCACAAAAAGAGGTTTATCCAAGTTACGACGTGGCACCTTAAAAATAGAACATGCATATCTAGCCATGTTACCAAGTCTACAACCACTGATTCTTATCGTCTCAGGGACCTCCCTACACAACTCAAACCGACAGTTAGAGACTGCATACACTGGTGTCACACCTTACTCTGACCACTCTGAACCTTCTTCCAACTTAATCCCACTTCGCCTAACATTGCACATCGAGTTAGGTGATGGCTCAGCATGCGCGACACACATATCTTAACCACTTTAGTCAGTGGAGGTTCACAGCCTCATCTACTAAGTTCTCTCCCTCGCCCGATACCTGTCGTCTGACCTCAACATTACTTACGTGATGACTTCAGTATGCGTGAGAAATGTTATCAAGACATCTGTGGTCAAAAACCTGTAACTGCTTCATATATTCTACTTTCCACGACCATGTGACAGCTGTGTGACTGGATTGAGAGAACTGCAATGCCGTATACTGGCCCTGTAACAGGTACTTGCATATGTCGCCTGCATTAGAGAAAGTGCGAATTGGTAAATACTGAACGAGTTCTCCTTATCCGGTACAGATTTCATCAGTAACTATCTCGTACGGGCTGATGAAACTCCTGAAGTAAATTTACTAGTCAACTCATTTCACAGTTTCACTCTCTATCCTTAGTCTGGAAGAAGTTGCAAACCTGCCCTGAAGCATCTGAGATTTAACGGGTGTGAGACGCATCCGAAACATACTCAGGTTTCTGCTCAACACACTCACAAGACCCTATATTTTATCAACGTCTCCACCTAGCAGGACAATATCGTCTTCATCATCACTATCAACATAGGAACAAGCATTACTGCGTAACGACCCGAGTTGCCACACTTCGTATCAGTACATCAAGTAAAAAGGTAGTGAGGCGCAAGATGAAGATAAGAAAATTCAATCAAAAGAAACACAAAGTACAAAAAGAGAAAGGAAGAACGAGGAGATGGCGAGATTCGGCATAGCGTTAAGATGAGGATAATGTATGCATTCATCTGCGCCACTGATATCCGTTCTCAGCCATGCCATCACCTAGAGTCTCCAACCACTGGTTCCTCTTGTCCCATGGACCCCAACCACCTAGTCTGCATCTCCTCACATGGCTCAAACCAACAGCCAAACACTTCATACATTGGTGCCATGTTTTAGTCTGGCCACCTCGAGCCTTTTTTCAGCCTGGACCTACTTTGATCAACATTGTGTGACGAGGCAGATGGCGACCAGGCACACGTAACACATGTCCCAACCATCTCAGTCGATGAGGCTTCACAACCGTGTCAACTGATTTACCTCTACTCCCTAAAACTCTACACCTGACTTCTGCGTTACCCACGTGGTGACACCACAGAATACAACCTATTCTACGAAGGTAACAGTGGTCAAACATCTGAAGCCAGCCTTCTCATGTCTTCCACCTTGAATGGCCATGTTTCACAGTCATACAGTAGAACAGACCAGACTGCTGTGCAGTACATCCGACCCTTAATAGACAATCGAATATCACGGCAGCGCCATAGGTCGCGTAAGTTGGCAAAACCTAACCGAGCCTTTTGTATTCGTGTAGAGATTTCATCGGCCACTGACCAACGCACCAGGACTAATCCCACTTCACTTACCTGGGAAGTGAAGTGGCTGACACACTCAACCACTACACTCTCTATTGTTAGCCGCGGTGGGGCACCGTTGAAGACCAATCATGGAGCAACAATTTACGTTTGGGTGGTGAGAAACATTTAAACATTCTCGAATTGCCACTCAGTGTCCAGAAGACGACTGTTCAGCATCTTTACCTAACAGGACTATGTTATCTGCGTATTTTAGGTCTATCGAAAATTCTGCTTCGATTAGGTCAACCTCTGTGTAATCAGCTGACGAAAGGTAGGCCTCCATAAGAATATCCATGATAAAATTGAATAAGAATGGAGAGAGTGGGGAGCCTTGACGGACACCCTTCGATGAGCATAACTCCCATCATAGTGTGGTAATTTACACCACATCGGTTACTGCTTTTCCTCTAACCACTATCCAATAGACCTCTCTGGTATGATAGGACCTCGAGGGAACAAGTGTTCCACCAGTATAGCTCTTTGAGTTATTGTGATATGCAGGCCCGACCACCAAGTCAAGGTAGCAGCTATCGGTCAAGAACGTCTGCATACTCCAAGTCAACCAGATGACCTCCAGGGAATATATCAATCCCTGTGAAGTCAGACTTACCTAAGGTTATGCTCATTAGTACATTTGTAACGAAGCTAAATATGAACTGTGACAGTGGATATCCTTGGTGAATATCATTGGTTGTCGTCAGTTCACTTGAAAACTCCCCATAAGCTCTTACATGACTGCGTGAGTTTGAGTAAAGAGCTTTGATAAGCATCATATACATGCTTGGCACTCCATTGGCAGTCACTCTGCCATAACATCTCACGGTCGACAGAGTCAATGGCCACCTTCAAGTCAAGAAATATGTCAGTCGTTGACCTGTATTGCAGAACCTGTCGGAGTGAGGAAATGCGATTGTTGCATATCCAGGTCTAAAACCTGTCTGGTTTTCTGGAGTTTACTGTTTCCGATCTCCACTTAGGCGCCGGATAACTATGAACTCTAAGATCTTGGACACGATATTAGTCAAGCTGTGTTCCTTATGGTTTTCACAAGATGTCTACCCTTTTTATATACTAGAAAAACCAGTGAAGCAGACTAGTCTGATCCAGCTACCTCTGATTCCCATTCACTACATATCAGTAATTTCCTAGCTCCATCCTTAAAAACGTCAGGTGACAAGCCGTGAGTTCCTGCTGCTTTTCATTGTTTCAGGTTCAAAAAAATGTACTTAACTTCAAGAACGGTTGGTGGACCGATATGTACGTCTCGTTCTTGTTTGGGTTGGCTAGTGGCTGAGTAACTGAAACATTGCTGTGTGCTAACTGAGTTGTTCTTCAAGATGTCCTGCCCACCGCATTTTACAGCATGTTTTAAGAGGTTATCAGGGTAGCATCCCTTTTGGTGATGGTTTCTTTAACCATCTTCTTTTCGGTAGCCTTAATAAACCTAAATAGTTTCCAGGATTTACGTAACCCTGGTGCATTCTCCATATCCCTCGCTTCCGCCACTCATTATTGTTTGCGATCATCGCGGAGAATCTTGGTGGATTTACGCTTAAGTTGCTTTCGCTCTTCACTCGTCAAAACCAGTTAAATTGAGTCTTCTTACATCAACCTGTTCAGATAATGTTGTGGAAACCCATTGACACTCACTAACTTTTGAATATAAGTTGTCAACTGTCTCTGTCTTTGTTTCTACAGCAAACTTAGAGTTTCATCAGCCCGTACGAGATAGTTACTGATGAAATCTGTACCGGATAAGGAGAACTCGTTCAGTATTTACCAATTCGCACTTTCTCTAATGCAGGCGACATATGCAAGTACCTGTTACAGGGCCAGTATACGGCATTGCAGTTCTCTCAATCCAGTCACACAGCTGTCACATGGTCGTGGAAAGTAGAATATATGAAGCAGTTACAGGTTTTTGACCACAGATGTCTTGATAACATTTCTCACGCATACTGAAGTCATCACGTAAGTAATGTTGAGGTCAGACGACAGGTATCGGGCGAGGGAGAGAACTTAGTAGATGAGGCTGTGAACCTCCACTGACTAAAGTGGTTAAGATATGTGTGTTGCGCATGCTGAGCCATCACCTAACTCGATGTGCAATGTTAGGCGAAGTGGGATTAAGTTGGAAGAAGGTTCAGAGTGGTCAGAGTAAGGTGTGACACCAGTGTATGCAGTCTCTAACTGTCGGTTTGAGTTGTGTAGGGAGGTCCCTGAGACGATAAGAATCAATGGTTGAAGGCTTCGTGACATAGCTGACAATCGGTCACAATGGTAAAATGTATTCACTCTTTGACGTCTTCTAAATTTTGAATAGTTCTGCTAACCTTTGTGACCAAATTCCCTCTGCTTCCACACACCTTTGTCCACTTTGATAGCAGTCTTTTTCTGTTTACTTGTTCTTTGCATGATATTGTAAAGTTGCCACGTTACAACTAGGACTGATGTGGCTCCGTGTGAGGTTCTACTTTATGTTTGTCGCTCGTTACACTGAAGGACCTGCATCATTCCAGAACTAGTCACTGACATTTTCGCGTGCCATTCGTTTGTGCGTGGAGGAAGCGAGTCACTGATCATATCGAGCTTTGTAAAATAAAACGCAGTTACAAGATCGTTAAGACTTACTAATTGGGGTAAGTACTTAGGGTTTGTCACGTCTTGACGTCGATACTTGGAGACTGGCTCCATGAGTGATGGCCCATGCCTTGATGCATAGTGTGTAGCATACTACACTTTAAATGAGTGCACACCCTAAAGTAGTCAGTAACACTGTTATCAAAATATCTGCCTGACTTAATGATGCTGAGTTTTCACCAGTTAACATTAAAGCCTCCTACAGCCCGGCCTCTATCACTAGTATCAAATTTCCTAATATAATTTGGCATGAAGTAAAAGGCAAGGCAATTCAAACTACGGTAAATTACTCTTATTGTTATAACACCCTACTTTGACCTGATTCCATAAGTAATACTCGCACGTGCCTCTCTGATGGGCTTCTGAAGTCCCCGGGCGTATCCACTGGTTCTCATGGATATGCATGATTATATCCTCAACTTCACGATCCGTGACAATCCACCTTAATATGTAGAGAGATATCCACATTCACAACTTACCACGTTTTAACAATCACAATTACATGTAGCTTCAAGCAGTCAACTAGATCATCCAGCTCGTATATCTTATTTCTGATATTGCGACCAAACCAGCTCCTCAACCTCTGCCTACGCCCCTATGTATTACAGTCTGGACAATTCAAAGTATGGGTTTTACCGAAAGTTGTCAGTTTTGTTTCTTAAAGCAAAACGTTCAGATATAGTCATCCTTCTGTGTGCTCATTTAGAGAAGCTGAGGTAATCGGAAAGGCAGCTGTGAGGTATCTACGGTATTTTATGCCAACAAACCGACACTACAGGTCTACAATATCATTCTCACAGTTACTTAGTCATACCATGCAATAACCTTAAGGGTAAGAGGAGATAATATCTGATTTGGCATCCGTTGACATCAAGCCAACAATGGAAACGAATGCATCTTATTGTGATAAATGGTCGTCAAAAAGAATCGTTGGAGGATTGCAGGCTTTTTTTGGTGTATGTGCTTGGAATCCGAACATGCGTTAATTCGAATACATACGTGTTCTCATCTATGTCTAAGACGGCAACAAACAATTTTGAGGCCTATGATAGGTTTGGTAAATACATCGTGTTTATTTAAGGAGAAGCTAGCTAAGTACTTATTTGAATATAGAAAAACTTTCATCCGGATAAAGCTTGACTTTACTGCTACAAAGGCAACAACGACAGTAAGTAATATACATTTAAGTGTTCATAAGATCCATTGGCTTACTCCAACCTAATCCAAGCTGGTTGGTGTTAGAAGACTTATTCTAGCTGGATCTGATCACAGTGAATAGAGAAAGGAGCTCAAATATAGTTAATCAGTTAATACTAGCCTGAAAATTGACATCAATCTGTGGTGGTCCATGTTGTCACATCACACCAGTACCCCAATGGTGCAAGGTAGTCAAATGAAGAATCAAAGATGTAACTGTATGTCGTAAAATGAGAGGTAGTGAGGTTAAAATTATATCGGAATTCGATGCAACGATAAGGACTGCAGTTATATGTGAATATATTTGCACCACTGAGTTAGATTCTAAGGCATATCACCTACAGTCTCCAATCGCCGGTTTCGGTTGTCACATGGACTGCAATCTGGAATTCTACATTACCATACTTGGCTCAAGCCAACAGTCAGCAACTTCATGGACTGATTCCACATTTTATTCTAATCGACATTTACCTTCTCCCGGCCTAAATTCATTTAGGTTGACATTGTGTGATTGTACAGACGTTGACTAGTCATGTGTAACATGTCTTGGCTTCAGTGTAATTTTTGGATCTGTTTCGAGATTCTGTTAGTCTGGCTAACCTAGCTCCTTAAACAAGTGAGGTGATCAACACGCTCAACCACTTCACATCCTGTTGGAAGTCCAGTTCTTGGCAACAGTTTGCATTTGCGTGGTAATAAGCGCATCCCAAACATTCTTAGATTGTCTTTCAAGGTGCCCAAAAGACTTTGTATCTCGTTATCGTCTTCACCTAAAAGTATTATATCATGTGCGTGCTCCACGTCTACTAAGGAGTCTCCTGTTATTAGGTCAAAAGCTGTAGAGTCAAATGGAGTGTATGCTAAAGTTATATAAACACTGGAGGGATTAATTATTCCTAGTGGACACCGCACGACATATGAAACTCACCTGATACCTCATCATAGGCTCTAACATGCTCACGGCTGCTGAAGTACAACCTTCAAAAAGGTAATGTACTAACCAGGCACTACTTTCAGTGAGAGACATTACTATAAGTTCTCTCGATCTACGGCGTTCAATGTCGCCTTTAGTTAGAGAAATGGAACTGGTTTCGGGTGCGGATAGTGTGCCTTATTTTCAAAACTTGACGGAAGGTGAAATTCAATCGATATGCTAATGACTAGGTCTGAAGCGTGCCTGGTTTCCTTGGGTTCGCTTTTCCCTAGCTTTGTTTGGGTGTCTAATAATCATCAAACCGATTCCTCTCTGTTTGTCACCGAAAGAATATCCATTTATTTAAACTGGAATGATCAGCCATCTAGACCAGTCTCACAGGGTTACCTGTTATTCTTATACACTACCTGGTACTAAAGTTGCTGCAGTAGGTTTTTTTCTTCTTCGATCGTAAACACATTTTAATACCGTACGGTCAGGTCCTGGCTTCGTGCATCGTTTAATATTCCAAGCAGCCTTATTAACTTTGGTGTGAGTTGAACGATTGACATCTACATCCCACTTAGTCAAGGAGGATTGTGGCATGTTTAAAGCTAGTTTATTCCAATTTTTCTTTCCAATAAGAAAAAGCAACACCAGCTTGCAAAGCCGATGATTTGCGGGGAATATTTTACTGTTGTCACATCCCATGCACCCAACAGTATGACTTCGCCTTCAGGCCATCATAGCATAGACTATTTACAGTATGACAGTAACTACTTTCAGTCTTACCACCATTCAAACAAACTTTTCTAGCAGAGTAGGACCTCAGCAAACACATTTTTCAGCCAAAGCAACTCGTTGAACTGTTGTGACATGCAAACCTTACCATCATGTCAAGGTTAGTGGCTACTGGTCAGGTATCCTTATTATAAAACTATAAGACATCGTTGTTGAAAGTGGGAGACATTTCGGAGGGCTACCGGTTTTCGACTGCAGATCTCTTCGTAGCATCACCCGTGTGCAGTGAGGACCGCATGAGCAGTGGTTAGATTAAGCGTAGCGTGAAAGGCAAGTCAATCTGTGTGTGCAATGTTCTTCAAAGTTCGATTGGATTGGAAAAATGTTAGGATTGCCAAGACGCCATAATTTGACCTCTCCATAAAGTTGACTTCGTGACACTTATTTAGTTACACTGTGAAATTCGAGCTCACCTTATTTCTCTCATGACCCGATATTACCCCGCGTAAATGTTAATCTGGGAGTCAGCACTAAGTACCCAGTCAAAAGTTTTCTTGGGTCACCTTTGTCTAATTAGAGCCAGCAACATTCCTGTGGTTAGACACATAATCAAGGTACTATTGTGTTGACTGACATTTAATCCTACGTTAATCCAACGTTATCTCTAATTCTAAAGCCCACTTTCTGCCATTATTATCTCCTTAGGAGTTGAAGCTGGCTGTCCATAGCTTAAGATACATATTTGTCCTGCGCGAGATGTTCACCAATGTACATCAAATTCTTTCAGCTTATGAAACACTTCATTTGTGTTTAGACTGTTGGCTTGTCATCCTTTTACTGACCGTGAATGACAGAAAAAAGTAACAGCTAGATTATATACAGCTTATTTTACAGGTAATAAGTTCACATTAGTTGCAAAAGTTGGTCAACAATAAACGGGCCTTTTGAAACTATTGACCAACTTTACCCTTGTTGAGCCGTTTCGCTGTATATCTAACTTTCATTCTGTTGTCAAACACCCATTTCTTTTTTGCTGTATTTGTGTTTGTATCTGACACCATTATAGCGATAAACAAGTTTTATGATTGTCTGAGATGTGTACCACTCTACTACTTCATAGGTTGACCTTTGAGGTTAGCGACTTTAAGAGTCTTTCGAAACAACAAGTGTTTTGTTTTAGACATTTGATATGATTGAGAATTGTTGCATAATTCTGTTGCGTTTAAGACAAACAGGACGACATCTAAACTCAAAATGAATTTAAGCAGGTGACAAATGGTATTCGTTTTGTTTATACTTTTTTCTTCAGTTCTAGTTCGAATTTTAAGTGTTTCCTCTGTTTCTTTTTATAGATGAATGGGGACAATGATAGAATGATAGCTCATACACTCATATTATCATCAGTTTCATCTCCATGTGGAAAATTTTTGATTTTTGGGACCAATACACAAAATATACTGATCTATTCGTTATCCTCATTATCTTGTGGTATGTAGGATGGCGTTTACCTTCAATCTAATCTTTCTTCATAGATGCACAAGTTGAAGGGAAACCAGAATGTGTGATCAATGTGAAGTATGCCAAAGCTATTTATTCATTATGCTTTGGGAAAGAGTATGTTTTCTGTGGGTCAGTTGGTTTGATTGTTATCTACAAATGGACTACACCTGACGATGGCTTTTTAAAGTATCACGATACAGTTCATCTAACGTCTTCAGATCTTTACACAACTGTTTCTGAGGTGAGGATTTCAATTCATTTACATGTACTTAGGTTACTAGCTTATGTTTTAACACGGAAACCAATTCTTTGTTAGCTGCATTAGGTGATGGGACCATTCATACTTTCTCTGTTGGTTGTGTTATTAAAGAATACCTAACATTGGTGGCACATAAATCCGCCATATATAAAATTTGTAACGTCGGCTTGCACGAGGTTCGTTTTTCTTCTATATCGAGTCTTTCATTTTTGTAGTTTTGTACTTGTTCGGAGGATGGTACAGTCTGCTTTTGGGATCAAAGAGTATCACGAAATGGAAACTTTAAAGCTTTATCTATATTTAAACCCCATCTAATTGATGAGTTATCGCGACCTAAACTTGGGTCTTGGTTAACGGCATTGTCCTGTAAACAATCTGAAGAAGACTGGTTTGTTACTGGAGGTGGCCCTCGGCTTTCTTTGTGGAGTAGGCGTGCGGGAAGAAATGTCTCTATACTGCATCCTGAAGGTAAGCTGTCCAAATATTGTTAGTCTGACAAATATGATTATTTATATGTAGTAGCTTTAATTGTATAGCCGTGTCCATTTCATGTTTGTTTGGAACTGTGTCCCAATTGAAGTGTAAAGGACTGATGTGTATTGGAAAATCCCCAGTACTTCAATTTTACTGGCTGAACTAACTAATTGATGTTTAAGTCACGTATCTCAACTGACTTTGAATATCGTGATATGGATCGAAAAACTTTATCTAAGTTCTTTCAGTAGCTACTAGCATAGAGGGAAGGGAACTGTGAGCTTCAGTATTAACTAATGATTGAGAATTCTTGAAGCACGCTGGTTGGGAAAAGACAGTTGAAAGGATTACAAACCAGAGTGGCTAGAATGATACACTG
This sequence comes from Heterobilharzia americana, assembly GCA_944470555.2. Taxonomy (NCBI): domain Eukaryota; kingdom Metazoa; phylum Platyhelminthes; class Trematoda; order Strigeidida; family Schistosomatidae; genus Heterobilharzia; species Heterobilharzia americana. The sequence continues at coordinate 77,807,649 of OX104130.1, read as the reverse complement.
TAAACAATAGTTCGAGGGGCGTATGCTAACACTTCAACTACTGATTATTGAGTCTCAACCTACGTTGTAAGTTTTTACTGTCCCTCTAAACTGGGATAAGCTGAAACAGACGCAGGAGAATAGTGTCGTTGATTGTTCAACGTCCAGTTTGATGAGAGAACCAGTCAGGTTTTATTTCCCGTAGAGGGCGTATCCTTCAGAGCTTTACTCTCTACTAGTACTTGCCAGCCCTATACGCTACCCATGTTTCTTGATATGAAGGCAGCATCTGACTTTGTAAATTGAAAGGTTCCGAAACAATATTTAATGAGATTTAGCAGAGTAATTCATTTTCCTTTTTATTCAACTTTGTCATAATTGTATTCAGTTAGATAAAACATTCTACTTTAAAGAATCTTAGGGATTCGACTATTTACCGGATACTGAAAAAAATCCTGTCAGGTGAAGATACTGACAAGGCATAAACTATTCTGAATATTGAGCAGTTCATCAGCATACATAAAGTGCACGTAAAATATTACTACTAATCCGATCTCTATCCGTATCTAGTGTGAAAACAGTGAGCAAATTAGCTGAGGTCATGCACCTTGCTAGAATCATAAGTTCCATCAACCTTAGTGGTGGTCGTTGGTAAATCTATGCAGATACGATAACTTATATTAGATGTGGCAATATATGCCGCATTCCATGCTTATGATATATTCGAATGTGTTTCAATCGTCTTATATGTAGCCCAAAAGTGTACGACTTCATAATAAACGAATGTCAACTGTGGTCTTTGGGAGGATTTAAGACATTGACTTAAATTTACTTTCGTTTCACTGCTTTCTCATATTGGAACCGTCAAGTAGGTAGTGTTCAGGTTAAGCACAAAACCCCAAGCAAAAAGGGGTAGTTTAGTCATCAAAGTAAATACTCATGAACCCCAGTTTTGTTTATTTTAAAGCTCAACGTGCCTTACAGTGCAATGCTGGCTTTGAGTAGATTTAAGACTGATGTATCCTTGATACCAGTAGCGAGCAGTCACTATTAATAGATAAAGTGTTTTTAAGTGAAACATGGTGATGCCGATTCATTCATGATTTATATAGATTTCCATGTCATATGAAACAACTTAGTAATACATCTTTTTATTTCTTATTTCCTGAGTTATTGTTCATATTCATCATGTTTTATTTCAGTTCACTTTTCGTGGCTTCCTAGACTGATTCTAACCAGTCGGTAAGGGACAACAAAAATTTGTCAGAAGTACGTATTTATTCAGGTTGTCGCCTATAACATTGAAACAGTAGAGTTGTGACTCATTGGTTTAGTCACTTAATTTTAAACTGATGGATCACGGGTTCAAACTCATCTTCACCTACCGAGATTTGAGCAGCCTTCACTCAATAGATGTTGCTCATTGCTTACTGGACATAGGTGCACAAAGTTGTTGAATGAATTTCCTTTACGTCGGAGCAGCTAAGCGTAATTAATCACCATGTGTGAAATAAAGAAATGAAAAAATATCTACTAACGGCAGCGAATATACAAAAGATATAGAGACTGCTGACGAGGGTGAACAAAGAGTTTAAACTGGCAAGATGTCAAAGATTTAGGTCCTAGTAAAAGATCAACATATCTATATTACAACGTTGTATTGTAAGCTACCTTACCTGGAGTCTCCAACCATGAGTTTTTATTGTCTTGTCGACCTCAATCAGGAAAATTAAAGTTTTCTATACGATTCATATTAGAAGTCGGTGAATTCGCGTAGTGAGACATCAGTTACAGTTTACCATTGGTTTATGCCAAATATTTTTCTGTAAGTGTGCATTAGATGCTTATATAGATATTCAGAAGCAATATAAAATGACTTTTGTGTTTAAAACCATTGAGTCGCGGGTTTTATGAACCTCGTACCCCACCCACCAAAATTTGGACAATCAGGAATCATTAACCCTCACACAATAGGTGTTGCTTATCGTCTACTGCACAACCGTGCAAGTGGTTGCTGAGTGTCTACAAGCTAATCGTCTGTTTGATGCCTCCTGACATTTTGAAGCCCTTATTGGTGTCATCATTTAATATTTTATTATTTACAAATTTCTTCTATTTGTTTTTAGGGATGCATATCAGTCTATTCACTTAATGGGACATTAAATTGACTACAAAATTTATAATTCTCACCTCAATAAATTATTGAGGTTCATTCATCAGGTATATTTTACCTAGGTAATCCCAGCGTTAGTATATTAGAGCAAATAACAAAATGAGCAAATATTTTCTATTACTCCTCAGTTTTTCGATCTTACTAAAAAGAGAACTTTTTCAAGAGAATGGATCTGATATTAGGTTTTTAGGATTGCTTAGAATACGAAAATTATTTCGTTTTCTCATAACAACTGTAATTGGTTTCAGACTTACTTATGATTAATAGTACAATAACAGATATTAACTATTAAACTAAAGCCAGGACAGCAGGCGAAAATGTAAGACACAGTATACTTGAACGTTAGTTTATTAAGTTACTCAATGAAAATACGATGTAGCACAAATTTTGGATCCCTGGTGAGGTAACCTAATGGCTCAGTATGACTTGACTTTCAGACTTCCATATCCAGATGGATCATTTGTGTGTGCCATGAAAAAAGTTCTTGAGTAAGGCCTAGATCTAGTCCACTCCTATTTACTATCCACTCATCCAATAGAAATGTTTGATAAAAAGTACCCCACAATTATTCACGTCGTATAGTTAAATACTTCTTTGATACTTACCCTTCTTTTATTTTCCGTGCAGGCCTACCGGATACTTGGTATGCGCAAACCGCTATCTTCTGTGACATGGATAATGATCCACGTATTGTATCTGGTGGTAATTCGAGTCTCCTGTATATTTGGGATCATGTTGGGAATCTCTTGGCTTCATTAGATTTACATGATCCGCCTAATTCGCGTATTAGTCATACTCTAGTTGTGGATACATTCAATCTTTCCGAAGCAGCTGAAGCTTTAAAGTTGAAATATCATTCAGATTGTGCTTTTGTTGTTGGTGGGTGTGGACCGGTAATACGTTTAGTTGCTAATCTTGGCTATCCTCTTGGCGTACTGCATTTGTCATGATTTCATATTCTTTTTCTTCAGTAATAGAAAATGTACATAAATTATCAGTAATACATATACTTATATATTGGGTTTATTTCTGTTTTAACAAAAAAGGCGTCTTTGTTAGTTGTCCTTCACTTTCCTTCGTCTCCATTTCTCTTAAACTGTAGGTATTTGAATAATCTATAATGCGCTATAAGTCAGGAATACGGAACAACAACAATAACAGTGGCAATAATACTAAGTCACATTATTCATCTAAGAACAAGAAGAAATTCAAGCCTAAATATGATTCAAGGTAGGCGCTGTTTTGGTGTGTGGGGAGTGGGTGGGGTAAGAGTTGATTTAACGAATACAATCCTGTTCTTATATCTTCGATTTCTTATATTTCAAGAGTAGCTACCTGTGAAACTTGTTATTTGAGCGATTCCTCATTGTACTCTATTCTCATGAATGCTGTTCATTTAACATTTTTGTTATTAACCTGTAGTTGTTTTGGGTGCCTAACTTTGAGTCACTAGGTTACCGGCATCCGTCAACGGTGCCCACTCTCTCCATTCATTTACCATAGATATTCTTATGGAGGTTTCCATCTCGTCACCTGACTACATAGGGGTTGACCTAATCGAAGCAGAATTTTCGATAGACCTAAAATACGCAGATAACATAGTCCTGTTAGGTAAAGATGCTGAACAGTCGTCTTCTGGACACTGAGTGGGAATGCGAGAATATTTGAATGTGTTTCTCACCACCCAAACGTAAATTGTTGCTCCATGATTGGTCTTCAACGGTGCCCCACCGCGGCTAACAATAGAGAGTGTAGTGGTTGAGTGTGTCAGCCACTTCACTTCCCAGGTAAGTGAAGTGGGATTAGTCCTGGTGCGTTGGTCAGTGGCCGATGAAATCTCTACACGAATACAAAAGGCTCGGTTAGGTTTTGCCAACTTACGCGACCTATGGCGCTGCCGTGATATTCGATTGTCTATTAAGGGTCGGATGTACTGCACAGCAGTCTGGTCTGTTCTACTGTATGACTGTGAAACATGGCCATTCAAGGTGGAAGACATGAGAAGGCTGGCTTCAGATGTTTGACCACTGTTACCTTCGTAGAATAGGTTGTATTCTGTGGTGTCACCACGTGGGTAACGCAGAAGTCAGGTGTAGAGTTTTAGGGAGTAGAGGTAAATCAGTTGACACGGTTGTGAAGCTTCATCGACTGAGATGGTTGGGACATGTGTTACGTGTGCCTGGTCGCCATCTGCCTCGTCACACAATGTTGATCAAAGTAGGTCCAGGCTGAAAAAAGTCTCGAGGTGGCCAGACTAAAACATGGCACCAATGTATGAAGTGTTTGGCTGTTGGTTTGAGCCATGTGAGGAGATGCAGACTAGGTGGTTGGGGTCCATGGGACAAGAGGAACCAGTGGTTGGAGACTCTAGGTGATGGCATGGCTGAGAACGGATATCAGTGGCGCAGATGAATGCATACATTATCCTCATCTTAACGCTATACTGAATCTCACCATCTCCTCGTTCTTCCTTTCTCTTTTTGTACTTAGTGTTTCTTTTGATTGAATTTTCTTATCTTCATCTTGCGCCTCACTACCTTTTTACTTGATGTACTGATACGAAGTGTGGCAACTCGGGTCGCTACACAGTAATGTCTAATCCCATATTGATTTTGATGGATGGATGATGACATGCATTCGTTTCATCGATTCCGGTCAGATTGTTCAAATGTGGTATTGCTTATATATAAGCTACATTATCGTAACTTGTGATAAGATGTATCTCATTACCTCCTATGAGAAACTGTCAGCAACTTGCTTTTGTGCCACTGAAACTCACTTAATGATTTGAAAGGTGATTTCTGTGAAACCAGGGCTGACTGCTTTCGACATTGTCATTTGAATATAGTAGTTTAGCTACTTTGAAATGAACACAGATTCAACAGTAGGCCTCAGCAAAAAATTCGGCTAGATTTGTGGCTGCCAGTAAATGGCATCAGAATAGGGCTTTGGATAATGGTGATGCGATTCAGGTTACCATATTTCCTACAGCATAGAAGGGGAAAGATTTTGGAATAAATAAGGATATAAATGACAGACAAATCAATGTAGAACTGAAAAAAATGCATCGCTTCAAAGTGCCACTCTCCACAGTCGAATGCAAATAATAAGTCATCAATATCAACATAGGAACGGGCATTACTGTGTAACGTCGCCATACCTCAAATCAGCACATCGAGTAAAATGGAAGACGAAGAAGTATAAAAAATTGGTCACAAGCAGCAAAAGAGAGGAAGGGGGTACGAGGAGATGCTAAATTCAGTATGGCGATTAAGATTAAGCTTAAGTGTGGATAAATCTACACCACTGATATTGATTCTGAGTTATATCACCACCTACAGTCTCCAACCACTGGTTTCTGTTGTCTCATGGACCCCAACCGGCTAGTCCGCATCGCCCCACTTAGCTCAAACCGACAGTCAAGGATTTCACGCAATGCTATATTTTATTCTGGCCACTCTAAGCCTTTTTCTAGCCTGAACTTACTTTGCCCAACATTGTGCGACGAGGCAGATGATGGTTAGGCTTACGTAACATGTGTCCCAGCCATCTCAGTCAATGAAGCTTCACAACTGTTCCAACTGACTCACCTCTTCTCCCTAAAACTCTACACCTGACTTGTATGTTACGCACGCGGACACCACGAAACATGGCATGTGTGCTACAAAGACAGTGGTGGTCAAACACTTGAAGCCTTCTCATGTCTTCTACCCTTGATGGTCATGTTTCAAAGCCATGTAGCAGAACAGAGTACACTTGACCCTTAAAAGATAATCGGATATCGAGGCGGCGAATTACGTAAATTGGCAAAAGCCAAGTAAGGCTTTCATATCTGTACAGAGATTTTGTCGACCACTGATCCGACTTTCCAGATAGGTGAAGTGGTCAGCTCACCCAGCCACTTCATTTCAGATTTTTACCTGGAGCACTATGGAAGATCGGTCCAGGAGCAACAATTTGCATTTGGGTGTTGAGAAACGTATCCTAATCATTCTCAAATTACCACTTAAGGTGTCCAGAAGACTGTATCTCATCTCCATCTCCACCTAACAGGGCTATATTCCCTGTATATTTTAGATCTCCTGAGTGGATAGGAAGGATATACGTATAAAAAGAAAGCTTACATATGGAGTGATAATATCTTTTAGATGTTGAGGGAAAAGATGCACAACTGTGGTCGATATCAGTTTCCTACTTTCTAAGCAGGCATGTACTTAGAAAAGAAACGTGTATATTTCTCACCATCTTGACACTTATCATTAATATATGTCTGTTACTGGTCTCTAAAGTGTATGTTTCTAAAAAGAGCGTTGATCAAATTCCGTATTAGATTTGTTTATTTGATTTATAACACTCAGTGATCTAGTATTATTTACTCGATGACGTTTCGAGCATAAATTATCATTGCTCATAATCATATCAATATAATCACACTACTTTCGACATTTGGTTTTTATAGTTACGTCACTTTATATGAGTTGTTTTTATTGGTAGCAAAATTTTCCATATCTCTGGTATAGGTGTTGCGTCATTTCTATTACATGTGTTGGGTGTTGAATGATTCGATAAAGAAAGATTCAGTAGTCAATCTTTCTCCACCTAATTATATTGGACTTAAGTACAATGGCTTGACCCCACCCACCCATCCCAATATAATTAGGTGGAGAGAGAGATTGATTACTGGATCTTTGTTCATCAAATCAACACCCAACACGTAATAAAAACGACGCAACACCTATACCAGAGGTACGGAAAATTTTACTACCAATAAAACCTCATATGAGGCGACATAACTATAAGACTCAAATGTCGAAGAGTGTATGATTACACTGATATGATTATGAGCAATAATAATTGATGCTCGAAACGTCATCCAGTGAATAATACTATATCACTGAGTGTTATAAATCGAATAAACAAATCGAATGTGAAATTAAATTCTACCACTATGCCCAAGTTTTACACCTATATTAATGAAGCATTGATCAAAGTCTTAACTTATTCGTAGAATCGTTATTCGTTTCAAGTAGAAACAAATGATTGAAAAAATATGGAATCATCTCAGTGTATATATCATTTAAAAGGGCAAGTAGTTAATAGTAAATGGTAAGCAAATCAGGTATTATCAACAATTTATCGAATGAAATACCACTGGTTACTGGGTTAGTTTGCATTTCGCTAGTGAATTAAATCCTCCGTAGATGTTATCTATGAAAGGACATGTTTAGACTAATCGATTTAGGGAAATGATCCGTCATACCTATGTTTATCATTTTGTTTGCGCTACTTAATAAACACTTCAACAGTCTATTATAAGTGTGCTCAGAAATGTATAATTGTTGACAAAAGAGGCAGGGCAGCGAAGACGGGAATTCGAGTGAATGTGAAGACAGTGGTGATGAAGATACCCAACCAAAAACAGCATCAACAACAAGCACCAATCACGGTAACCGGGAGAAACCTAAAGGAAGTAGTCTCTTTCACCTGTCTAGGCAGCAGCGTTTCAACTACAGGAGAGGATGCCAAAACCAGGAACGGAAAGACAGCAAGATAGGCCTTCCCTCATTAATCTGAGATCAGTGTGAAGATCTATTACACTCAGCACAAAGGGTGAACAACATCCGGATTTTCAACAGCAATGTCAAGTCAGTTCTGCTGTATGGTTCAGAGACTTGGCACGTTACGAAAGGCATTTCCAACAAACTACAGACATTCGTCAACAGCTGCCTACGCCCGATACTGGAGATCAGATGAGAAGGCGAGAAAGAATAAGCAACAAAGAACTCTGGGAACGAACCAACCAAGAACCTATTGCTCAACAAATATGCAGAAGGAAGTGGAGATGGATTGGGCATACACTGAGAAGGTGGTTTGGGGACATCACGCGTCAGGGCAGTCGCTCGGTGGAACCCAGATGGGAAACGGCGAGTTGGGAGTCCGAGGCAAGGGTGACATGGAGGAGATAGTATGAGGAAATGAAAGCTTGTAGGCAGTCGTGGAGCTAGGCTGAAAAGACTGCAGAGAAGAGATTGAAATTACGACGCGCCACTGAGGCCCCATGTTCCACTAGGAACCCAAGGGGCAAATAATAATAAGGGAGCATTTTTGGGTGACTCTAAAGGCTACCTTAGCAACAATTAAAATAAGCAGTTAGGCTTCACTAATTACTTTAAATCTGCTTTTCTAGCCTAACTGGAGAAACATAATTGGTTATCTCATCAGTTGCTAGGGTGGCCCTTAAAGTTACTTGCATTTTTGCTGACTAACATTCTGGAAAACAGACGACATTTTAATCTAATAAATCGTATAATGACACTAATTGTAGGCATTTTAGTGAATAGAGCGATGTACACTGTTTTTGGTTAATATATGGGAAATGATAAGTTATTCCGCTGTGATTCAGAGGATCCACCCGGTACCTTTATTTCAGGAGTCACTAATAAGCTTCCTTAGCTATTTGAGTTGAATTTTTTCAGATTAGAAGAATGTATATTTTCTATTCCAGTGTTAGACTTTTTATAGCAGCTAGTTGACTGTGCGTTCGCATATGCTGATGTATTAGGTCCTGTGACCTCAGCTTGTTTCGACTCCTTAAGGCAGTATGCCGCATAGCGCTGACCGAAATCAGTAGTTGTTGACCGCACACAGAAATCAATAGGGCTCACTGACCAGATCAAGATGTGAGCTAACCTCCAGATAGTCGTTCCTTTCGTTTGTTTCCGAGCTTACGAGCAAATTATTTTCGGTCAGAAAAAATATTTAAACCGCTCAAATTCTCACCAGCAGTTAACTTGTTTCGTTGACTGAATTCTTTATTTCTTACACTATTTAGTTACTTTTACAATTATGTACAGTACAGATGGGGAATGCTGCAATTATGGGTTTAGAATCCGTTCACAAATGGCAAATTGGACTAGTTAGTCAATTTTAGAGTTGACCAAAGACACTTCTTTAATACTCAACATGGATTCACCTCAGTTGAAGGAACACTGGAACACAACTGTTTCGTCCAAGTATGGGACCCAGCACTGCACACTCATGACCCCACCAGGGATCAAACTCAGGACCTTCAGGTCCCGCGGCCAGCACGTTACTATTGAGCTTGAAATCAATTAATAAATCTGCACAAAAAACCTAGATTGAACTTCTTCAATATGTTCACTGAGGTCTACAGAACTCATGAACTGCCCACATTCTTGAGATTTAGCCTTGTATTGTTCACCACTTGTAGATAAAGATCATCTCATCACTAAACTATTTTGGTCACTAGGATATGAACAACACTCAGTTGTGTTTTGAAACTGTCTTATCTATCTTAAAAAGGGATTTATATATCGACATACCTTTTATTATTCATACTAAATTCTGTTTTTTTTTATCCTTTAGACTGATAACCAGTTTGATTATAAGCTTGATATCTCAGATTAAATTTTATTGTAAACTGTTAAATTTGTGATTGTGTAAATTGTGGCTGTCGTAGCTCAGTGGCCTAGTGAGTAACTTTTCGGCATTTGAAGCTATGCGTACGAGGTTCGAGTCTCAGTGGGGACAACATCACTCACTTGGGGTGTAGTCACATCTAACTGACTAGTCCCAAATAAGAAGGAACATGCGTCTTACATTCAACTATCAGTCACCAAGATGATTATAAAAGTAATTATTTTATTGATTTTTCTTTCAGAATACATCTAGTAAAACAGAGGATTATTCAGAAACAAAGAGCACAGTTTACCTTTCAAAATTCTAAGCTAAAAGTCATCTCCAATGAAGAAGAAAAAGAAGTTCAGTCAAAATTGAATAGACCAAAAGAAATCGTCTCTGTGCCGATTTCTCTTAAACCACTACATACAACTAACAGGTTGGATAAAGATGAGCCCGTAACCGAAATTTCTCCTCTTGAATCTCATCCAAATAGGTGAATTTAAAAATAATATTCAGTTATATTTTGAAATCAGCTTTAAAAATAGTATAAATCACTTTCAAAGCTTTGAAGCAATAAACATTTATTTCTGTGTAGTAACTGATCTACTCAAGAGTTTGAATCGTCATTGTGGTATTTCGCATCTGTTAAGAGAGATGGGGGATAGATCTCAAAATAATATAAAGCAAGTGTTAACCGCTTCTCTAGTTGACATCTTCAACAATCATCTGTTTCTGAGATTTATATATTTCTACATCTCATTTAGTTGGAAGGACTTTCCATTGAAACTCTACCATATCATGCCAGAAAGCGAAAAAAAATAATCAAAGTTACCAGTTAGTCTGTAAGAAAATGAAATATGATTACCAGTTCTCATGTATAACAAAGTAGTACTGGAGTGTCATATCGCTTTTAAACATTTTGTAAGGCAGCTAGGCGGAATCATATATAATACATAAATCTTCATATACATATTATTCCCTTTGTTTGTATGGATTAGACTAAAGAAACAAACATGTTTTATCTTACCCCCATGGGTTCGAACCCGCACCATCTGCCAATACTTTGGAAACCAAGTAGTCTTCAGATAATGTTTGGTTCATTGCCTGATGTATGAATATACATGTGACTGGTAAGAAAATTTGTCCCTTTCTCAATCAAAGTAACAAATGACTCACTTAATTCTATCCAACTCAACTAATTAACGAAAACGTAAAACCCGCTAAACATAATTCAAGCAAGTAAAATCGCATGTAACCAAATCATAAGAGCAAACAGAAATATAAAGAAAGTGAAATCGAAGGCAGAAAAGGGAATATAGAAATTTATCAAATGGGGAATAACAGGATACAGACAATGTAAAGGAACACTAGATGTGCTCGTATTTATCTACCACTGGTATTGCTTCTCAGCATAGTTTTGAAGTGATAGATGTGGAACTTCGTCCCATTAATCTAGGCACTTTGATATCCAACCGATGGGTCACGGTTTCGTACTCTAAAGCTGTAGGGATTTAAGCAGCCAGGGAGTATTATTAAGCCTCACACAATAGGTGTGCTTCGTTGCCTAGTGGATGACTATGTTCAAGATTGTTGAGTGTATTTCCATTTTAAGTTTTAAACTTCTACTACATCAAGGGCTTCCGGCGTCACCCAATGTCATCGTTGAGTATTTATTCTCATGGCCACCAGGTTTCCCCCACCGGTCACAAACTCTCATTGGAATTTCGAGAATCACCTCTCGAAGCTAGTCACTAATGAAGACTAGATCAATTGAATTTGGTGGGTTTGTAGAGATTTAGCAATTTTTCAAGTTCGTATTCACCATTGACTGGCATCAGCTGGAGAAACCTTGGAGGACGAGATAGCTATTTCGTCCTAATATGGACTCCTCAGCATTAGGGGCTTCAACCAGATGTCATATACAGTTTACAATAGAATGAATCCTAACCAAAAGCTACTCACTTAATGAGTGACTTGAAACTATATATCATTGCTTTAGATCGCCTATTATCAAATGTTAAGTTTTGGGTTTGAACCTTCATTCTGTTTACTTCAGCATGAATGTGACTGGATGTTATCAACTGTCCTCAAATATTAGGTGTTCCGTATTACTTATACTGCATTAACATGTATCAAGGTATTGAGTTGCATTATTATTATTATTATTATTCTAGTGGGAGGTAAATGTGTGAAATGTTTTATTAAAAATGAATCAAAAAATGATAATATAACAATTTTTAGGTAGAGTAGTGATTGAAAAATTCTCTATTGTCTATACTCTTTGTAAATTTGATCAGGTTATCTACAAAGTTTAACGTCAATTTGCAAAAGAAAAAATCAGAAGTGAATCCGTTGAATGAACATCATCAAGATAATTTGAATAAGTCTACTTCAGACTTGTATACATCGACTAAGTCAAAAGAAGTATGGTTTGATGATGTCCCACAAGCTTTAATCGCACATTCAATGCAAGATCAATCGGCTACAACAAAATCTTTAGTCAAGTCGACATCATTTACTGGGTTAAGTGTATTCAGTTAACTTTTATTAATCTCTTGATGTTAATTACACTTTTATTATATTAGGAGAAAAAAAAGTGTACAGGGTAAGCTGTTTTTGTATTATAACCCCTCAATCGTATTTGTTTATGCTTTCTTTCTTTGGATTGAAGTCAGGACTCTGAGGTTCTACTATAAATCAGTTAGTATTCCAATCACTGGAATCCACTCTAAAATGTAACATTTTCAACCTAAAGATTTTAATACTATCAGACTCATCGTATCGTTCATGGTAGGATTCAACGATTTCATAATCAGTCTGATCTAATGAATAAGTAAAGTAAGAGACTTGACCAAATCTCTGTATCATACAAATGAATATTAAATATTTGAGTGTATGATGTTAATCGGGATCGTGTTGAGTTGAAAGAAGGCTAATAGAGGTCAGTTTGATACGTGGCACTAATCTATGAAGTCTCTTACCGTTGTTCCGAGCTACATTGGGAGAAGTAAGCTGTGTAACTAGGCTCCTCAACGTAGTAGAAATCAGTGGTTGGATACTATTTTTGATACGATCCAAAATTAATATTAACTGTACAGTTATATGCACTCTTTGTTATCTTATAAATCTTAGATCTTCGTTTTTTCTTACTTTCTCCTATCTTACACTTCTTTCCACCTTAATTTTCTTTTCTTCCGTTCACCTCTTCTTGAAGTGATACACTTGTGTACCAATTTCTGATGTTGGTTTATCTATGGCTACATTATCGCTTTGTATATTTGTGGAGAATTTTCTTTACTTGTGTGGATCGCTATATTTGTGACAGGAATCCAGCCTAATAAGCATTACTAAGGTGTAAGCTATGGTTACTGGAGACCACCAACGTAAAATATGACCTAGAACAATCTATCAGAATTGTCAAACGTTAGAAACATGCTTCTCTGGGTGAAGTTTATTTGATAGTACAAAAATGTAAGAAAGTTTTCCTATACAAGTTTTAAAAATATTTCCCAACTTATAGATAACAAGATTACAAATTGATGACTTAAAATATGTATTTCGATTTAGGCTGCTTCCTATCACACTGTGAAGCTTGAATTTTATAGAGCAGGAACTAGAAATATTAATGATTGTTTGCCAAAGCTGATCACACCTGATCCACATAAATCTATTCATAAACTGTTCGAAGAATGTGAATTACATTTTCTCACAATCTGGTCAAAAGGAGATAAATCATGAAGTTTTTCAAATCAACAGAGCGAAAAACACACTAAAACATGATACGAATGTAATAGTCATTATGATCAGAACAGATTATGAAGAGAAGGCAAGTGAACTCGTGTCTGAAGAATCATACTCTTCAATTAACAAGAAGAAAAGATCCGCCAAATTGAACAAAATGAAATTAAACACTAATAGACTACTTCAAGAACTGAAAGCCAAGATTAACAGCTGAATTTGGTTCAAACTCAAACCTAAGTCTTACACATCTTCAAGATTCTATGGTCTGCTAAAGATCAATAAACCTTCCTTCCTATTGAGACAATTGTGAACTTTATCAACATACAGTCTCTCTGAATATTTAGCTTCATTACTAAAATCTCTACAAAACACTCAGAATATACAATAAGAGACTCACTTGACTTTAAGTCCAAAATTTCTTCAATTAAAATTGAGGAAGATCAATACTATTTCACTTAATGACAGTCTAGACTTAGACTGAGACGCAACACTGACAGAAGGATGTCCACTGAATACCACTGACATCATCGAGACCTTGAACTTTTGCATAGAGACTGCCTACTTCACACAAAAGAAAATTATGCAGTCAAACTAACGGTATAGCAATGGGTTCATCTATTTCACTCTGATAAGGGGAAAGAGAACGAAGAAACTAATCTGGAATGATGATGAATTCCAACCTAAAATCAACTAATAAATCTCCACAAACCTCTAGATGCAATTAATCTAGCACTCATTAGTGACTGGCTTCGAGAGGTGATTCCCGAAGTTCCAATTAGAAGTCGTGATCAATGGAGTCAACCAAGTCGAATATGAGGACAGTTACTCAACGATGACATTGGATGTAGGTCGCGCTATATGATAAACTGACAGAAGTAGGAAATATGGACCATTGGATTACGACTCAGTGGCTCAATGGTAACTCGCTGACCACAGAACCTGAAGGTTCTGGGCTCGATCCCTGATGGGATGGGGTCATGGGGTGCGCAGTGCTGGGGATTCCCATGCAGAGATAAGACAGGTTTCCCACGTTCCTCCTACTGATGTCAGACCATGAAGAAATCTAACCTAAAATCAATTAATAAATCTCCACAAACCTCTGGATAGAATTAATCTGGAAATGGATCAACCTAAATGTTAGTCACGTTTACAGTTAGACGACAGAAAACCGATCAGCCAATTAATATCATCATTTAGAACACCGAGTTATGTATACATTTAGATATGTTTTCCTTTTTTAGTTGTCCTCGGCCTTAATATACATTTCCTACACGTCCAATGCGTCTTAACTTAATTAGTCAGGTCGGAAATCAACCAGGAATTCGTTGAACGTTGGTGGCTGACAGTAAATATCTGTGCATCGATAGCGGCTATAACAGTTACAAATCAGTATACACCCTTAGTAGCTCACCTTTTGATGACTAAATTCAAAGGAATTATCTCCACGTACTTACTAAAGCCGAAAATTTGACTGAGGTATGTTAACGACACATTTTTAATTTGGAAACGTGACTTATACCAGGTACTCTTAGATCAGCTGAACCCTAGATCACCCAGTATCATGTTCACCTCAGAAGAAGAAATGAATAATTATGAACTGCATTTCCTTGATTCCCTTGTTTAGGGGATGGAAAATGGACAGTTGGGTATGGCCATTTTCAGGAAAGCAATGCATTGGGACAAATATTTACATTTCATTTCATCACATCCAATCAGTGCGAAGATTTTGGTTACCTCCAATCTTTTAAGAAGAGGACACTTCAATAACGAATGAAAACGAAAGTGTTAAGTAATTAAAATATGTGAACAAGATACTTAAAATGAATAATTATCCAGTGAAATTCATTCACAATATAGAAATTAATATTAAATCAGATCATGAAAGTACTCCTAAATAATTGGGCTCTTACACTGGTCATATGGCACAGATCATACGCCTCGGATAAAATTAGGACAGGGGTCAACAAATGTAATGTCAGTGTTCTACAGAACATCAAACAGATTCCAGAGCGCCTTAGTCTATGAACACCGAAATGCTTCCCTCGACCCCTTAGGAATCCAGTAGAGCTGGGGAAAGTTGAAAACACTTTAGCCATAGCTGTCTCTGTACGCTATCATTTTAGATCACGTTAAAGAAAACGACAAGGCGGAGACGAAGGAAGGAATGTTTGTTACTGACATCTTGTACAATAGTCATCAAATATACACCGACTAAGACAGTCATTTGCATAATATACTTCATTTCCTTTTCCGCTTCTATCTTGATTTGCTCTTAAT
The DNA here is from genome assembly GCA_944470555.2 of Heterobilharzia americana. NCBI lineage: Eukaryota > Metazoa > Platyhelminthes > Trematoda > Strigeidida > Schistosomatidae > Heterobilharzia > Heterobilharzia americana. Next base: position 77,792,057 of record OX104130.1, on the reverse strand, counting down.
ACACCCATATCATCTCTTGCGTTTCTCTGGGCAGAATTTTTACTTATTGCTGATTATTGCCTATGGTTTCTGCCGCTCTCCCAACATATACTACTTCTTATATCCATTCTGATCAGTAATGTGGTTGACTTTGACAACATTGAAATTATTCAGAAAGACTTCAGGATTTTTAAGGAACCTCTGATAGCAGTATCGCTTCATATGAAGTGAAATCCAGATTGTCTTGATAGAAATGGGAGAATAAGACCTGGTTTGACCTGGTCTCATCTCACTTCCACATACTTGAATAACCAACTATCAACATATGTGTACATACAAATCTCAGTATGTAATTCATACACTCTTCCCACATAACAACTTGATGAACTAGGTTACTGAGGTGACTGTAACCTGTTTGTCCTATCCTACACCCTCCTTTAGCCAGATGATACTGATCTGAACACTAGACAACCGTTCTCCTCATTTATTTGTTTCCTCATCTGCAGTGTACACGCTTTGGATAATTTCTCTCTACTCATCCCATCTAGTAGCAGTTCATTTTCACTGTTGTTTCTTTACAGATTTTCTTACCACTGTTGTATTTTCGTAGAATCTTCTGCTGTTGGTTTTAGTGTTTGTTCACTGTTTTCGTAAAAGTTTCTGTTTTTGTAATGACGGATGACATCTTGTTATCTATTAAACTAGGGAGGGTAGATCACGTGTAATGAAATCGCCCATAATTAAATATAGGCGGCTAAGAGTGATGAAACTATACTGCTTTTGAAACAACCATGACAGAACTCTCTTATTAATACGGTACACGTAGAGGTGTTATGAGTAATCTTGATCGAACTGTTCGATTATGGTCTACCAAAAAGCATATTTTTGTTAACTGGATTAGCGGTTAGTGCGAACCTATAGACTTCAAGGAATTTTTCAGCACGGACTCTAGAACCACTGAAAACCTAAGAGAATACAGACAAAATATGAGAAAAAACAAATTCATTATTATTCTGTTCCTATGGAAAAAAAGTTTTCAACCAAATAGAGGTGAGGACAAATAACCTTCACCAACTATGAAGGATGGCCACTATGTGTTATAGAATACTAATCGTTGAATCCCAACAAATTGTCACCTTGTATTTAATACAGATCTATTGGGTTTGAACCCTCAATGAATCGCTGATACTGCAGTACACTAAACTAGATTGTAGTTGTTATCTAGTTCACTTCAAGACTGGTTTCTGTCTATAGGAGATTTGAGTTGATAGTCAGTAGCAAGGCTAACTTCGAAAGTTTTAAAGTTCAATGTGTAAATTACTATCTGAACATATGAATAACTAGTAGAGTATATATTAATAATGAACAGTGGCCAGCAGTAGGATCCAGGATACGCATTTCGTCCTGTTTTGGACTCATCAGTTGGATATACCTGCCTCCCAGTCAGTGATGTTGCTCCCACCACAGCGTTATCCACCGAGCTACTATAACCACTTGTTGTGCTGTGAGTATAGTTTTTAATGTCATTGCTTGTATTATCCCGATCAATTCGGTCCAATCAACAACGGAATAATACAAGCTACAACATTATTTAGTAGAGTAGTTAGGAAGTAATTATACACACATGATTTTTGTAAATATGACTTTCATGTGAATACTTGCTCATACTTTAATTTACACTTTTTTTAACAGTCCAACACGTCGTATTGCAATGGATTGTGAATTTGTTGGCGTTGGTTTTGAGGGCAAAGACGATGCTTTAGCACGTGTTTCTATTGTAAATCAATTCGGTCATATACTTCTGGATACATATGTACGCCCAGAAGAGCGTGTTGTTGATTATCGAACAAAATTCTCCGGTATAAGAGCTCATGATTTACGAAAGAATGGATCAGCTCGGTCATTTCATGATGTGCATAAACAAGTTGCTGAACTCATAAAGAATCGAATATTAGTTGGACATTCTATTCTAAAAGATCTCAAGGTAGGTTGAATAAATTGTGCATTCGAGAAGTTTGAATGTAATTGTAACTTTTCAGCATAAATTTCAGTTCATCCACTGAATGAAAAGCGAATTAAGTAGGCAGTTTACGGGGATTGATCGATTTCAAAGTAGTTTATCGTCATGGAGTGATTTTGAGTGGAGGAACATTTCTTTCGTCCCAGACTATGCCTCTTCAGCATTCGGAAGGTTTTTACGAACCTCGACCAATGCAAAGTAGCTGGACCTGGCGGTTTGCTGCCAGACATATTTGAGCAAATAGGTAGGAAATTAATTACTAGAGTAACGAAGGCACTAGCTAGCATATGCGAGTCGGAGGTAATCCCGTCAGATTAATCTGCTTCACTGGTCATCCCAATCTGTAAGAAAGGAGAGAAATCTTCTTGTGATAACCATATGGGAATCACTGACCAATATTCTGTTCAAGATACTAGGATTCATAGTTACCTGTTGCCTAACTAAAGCCCGAGAAAACCAAGCAAGTTTCAGACTTGGACAGGGGCGCATCGATGAGATCTTCACCCTTCAACAGGTCCTGAAACACAAGAGTACTTACCGGCGGCCAATACCAGCCATAATTCTTTACCTGAATGTGGTATTCAACTCTGTCCACCAAGAGGTATTATGAAAATGTCTCACTGTGAAAGAGAGAGTATCGAGAATGTATGTAACACTAATCAGAACTCTACTCAAACTCATACATCCATGTAAGGACATATGGAGAGTTTTCGTCTGAACTGACAACAACTAGTGGTGTTCGCCGGAGATGTCCATTGTCACCGTTCCCGTTCACATTCGTTATAGATGTACTGATGGACCTAACTCTGAGTACCTTTGACTTCATGTGGGTTGGTCTTCTCCCTGGAGATCATCTGTTTGACCTGGAGTACGTTGACAACATTTTCCTTCTGGGTGACGACGCTGACAAATGCAGGGTCATCTGAACGCGTTGAATAAAAATAAGAGTATGTTTGGCATGCGTCTTGCACCTGTCAAATACAAGCTGATATTCCAAAGCTGGTCTGCAACTACTGCCGGTTTAATGAGAGGGAGTGAAATGGTGGAATATGTCGACCACCTAACTTACTTAGGGAGTTGTGTGAGCCCGAACGGATTAGTGGGTGAGGAATTCTCAGCTGGGATACGGAAGACGCGTTTAACATTTTCCAATTCTCATCATCTGTGGCTCCAACTGGTGATATGTCCGACTACCTACCAAAAGACGAGTAATCATGTGCTGCACTCTGTTCTGTCCTGTTGTATTGGTGTGAGAAATGGCCGTTAAAAGTAGAGGACATGAAGCGATTACACTGTTTTGATCACAGATATCTTCGTAGCATTGCTCGCGTCTGGTGGAATCACCGTATGAGTGATGTTGAGGTCAGGCGGAGAGTACAAGACAAGACAGGCAAGTTGATTCATGAGGCTGTGAACTTTAGTCGACTGAGGTGACTGGTATTGTGCATGCCTAGCCACGACCTACCTCGAAATGAAGTACTAAGAGTTGGATTGGATTGGAAGGGGGTTCAAGCCGACCAGATCAAGGTGTGGTACTAGTTGATGAAGCTCCTGACTGTTAGTCTGAGTCGTGTGGAGAGATTAGACTCCCCGCCTGGAGACCAGGATACCACAGCAACCAGTGGTTGAGGACTCTTGCTACCCTGGCTAGAAATCGGAGGCAGTGGTGGAGATGTTACTCTTAAGTGTGGCAGCTTGCACTGGTCCACATGTGTGCGACGTTGTACATTGGTTTTACCTATCACTCTGTCGACCCTTGAACTTCTAGGTCTCGTTTTGGGAACGTTACCATCCAACCACCGGCTTAGAATCCAGTGGTCCACTTTTTCTTCCGTCATTTTGTGATATGGCGTGACGATTTTTTAGCGGTTCTCAAACTTATAGCCACACACTGTCTTAAAAGGCAACTGGTAACAATTTTTCACTCATAAAACTGCTGGGTTTAGTTGTCTGTGATTGACATGAAATTTGGAATTGGTTAGTTGAATTAATCGGTTGACCTGACTTGACAGTTGGTTTAATAACTTAGAGGCTTTCAAAGGTCTAATTGTGTTTTCTGTATCTATCATGAAGCCCACATTTATTAGCCATTCGATTAAGCTAAGCCTAAGTAAATCGAATAGCATTGAAGGATGTGAGTGTCTTTGAACACATAAGTAGATGTGAATGGTAACAATGCTGGAATTGTCAGTTTATATGCTAATCTTCACTGAGTGACATCTGTCATGGAGAATTCGAAACACCTATTACTCACTCTTATAGTTGAGTGACTTTAAAGGCCACCATAGCAACTGCTGAAATGGCCAATCAAGCTTCGGTATTTCACCTGAGAAAGTGCTTTTCTATAGAATAAAGGAATTTAATTGGCTGTCTCATCAGTTGCTAGGGTGACCTTTAAAGTCACCCTTATATTTTATAAATGTTGAGATTCATTAGAATTTATTTATCGTGTCTCTGTAATGATTTTTGTGCAATAGAAGTCATCCGAAGTTAAAATAGTAAGATACTTCAACTTTCGCCATTTATTACACAATGAATGATTTGCTCATTTTAATAGTTATCTAGGTTGTTCACACATAAAATGAGTTATAAAACTTATAGCCTTCCGACGTTGATGTTACATGCAGCGAAGATCCCACCTAAACGTCACAATCCACGTGGTACGGGTGACTATAGAAAAAGTGATCACAAGAGTAAACATGAAAGCTGGTTACCAGTTTGTTGGTCGCATTATTATTATTTTATTTATCCCTTGGGTTCCTGTTGGAACATAGGGCCTCAGTAGCACGTCTCCAGTGAACTCTCTTCTCTGCAATCTTTTGAAGCTGTCGCCATGACTGCCCACAAGCTTTCATTTCCTCATACTATCTCCTCCATGTCACCCTCACCTCCGACGCCCAACTTGTCACTTCCCATCTGGGTTCCACTGGAGTGACTGGCCTGACGCGTGTTGTCCCCAGTCGGCTTTCTCAGTGTATGCCCAATCCATCTCCACTTTCTTCTGCATATTTGTTGAGCGATAGGTTGTTGGTTGGTTCGTTATCAGGCCAGAGTTTCTTGTTGCTTATTCTTTCTGGCCATCTGATCTTCAGTAAAGAGCCAGCGTAAGCAGTTGTTGATGAATGTCTTCATTTTGTTGGAAATGTCTTTCGTAACGCGCCAAGTCTCTGAGACATATAGAAGCACTGACTTGACTGAATTGGTGTTGAAAATCCGGATGTTGTTGACGCTTTAGCCTGGGTGCAGTGCAGAAGATCTCCACACTGGTTTCAGGCTAATGAACGCCTGTCTTGCTTTTCCGATTCTGACTTTAACGTCCTCGTCTGTGCCGCCTGCAGCAGTCGCATAATCCACGATATATGCTCCATCTTATATTGAACTATACGAATCTATTCTTATGGATCTCAATGCATAAACTTATTCCCACTGACATAAATTTCCATAGTATATTCCATCCTCTGTTGGAACCTAATCATTATACTTAAAGTCAAGGAAGTAGGAAAAATGTGCCAGTTTGTGGGATAAATGAACATAAAACTTTACTTACAGCTTTCTAAGGTATTAAATATCAGTTGTTTCAATCACTTATGTTGGTTGTTACCGTAAATTTCTCAAATAGATCAAACAGTAGGATATTCTGACTATAATTCAGGTTCGACTATCTGAATTTGAATGTAATCCAAATTCCTTTTCAACTCTACTCATTCTATTTTAAACAGGACTATCAGGAGTGCCTTCTGTTCCATATCATGATTAATATGTGTTGACCAGTCATATACTCTGTTATTTATCGTAGTCTAAGTAAATTTTATTTTGAATCCTGAAATATGTGTAAGAATGTTAGTTGGATGTAGGGAATCGACAGGAATACCCACTAAGACTATGTATCTTGATTCATGTATTCCAGTGAATATATGTTACTGCTTTAGCTGAAGTGACTGGGCATTGAATTAAGTACATTCTCTACACATCTCTACTGGATCGCATTTTTGTCATATAGGTTTATCAGACTTTTATAGTTGCCAAGATACACTTCCTTTATGTGCTAATATATGAGGTATATTGACTTGGACCGCTATGCAGTACTGCCTCATCCCATGTTGATCTTGTCTGTATGTCTGGGACGGTATTACAACTTTACTTCTTTACGAGAGAAAGATTACTTTTTGTTGACCACAATTTATTTTGATAGTACCTCTTCGTGAAGAGTGTTGCTAGATGCATGTAGTATAAGTATAAAGCACGTGCTGGGTCTTCGTTTGATTCGTTGATGTAATATACTGTTTGTTAAGCTTTTTTACTTCCTATTTATATATTAAATTCCTAGACATATATGTCACTTCAGGTATCATTATCTTCCTGTGACTATTCAAAGACTTTTCTGGTTGCTTAAATATCCCTGTTTCAATAGTTATTACTTGACCATGTAATCATTTGAACGTAAAAGTTAAAAAAGTTTGATCCATACACGTTCACTTTATCATTTCTGTCGAAGGAAGAAAAACAAGATCAGCAGAATGAATTGATTGCATATTTATTTCATGGTTTCTCTTCACCCTACAAACAGCCTAGAATAAGTGTAGAAATAATATGCGATAAAATAAGGAACACGCTTTTTATGTTAGAGCAAATTAATGATGTACATGGGGAAGTGTAGATACAACAGAGGAAAATCCATTGGAAAATGCTTGCAAAATGAATAATGGGGATATAGTTTGTTTATTTACAGGTAGTTGGAAAGAAGATCTCGGAATCTCAATAGCTGGGCTAAGAAATAGTAGTAAGTTATAGTCATTGTCTTAGTAGTAATAATAATAATGAGATAATTATCATGTTAATAACAGATTTATCGAGTAAATCTCGTTCTTCTCGCTTTGTTGAAAAAGTTTCAGATATTTCAAAAGAATTCATTGACAGTGCAAAATCTCTACTTCCAGGATGCATTGATCCCTAGTATGACAGTAAATCAGGAAGTTTTAAGTTCATAGACTATTTCATCAAACATCCAGTTTCCGGTATTTTTTTCATGAATGAATGTCTTGAAAGCATCACCTATGAGCTGTGAAACAAATAATTGGCCAGTTCAAATGTAAGGTATAAATTTCTAAGAAGATGATGTTAACTTTCACTGAATGGAGATTGTGTTTTTATCCGACTTGAATTTGTCGAGTTGTCTGAAATGCTGTATTCTTAGACTTTCGTCCTTATGATTTCCTACAAAATGTATTGGTATAAAGTGTAGCAAACTAAATTTGAGAAAAAACGTAAAATTAGTCACACATTCCTTTGCTATATCTTAGTAGTATAAATAATTGAATTGTAACTTTTCTCCTCCTTTTTGATAGGTTTTGAGACTCTCTCATCCACGTCGATTTATCCGCGACACATCACGTTATCGTCCCTTCCGTGATTTATTCTCTGGTCGTATACCATCATTGAAAGGATTGACACAAAAAGTTCTCGGCGTTACTGTACAAGCTGGTGAACATGATTCAATTGAAGATGCTAGAGCTACCATGCGACTGTACACATCTGTTAAACGTGTCTGGGAATCGAGTAAAAAGAATCGAACTCCAACGGGCAAAAATATTAAGAAAGCTATACCTATTGATAAACAAGGCACACTTGATATTAAAGATGAATATGAGGTTAGTTACAGTGCATTTCTACTCTGTTGATTACTTACCTAAATATAGTGTTATATTATGTAGACACTACCTTCAGGTTATAACAGATGACATCAGAAAGTATTTTGTCACGTTATAATTGAAAACTATACTACTGCATAGACACTTAGTAGTACTTAGGTGAATGAGTAAAATAAATAATCACTCGGAAAAAGTCATTTTCAACGTTTTCGCAGTTTTATTATGCCTGTCTATCGCAAGCTTAACGAAGCAGAGACCTGTTAATATTCTTTATCATCTAAGTGCATGAGACTAGACCACACCTGTCAGGTGTCCAAAGTCACTGAAGTGAGATCTTGTCACATAATCCACTGATTGATAATTGATTGTCTCCTTCATCGATATTCTTCTTTATATGTTTCAGAATATCATTATTCCCAAAGAATTAAGCCTGAACTTGATTGCATTATGATAATAAAAAAATTCAAAACTTGTGCGGGGTTTCTTGATTGGTTTTTCGTCCCTAAGATCACTTCTATGGAACCTATAAATACTACACAACATTTTCGAAGGTTTCTGTCAATGGATTAACCGTTTCACTTCAGCTAATGGGTTCTACGTTCAAACCTTACTATGCATACCTCGGTCCGGACAAGTGAGCTCACTTACTCAGGGATCTTGACTTCATTGCCCACTTTGTACATGAAGACTAAACGAAGGGAATGATTTGCATCGATAGTATTCATTTCATTTATTATTCACTGGATGAAATAATTGAAATAAATATCTGGATCCAGTTATCGTATCACTTTTCTTGACTAAATTCTAAATCCTATCTGTCGTATTTGTCAGATTCCAAACCTTATTACCAAGTAGGCTTAATTAAATACCTAAGTGATAGGGCGGTAAAGCTTACTAGTAGACCAGAAAATCTGCGACAAGAAATTAGGCACATCAAGAATACCTTGCATCTTAATAATTACCCACCAAAATTTATAAATAAATTCACAAGAAATCGGAAAAAAAATATGAGTAGTAGTAGTAGTAGTAACCCAGGTGTTAATAATATTCCTACTAGTAATGGTGAAAGGGTTGAAAGGAAATTAAAAGCCTCCACTATGTTACCATACAAAGAAAGCAACTCAGAAGCATTACGAAGAATTCTCAATAAGGCTGGTATTAGAGTGGTATTTAAACCAACAAACTGGCTTAGAAACAAGCTTTGTAGGTTAAAAGATCCTGTTGATCCAATGAGACAGAGTAATTTTAATTTACTAAATCCCTTGCAATGATTACGAGGTTAAATACATACGTCAAAGCATTTGACCAGGGTCAAGTAGAATAACAGAACCTAAAAGCATAGCTAAATCAAGAGTAGTGGATTTTAATAAGATTTAGAGAAAAACTTGGCCATAGCTATACACCCAATTGCACACACTAACAGTATTAAAAACGAATTTATTTGGGATCAGGGAGAAATTGATAACCGATTCTTTGTTTATCGAATCAACATCAAACACATGTAATAGAAGTGATTCTGCGCCTCTCCCAGATATAAGGAAAATACTATTACTCTTGTCACAAAGAAGGACAGAGAAGAAGTATCGTATAAACTATACCTTTAAGTTGTGGAGTTACCTGGTATGACAATGGACAGTAAGTTATGTCCGAAACGTTATCCAGTAAATAATACTGTTTCACTGTGTAACAGAACCTCGCCTGGTAGAAGGGAGACCTCAGTGTTTGCAACAACTGGCGAGGAATCACTCTCCTATGGACCCAGAGCAAGCAAAATATTAAGCCGCATCATCCTGGAGAGGCTAAAGAATGCACTGGATTCAAAACTACGACCGGAACAGGCTGGCTTGCCGGCTTCAGGAAGTACAAATCATGTGCGGACCAAATTGCAACGCTTCGCATCATCATAGAACAGAGTATAGAATGGTAGTCAACTCTCTACCTCAACTTTATTGACTTTGAGAAGGCCTTTGACAGCGTCGACTGAAAGGTAATTTGGAAACTGCTTCAACACTACGAAGTGCCGCAAACCTTTATCAGCCTCATTCAACAACTATATGAAGACACCACATGCCAAGTAATTCACAATGGGAAGCTCAGTGATACTTTTGAAGTGAAGACAGGAGTGAAACAAGGTTGCCTACTATCCCCTATGATATTCCTGATTGTGGTTGACTGGATCATGCAGCAAACAGTGGGGAGCTGTGAGAAGAGGGGGATACACTGGCTGGACTGTGGAAAAGAACCTAGAAGACTTGGATTTCGCCGATGACTTGTGCCTGATGTCACATAAACTTGAAGATCTACAGGCGAAAACTAACAAGTTGACAGAAGAGGTGAGGCAGGGCAGCGAAGACGGGACTTCAGGTGAATATAGGGAAGACAGAAGTGATGAAGATACCGCACCAACAACAACAAACTCCAGTCACCATGAACGGGAGAAACTTAAAGGAAGTAACCTCCTTCACCTATCTAGGAAGCACTGTTTCAACTACAGGTGGCGGCACAGACGGGGATGTCAAAGTCAGAATCGGAAAAGCAAGACAGACGTTCGTTAGCCTGAAACCAGTGTGGGGATCTTCTGCACTCAGCATGTGGAACAAGGTGCGGATTTTTAACACCAATTCAGTCAAGTCAGTGCTTCAGTATGGTTCAGAGACTTGGCACGTTACGAAAGGGATTTCCAATAAACTACAGACATTCATCAACAACTGCTTACGCTCGCTACTGAAAATCAGATGATCAGAATAACAAGAATAAGCAACGAGGAACTCTGGCCTGCTAACGAACCAACCAAGAACCTATCGCTGAACAAATATGCAGAAGGAAGTGGAGATGGATTGGGCATACACTGAGAAGACCGACTGGGGACATCACGCGTCAAGCCCTCGAGTGGAACCCTGATGGAAAGCGACGAGTTGGGTGTCGGGGGTGAGGGTGACATGGAGGAGATGATGCGAGTAGGAAATGAGAGCTTTTGGGCTGTCGTGGAGCCAGGTTCAAAAGATTGCAGAGAAGAGAGTTCACTGGAAACGTGCTACTGAAGCGGTATGTTCCATTAGGAACTCAAGGGACTAATAATAATAGTAATAATAATAATAATAATAATACTGTGTAACAGACTAAAACTGAATTAAAATCTACCACAGTACCGAAGTTTTACTCCTATACTATGCGTAAGGGTTACAAGAAGTATACATATCTCATACTGACTGTTATTTATCGTTCACTTCATTTCTCTGAGTCTAAAAAGAATAGTAGGTGAAATACATGAATGTAACCTTGAATGTATTAAGATTGGTATACAGCTAGACTACTATAAATCACGCACTTATCTATTATATAGCTGGATAAATCGAGACAGTCGGATTGGAGTTTAAACTCATTAGTTGAAAACTGAACACTGGCTGTTAAATCAAAGCTTTTATCATCCTAATATATTGCTTCATTCACTAGTTAGGAATTCGATTTTATATATATTTCACAGCATCTCACATCCATCTACATGAATGTAAGGAATTGAGTTTTTAAAGAATATCCATCAATTTTTATATTATATTAACTGACTAAGTTATTTCAACGAAAGTTTCATCATTTCTTCAACATTAGCCAATCTACCTTTCGTCGAAAATACTGATTCTCTCACATTGACAGAATCAAGACACTTGGAAAAGATTATCTCATGGAATTGCTAAATATTACCACGTACAGTCTACATGTTACATCATTCTTTTTTTCATCTTATTATTTAGTCTGGATTACACGAAGACAAGTCAAATTCAACTCATCAACAAGTGATAACTAGCAGTACTAAAAGTCGAAGAGATAAAACTTCATTACAGAAATCAAAACGATGGGATCCTCTACGGGGTCGTAAGTGTTCAAAGAACCGATTAAAATTTATTAATAAACACCGTAAATTACACAAAAAGTAATGGAATGTTTTGAGAAAAATGATGTTGGATTTCAATATAAAACAGACAATATGTAAATTTCTCCTGTTCTGTATTCTACTTTTTTTTCTTCACTAAACAGAGAATATAAGGAATAAATTGTATAGTTTACCATTTTTGAGTTGGTTTATTTCAGTCTGCACATAATTGGAGTGGTACGCAAATTGGTTGATGATATCTCTGTCTATTTGTAAACTTTTGTTCCGTTTTAAGCAGCGGATTATGGCACCGTCGTAGTTCACTTCGACAACCATAGAATCAACAAAAAGGAGCTTGACATCTTTTCTTCAAAGAAGACTTTCCTTAAACTGTATTCGAAACTCGTGCATCTGATTACGTTTTGTGAATGCGAATACTATTTTTAACTGTAACCGAATATATGCGGAAAACAAGCAGACGGTGCAGGGGTAACAATCGTATATAAATTCATGGTTGGTAACTGCTGTATGGGGCGTGCTCTCAACATAAAACCTAATGGTTTGAAGAAAGATATCACAGTTTTACAAGGAATAAACCTGCCTTAGTCTATTGTACATATTCGCTTGGGGTTTACTAGTTAGTTATGATTGCATGTGAAAGTGAAAACTAGAAGTCGTTGTGTTTCGACGGGTTATGTAGCTGAAACATTAGGAAGGTGTTTACAGTTCTGAGTGGTATCTGGTTTCGTTGGGCAGTATGCTTCTTTCAACATAGGTATGCCTCTTATGAGGACAGCGACGACCAAAATGTAAATCACTACAAGATTGAAAAGGCAACTTTAGTGTCGTTTGGTACTTGTAAACTCCCGTTGGTATACTGGATGCCGATGCCCAGTGGGCTCTTATGTGGATTCCTTGATACTACCAAACTTATCGCTGTTCTGTAATCTGCTTGGTGACTTGCAGTAGGACACATGTTTCGCCCTATTTGTTACTCGTCAACTGGATGTACCCAGTGGTCTGATGAGTAACACTGGAGTTTACAGCGACGGACACGGGGTTCGAATCCCAGGGAGAATAACATCACTAGGTTGCAGTTACACCCAACTGTCACATCCTAGATGAGACGAAACTTACGTCCTGGATCCCATCGTTGGCTACCAAGCAGGTTATAAATTCAGTTTCGTTGATTGAATATGAGGAGTACAAAATATTTCCTAAGGACTAAATTAAGTGCCACAAATAAAAGGAGTAACAACAGTCTATTTCTTCTCATTTAATATATTTGTATAGCTTAAATAACACAAGGCATTGGCATCTACAAGTTACACGTAAATATGAGGAAATTGGACATTGGTTATGACTAAATAAACCAAGACTAACATTTTTGCAACAGTGTTTAACTTTATTAGCAGAAGTAGTAAACTCATCACTATCCTGTTTGCATGATTTCAAATAGCTCTAATGAATATTGCAGATGGAGGACTGTCCATCAAAAAGTTCTGCAGATTCCTACTGTTTCATCTCTACACAGATCCCTAGCACTTGGACAAAATGAATTAGGTATACTTTGAACGTTCTAAATCAACCCTTCTTTTCCTGCTTCCATTCTGGTCATATTATATAATAAAGTAAAAGTAATTCAATGAGTCATTCTTAAATTGAACAATCCCATTCAAGTATATATTACATTTACTTGGCCACATAAAATGAATATTTCCAAAGGCATGTTCATTTTTCATTCAGGATCTGGATATTTGGAAAGGTTGCGTAATATAACACAGTTCGAGTAATTGAATGCAGTTCAACTTTCAAAACGTAGATTGGTAAGGCAGAAGGATATATCATACAGAGAGAATAGGTAGTCGGGCAGTAGGGGGGGAGAAAGAAAAAAAGCTTTTCCATTGGTTAAACCTTTTCATAAGCCCTATGACAGGACAAACTTCTTTATGTGTAGAGTTCAAGCTTCAAAATACGAATCTCCATGGCTTCCACAGTTTCAAGATGTTTTATGCTGACAGCTTTCACAAGACTCCCATGTATTCTTTAGATAACACTGAAGTTAGATTGTAGGGTTCCCCCGCCTTCCTCTTCTGTGCAGAATCGATCGAATGTTCTTAAATTGAAATACAAGAGAATTTTTTTCCCTTGTAAAACCAGAATGTTACATGTTCGACGATGCGTTTGGGGAGCAGATGCTAAATGCGATCAACATATCTTGCTCCCCACCATGAGTATTAGTGATGAAAGCATATATGGTCTCCCTTCATCTGTGAAACGACACTAGGTTATTGTTACGGATCCTCGATCTGAATGTAACTGAATAAAGAAGATTGGAGTAATCAAGCCAAGTATGTCTGACAGCACGTTCTTCTTTCGAACTCAACTTTACAGTTTAAGCTTATTACCTTCATTTAACACTTAATGGGAATATGTTGGCACTTCAAGATATGTGAATCAAATTGTCAGCAAAAGGAACTTCAAGATTTCGCATTTTCAATACGTCATATCGTCTCATCCTCTGTCTCAACCCTGTTTTTTCAAGCTATTCCTTCGATTTTTATCTCCTACTGCTAGTTACTAATGACTCATGTCCTTATTCCGCGTCTGCTCTTACTGATTTCCGCCTTACCAGTATAACGGCTACCATTAGTAATTCCGCATTATATATCTTTTGCCTCATCTGATCGAAGATATTACATTTTATTACGATAAAATCTGTTTCAAGTTCCCATTAAAAGTTTAGTTTATATACTGTCTGCTAACATTTTACTACTTTTTATTACGATTAAAGTAATTTTTTCTTAACATCTTGTATCTTGATTGTTCATCACTTGAGTTCTTCTCAGCCTGAACTCCTGCAACATTTGAATAAACCAGAATTAGCTTTAAGTATACCGAAATACCGTTTTACAGTGATCTCTGATATACATTACAAAGAATGGAAAATATAACACCTCTGAAACTTCCCAAACCTCAAGTTTGTTGTTCATGAAAAATTTAGTAAAGGAAGATGGATATGGCATTTTTACTTGTGCTGCTTGTAGACCAACAGCTAAGTTAAAGAAAATGGTCGGGAAAAAAAAGCAGCAATGATCGTTGTGACCATAATTATAACGTGCTACTTATTGATACACTACCCACTAGGCAGCTCTTCAAGAATAATTTATGGTAGATTTCAGTTAGGACTATTAAATGTCGTACAAAGCGTGATGCAGATGATTTGAAAAAAGTTGTTAAGTGATTCTCTCTAAGTTTTAATACTTCTGGAGAGAACAGATCAAGTTTGGAAAATGCTAGTTCCTAGGCGAGTTCATCTTCTCGCAAAAACAGCATCCATTCTTCTTTTAATAAAGAAATGGGTCGCAGTTCTTGACGACAATGTTTGCACTCATCGAGAGAAAATTCTTATGTTAGTCTTCAAAGTTGATTTCAGTGAAATAAAAACTGATAAGTGTTGCACATTCAATAATTTTGATAAATCGCAGGGTGTTTAAAAATGAATAGCCCACTAAGAAGTCAGTAGCAATATTAGAGCAAGTCATTACAAAATAGCAACTGAAAAACACAAAAAACTCTGTATTCTTTCACAGAATTGAGAAAAACTGGGACGTAAAACAACGAATGCATTTTGAATGCGATCATAGCAGAAATTAGTTTTCTTTCCTACAGGTTTCACTGAAGAAATACACAGAAGTCACTCTACTTAAGATATATGGACTTGGAAAAAAACACAGTAAGATTCGGCTGAAAACTTAAAGTTTCGTTTAAATCGATAGGTGAGAGAAGCCTAATTCTTAGATGTGCTTTTAGTTCGCAGTGAACTTGAATTTTACTTGTAGATACTTGTCATTTACTGATAGAAGAGTTGAAGGGTCGATTTTTGGGAGATGAGAAGACTTAAACTTGATGAGTTCTTATACGGTGAGGTAATTGTATCAGATCGACTTCAGTAGGTCGAAAATCACCTAATTGAATTTATTGGCTTTTACACAAATACAAATGTTTATTGTGAACACAGAAATCAAGTTAAGCATTGAAGTAGACTTTTTTAAAAATTCAGTGTAATTGCCATCTCAGAAATATGCTCATATTCTCGTACAAGTGACTAGATTTCAATTAAAGAAATTCTCTTTTTATGGCCGATAAGCGACTTTCCAGAAATTTCGGTGTCACTTCTTATTTAAGTAATACCTTTTCTGTAAAAATTAAACAAATGTGAAGTAAAAATCTGATCAGCAGTCGGACTTCGTAGCTCAGCTGGTAGAGCATCGTGCCGGGAACCCGATGGTCACCGGTTCGAATCCGGTCACGGTCGAAATTTTCATCTCATCTTCAATCATCACCCAGTATAAATGTTAGTCTATCAGACCACGGCCATCTCAGACAGCCAAATGATAAAGTAAGATGTGTCAACTATCAATTTTCTGAATTAAATGCAAGGAATAAGATATTGAGTCGTTATCTGTTGTATCCACCAATGCAAAGATGAAAACTTCCTACTAGACAAGTCGGCCTTTTCAACGAACTGATTCAAACGTCTAGTTGTAGGCGACCTCAACAGCTGATTGGTACAAAGTAGTAACAGAAGCATCGAATAGCTTATTTAATTACATATTATTGGACTATAGACTCATTCAGGACAATAATGCAACCATTAATATGCCAACAAGTACTCCTTCTAGTAGTTCTAAACTTATTCTTCCCTCTTGACGATAATATAGGCATCATCTAGCATCTTACACCTCTTGTCATAATTGATCGTGAAATGTCATTGTAAGCTCATATCGCAGATAGACCCAATGTGAATAAGGTGTATAACGTAGTCATTCACTCGGATACCTCTTCTGAATAACAATCCAGAGGCCGCAGTTGAAGCTAGATGTTTTCCTTCAAGCAGAATCGACATTATGGCGTTACTTTCCACGTAAGTGGCAATGGTTTCCTCGAACTCCTCCTAGAATATTGACTTCAGTCTTAGTATCGGTCTCTAATTTGACAGAGACTGTTAGAGCTTCAGTTGCGGACAGGCATGATCATAGTGTGCTTCTAGTCTTTTGATAGTGTGCACAAAATACGGCAGTCATTAGAATGGCTTCCTGAAGTGAAAGCTAGTTGACCAGCTTTAGGTGTTGCTTAAGTGGTTTTGTTGATTTTCTCATATTTATAGTGCTTAAAGCTCTTAGTAAGCTGTTGCAGAGAATTTTCAGACAATGTTTCTTCCGCTAAAGATATGCCTGCTGCAGGTTCCTCGGCGAAGATCTCAGAAAAAGATACTGTCATACCCTTGTAGTGCACCTTCCTGGCACCAAAATACAACTGGGGCTAAAATAAATAGATTAAATTAAATTAACCTTTAGCTCGCCTCCGGATGCTAAGGGTGTTTTAAGTTTTGTTTTAACGAGCATGCATCCGAACAGGCTTGGACGCCATTTTGCGCCACATTGTGCTGGTTACCACGCACGTCCTCCGAGTCCTTAGTTCAGTCTTACAAGCCAGATAAGTTGATTAAACTTTCCCCATTCATTATTATTACACTTACTTCAATTAAATACATCGCTCCTTCAAATATATTCAGTATCAGTTCTTTTGATTTGTGTTTTGTTATCAGTAGTTACACGTTAGATAAAGTACTGGTTAAGCAGGTACTAGAGCACATCAAGTTAAGTAGGGTTGATCAAACGTTACGGAATTGTAACACGCACCTCCACACCCTCAACTTTGTCTTCTTCCTCGTCAGTTAGCTAGGATCTGCCTACTTCAGTAATTACGGTAGGTGCGCCGAGTTTATTGAACCAACACCAAACACGTGCTTTCTTCAAATTTATCAAAGCATGAAAACATTTCTTCTTTGCAAATTAATCCATTTTCTTACTTTTCATACAATTCTAGGTAGATTTTAGAACGTATCACAAGTATCACTTGTATTTTCTAGTTGTAACGACCATCTGTTGATTCGTTTTTGTGTAACTTGTATGAAGGTAGGTATGTTGTTGCAGGGGACCGTAGGGCAGTGTAAGTTTTTGTGGTAGCCATGAAAATCCGGAAGGGAAAATAGGAGAAGAAAAGGATGAGTCAACGACTCAGCAAGTATACAGGATGTACTTACATATAATAATAAAAGATAACTGGCAAAAGGTAGAGCTAGATAATAGAGAGGTGAGGCAGTCTATAAATCGAAACTGGAAGGTGATTAATTAAGTTTTAGAATGCCTCAAGTTTAATAATGAAAACATTTTACTTCAAGCTGCAATAAACTGGAAAATCTTGCCTTGATTTCTATCATACCTGCATTTCAAACATATATACTGAACACAACTTTGCGCAAGATGTGCTGGTCTGTGTTTGTCGTCTCTAGAAAATTAAATGCGGAAAAACATTCAAGCGATTGCTACGATTAACAATTAATGCTAAGTACTTTACATTTATATGAATGGTAGTAAACTTAAGTTTCTTTTTTAATTAATGTAACAAATCAACAGGTCAAAACATGGTGAAATAAGCTTGTGGAGACTGTATGAAATTGTGTATAAACCACTTAAATTAAAAATAATATTTCCTTTTCGTCGCTTTTTACTCATTGTGTACATTCTTCCTAATAATTGTAAAACCGAATGTTGTTTGTCTGTACACACTTTTGGTTGTGGTGGTTATTACTGACTTTGTTGTGGCTGTTAAACGTGAAAATACAGCATGCATCTATCCATTCCGACTTCTGTCTCCATGGCTATTGTCAGTCGTGAATACTCATCGACTGTCTCTGGATTCTACAAAACTTCCCATTCTACTTCCAAATATTACGACAATCAAGTCAACCAACGTCAACTGTGGACAGCTAATAAGTATCGCCTTCTAAACTCCGGAATATACTACATTGTGGTGGACAGTAGCGAAGAGATAACATTCAAGTAACCAGTTATTAACCATAACATTGTCATTACTATTTTGTGTTGTAACGCATTACTTTTCATATTTCTGTATCAGTGAATCTATTTTTGTAAATTATACGTAGTTTATCATTTTGGTTTACTCTATATTTCTTTGGGTCCGCTACAAGCTGTTGGTGAAATGGTGAGATATTAAGGCTGTTTGGCACTCATCAATTCCTCTATAACAGCTACAAGTGAAAGACGGTATATTAACCTCCATTACCAATACGACATCTTATTAGTGACCTCTTGGGATCATTAAATTCTTCTTACCCATTCAGATAATCAAAATTAGTTAATTTTGTCATTTGAAATGATCATGTGAGTTTACTGAATTTTTATTCGCAAAGGTATTTTTCTATCAGAATTGGAACTCCAGTGATTATTGTATGTAAAGATCACAATAACAACTGCTTCATAGTTTAGTAATGATGGGCAGTGGCTAGCAGTGGAATCCAGGATGCGCATTTCGTCCTATTTGGATTCCACTGCTAGCCACTGCCCATCATTACTAAACATAGTTAAAAGACATGCAATATCGAGGCATCCGCATAGGAGCCCATATGCCAACAGAGACTGATCAATTCGGTCGAATCAACGACGGTGTAATACAAGTAATAACACTAAACTGTTTCATAGATTGAATGAAAATTCTCAAATTTAGCGACAGGGATATGCTATACACGACGGTACTATTATGCATCAAACTGATTGCTACAGGACTGAACGAATTCACTGTCACGGAGTGTACTAAATGAAAAACGTCACTGGAAAGCAAAAGTCGAGAAGTGAGTTGTAACATCGATATTGCTGGCTCAATAGTCGAGGGAAGATAAAAGTTTCTGGACGAAGCACGTCAATCCTAACACATGTGCCAGTCAAATGTAGTGTCTATAAGTTACACGATGCGGTTTCTTAAAACGACTGTTTTGGGCTCAGATTATGGGCAAGATGAAGTTAAATATAGAGGTAACGAGAACGAAGCATAAGACGCCATAATGAAATCAAGCTGCTTCGGTATGCGATGTGTGTGTGACCTATAATACTTGGTTACTGACACTGACAATCAGAAGTGGGAAAGGCACAACGATATATTACCAAGCATTTCCAACCTAGTAAACCATACCGAGTCAGATGTGCTAAGGTAAAATCACCTCCAGAGTTCCCGAACCGAAGGCGAAGCTAACAGAATCCAAAACCCTGGGTTGACAAGTGATGAATGCATATTCAATTGTAAGTGAACTCTGCTCTTTGTAGCAAAATATATGTCTGAGATTTAGTTGCAAACCTTCAATTTTCACGGCTACAGCAGTTTCTGGCCAAAATGAAATGCACTAGTGACACCAATCGGGACAGGAACCCCAATATGGTTATGTCAACATACTGAACAAAGTCAAGCAAACTGAATGGTCGATGTTTCTGAATACATTACTAGGATGACATTCAAAACACATGAAATTACCCACTAAAGATCTTTGGTTTATTTCTACAGCCACTGGCATCCAGTAACATTTACCACACCAAATAGATGAGTGTAAGTATATGGATATCGCTTAGTGGTTCACTGGACTGACATTAGTACGCCCGGAAACCGCGCGCGCCGACCCTCCCCTGGTGACCACGAAAACTTATAGCGGTATGCCTAGGGGTCCCCATCTGATCACCTTTCGTTCAACGCCTGTAGCAGAAACACCTTACGGATGTGTCTATCGGGCGTTCCCTTCTTTCTCTTTAATTCTGTCTTTCCAACTAAATCGTCCTAAAGGCTGTTCATTTCTGTCCGCAGCTTCCAATGCCATCATGATCAAGTAACCTACCCGGATGTTTCTATTGGAATTCGTCCACTTATGTCATTGTTGTAACAGCAAAACATACTTCTTGGACCGACGTCCCAAAAATACTTCTCCTCAAGCTAACTACCTCGTCACCATCTCCTCGAAAGCCCATTACTCCTGTTCATTCACCCAAGCACTTCTGAGTTGTCCCTCAGCAGCAGCAAGTTTGCTGAAGTTGGTGTTGTTACGTCCTCTACATCAGATGTGAGTGGAATCAAAAGACGGTTGATAGTGGTGCTTTCAGTCTCTGTCACAAATATCATGAGATCCTTATCCACCGGTGGCCACTCATCTATGAGAACATTTATTACTTTGTGTATCATGAGGACTATGCATTCCTAAACTCTGCCCCAATGACTTGCCGCCAGTGGATGCAAGTGTCAGTCAGTTCCCATGTCGAGCAACTAACTGTGAATCAGCCAACGTTCCTATTCTATCAAGTACTCGTCTAGCATATTATTGGCCCCTACTAAGACGGACCCATTATCGCCGAATATCCCTCTTGGGTATCCTTAAGATGAGCCTAACGTGTGCCTCATTGGAATCCTCTATATGTCGATTTCCCATTCTGCTTGGCTTTATTCAACTGAAGTTGTTGACTCTACAGCCTGTAAACAATTGGTGACCCGTGTGATTAGCTGTAGACTTCCTCTCTCGAGAACATATCGTAATCGCTCAACTAAAGATATTATTTTAGTTATTTGATTTCAAACTCGCTGTGATTTACACAAATACATTTCTATATCTAGTGTCAACCTTTTACTCAGCGCTCAATATTTGCCATTCTATACGACCAAATCTTGATCATAGTTTGTATAAAGATGTAGCATTAGAGGTGCTATCAGTGGAAACCAATCTTCTGTACCGAAGTTTTACCAATAACTTCTTTAGTTACACTACGCTCTTTGAAACTGAAAGTGTCTGAGGTCCTTCTGAACTCATAGCTCACACACGACGATGACAAGACCACACCAAATGTCTGGGCGGTCAACTGATGTTTGGCAGACCTTCGGTTTTATCACCATCCTCAGAACCCAGCAGACGAAATGCTGGCATGTCCTAACCCGGCATCCCGACTTGTAATGAACATTTCTTGTATGCCAGTCGCAACGTCGATCCTCCCAGCCCAATCTCAAAAGTACCCCGACCAGACCAGTGACCTTAAATCTCTCCAGTAGATTGCTACCCTTTGGCAGTCGTCTTCCTAAAGGTCCAAGTCTGTGTTTAGTCGTTTCTTACTTATCGTGTAAACAAAGTTTGGCAAGTTGCCAGCGTGGCCTAATCTCAAAATGTCCGTCGACTAGCCCAGCTGAACGATTCTCATTGTCAAGCGCCTTTTTTCCTCTATGGAATGCGTCGTACCAAAACTGCCAGTATCGTTGAATTCATGATCATAAAATCTCTCTGGATTACCCGACACACTATAGTTATCCGAACGCTGGCAAAAGAGAGCCCAAGTGGATTTTACTTCGAACGGTTGATTTCTACCACCAAGACGTTGTTCCAGGAGCCAATGTGTATCTGAGATATCACCCTCGGTTAGGATCCCAACGGTAATATTCTGTAATCGCGGTTATTTATTGCCTCATAAATGGCTCCAGACCTTAAAACGATGATCGGATGGAGCGTGCGGATCTGATACTCGCAAGTGACACATTGTGTGCGCCCTTTGTATCTCCACGGAACCTTGCCCATCCAGTGAGTGGGGTTCTACACCCATCTCTAGGCATTTACGCTGATAAGCCTCAGTCACCATGACCAGACTCAAGAGGGACTTTCCGTCAATAAGGTCTAGGTCATTGGCATTTTTTTGACGTCATTGACGTATCCGGTTCGCTAATCAATAAGGCATAAGTCTTTATGCTCCCTTTCGGACGCATCAGCTTCACTAGAACAGTACACAACTTTACTCTAGCAGACTTAATGTCCATTCCCATGTGAGTTACAGATCCAGTTATGTTAACATCACCGTCCGCTATTTGGATCCAAGAGCGACGGCCTACTTTACAACCCTTAAACTTGCATTTAAGTCAGGAATCGCGAAGCTTAGCTATGTAACCCCCCTTTAAACAATTGAAACAGACGCCAATTCGTTCGACCACAAATCTTCTTCCGTCAGCCGGGATTTTCAGTAGCTTTCGATATTCAAACACGGTATGGATTCGCAACATAAGATGCAAGTCATAGGGCATACTGTCCTGCCACCTGTCAAACTACCAGCAACTCCCACCAAATTACCGTGCGACCGACTGGAGAGTAAGAAGCGTCAGTGCAAAGGATTAGGCGTGCTTTTGGTTTGGGATTCAAATGTGACAACTGAAAGCTCGGCGTCTGTCATCGGTAAAATGATATTTCTTGGTTGCCCCTAAGCAAATCCGTCAGAGGCGGAGCCTAAGTGTCGCTGAGCGGCCGTATTATGTCCAGCTGCGTCATATATTAAGATTTTGCTTCTGAGGCTGCTAACTCTTTGGGTGGTAGACGTCGGGGCCATGCACAGACAGAATGACCTGTGGTGATGGTTCTATCCACAGTAGTGTGGTGTACTTCCTAGACGTGATCACACTTTTTACTATGCTATGGAAGTTCTGTAGTGGCTGTGCATATTTACCAAGTTTTGTGATGCAGAGGCTGTGAATAGAATGGTGTGACTTGACGCCTTCCACACTAATTTTCCTGCATGCATCATTCAGCTTCATTTTGTTAACACCGACCGGCAGATTTAAAGCACTTCGGATATAAGTCCCTAATATAGAATGATGTAGATCGGTAACAATGAAAATCCAGGTGAGTTGGAGGCGTAAACCAATATCTAGTATTATTGGTTGCACACCAAACGTCGGTGTACCAGCTTTATTTGCAGCTTGAAGAGGTAACTTGCTGGTGGCTGCCGTGAAAGTGAAATCAGAATGATGGTAACTTTGGCACCTACACCGACTAAAAACTGGGATTCTGAAGTTCTATGCGTCACAAAGAAGAGGCAACTGGATTACTTGCCGGTGACAACTGTCGCCATCGCTGTCTGGTTGCCAAGTTTCCATGGTCTATTTTTGTTGAAGTTGCGGGACCTTGCACACCCACTTGCTTTGTGTTCAAACTTTCGGTGGTACCAACAAATCTCTTGTGGAGCCTTGGGTGTGCGTAGTCGACACCTGTCTGTTGGGCGCTTGTGTAATATGGGCGTCGGGTTTCTAATGTCTATATTAGAAACCCTTGCCACCAACGCTTCAAATCTGGATGTTAATGACACCAACCAAGACTCGATACTATACGGGTTGTTAGTCGTTGGAGTAGGATAATACTGGATACTCTCTGTCGAGGTTTTCATGCGTGTGAAGTAGACCCCAGTACATATATACCTTTTACATACTCTAGTTTTCATATTGCCTCAGATAAGGTACTGATCCTGTTATTTCTTTCCAGGAATAGCGGAATGTTAAAGTCCATGGCTGTATTCTGCTCGGTGGTTAGTAGTGGAACCCAGGATACCCGTTTCGTCCTATTTATGACCCGTCAGCTGGATAAGCCTGCTCATAAGTGGGTGATGTTCTCTCAAAGACTAGAATCAGGTACCAGTCACTTAAGACGTCAAAGCTTTATTCATTACGCCACCTCCTGCGCAACGGGTATCAGTTGTTGTTTGTTACTTGTTATTCGAATGCACGGCCATCATACAGAAAACTATGGGATCTGCTTCACACGCATGAAAACCTCGACAGAGAGTATCCAGTATTATCCTACTCCAACGACTAACAACCCGTATAGTATCGAGTCTTGGTTGGTGTCATTAACATCCAGATTTGAAGCGTTGGTGGCAAGGGTTTCTAATATAGACATTAGAAACCCGACGCCCATATTACACAAGCGCCCAACAGACAGGTGTCGACTACGCACACCCAAGGCTCCACAAGAGATTTGTTGGTACCACCGAAAGTTTGAACACAAAGCAAGTGGGTGTGCAAGGTCCCGCAACTTCAACAAAAATAGACCATGGAAACTTGGCAACCAGACAGCGATGGCGACAGTTGTCACCGGCAAGTAATCCAGTTGCCTCTTCTTTGTGACGCATAGAACTTCAGAATCCCAGTTTTTAGTCGGTGTAGGTGCCAAAGTTACCATCATTCTGATTTCACTTTCACGGCAGCCACCAGCAAGTTACCTCTTCAAGCTGCAAATAAAGCTGGTACACCGACGTTTGGTGTGCAACCAATAATACTAGATATTGGTTTACGCCTCCAACTCACCTTATTGACAGAAAGTCCCCCCTTAGTCTGGTCATAGTGACTGAGGCTTATCAGCGTAAATGCCTAGAGATGGGTGTAGAACCCCACTCACTGGATGGGCAGGGTCCCGTGGAGATACAAAGGGCGTACACTATCCGTCACTTACCAATATGATAATAATAATAATATTTATTCCTGAATATGCAGGCACACACCACTTTTACAGGTATGAATAAGTTTACATACAAGTTACATTCATCTTCATGGAAGGTAATCTGAATCCCTAACCGTTGTCACTAGGAGATATAAGTGCTGCATGTTCATATAATGGAACATCCCAGCAGGATAAGTGTGCAGAGAATTTACGAGCTGGACGAGTGGAAGTATTGTCTTCGCATTCACAGAAAGAAATAGGTTTGTATCCAGACACCACAGGTATTACCTGGAGAAAACTTAAGCTTGAGGCTAATACTTCCATTGTAACAGTTTGTGCTTTTGCTTGAGATAATGATGAAAAGTTGTGAATTGTTAGCATATTGTACTTCATTGACGATTCCAGGACTGCATAGTTCATCCACGTTAACACCATTCCACAACAAAGACTCATAATCTTTATGAATATTATGACTGAAAGCCAAATGTCTTCACTTTTCCAACTCCAGCATCCAGAAGCAATAGACTTGTTTGAATGGGCTAGATGGACTTCCAGAACTCGTCGTCCTTCGTTTTCACGGGTCGTGACAGCCTAGCAGTTGTTAAGTGTTGGACTTTGCTGATCACTTTTATAATGAGTTTATCCTAGATTTTGATAATTATGAAGTCGTGGTCCAGTAAACATTTTTATTTCTGCTTGTTGTAGTTAGGTATTGTGAACGTAGTAATACTGGTTACCCTCCATGAAGGGTAGTTTCAGCCATGGTCTGTTCCTTATGTAATCAGTTCTCGATGGCAACAAGGCCAAAGTTTTGAAATGAATTATTCTTCTACAACTAGAAGAAAACAGAGGAAGCAGCGAGCAGGGAAAGCAAGAATTACAACAAGGAGAGTGTTTTCTATGTTCGTGTTTCTCCCTACTTAACTTCGCTTGCTATGGCTTTCATTGCATATCCTTATTCTATAGAGCATTTAAAAACATAAATTTCACGCTATCATGTGGTGTGGGATTTCTGTTTTTGATTACCGTGTTGGGTGGGGCAGAATATGCCGTTAGTTTGAGGTGGTAACTTATGGAAGTTTCCTCAACACTTCGTATGAAAGGTTAATGTGAGTGTGGTGGCTCTCATTATACATTAAGAGAACCGAGTATACGAAGTGTCGTGAGAGAGACTGTTGGTGTATTCGATAAGCCGGAAAGGTCACCAGATGGTAAGAAGTCAGCCAGCAACCGACCAAATTCGGAGGTTGATTTGGAGGCCTTCGCTTCAGCTGGAAGTCTGTTCCACAACTGAGAGAATTTGACGGCAAAGAAGTTTGTGTGCAAGCAGGACATAAACGACTTCATTTTGACGCTATGGGCGTGGTTGCGCAGATCGTAACAACTGTTGTGCTCGAACTGGAACTCACCACTGGCTGTAAACGTGTTTTTATGTAACACATTGGAGAGGAGTGTCAAGTTAATTTTGAGTCGTCTCATCCAAAGTGTTTCTAGGCTTAGTGTTCTATATCTGGAGCTGTAGTCCTGTTTGCAATCGTGTCCTAACAATCTAGCTTTGAAGTACCTTTGGACACCCTGTTTGTCTTTCATGCGGATACCACTCAGTATAAATGGACAGTATTCTAACAATGAACGTACGCAAGTTTTGTGGAGTAGCAACTTGAATTCTTTGAAGTGGAAAGTACGAACCATGCAGCCCATCAAGATCCTGTATTTGCGAGTCTGTGATGCTACCTGTTCATAAAATGTGAGGTCCCTTGAATATCTTAGTCCGAGGTCACACACTTTTAAGAACAGGTAATTTCGTAGACTGAAGATGTAGTTGTATATCCACCGATGCAGCACCAAAACATATCCAGCCACATTTGCCCATATTGAACTGAAGTTTCCAAGCAGTATACCATGCAGATATTATATCGAGCTCCCTTCGTGTTAGTGCTTGAAAGTGGGATAAACGATCACGGGTGAATGTATGCAACTTTTTGGTCATCAGCAAACAAGAGTGGTCTACCCTATGTGAAGCAGCTGCAGATGTCATTGACGTGTAAGGTAAAGAGAAGGGGGCCTAATACACTGCCTTGAACAACACCAGAGGTGATTGGCCTCGGTTTTGAAGTGTGTGAATCTACGTTCACCACTTGAGTGCGATTACTGGGGAAAGACTTAATCCACTTGAATAGTGTATGGTCAATTCCCATAGACATCAACTTACTTATCAACAGCAAGTGATCGACTCTGTCGAATGCCTTTGAAGTGACTAGATAGAGTACAAGGACTAATTGGTGTCGGTCGCGCATAGTGGTTATAAAGTTAAAAAAGTCAAGATGGCAAGTTATGCAGGACCTCGATTTTAGGAACTTATGTTGGCTAGATGTGATGATGTTGCCACTAAGCATGTGCTGAAGAATGCTTTCTTTAATAGCTTTCTCCATAATTCTAGAAACTGCAGGCGTAACATTTATTGGTCTGTAGCTACTGGCTAGTGTTTTTGAACCGAATTTATATCTAGGGGGGATAAATGATGTTTCCCATATATCAGGGTATGTGAAAGATTCCAGAGAGGGAGAAAACATTTTAAGTAATAATAATGGAATATCAGGGCCACCAAATTTAAAGAAATGTGATGATATTCCGTCCGTGCCAGCGCTGCTGGAGCATTTTTGCACACTAATGGCTTGGCGAATATTAGAGCATGTGAATTCAACCGTATCTATTGTCGTTAGTCGAGAAGAAGAATAGCTTGTAGAAGTGCAGACCACATTAGTGTCACACGAAAATTTGTAGGTTCCAGGTAATTAACTGCAAATAAGTCGTTGAGTATTTCACACATATCCACTGGATTATTATAAGCTTTAGTGTCATGGACAAGAAGGGGAATGTTATGCAATTGTGCTATTCGATCGCTTCTCAGGGAGTGCTAAATGCACATATTCTAGATGAGCTATCTAGTGCACAACTCTCTTCATTCTTCAAATGCAAGATAGAGTTAAGAGTACCAAGAATCAGCCGAAGTGCATCGACGTCGTGATGTCTGTAGTACCTTGTTGAGAGTTTGCGTAACTTCCTACGAGCATCGGGAAATATATATGGCCTATTGTTTGGTGGCATTTTTTGAAACCTTTCAGTGGAATGATGGTATCGGGACAGGTTTTAGAGTTGTGGTAAAACATATCAGTGGTTGATTTGAGGTCTGTAGTGGTGAAGAAAGATCCCCAGTCAGTGCACCTAATCACTGGACACATCTGCTGCCAGTCCGTCCTACCGTGGTCTCTACATACTATTTGGTGTGTAGTGGAAGTACCAATTGAGGTACAGTTGCAAGAAGGGGCAGTGCGCATGATACCGTACTGTGATCACTTCCTGGGAACTTGGAGCCTACATTTGCCAAAATAGGATTTATGTTATGGCAAAACATTTAATCCAATACATTGTCACCTGTCGTAGGAGTTGTAACAATTCGCTTCCATCCAAAAATAGACGGCGTATGGATAAAGTTGTCACACCTAGCCGGACCAGTAAGTGAATCCTACCTGATTTCAAGTTGGTTAAAGTCACCGCATATGATCTTATGATCATATGGGAGAGTGGATGCATGCTCAGGAGCCGTAATCAGTGGAATCTCATGATTTTTAAAGGTACCAGGCGCTCTATAAACACATCCCACCAGTGCTGTAGTGTACTGTGACCCATAAAGAGTCACTTACTTTATCAATAACCATATTTTTCAACCTGAATACGGTGAGAGTATTCAGGACGTACATCGGGCGACCTCCTCCTTTCTTGTTACTCCGGTCACATCGGAATTGTGTATACATGTCAATACTTATCTCTTCATCTGGTATATTTGCGTGACACCAAGACTCAGTGATAATTATTACCGGTGGCTTATATATGGGTGCGATTCCTCTTAATACCGATAGTTTGCCAAGGACGGACCTTGCGTTTATGAGAACGATGTACAAGTAGGAGGAGTATTAGTGTGTAAAGCTTTCTAGTTCGCTAAACAAGCCAAAAGGTATCTCATTGTCGCCTGACTGAGTATAGTCTGACGTTGGTGCGTTACAGAACGTCTCCACACCTTGTTCACTTGTAGCTGCAGAGCTACTAGGATATCCTAGTGGTGAATCGACCGAACGGTGACTTGAAATAGTATCACCTTTATCAGGGGAGAACAGAGCGATGTTATTATTTGTGTTCAGTGCGCGCATTGTATCCAAATAAGCAGAGTTTGACCTCATGCAAGCGTCGCCTCTAGTATTTGTTACACAGAGGGTAGGTAGTTTTACTATTGCACGTGGTGGGTGTGTAGGGCTGGCGATACCACTTGGAGGATTCAACAGACCTGTTGTGCTTTCACATCTGTTGACACCAGTTGGGTAGCTGGTGTCTAGGATTTGTGTGTATGTTTGACTGTGTCTTTTCTGTTGCTCCGAGGGCCCTAAGACTAACGGTTCAGAGTAAGGGGTTTCAACATCCCCTTCAGCTGTTTGGCAAAAGCTGCAGCTGATAGGGATGTAATGGATAAAAAATCATGTTGTTGTGGTCCATATCAGACCCGCACGCTCCATCCGATCATCGTTTTAAAGTCTGGAGCCATTTATGAGGCAATAAATAACCGCGATTACAGAATATTACCGTTGGGATCCTAACCGAGGGTGATATCTCAGATACACATTGGCTCCTGGAACAACGTCTTGGTGGTAGAAATCAACCGTTCGAAGTAAAATCCACTTGGGCTCTCTTTTGCCAGCGTTCGGATAACTATAGTGTGTCGGGTAATCCAGAGAGATTTTATGATCATGAATTCAACGATACTGGCAGTTTTGGTACGACGCATTCCATAGAGGAAAAAAGGCGCTTGACAATGAGAATCGTTCAGCTGGGCTAGTCGACGGACATTTTGAGATTAGGCCACGCTGGCAACTTGCCAAACTTTGTTTACACGATAAGTAAGAAACGACTAAACACAGACTTGGACCTTTAGGAAGACGACTGCCAAAGGGTAGCAATCTACTGGAGAGATTTAAGGTCACTGGTCTGGTCGGGGTACTTTTGAGATTGGGCTGGGAGGATCGACGTTGCGACTGGCATACAAGAAATGTTCATTACAAGTCGGGATGCCGGGTTAGGACATGCCAGCATTTCGTCTGCTGGGTTCTGAGGATGGTGATAAAACCGAAGGTCTGCCAAACATCAGTTGACCGCCCAGACATTTGGTGTGGTCTTGTCATCGTCGTGTGTGAGCTATGAGTTCAGAAGGACCTCAGACACTTTCAGTTTCAAAGAGCGTAGTGTAACTAAAGAAGTTATTGGTAAAACTTCGGTACAGAAGATTGGTTTCCACTGATAGCACCTCTAATGCTACATCTTTATACAAACTATGATCAAGATTTGGTCGTATAGAATGGCAAATATTGAGCGCTGAGTAAAAGGTTGACACTAGATATAGAAATGTATTTGTGTAAATCACAGCGAGTTTGAAATCAAATAACTAAAATAATATCTTTAGTTGAGCGATTACGATATGTTCTCGAGAGAGGAAGTCTACAGCTAATCACACGGGTCACCAATTGTTTACAGGCTGTAGAGTCAACAACTTCAGTTGAATAAAGCCAAGCAGAATGGGAAATCGACATATAGAGGATTCCAATGAGGCACACGTTAGGCTCATCTTAAGGATACCCAAGAGGGATATTCGGCGATAATGGGTCCGTCTTAGTAGGGGCCAATAATATGCTAGACGAGTACTTGATAGAATAGGAACGTTGGCTGATTCACAGTTAGTTGCTCGACATGGGAACTGACTGACACTTGCATCCACTGGCGGCAAGTCATTGGGGCAGAGTTTAGGAATGCATAGTCCTCATGATACACAAAGTAATAAATGTTCTCATAGATGAGTGGCCACCGGTGGATAAGGATCTCATGATATTTGTGACAGAGACTGAAAGCACCACTATCAACCGTCTTTTGATTCCACTCACATCTGATGTAGAGGACGTAACAACACCAACTTCAGCAAACTTGCTGCTGCTGAGGGACAACTCAGAAGTGCTTGGGTGAATGAACAGGAGTAATGGGCTTTCGAGGAGATGGTGACGAGGTAGTTAGCTTGAGGAGGAGTATTTTTGGGACGTCGGTCCAAGAAGTATGTTTTGCTGTTACAACAATGACATAAGTGGACGAATTCCAATAGAAACATCCGGGTAGGTTACTTGATCATGATGGCATTGGAAGCTGCGGACAGAAATGAACAGCCTTTAGGACGATTTAGTTGGAAAGACAGAATTAAAGAGAAAGAAGGGAACGCCCGATAGACACATCCGTAAGGTGTTTCTGCTACAGGCGTTGAACGAAAGGTGATCAGATGGGGACCCCTAGGCATACCGCTATAAGTTTTCGTGGTCACCAGGGGAGGGTCGGCGCGCGCGGTTTCCGGGCGTACTAATGTCAGTCCAGTGAACCACTAAGCGATATCCATATACTTACACTCATCTATTTGGTGTGGTAAATGTTACTGGATGCCAGTGGCTGTAGAAATAAACCAAAGATCTTTAGTGGGTAATTTCATGTGTTTTGAATGTCATCCTAGTAATGTATTCAGAAACACCGACCATTCAGTTTGCTTGACTTTGTTCAGTATGTTGACATAACCATATTGGGGTTCCTGTCCCGATTGGTGTCACTAGTGCATTTCATTTTGGCCAGAAACTGCTGTAGCCGTGAAAATTGAAGGTTTGCAACTAAATCTCAGACATATATTTTGCTACAAAGAGCAGAGTTCACTTACAATTGAATATGCATTCATCACTTGTCAACCCAGGGTTTTGGATTCTGTTAGCTTCGCCTTCGGTTCGGGAACTCTGGAGGTGATTTTACCTTAGCACATCTGACTCGGTATGGTTTACTAGGTTGGAAATGCTTGGTAATATATCGTTGTGCCTTTCCCACTTCTGATTGTCAGTGTCAGTAACCAAGTATTATAGGTCACACACACATCGCATACCGAAGCAGCTTGATTTCATTATGGCGTCTTATGCTTCGTTCTCGTTACCTCTATATTTAACTTCATCTTGCCCATAATCTGAGCCCAAAACAGTCGTTTTAAGAAACCGCGTCGTGTAACTTATAGACACTACATTTGACTGGCACATGTGTTATGTCTGACGTTCTTAGGAGTAGTATATTTTGTGCTTCTATTTTATGTTTTGCTTGTCACTAGCCTTTGTCACTCATTTTTCATTTTTGACCAATCAGTTCATTCATGCGGAATCCTAGTAAGCGTAACTGTGAGCCTGCACCTTGCCATCAGAATTTCATAAAAGCAAATGATATACAAGGTTATGGCCGTGTCTCCCCCTATATCTTCAAGCATGTTTCTGGTTCTAACAATTTTTGAATGACTCCTAATCTTGAGCTGGTTACGCCTTGATCCACTGAACAGTGATGTTAGTTTTCAACCAGTTTACTCTTTGTTGTCTGCAAAGCAATGAAATTTGATCTTTAAACTGGTCCTTCACACGCCTTAAATAATGAATCGCAACGTACTGCCTGTTAGTGACAGGGGCGGTGAACTCATACTGCCATACTGGACACAAATGTAAATTGGTCTATCTTCATGTTGCCTGTGTTGCATGAAATATAAATTGTTATTAATGTTATTATAGTCCTTGCTTCCCGTTGAAATTCCCACCGATTTAGCTGGAACTGCAATGGTACTGACTAGCTACCGAGCACCTCATATATACTTCCACAGATCCAGGCTCCTCATTCGCATCCCAACATTTGATTGCTGTCTCCGAACTTACACTTAATACTTACCTACGCAAAAATATGTGGACGTCTATAACTTTTGGACAGGCTGGACAAAATGACTTCTTAAGAACATGCGAATCACATATTAAACATATTAAAACGCTGACCGATTGTACTGGAAACGGCTACAGTTTCAGCACTTATCTTGAGTTTCCCCATTATTGGATTCGACACAAAATATGCGAGTGCTTAGCGCGAAAGTTTATGCACTTGGGCTTCAGAACTGGAAATAAGTACTCCCAAGTAGTTTTAAACATCTGTATTCACGTACGGGATTTTAAATTATCGGTGAAGGAGAAACTGTTTCATTGCGATATTTGAGTTTTATTGAGACTAATATTAAGAAGCAAGATACATTTCGACTCGAGGACAGGCTTCGGAATCTCTTGGTTGTGATTTGATTCTGAGAGGATGTATGAGGTGAGTACTGGTTAATGGCGTCAACATAAAACGGCGTGGGGTCTCAGTGCGTCTTTCAATCAGAGTTGACGTGTACGTGTAGAGGGAAAATGGTCCAAAAATCCCTCCTGACCACCCTATCTGAAGGTACTGACATTCATCTGAATATTTTTACCCTCGTTGTGGGTGGTGTACCTTTGACCCTAGCCGGTGTGATGTTATTTGGTTGTTTGACTGTCTGCTTTGACTTTGCACTCAGTATTTACCTTTGTGTGATTTAGACCTATCATGAATGTTTCACTTTCCTATTATGTGACGCTGGACTGTTGACGAGGTGATGTTTTGATGCACCCAACATTTTGTTTTGGTTCAACTTGCGGTTGCGCTGTGATTTGACTGTTTGTCTTCTGACCGTCTACTGAAAGCGTTTATTTGTTGATTTGATTCTGGTAGACAGAGTTTTGATCCCTTTTGTAGGGAATACTCTTATTGACGGTCAGGTACTTAACAATTGCGTTTGTTTAACCAGTTTTACGCATGACACCTATTTGCACCCAAGAGCTTTCTGGACTGGACCCAACGGCACCGTTGAGGTATTCCTAAAAATTTCATATAACTTATTGTTGCTTCGAGTGTGCAGCAGATTTTGTTACCAATCTACCGCTGATTTACTACAAGCCGTGTTTTGGTATTTTGATCAAACCTTTGACTGTGCGTCACTCGCGGAAGTTCGGAAGCTATACAATAGAATGCTGGAACTAGTCAGATTCGCTTTAGTTGGCACCGCCCAGTTAGTTATCGGGTTCAGGCAAAGATTATTGGATTTTGGCTGTTACAGTACCCAACGTACCGCCACTGCTGTACCTGACGAGCGCAAGGTTTTCCTCGAGTCACTTTCGGACGGAGGAGGCAACGTGTCCGTGGATCCACCTTCAGATTCCGAGTAAGTCTCTCTTGATGTTATTTCATGGCGTGGCTCTAGCAATGGTACAGCTGTTCACTGTAGTAAGACTGGCTCTAGTGGAACCTCCGCTCAATTTAAGGTACGACAGTTGGATGAAAGGCAAGAGCTAGAGCTTCGTGGATCGAAGGCTAAACAAAGACAGGAAAGGTCGAGTCTGGATAGAGAGCTGAACTTATTAGATGTGAAAGGGGGTTTGAATGACACTTTTCCGCTGTATGATGACATAGAGTGTCACAAATCAGTGTGACCTGGCACTGACCCTCGCAATAGGCTTAACCCTGAAAGACCAGCCAGGTAGGCACCGTGGAGAACAAGGAGATTGCTGCCACTTTGTCCTGTATTGATGTCGGCCATGACTTGCCAAAGGCAGAATTATGCAGCGTTGATGGACACCCAGCCAAATACTGGAAGTTTATGAGGTTATTTGAGCTTTACGTTGTCCCTAAGGCTGATGATGATGGACAGAGGCTGTTATGCTTGTTACATTACTGTAAAGGCCAGGGGGGCTATAGAGGAATCGGTTATGTTACCGCCATCTGCTGGTAACCACAGAGCTCCAGATATGCTCAAACGTTTGTTTGGAAGGGCTCATGAAGCCAGCAGGGCTGTGCTGCAGGATCTGATGGAATGCTCGAACATAGAACAAAACGATGCTGAGGCAATGTCGAGGTTGGCTATAAAAATGGAAAACTGCTCTATGGCCCTAGAACAAATGGGCCATACTGCAGACCTTAACTCCTTGAGAACTTTAGAAGATACAGTAAAGAAATTGCCCCTTGTGTTACGGATGAAGTAGGGCGGAGACCGCCGAAAACTTAACCGAGAACGGAAGAGAACCCACCTTCGCAGAGTTGACGCAGTTTGTGTCAGCACGTGCAAGCATTTTGCTAGGTACGTTCGGATAGCTGACAACAAGCAGTCAACGACCAAACAGTAAAATAGCATGTTCCACGCAGCAGTTAGTACCCTCTGGGGAAGTTATGAAACCTTCACGTACAACTTGTGGAGGGGGCCATGTGGTCACAAAATGTGCCACATTCCTGTCACTACCGGTGGGTGAGAGATGGTCGAAAGCTAAGGAAATTGGTTGTTGTTTTTCCTGTCTCAAAAGAGGCCACAGGTTCCCAGAATGTAAAATTCACAGGGTGAGCAGTCTAGAAGGTTGTAAAGCACACCATCACCCTCTGCTACATAAGAAGACCCACCATGACGAAAGCGGACAACTGGAGGAAAGTAGTTGTGGATGTACTGAGTCTCTCAGAGAAAGCGTGTGACTGGGCCTACTCCCGGTACGCGTAAAGCACGGTCAACTCAAAGAAGCGTCTTAGAGACGTACAAGCGTTTCTCAGGCACAGGCAATTTAAAGACGAAAACCATCATCGTGCGTTCTTCAGAAGTGCACACATCTTTTCCCAGCGGTGGCCACTCCAAGGTATCGATCACTCCAGATAACTCCCCTAATATATGATTATATTACCTATTTTAGCATCTTACCTTTTCCCCTATTCTTGAACCCGACATATTATAGGTCATTTTTCTCTTTATATGCAGCGTATTTTGACCTGTATGAGAAAATCATTTTGTAATAATTTGTCATTTCCACAATGAGTTCGTGAACGTGTGATACACTTTGTTTCATTACCACGATAGGCTTGAATCTTACAGCCACTTAACGGGTGGTTACCAGTATCACCTGCCTTGAAGGAACATACGACGTACACAAAAAATGTACTTCTTGCTGCACAAATGGTGTGTGTTCACATGTTTGGGAACAAGTATCATTGTTACGATGGCTGTTTCCAAAATAAGTTCTCCAAAAATGAAAATGACCTTCGCTTCCATTATATTCTCCCTTTAAGCACAATATTATTGGTGAGTTTCTCCACGAATACGCAGACACACTGGTGATACAAGCATGATTAGATTTGTAAGCAAATAACATGTTTCACTACGGCCGTTGATATTAGTCACCTCCTATGGAGTTGGTGAAAGATATCCAAACGCCATATTTAACTGAAACACAGCTTGTCATGTGTAAATTCGTCTCTAAAGTTTCACTTGCAATATATTGGTCAATAAAATGAGCGCTCCAGAGGACCGTGCGACGAGATATACAGGAGTTTTCACCTCACATACATAAGAACTGTCTGGTTAAGTTCATGCATTACATTTTTCCCTCAAGAAAACGAAGATTGAGGCTAACGCTTATACTGGAATATCTGTTAATAACGATGAGTAGGATTTGGAGGTGAATATGTGTTCCGTTTTGAAAAGTGTCCTTTGCTGAGTGCACGATCATGAAGATGACGCGTTCCCATGCCAGTATACATCGAGATGTGACAGCCTTGCAGCGGCTTATGAATTCAAGCCAAAGACACATTTTTCAGCTTAAGCATTATTTTGCCTACACGCATCAAGGTAGCGTAAAATACGCCTTGTTCACTAAAGCAGCCGTTCAAAACAAACCTTTTATCGGTTTAATAGCAAATGTGAGGGTTTTCTGCTGATTCCTCTGATAAGTTCAAAGTTTTAGCTTTGGTCGAATTATCATTCAAAACACCCTTCACTCCACAGTTTTCTGTTGAGCGCAAAGTGACACGAATGGACTAAGTATGAGTGTGGCGACACTTACATTTCCCCTTCACATTTAAAGGCCGGTCATACCACACAAGAGCATGGAGCAGAAGCAGTTAGGCAAGATAGCTGCAGACTTATTTGAAGAAGGGTTTGCACTATCAGGAGTCCAGTTGCATTCCATCTTGGTTTAGCTTTCGGTTCTGAGGCGTTAACTCCGACTGCATTGGTAAATTCGTCCATGAAACGGGTCGTGGTGATCGTTGCGACTTTCAGCACGACTTGGTAATCAATGAAATGTCTCCTCGAAGAGTCTATGGATGCACAGGCACACGGTCATGGAGCTGAAAACACCGATAAAAATTTGGGCAGTAGCTTCGACAAGTCTCCAAGCCGTGGGATTTTTTGAAAAGCTTAGCGGAGTTGAAAGAGGATCCAGTGACCCCTTTCAATCATGACGCTTTGGCTTGCGGAAGACTGGCAGTTGATACGTGCTGTGGAAGGACCAGATGGTAGTGGGGCAGACAAAGTCTTGACGCACTCGTGGAGAGGTGGATTGGAGGGACCTTAAAAATGTACATTAAATGTAGTTCTCCACGAAGCACTGGTAAGGCTTGCGGGGAAAAGTTACGTAAACATTACGTGATTACAATGAAGTTTTCATCTGACTTCTAGTGGTGAACATCTGTATGTCCTGCCCACTTCTGGTGTTTGTAGCTCACTAAGAATTGATTCTTTCTGTCATTCGTTTCGCAGCGTCTCTAACAGTCAGAGGTTTCTTCCTTGGTACTGTATGCTAGTCACAGCATCCTTATTCATACCAACGATTTCCCTCCTTTTTAACACTTATTTATCTTGAACAGTCGCGAAAGGAGCCGGAGCCTTACACTCACGTTTCTGATTTTACATAATAATAATAATAATGATAATATTTAGTCCTGAATATACATGCACACACCACTTTTACAGGTATGAATAAGTTTACATACAAGTTACATTCATCTTCATGGAAGGTAATCTGAATCCCTAACCGTTGTCACTAGGAGATATAAGTGCTGCATGTTCATATAATGGAACATCCCAGCAGGATAAGTGTGCAGAGAATTTACGAGCTGGACGAGTGGAAGTATTGTCTTCGCATTCACAGAAAGAAATAGGTTTGTATCCAGACACCACAGGTATTACCTGGAGAAAAATTAAGCTTGAGGCTAATACTTCCATTGTAATAGTTTGTGCTTTTGCTTGAGATAATGATGAAAAGTTGTGAATTGTTAGCATATTGTACTTCATTGACGATTCCAGGACTGTATAATTCATACACGCAACACAACAACCCATTCGGGTGTCGAATACAAATATGAAGCAAATTTTTCAATTTTGGGGTAAATATTTCGAGGCAAAGTGAGATTATCAGGTTTTCTAAGGTTTCTGACTAAGAATTACTAGTTCAAATTTACCTCTCTCCACTCTCCTTCTGCAGGATGATATGAGACCGTTTATTACTATTCTAACTGCTGAATAAGTGGGTTCAGATATTGTCTGTCGTTGTATGAACAGAAGCATGCGCCAGTGAGGGCTTGCATAATTGTTAGTTCGGATACGTGGTTTCGGGCATTCACTTTTCCGAAAAATGCTGAGATCAAAAATGCCTTTTATCCTTGTATTAGCAGAGTTGAAGCACATAAAGGGTTGACCAGCATGGGGTTTCTTCTTGTTCCTGAAAGAGTAATTGTGATCATGAAGCTTCAGACCCGGATAATTGATAGACTGTTGGGAAACGTGCTTCTATCTGGGTGATGTACATTAGGGATTATTCAGGCTTAAATCTGACTGGCATGGGTTTTCAAGGCTGCTGCAGACTGTGACACAGCCATACAGAATCGAACATTCACGCCAATATGTTTGGAACGTTAGGATAGTATTTCACAAAAAGAAGACTCGGGATATTATAAGGAATGTGATATCGCTATGTGTCAGCCTTGATTTGTGAGATTGAAAGACATTTTTGACACCCCTACAGACTTTCCCACTCCACTACTATTCCTCATAAGGCATCTATGTACACAGAAGTCACGAAAGATAAATATTCTTCCCATAAACTAGCATTTCCCTCACCAAATCAGTCTAACAGTTACAGATACCAACCGAAGAACGAAGAAGTGGCTTCCCCCCCCCCACCCCACTACCGTAGAAAAATCAAACTATGAGAGCTAAAACCTAGGAACTAAGTGTTAAAGACAAAAAATTATCAGTTCCCTATGTTGGCATTATTGAATTGAGTGTTTGAAACGGTCAACGTGGCAGTGACCTTTGCCAGCTTGCAAGCGCGTTGTTTTGGACAGATTGGGGATGGTTCTAATTGTACTTTGTTTGTGTGCAATTACGTTTAGTAATGGGCTATCACTCGAAGAAGTAATTTCAGATTTTCACTTAGATTATCGTTCAGACATTAGAAAACAAGGTTCGGAGGATGAGTGAACTTAGCACTGGGCAGTCATATATAAATCTTAACTTCGACCAATTTAATCTCTTATTGAGATCACAGCCAAGAAATTATTCAGTTATACTACTTTTAACAGCTCTAGGTTCTGGTAGAAACTGCGTACCCTGCAAGTAAGTCACTCCCACCTTACTTTACACTTAATCTGCAGACAGGCATTCGAGGAATTCCAAATAGTTGCTACCTCGTGGAAGTATTCTAAACAACGTGATAACCGTTTGTTTTTTGCGGTCGGAGACTTTGACAATGCGCCAGCTATTTTCGAATCAGTAAGTAGTGGAAATTTAACCTATCGCCATAGTTACATCAAGAAACCGCACCTTCTATTGTACATGTTTCGCCTAAAGGTAGTATAAAGCCGTCTGACTATATGGAAATTATGGTTCACGGATTTTCAGCAGAGGCAATAGTGCGATGGATCGCCGATTTAACGCAGATTCAGGTAGATGTCGGCTGTTTACATAAGTCTGTAGATTCGCGTTTTTCGTCCTCCAAGTTATACCGGGACCATGTTACTAGCACTTTTTATGTCTCTTGGTGCTGCAGTTTTGTACTTCCGTCGAATCAATTTGGAATGCTTGTACAACCGCTCATTGTGGAGTGCAATATCATTGGTAAGTCGAACATTTTGTTTATGAAAACAGTTAAAGTCCTGTGTGAATGGAACTGAAACATAAAGCCACGAGGTCCACAACCATTTTTACGCCATGCTGAAGTTTTTGGAGGTAGTTCTGTCATAAATTCTGCACAAAATAGATGTGTATCCAATTCCTACGATACTTTCGTGATCCTCATCTGACCAGCTTATTTATTAACTCGTGCCTGTAAAATGATCAGTATCTTAATCCCCAACACATTTATGGTGATAATCTACCCAATTTATGGCCACATACAAGTTATCTTCTATCTAGGTTTCAAAAATCTTCCTTCCCATGCAACGGAAGTGTTATAGCAATGTCTAACTGTTGAAGGATTACCGAGCAAATATACAAGCCTTATCACAACATTCCTTCCGAACTCAGCCATATACAGGCTTCCTGAGGATTAT
The DNA here is from genome assembly GCA_944470555.2 of Heterobilharzia americana. Taxonomy (NCBI): domain Eukaryota; kingdom Metazoa; phylum Platyhelminthes; class Trematoda; order Strigeidida; family Schistosomatidae; genus Heterobilharzia; species Heterobilharzia americana. The sequence goes on along the minus strand of OX104130.1, from coordinate 77,752,104 downwards.
CGTAACAAATGTCAGCAGTTAAGTGTCCACCAGAGACGGATATCGTCATTGCTCCTCTTCAACATCCTTTTAGATGTTATCATGCACATAACCACAAGTAACTGACTTCACATTAATCGATTTACCCGCCGCAGGGCACCTGATTGATTTCGAGTACGCAGACGACGTGAGCATGCTAACACGATGTACGATCTTCTGCACGCCTTGGGCAGGAGTCTGAGTATGTTTGGCATGCACTTCGCACCTGTCAGACGTAAGATGATGCTTCACGGTTAGTCCGCAACTACCCTTGTATAAAGATAGACAATGAAGTGGTTCAATACGTTGACCACTTCACTCAATTAGAGTCTCGTCCACGTAAACAAGCTAGTTGCTGACAAAATCTCAGCCTGGATGCGAAAGGGTAGTCTCGCACTTGCCAACTGGTGAAATATGCGAGTATATTGCTCTGTAGCCCTCTCTCTCTCTCTCTCTCTCTTCCTCTCTCGTTACACAGTTGTGAGACGCGGCTGTGATTACAGGTTTCTGAAAACAGGTGTCTTTGTAGTGTTGCTCGCGTGTAGTGCAGTCACCATGTGAGTACTATCGACGTCAGATAAGGCAGGTGAGTTAGTCGATTTACTTGTGAACATTCACTAACTGAGGTCGCTTGAACATGAGTTGCACATGTCGACCCACCACTCACCTGGACGTGCAATGCTAACAGAAGTTGAATTAGGCAGGAAAACGGGTCAGGGTGGCCAGACCAACACATGACACCAGTCTCCAACTGTTGGTCTAATTCGTAGACGAAGGTGTAGACTAACTGGCTGGGGATTCTGATGCCGTAGGAATAGGAACCAATCATTGGATACCCTTGGTGAAATGGTTGAAAATCAGTCATAATGGCACAGATATATTCACTCTTTGACGTCTTTCAGGGCTTGACTATTTCCACTAACCTTTATCTCCAAATCTCTTCTCCTCCCATACACCTATATCTGTTTTGATTTCACTATTTTGCTACTCACTTTGCCGTTTGAATGTTACTGTATAGTTACTGTATGGTCTCTAAAGGTAATAAAAGTGGGATTTAAACCCGAAACCCAAGTTAACACCCATTTTAGTTATACTTGCATTTATTCTTAATCAATTTTATGAAAATGTTTCGTTCCTTCAGTTGGATTTGTCACTGCCGTGCAATAACGTCTAACAAAAACTGAAGCAACTGTATGTCTGTGTTGACCCAAAGCTTCAACTTACTCTTAGTTATCTTAACTGCTTCTGATTTCAGACCATAGAGATAATATCAACGAGTATACCAAGCTTTTCAGCCCTTTAACTCTTCAGGGATGTGCTTAGGTAGTCTCATTGGGTATAAAACAGTCAGTGGTTACACTCTACTTCTTTTGCTTCTCTCTATTCGAAAAATGAAACATTTTGGAAACCAGTTAAACTGATCTTCAATGCTTTATTTGCTGAATCCATTGATTCGGTGGAAGCAGACAGTCAAAATTTGTACCTTAGTGAGTTTAACTGACTATTAAGTTTCCATACCAAACTTTAGTGACTTAGAGTGATATCGTTTTTGACAGGGATAAAAATGAATCTAAGATGTCTCCAATCGTAGCACCGCTAGTCAAAAAGAAATAAATTTACTACTGTATCAAACCGCTTTTTTTGATTAAAATTTGAGTGACTCACGGATATAAGTACGTAATCCTTCTGATGGCTTTATGCCTTAACTCCCTTGTGTTACAGCCCACGGTAAATCAGTTTATCAGTATCAACATGGAACTTGGTATTACTATCCAACTGTTCAAGTTGCCACATCTCTCATCAGTGCATAATGATGCACAGTAGTAAGAGTATAGAATGAAACACTGTAAAGTAAAATGTCATCAGAGAAGAGGAAGGAAAAGTACATAAAGATTTGGATAGTGTATAGATACACCTGTACCACAGAATGGTTCTGAGCCATATCACCAAGAGTCTGTAACCGCCAATTTCAGTTGCTACGTGGACCCCAACAGACAAGTTAACATCTCCGTACACGATTCAGAAAAGTAGTCAGACTTCATCAACTGATGTCACAACTTAGTCTGGTCATCCTTCACCTTTTTCCAGACTGGACTCATGTAAGCTAGCATTGCACATCGGTGTAGATGGTGACTAGGTGTAAGCATCATTTCCCAACCATCTATGATGATTTTGTGATGCCCCAGTTTTGTATAAACATTGTTATCGATCCGAACAGTTTAACGTGTCATTCCCACACTATTTTTACGGTATGACTAATAGTCTATTTCTGCCCCCATTGTAATGTAATTTGCTGATTGGTTAACTTTTACTCTTACTATGCGAATTTCTGCAATTGCGGGCAGAGTCATTTTTCATGTGTATACTTATTCACGTGTTTTGGATTGATTCGTTGTTATCATATTATATTCTCGGAGTTATACACTATCCCATCTGCCAGCTTCGGTCTTCTCTCTATTCGTCCCAGGGTTGCGGCCAGCGTCTCTTGCGTACCAAGTTAGCTGTCAGCTAAGCGCGCGTATCATATTCGTTTCGGAATATATACATATACCATTAGCGCTTCGAACCCATAACAGATGAATACTTACAACCTCATCAACTGACCTACTTTTGCTAAATGCTCTACTTTCTTAACGTGGTGCTTACGGTGAGGTATCAGGTGACGTATCTAAATTGTGTGGTTCTCGCCAAGGTTATCTCACTTTCATGTAAATTCACCACGTCTTTGTTCATAAAGGTCCCCCTCTACTCGTCTGACTTTAAAAGAGATCATGTCGATGATTTACCACTTAACTTCAACTTATTGTTTTAGGACTGGTTTACGGTAATGACAATGAAGCGTGAACCGGTTTAGCACGTTGATCACTTCACTTATTTGGGAAGTCAAATCAGTTCTTATTGATTGTTATTGTCGAAATGTCGATACGGGTATAAAAAAAGCTCCGTTGACTTTTATTAGCTTGCGTTACGTATGATATGGTTGACATATCCAGTTAACTACGGAACATACGACATTTCGTAATTCCATAGCATTTCGGAAAAGAATCGATTCGACTGTGACAAACTTCAGGTGACTCAACAAAAAGTTACTCACTTGCACAGCTGAGCGTACGTTTTGTTAACCTATAATTACTTCTCGTCTTAGCTTTTCTACTTTTTTCTCATGATTCACTGCTACTATCCGCACCTTCATTTTTATTAATATGAATTTTGCTTTGTTGGTCCATTATGTTTGTCGTTTATGAAGTACGGCAACTTGGACCACATGCTTCACTATGCAAAATCTTATGTTATTACGGTTTGTCAGTGCATACTGAACAGATGATCGTAGGTTCATATTTTGTAGGTGATAAAATTATCATGATTTCCACTTGTTGATCATTGGTTATACTTAACCAATTCATAAAAAATTATTTCTATGATGTCACCTTTTCATAAACACTTTTCTTTTATAGGGTATCATACTATGTGCTATTTCTGGACAAGTATACAATCATATTCGCGGACCACCACTTTTCCATGCAGCACCTCCAAAGGGTGAAATTGTAGGATGAATTTACACTTATCGATTTTAATTATTTTACAGAAGGCTTTCATCTATGGAGGGTCTGACTACCAATTTGTTGCAGAAACATTTATTGTGATGATTCTATGTATCCTTGATTAATTTTTATAATTACTTTTATGCTCTGTGAGATTCTTTTGTGTGTATGACCTTAACTTTCAATTTAAAATAAGACATAGCATGTTCCGGAGGAATTCTTCTCATGAATGAAGTTGGTTCAACTACTGATCCTACAAAACGAAAAGGTAAGCTTTCTGGACTGTTTTTATTCCATTTAATGCATGATAAAGAAATTTTAGTTTGTCAGATGGATTGATGACTGTCAGTTCAACATGCTGTTTGCTAGTGTCACACTGATATGTTTTGGTTCAATTTGGCTAGCTGTATTGGGAAGTATGAGGTAAAAGCGAAGGTATAACAAATCTCTTCAACTCTACTTTCTTCGTATTTCAAAATTGTTAAGTTCTCCATGCATCATAAAACAGAGAGACAGGCAGAATCAACATAGAACCTCGCACACAAGTGCATCAGCTCGTTGCCATACTCCACAGTAGTATACAAAGAACAGATGGGTAGAAAAAGTGATGTGAAAGTAGACAAAGTCGTGTAAGAGAGTAAGCAGTTTAAGGGTAAAGGTTAGTACGATTGTTCAAGCTTTAGAAGAAATCAACAGGTAAATAAATCTGCGCTATTGTAACCGATTCTCAGCCGTGTCACCAAGGATCCTCACTCACTGATTTTTTTAATATCGATGACCCGTGCATAATAAACAATTTATAGTGGAGAATCTGGAGTTCTTAGTTAGGTGGAGGGAATCAGCTGGGAGCCCTGGACCTAGTTTTCATACTTGTTGGCACTCGTCAGCAACGTGTATTTGCAACCCCAACGGAACTGATCTCCCGCCTGAGATTTGAACCCACGTTACCCAGTGTTGTAGTCAGCGACATTACCACAGCTGTTTGGGCCGCAACTGACCTGTAAGACTGGACTAGATACATTGACTGGTCACTAAAAGGTAACCAACTTCATGTTGTCTAGTCCTAAGTGCGGATCAGATTCTATCGACTACCAGGTGACCAATCGAAGTATCTAATCCAGTCATACAGGAGGTCAGTCGCAATCCGAATAACTCAGTGGTGACTTCTTTGACTACAACACTGGATAACGCTGGTTTGAATCTCAGGCGGGACATCAACTTCATCGAGGTTGCAGATATACCTTCCTACCGATTGCTTCAATCCATCCAACCGACATCTATCAAAGTGTATCGCGATACTGAGCTGTTTAGTCTAGTGGCCATATTGTGAGGCGATCGATAGAATTCGGTCAACTTTTAGAACTAGGCAACATTAATTCGGTTACCGATGCAATTCGAAGTTCCTTACGTACAAAAATGTTTAAAAATGATAGTAATGAAGTACTTGTTTATTTATAGTAGTATGTGAGGGTGCTGATGTTTATAGACGTATATTTGCTTGAATTAAGATGATGTTTTATCACAGCCGATTACATTCCAAACATGAGAATAATCTAACTTTATAGTATGTAGTAATGCTACCAAGAATTATCGTTTAATAAGTAGGTGGAGATAGTCAGTTTCTCCTTATTCTAATTCAGATTCCTGTATAAATAATACAAGCGTATGATTCAGCTTAAGAACCTTTTGATGAAGAATAGCTAGCAATACTCATTTTCTATTTTTTATTTTTCAGTTTTTACAATATCAGGAATAGCTCTCTTTATGATATCTGTAAACTTAATACTATCTGTCTTTCGGAAAAAATATCCAGGTTATCCTTACGGGTAAGTGGATTGAAATTTCCAAAATTAAAATCCTTCTTCAATAGATTATTTTTCAGGTAAACTACTTGACCTAGTGAATCGAAGTGTGCTGGATTGTCGTATGTATCTGTCTTTTTAAAAAATGTGAACAGAAGGACTAAGTATTTTGAGCTATTATGTATCATAAAATTGTTTTGAATAAATTTGTTAACCTACTTGTTTCACCTTTTTAGATTTTGTTTGCAGAAAGTTAGAAATATCATTTCATTTACCCGCAGGTATCTTTATATTGTGCAACGTAACACCTGTTTTTCTAGCGTGGTATTTTCAAACTATGTGTTTGTAGCCTACTAGTGATTGTCTTCTTTGAATGTTTATAGGTGACTGTTAACTACCATGGGACGGTACAAATGTGCACAAACCAGATAGAATTGAAAATAATAGGAATTGTAGTATTAGTTTATTATTGGATCACATCCTACACAGACAGGTAAAACCGATGCACAACTTCTCACAGAAGTGCATCGGTTCAACTATACGCTAACATTCAAACGGCAAAGTGAGTAGAAAAATAGTGAAATCAAAACAGATAAAGGTGTATGGGAGGAGAAGAGATTTGAAGATAAAGGTTAGTGGAAATAGTCAAGCCCTGAAAGACGTCAAAGAGTGAATATATCTGTGCCATTATGACTGATTTTCAATCATTTCACCAAGGGTATCCAATGATTGGTTCCTATTCCTACGGCATCAGAATCCCCAGCTAGTTAGTCTACACCTTCGTCTACGAATTAGACCAACAGTTGGAGACTGGTGTCATGTGTTGGTCTGGCCACCCTGACCCGTTTTCCTGCCTAATTCAACTTCTGTTAGCATTGCACGTCCAGGTGAGTGGTGGGTCGACATGTGCAACTCATGTTCAAGCGACCTCAGTTAGTGAATGTTCACAAGTAAGCCGACTAACTCACCTGCCTTATCTGACGTCGATAGTGCTCACATGGTGACTGCACTACACGTGAGCAATACTACAAAGACACCTGTTTTCAGAAACCTGTAATCACAGCCGCGTCTCACAACTGTGTAACGAGAGAGGAAGAGAGAGAGAGAGAGAGAGAGGGCTACAGAGCAATATACTCGCATATTTCACCAGTTGGCAAGTGCGAGACTACCCTTTCGCATCCAGGCTGAGATTTTGTCAGCAACTAGCTTGTTTACGTGGACGAGACTCTAATTGAGTGAAGTGGTCAACGTATTGAACCACTTCATTGTCTATCTTTATACAAGGGTAGTTGCGGACTAACCGTGAAGCATCATCTTACGTCTGACAGGTGCGAAGTGCATGCCAAATATACTCAGACTCCTGCCCAAGGCGTGCAGAAGATCGTACATTGTGTTAGCATGCTCACGTCGTCTGCGTACTCGAAATCAATCAGGTGCCCTGCGGCGGGTAAATCGATTAATGTGAAGTCAGTTACTTGTGGTTATGTGCATGATAACATCTAAAAGGATGTTGAAGAGGAGCAGTGAGGACATGCGTTTTTGCTTGACACCGCTGTCTATCGTTGGTTGATATGTCAACCCCCCATAGACTTTTACGCGGCTGCGCGGGTTTGAGTAGAGAGCTTTGATAGACATAACATAATTGCTTGGTACTCCCTTCACAGTCAGACACTGCTACAACAGCTCATGGTTAGCAGAGGGAGATTTTTTCGGTTAAATAAATATGATAAGTGTCGGCTGCTGGGAAGTATGCATGTGTCCCTTGACCTGTCATAGAGTGAACATCTGATCGATGCAGCCTCGTCCAGGTTTGGATCCTGCCTGGCTTCCGCAAGTTTGCTGTTCTGTAGCTCCAGAAAGGCTTTGGACCACTATGGACGCAAGGATCTTGGACACATCGCTAGTTAGACTAATACTCCTAATGTTGTCACCAGAAGTCTTCTTTGCTTTTTTAAAGACTAAGGTGATCAGTAATTTAGAGCAGACTGATGCGGCTGCCTCTGATCCCCATTTTCTGCCTAGTAATTTCTATATTCTACCCTCTGTGATCAAGCATCAGATGCTGGTGCTTTCCATCATTTAATGTTTGGAACAGCTTTCTCAACGTTGAGGACAGTGGAAGGACCGGCATCTACGTCCCAATTCAGTTTCCAGATGCTGAACACTCGATTCGTTCCTGTGGGTCAGTCGAACTGTACTTCAAAGTATTCTCCCCAACGGTTTACCCGTTTGTTCTGAGGCGTTATCAGGATCTCATCCTTTTCGCTGATATTTCCACTAACCATCATTTTTTTCTTGTCTAGATAATTTCCGAGTATTAGCTAGTGCTGATTTTTTCTTCATCTCTCTCGCTCCCGCCACTGCTCGCGGTCATTGCAAAGACTTCTAGTCAATTTACGTTTCAGCTGCTTTCGTTCTCCGTATAGTCTCAGGCAGCTCACATTAAGCAGTTTGGATGACGTTGCAGAAATGCACTGGCTTTTGTCAACCTTTGGATGTATATTGCCGACTGTCTTTATCGCTTTCTATAACAGACTTAGTATCATAGCAGGTTTTCCTGCATGAGGAGTAGTTTGGGGACTTAAGTAAATGAATTATTGCATCACTTCAGAAAAATAGTCTCAACCAACAGGTGTTACAGAGGACGATACTTTTAAGGCGTTGGAGTTCTACAAACACTACTCAACTGATGCTTAGTATTGCTCGACTTCTGTGCTTGTGGGATGAAGTCATGGACACCGATAACTACATTGTAACGTGGTTTGAGCCTCTTTCTTAACTTCCTTGCGAAACTTTGGAATCATCTTATTTCAAACATGCTGTCACTCACACAAATATTAACTGTTTAGTTTTAGTTAGCAATTGTTCAAAATTTATCTAGTTGGGTGACTTTTGTTGCTATGACACGAAAACGTGCACAAACTTTAGTAAAAAAGAATATTTTAGTTTCATCTATTCAAGAAAAACTTCACTTCCCCGCAGTGAATTATTGTACTCTCCGGAAATGTATTCCATACTAAGTCAATCCAAGTAGAAAGAATACTGGTCTCTGCTGAGGCGCATTAGAAAGATTTTTTTTCAAAATAGTTATCAAAGAACAAAAACTAAATTTTTATCATAGATATACAGCAGAATAGTATAAGTTGAAGTACTAGCATATTAGAGTACGAGATTAATCACTAAAGTGGTAGGTTGATTTTAATCGCACAGAACTAGTTCGCATATAGGTGTAGCTCCCCAGTTGGATATCTTGATCATCCAGCAGAGTACGCTTTAAAACGTACATGCATTCCATAATATTCAATATTGGATTTGTTTATTTGGTTTATAACACGCAGTGATATAGTATTATTTACCTGATGACGTTTCGAACATAAATTATCATTGCTCATAATCATATCAATGTAATCACACTTCACTTTCGACATCTGATCTTTATGGTTTTGTCACCTCATATTCTTTGTTTTTATTGATAGTAACATTTCCTGCAATGTTATCAAAGAAAATAAACTGATATGAATTGATCCAATATGCTTGAATTGATAGTTGGTAAATTTGTGACTGTGAAACTATCAAGTGATTCTGACTTACTGCATATCTCACTGTCTGAAGAATATCGCTTCACTTATCTACACTTTATCCAAGCCTATGAGTTTCCTACTGAATCGAATGCAAGATGATTTATTTACTAATCTCCAAGTGTACAGCGGAGAAGTAAAAAGCTGACGACTTCCTATCCTTATATTCTGTATGATGTGGGTCATACATATATCGCATTATAATTTATTGAAAAGTAATAAGTAATTTCATATTTAGTAATTGGGATGATACGCGATTATTGATTTTCCTTGACTTGCAATTATTTTGCAACGGATAGAACTGAGCAAAAAGTCACTAGAAAGCGCTCTTACGCTGCACTGTATGTGAAATAAGTTCTAAGTGAGATGTGTTATAAAACAAATAAGATTAGTACAGCCTACAAGGCTTGTCTATTTTCATTTCTTCGGTTCGTTATAACACTGTTCATTTTGAAATGATTGAAAAAATTTGTAGCTCAGGATGAGGATAATAGTGGTTCGGTGTTCTCTGATCCTCGTTATTTTGTTGTAGACCTTTCATCACCGGGCTTGATAACATTTTCAGCACTAACTTCATCAAGAAGTGGGATATATTCGAATGTCACACAAATGTTTAGGTAGTGTTTTTGTCGACCTTGAGTGTTCAATTGTAAGTTTGGGGAAGAGATTTTTATCACATCTACACCTCTTTGACCTTACATTACACTCAGTCACACTGGTAGAGAATCTTTGAAAGAATGAGATTGGGTTATTTGTTACTGTTGGACTGTGCTTCATTATTGATTTATTTGGTTTCTTTGCCCTTGGTTGGTGAAAGGGCTGTATTTCTTCTTAATTAGACTATAGATTGAGTCCATGTCCAAATGTTTGTTGACTTTTCGTCAGAATGTCGTGTTTCTAGAAATTCTCTTGCAACTTTTGAACCTACTCTTTTGAAGGATTTCTACATTTTCTCAGTCGAATTTTTCATCGTGATTATCTGCTTAAATTAAAAATAAGGAGGTTGCATCATATCGCCTCACTGCTAGTTAATGCTCATGAATTCTTTGAACAATATGACGGCTAGACTGACCAATGTAATGTTGTGTATAGTCTCTACAATTGATTTTACAGATTACATATTTCCTATCTTCCTTTGCATCTGATCCTTCAGCTTGCATAATATGCACTGTAGTTATTTCGTTGGTTTGCGTGTTACTATAGTTCTGAAAGGATGAAGCACTCGGCTGATCGTTTCTGAGACATCCCTGATGAAAGGTAGAGTAACGCGCCTATTAATTTGAGGTATATTCACTTAATAAAGTGCTACCTAGTAATCTTCTGAATATATAAAGATAGTATTGATTCCTACATTTGACATTCACATAAGAAAATTTGTGCCGTTCATTGTTAAGTCCAATCGTTTATAAGAACAACGCTACATATGCTAAGAAAAATGATGATTTTCGACCCGAAGATACTTAACTTCTGTTGGCTACGAACAATAAGGCTGTTTTCGTATGCTAAAATTGTAGACAAGTGAACAATATCTACATCTTATCGAGAGATTTTCTTCGACGATAACTCCACCTGTTTCTCGGTCAGTTGAAATGGTTAGGTTTAATATCGAAAACTAATAGTCCCCATTAAAAATCATAGTACTGTTAAACTTCACATGCCAGATTATCCCATTAGACCTGTAGTAGACTGCAGAATCTCCTACCTATGACTTATCTAAATATTTAACGATGGCATCTGGTCCTATTGGAAACTGTTCTAAACCGAGACTAATTAACTCTTACGACTTGCAGCTTAGATTAGATGACATATATTTACATCATGATGAAAAAGGTGGTTGGTTTGTATACTAATATACCGATTGACATGGTCCGGGAAATAGTTAGAAATGAGCTTAATGACGACCATGAGCTTACACCGTGAACTGAGTTACCAGTAGGTGAGATCACGTTACTAGAACAGCCTTGCCTAACTTCCAAAATCGTTAAGTTTCAGATCAAAATATGCAAACAAACAGAAAGAGTTGCCAAGAGATCACCAATATCTACTGTCGTTGCTGACATATTTATGGATAGTTGCGAACGGATGTCTATGAAAACATTTAGTCCTGCTCCAAAAGTACGGCTTCGATGTGTATATTACACATTCACAGTGTTGAGATCCAAGCACTTTTTTTGCACACAAACTCAGTAGTAAACGCAATCTAATTTACCTATGAATTAGAAAATAATGAAGGAGAATTACCGATGTTGGATCCCAGAATAAAGCGAAAACAAAATGGGAATTCAGACACTAGTTTCTATAGAAAACTTTCACATTCAAATCTTTTCCTAGACTTCAAATTGTCTCATCCTATTTCAGTTCAAGTTGGCTTGGCAAAATGTCTAAGCAACAGGGCCAAAATCTTACTAGTAAAACAGATCTAAGACAAGAAACTAGATACATTAAAGCCACCCTACTCATCAACAATTACCCTCCCAGATTAATTGATAAGTTCCTTAGGAATCTTTAGAAAAATATCAGTAGCACAGGGGTTAATAGTAGTGGTAATAATGTTAATAATAGTAGTGGCAATACTGTGAAAAGAGAATTCAAAACCTCTACAGCATTACCATACAAAGAAGGCACCTCAGAGACTTTACGAAGGATTCTGAATAAGACTGGCTAGGATTAGAGTGACATTTATACCTGCAAACTCACTTAGGAATAAGCTTTGTAGGTTAAAAGATCCAATTGAGCAGAATAACAGTTTACCAAATCCCTCGCAATGATTGCAAGGTCAAACACATAGATCAGAGTGACTAAATAGGGTCATTTAGGCTATCTGAACACAAAAACCTAGCTAGCTTACAACGATAAGACAAACATCACTAGGGTAGGTTTAGAGTAAGAACAAACTGTCTTTGAATGCACAACAGGAGCTTAAATTTGTATATGATTACTACTTTAACAAGCGAACTCCGAACGGGAAGTCGATATTTACCTACAGGGATTACAGCAACAGCCAGAGACTTCATGAACTGATACCGCGTTTCAGTCTAATCATCTTCAACCATTTTCCGGCCTAAAACTACTTCGGCTGACAATCCACATCAGAGTGGGTGACGACTAGACATGTGTAGCACACAGCCAAAAGAAGCACTCTATTTGACGACGGTGATTAGAATGAGGAAAATATTTTGGGCCATTTATGTCCTCCTATTCATTTCCAACATGCTTAAGCTATCGAAATATACTGCTGAACATCGAAATCACTTGCAAACCTATCACTGACCTACAGATAAGAATGACTTCAACATCGGATGACCGTTTCGATCCTTTAGATCCGACTTCAGTGTTATGTGCGGATAGACTCATTTCACACTAGCCAGACTGCTAAGATCGACTGCACAACAGCGTGAGTGATTTCTAAACTCTGGTGCTGTTCAGCAGTAAATTTCATCAGTTCACCACGCTTTAAAGTCAGGTATTGTACCTTGTAATCATGGCTGGATAGTTTCCAACGGCAACCCTGTTATTGCCAAAGTTCTGTGAAAAATATCAAAATGATCAAAGTCAGCACTCAAGGTTGTCAGACGCTAAGGTAGAAGGTTTGGATTTCAACCTTCGTTTCGTGTTACTGTGTGGGCAAAATAATTTTATTGAACAATTTTGACTTTCAACTGAATGACGAAAATACGTATTCAACTTGTGATCTAGTGGCTTTATTTTCAGCGAGAAAACTGTATATAAATGAGTTTTTTATCATTTTGGTTATCTGAGATAGCCGTGGTTTGAGAGACTAGTATTTATACTGGGTGATGATTGAAGGTGAAATGAAAATTTGGACCACAGCCGGATTCGAACCAACGACAACCGGGTTTCTGGATCGATGCTCTATCACCCGAGCTACAAGGTCCGACTGGTGACCAGATTTTTATGGTAGTTGGAAAAAACCCATAGTGACTGAAGTGAAATAAAAATCTGGTTAACAGTTGGACCTCGTAGCTCAGTTAGTAGAGTATCAAGCAGAAAACTCACTGGTTCGAATCTGGCCGCGGTCCAAATTTTCAATCATCACCCAGTATAGATAAGTTTCTTGTCAAATAAAGTTGTCTTCTTTACAATCGCAGGCCGGTCTTTGTCTTCTGATTTTCACTGCTCAGTGAAGTACCAGGTCTCAGGGACAACTGTTGCAGTTCGTATCCGGTTCAAGTATCTCATTGCCGCTGTGATAGTTTGTAAATTTATTTTCGCCTGTTTATTCGACATGTCACATGGTGAAACAGTATTATTTACTGGATGACGTTTGGGACATAATTTATTATTTATATTCTATGGGAAATATGGTTTGACCGACTAATCTGAAGTACTGAAAGTTTGTTCAAAGAGTATGGAAATATAATAATATTACAATTTTATGTTATGCACCAATTTACTGAAATTCCATGCAACTTAGATTCTAATTCGATGAGAAGCCTGCTAAGTAAAATCACATGTAGAACGCACATAGGACTGTCCAAAGAAGAAATTCGCAAGAGATTACTAGAAGCAGCTTTTAGAAAAATAAATATTCAAACCCCATCTATAGGAGCCTACTAGCATTATATACCTCGATAGAAACAACAATTCTGCTATTTTCTTTCGTGAATGATTGGAGCAAACAGCTAAGAAGCATTGGAACTCAGTCTTTTACTCAATGTTGGCACACTAATGGAATCTATACATGGAAGTTTTTCAAAGCATCAATCACAGGGAACGTAGTTGGTTTTTTGGAAGAGACCGATTCAACACCGTCTTATATCACTTGGTACAAAAGCTTCTGTTGGCATTGTAAACAACGGTACGATATTGGCTATTAACCAATAAACGATTGTTTCCATATTCAAATCATACAAACACCAGTTATATAGTTCGGCCATAATGTCCCTGACTGTTACGCTTAGCAGTCCTAATCTCGTATCCACCCATAGTGTACAGTGACCAAGAATGTCAGATACTTAGCTCAGTGGTCACTTCCCTTAGAATTCCATCGATAGGTTTCGATTACCACTGACCACAGAAAGAGAACCGAATCAAAATCCTCTCAGCTGCCCTGTGAACATACGTACAGTAAACAATAAACTACACCTGTTGTGACGGCCAATGATACTATCTGGCTGCCCAAACCGTAGTAGATGGAGCTGGGCCCGAACCCGTGACCCATCGATAGGAAATCATTTATGTAGACCGATAAACCACAGTTCCACTTTGATCACAGAAAGCAGATCTTGCTTTTCTCAGCATGTACTACATAACCACTTCCATCGGTATTTTTTTCGAAATTTCTACAGGAATCAAGAAATATATGACCATGGACCCCCCCAGAAGTTGGATCTAGGACTTTCAGGTTCCGTGGACAGCATGTTACCATGAAGACACTGGGTCGGAATCCAATACTCCCTGTATCTCCCTTCTGTCAATTTACGATATAGTGCAAGCTCTCTTCAACCCTGTAATTGAGTAATTGTCTTCATGTCCAGCTTCATTCCGACTCGTGCTGGTCGCGGAACCCGGTCCTGGGTTCGGTCCCTGGCTGTCATGGATACATACAGTTAAGGGGTACCTAACTATGATGAAACAGCTGTCGAGTGCTCCCAGGTTTACAATGATTCTTCAACTGATATCACTTCATGATGAATAACAACCTGAAATCGACGAATCAATCCCCGCAAACCTCCGAAGTGAAATATTTAGTCATAACGTTATTAAGAAAATATCTCCAACTACATCAATCAACTGTCTTTTCATTATCTATATGATCTGGATGAATTACTTTTCAAATGTTTACTTCGAGGCAAAGCTCTCAGTCCTATTCTAACCATTGCCTTCAGTAAGAGTTGACCACTTTTCCTATTTCACTGAAAATGATGTCTTAAATGTCATCAAAAATCCCTCCCTAAAGAATACTGATTTGGCGGATATTTTTGTAGCGATTCATCCGCACCTTCAGTTCCATAATTTCTGTCTTATAAATCTCTTTAGTTAAGTTGTTCTGTTCTTGTTTTACACATATGTGTGAACAGACATGCTCGGATCAAATTTTTAGTTGCATTTTTGTTTAGAATTTGAAAGAACTACAGTTTATACTTATAATAGCCGGCTAAATATTGGATCACATTGTTGATATGGTCCTTAAGTGTATATAATTAGACAATGTCTTAATTGTAGCGAATTCCAAAAGAAACCAAGTATCAAATAAGAGTGTACATTTCACAAATGTGATTAATTGTTGGCGTTGTTATTTGATTTAAATTTTCTTCCCAGTTGTATTGAACACTAGATTGCTGTTCTCTAGAACTTCACCACTATGTAAGGATAGAATAAATTAAAATGTCTACTTACCTGATGATTTTGGGCGATTCATTGAGATTTAAAGTTGATACATCCCAAAAGGAAGTGATACGGTTAGGGGAAGCTCTTCCTATCAAACATTTTCAACCTGATCTGTATACTCTTTACCTTGGTAACGGCATATAAACTTTTGAATATGTATGTGTTTAAAACTTTTGTTGAATTTATCTAACTACTTAAAGTAATCAGTGTAGAAAATGTAAAAATTATCATTTGACTATCCGACTATTTAAATTTGTTTTCCTCTTATCTTGCTGATGCTTTTCTTGATTGATGTAGTGTGAATTGTGGTAACTTGGATCAATGGTATCCTCTTTTTTGTTAAATTCTCAATAATAAGTTTGATTATCTGCCATATTTTTACAGACAAGTATTTACCTTGGGTGGTGATTGAAGGTGAGATGAAAATCTGGACCGCGACTACCGGCTCAGGTTCCCAGTGGAACGTAGGGCTTCAGTAGCACGTCTCTACTTAACTCTCCTCTCTGAAGTCTTTTCAACCTGGCTCCACCACTACCCACAAGCTTTCATTTCCTCCTCACACGATCACCTCCATGTCACCCTCACCTCACATGCCCAACTCGTCGTTTCCCCTTTGGATTCCATTCGATGTCCTAGCCTAGTGCGTGATGTCCCCAGTCGTCCTTCTCAGTGTATGCCTAATCCATCTCCACTTCCTTCTGCATATTTGTTAAGCGATAGGTTCTTGTTTGATTTGTCGCCAGACCAGAGTTCCTTGTTGCTTATTCGTATTATTCTGGTCATCTGATCTTCAGTATCGAATGAGCGTAGGCGGCAGTTGTTGATAAATGTCTGTAGTTTGTTGGAAATGCTTTTAGTGACGCGCCAACTTTCTGAACCATATAGCAGAACTGACTTGACATTGGTGTTGAAAATGCAGATCTTGTTCTTTGTGCTGAGTGCAGTAGATCTCTACACTAATTTCAGATTAATGAAGGAAGGCCTGTCTTACTTTTCCGATCCAGGTTTTGACATCCTCATCCGTGCCGCCACCTCCTGTAGTTGAAACGATATTGCCCAGATAGGTGGGTAGGTGAAAGAGACTACTTCCTTTGGGCTTCTCCCGTTGATGGTGATTGGTGCTTGTTGTTGGTTGGGTATCCTCATCACCTCCGTCTTCTCATCCTGCTAACTAATACCTCATTAAATTATCACTTCTATCATCTTTCTACACGCTTCTCAGGTATATACATTCTATAAACGATCCCATGCATTAAGTAATGTACTTAATCATCATTAATATTCCAGCCGTTATTATAATTACTTTTAACATTATTAATTTTATTATAACTGCCATTCACTATTTAAATTTAAGCACAGTTCATGTATAAACGAATGCACAGCTTGAAAATGCATTCAGTAACAATAGATTCGATGAATATCTTGTTCTCAATCCCTTCTGTTTATCCAGCGTTATCTTAAGACGTTCATTCTTATCTGCAGTTTGTCTATGATACAACCTTCCACTGTTTGTTTTGTAGATTGACATGCTTCTTTAACAGTGCATCTAATGATGTAATAAACACCTAGATATCTCACGATTTTAGTTTTATAATTTCATCAGTTATTTTTATCATTCGTTAACATAGCACCATATTCTAGACAATTCTGGTGTCTTGGCTGCAACGTTTCACGAATAAATGGAGTGTTTTGCTTTAGATTACTAGAGTTTTCTTCAAAAATCTAACCTTGAAATTATTGAGCTAATTCCTCAATAGTGTTATTATGACCTTCAAACGTTTGAACAGTTTCAAAATAGTTCTCATCATGAATCGAGATCAGATGAGTAGTCAGGCAATGTCATAGAGTGTTTCATCCAATTTGATGACATTAAGCCATTTATTTTTGAGCAAACACTGTTGGGGGATACTAAAGTAACAGAAAGAAGCTGTATGGCATTCGGTAATTTTAAATGGTTATGCACTTTATATCGATTTCCTTAATAATAATAATAATAATTCACTTTATTCCAAACAATTTGTGGTACAGTTTGGAATTAGTTAAAACTACCTTGAAACCAATCAACTCTCCAAATAACCAATCAAACAATTTAATTGATCGATTAAATTACTCACTTGCTTCTACAGGGAATGAAGTCATTCTGTTATTAATCACTTTTGAACATTAAAGCTTTTGTGAGGATTGACCAGTTGGTTTGAAAGTAGGTTTCATTACATGTTGAAGTCAGCTTCCTAACGCAACCATTGTAAATCTTGAAGCCCTCGACAACTGTTTCATTACACTTCGGAACTCCTGAATACCTATAAACTCATGATTTACATGTCTCGTGGCAAACATGTTGCCATTCAACCATTGTGAAAGAGCACTGATGCCCACCGATAACACTGGGTGATTGTTACTCCAAATCACGAATTGACGGACCATTAGATTTCAACCTAGTGGCTGGAGTGTAGTGTGTTTTTCATTAGAACTGATGGCTTTAAGTTCAATCCTCCATACAATAGTAGGTGTGCACTACTGTGGAGTTCCAAGAAAGTGTTCAATGCTGTCAACTTTCACAGGACAACTAATTGAAATACATATGGAGACAGTGACAATCAATCACATTTGGGGTAGTCAAAATAAGCCTCTAAATCACTTCTTCTTTAAGTTTATGCTGATGATGTTGTTTAATATGACAATAAGATCTTCATGATTGCGCCATTCAGCTAAGAGAACATAACACTATTACGTTTTCGTTGTACATTGGAAAAGATTAAGACAAAGTATGAATCCATTGACTAATATTGTGAATGTAGTGATACCTTACAAAGAACCAATAACTTTAAAATGTGCCATTCTTATAAAATTGTGAATTTTCACTCAATACGTCATATGTATGTATCAAAACAAACAACTTTTGACTAAATGAATAAAATGCGTCAAACGGGCCAAAAATGGTATTGTTGTACATAATGAGTGTATAATCAAGTGATCTATAAGTTTACTTGCAAAATAGGTCATAACAGTTATCATATTTTATAGATCTACGAGAATATAGGAGAGATTTGCGTCTTCAGTAAGGATTTGGACAACATACACGCTTGTACCATACAACATTTCCAAAATAAACAGGCAAGGAGTGTTCAGACTAAGTGATTTCACAACTGATTTGTATCTAATCGAATAGTTAATTAATTCAATCGACAAAAATGTGACCTTCATTTCGTTTGGATCGTATATTTTCGGTCAAGGTCAATTGAAATTCTCCTCTATGTAATTATAAAATCCAACTGATATTTTGTTAGGACTTATAGCAGGGCACATTTTGATCAATTGAGGGAAATGTAGAAACTGTTTATTGAAATGGGATGTCAGTATACTGGTAGCTAGTTTATACACTGAGAACAAATAGGTCATTACGTTCTTATTCGATTTCTGAATGCTCAGTACTCAGTGGACATGTTATTGAATAGTTTCATCAAGCGTTTTCGAAAGATCCAGTTGTTTGACCAGAAATAAGAGAGAAAATGTATCACAAAAATGATACATTGAAGAGAGTTGAATCATCTTGTTACTTAACTAAATGCTTATTGAATTGTCATGATAGTGAGCAATAATTTCCCTGTTTGCTCACCCTAAACTATATCATTTTCAGAATACAATCATTGATTCGAATTATTACTTGTTTGCAACCTGTCTGACGCAAGTGCAGTGTTTTAGATATTAAGAATTTCAGACACTCTAGTACATAGACTGTGGTAAGATACGCTCTCAGTAACGTTACTGGTTATATATTTGTATTTAGTCAAAAATACTGTGAACTACCGCCTTATTTTTGAAGACGCATTGCTAGTGCATAAGAGATGGGTGGTATAGATAGTACTTAGTGAGTAGTGAAGAAACGCCTATAAATCGCTGAAAGACACGCCAGATGGATGTCAGGAGTACTAGGCAAGCGCCTTCATAAAAGTTGTCCCAGATAATCACCCTATCCCAGAAGTAATGGATACAGTCTGGAGTCTATTATCTTCAAAAAGTCGTAATAAAGTTTTTCAAGCACTGAAAGAAACTGGAAATACAGCAATAGGTTCAGAAGAAGTCACAGCAAAAGTTTGCAAAATTAGGCGCATGTCAAATACACTGGCCTTACTGAATCTAGTGCTGGTTTATGAAAGTATCCCACAACACCTTGCATTGTCAAGAATAAACTCAGTACAGTTGTGTGCTGACACTACAACTCCTGAGGACTATAGATCAACTGAAGTTTCTGTAGTGGTTGTGTGTTTCAGCCACAGAATATTGGCAAAAAGATGAACGTTGGTGGTACCTCAGATAAACTCCTAGGTAACGTTTTTTGAAAAGAGATAAGTCATTTGAAGCAAGTTTGATTCTGAATACTACTCTCGGGCATACCTACACAAAATGGAAAGATTTAGCTCTTTGTTTGGTGGATATTTCCAAGGCTTTCATTTCATTGTCTCTTAAGGCAATATACTGTATATTAAAAATGTATGGAGCCGCTCACATTCTTCTAAATTACATCAAGTAACCCTACAAAAACTCCAGAGCGAATGTTGATACTTCCGTAGTGTCAGTTAATCCTGGTGTACAACAAGCTGACTTCTCTTCTTTTCACCATACGTATAGATGAAGCCATTTGCAACTCGAAGCCGACGATTGGCTTTGAAATTGAAGGGAATAAACTAAACGCCCAGATACTTGCTAATGACCCAATTGCTATTGCAGACTCGGCTTCTGTCTTGTAAGAAAAATTTAACATAGTGAAGGAACCTAGTTAAGGCAGGACTGTTGGTTTATGCTACCTAATTAAATTCACTTACAGTGGCAGAACCTGTAAAGTATAGTAAAATAAACATAATTGATGATATCTATGTGATAAACAGAAATTGAAGAGAAGCTCCGAGAGTTGGGGAGGAATTGAAATATATTGGTGTCAATTTCAACTGCAGGGATAGAGTGAATCAAAGAGCCTTGGAAACTATAGAAAGATTCCTAATAAAGGTAATTTATTCTTTTATTCGATTATGAATATCAATCAGTCAGCTGCAGTGGCGGTAAGATTTAGTTCGTGTTCAAAATTGTGTTAAGTGACAAGTCTTAGATGGCAAAGAAAACTCTGAGAAACAGTCATAAGCACCAATTGTGTGCTATGCAAAACAACTGGCACAATGTATTTCTATATTATTACTACTTCTAAATTCTCCATTTATTGATACTCAAACATCTCAGCCAGATAACTTACACTATCCTACACTGCTCAAACTAATGGTACAAGACGTCATTAATTAGTCGCCCATGATTTTCATTCAAACAAGATTTACTTAAGTTGACATTGTACTTGATAGGGGGAGGATGTGGTTGCAACACAGATAAAACAGTTCTCTACACTCCTCTGATTTTTCGGAGTTGAATAACCCTGATGAGAATGAAAGGAGAAAGTTTCTAATGAAAAGGCGGTATGGTGCAATACATTCAGTTAATGTGAGGTAAATTTTAAGTTTAGCTAGTATGCATAAGGTAACAGAAAATTTCTTTTGATAGTTGGATCAAAGAGTACTAGTTGAAGTTTCTGACTAAAATTCTACAAAAAAATCATATCAATGACGATGAACTTTTTGATATTGTCACTTGCATTATCCCATTGTTGGCTGGACCAAAACTGATCGGTCTTTATTGGCATATGGTCTCCTGAGCTGATACCTTGACATTTTTAGAATCTACTTGATGGTGGTTAGCAGTGCAGTCCAGGACGTGCACTTTTTTCTGTTTGAGACTCATCAACTAGATGTACCTGCTTCCCAGTAAGCGATATTGTTCCCACTAAGATTCGAGTCCAGAACCAATCGATTCAAATGCCAGAACGTTGTCCACTAGGTTACCAAGTCATGACAGCCACTTCTTGTGCGACGAGTATGGTTTTTGCTTTGCTACTTGTATTATCCGGTCGTTGATTGGATCGAAGTTGATTAGTCCGTGTTGTTATATGGGTGTTACCAATCTTATTGGGAACAACATAGTTCACTGTGAGGCAGGTATATCCACTTGACAAGTCCCAAATAGGACGAAAAGCACCTCATGGCTTCCACTGCTACCCACTATCAATCATTAATATAGATGAACTTGATTGACTAGTGTCCTTATCTGTTACGCATATAGATTCCACAGTAATAGTTTTTCATCTAGTTTGGTGAGGTAAGTTACAGTTAGACGGATAGTCTTATGATATATCACAATAGTCTCAGTTGACCGAAACCCACAACCTTATTCATGCATTTTGCTTCCATGTCTAAATACACCCGTCTACTTTTTGGTGATTGTAATTGTCATTCATACCAGGTGAATTGTGATATACAGTTTCTAACTCTAACCTATTAAACGTCTTGTCTAACTACACAAATTACCTCGACAACAGCATAACCTGAGTTCATATGGTTATTCTGAAGGCCACTTTAACAACCACTGACACAACCAAGTAGATGTCATCATTTCAGTTGAGATGGTTGTTGTTCATAAAATAAACAAAAACTAATCGGATGTTCCCATAAAACTGCTCAAGGTTATAACCTGGCATCAACGAGACATTTTAAACAAATTACCACACGTGAAAGTTGTTTAATGCTATTTAAGAAAGTATGACCATTGAAACTATGATTAGTCCAAATAACAATTGTTATTATCTGCTTAAATCAGTCACATCTCACTGTTGAATATGCCGTATATATCTGTTTCATCTGTATCAAGTTTATAAGACGTTTGTTAGTTGGTTGGAGGCAATCAGCAGAAAGTCCTAGACCTAGATTTCGTGCTTGTTGGCACTCGTCAGCAAAGCGTATCTGCAACCTTAAACCCGCGTTACCCAGTTTTGTGGTCAGCAGCGTTAACACTGAGCTGATCGGGCTGCGACTGACCTCCTGTAGGACTGGATTACATGTATTGATTGGTCACAGGAGTGCAGCCAATTTCATGTCTACTCCTGAGTAAAGACCGAATCCTATAGATCATCTTTTCAATGTGGCGACCAAGTTGGGAGGATCTGCATCGTGGTGCACATTACTAGATGTTACTTGTTTGGAAGCCATCAGCAGGAAACCCTGGACCTAGGTTTCATGCTTTCTGGCAATCGTCAACCTTCCAAATTTTTCTGCCAAGCTTTTGTTTGAACCACCAATACCTTGGTCTTGCTGACCACTTCTGTGCTTACGATCCTCTTCTCGACGGTTAAAATTCAATTCGTCATATGGACGAACATCTGGTTAAATTTTTGAGGTAGTATTCATCACGGAATGACATCAAATGGCGAGCCATTGTAAACCTGAGACCACTGGACAGTTGTTTCATCGTGTTATGGAACTCCTCGTCAGTACGCACTTACGACCACACCAAGGATTGAACTCAGGACCTTCAGGTTAGACGTCGGTGCGTTAGCCATTCAGCCATTGGGTCAGAGTTCATTGGTCCACAGTTTCCTACTTCTGTCCAGTTCTCGTACTCAGGTTTTCAATGGTTCTTCAATTCATGTCAGTCTGTGATAAATACTACGTAAAAATAAAATCCGACAAAGGTCAAATTACATTTCGCTAAATTACTTATTGAAATATTGAGCTCCCACTTTCAATTTTATTTCTCGTAAACTATTTCGGCCTTTGATATTGATTAACTGACACGTTTGGTAGATTTCTTTATGGATACGCCACCAGTGAAGACGCGTTTATTAAACTTCTGTAGTTATATTTCAAATTTGTAGTATTGCTTTGAAATTAACTTCAGTAACTTTGTCTTGAACCTAGAAGATTTTCAGCGTAACCCACGTGTGACTAGATATCACTGTTCAGAATTCACCACCTATCACCGTAGAATAACCGGTTTTGAAACATCCTTTTAGTGTAGACAATTTCGAGTAAAGTAGTTAGTTCTTGAGATGACAAAAGATTCAGTCGGTAAATGTATATGTTCAAAATGTGTATTTATTACTTCAATGTTAAGTGATTCTTGGTATGTCTACAGGCTATCCTAATGATACACTACGAAAATTTGTCCAAATTTTCGATGAATAAGATCCCAGTGTTACTGAACGATCCTGCACCATCGTTGTAACAGGTATATATATATCATTAGGCTTGTCGACCAATGAAGAATGAATGCATCACAGCTTGCAAAGAAAGTAATATAATTGGCTGTGCGTAGATGTTTATAAAGTGCTACTTTGGTTGATAGACTAAGAGATGAAATCAGCAGAGAACCTCACACACAGGTGCATCGACCACACTTCACATTAGTATACAAAGAACAGGTGGATAGAAGAGCGATATCAAAGTAGACGTAGTTGGGTGAAAGAATAGGCAACTTGAAAATAACCGTTAGTGCACATTTTCAAGCCCAAGAAGATATTGAAGCATGAAAATATCTGCGCTAGTGCCACCGATTTTCAGCCGTGTTACGAGCACTCTTTAACCACTGGTTCATGTCGTTTTGAGGACCCCAGCCAGGCAGTCTACATCACCCCACACGATTAAGACCAATAGTAAATGACTTTATTGACTAGCGCCGAGTCTTGGTCTGGCTACCCTAAAATCTCTTCCAACCTAATCCAACTTCTTTTAGTATGGTACATCAAAGTATGTGGTGGTTTGGCATGCCCAGTAGATGACCAATCCGTTTCAGTCAGCTAAGGTTCACAATCCCCGCAATCGACTTGCATGTCTTGCCTAGTAGCCTTTGTTTGACCTGCACCCCGCTCACACTATGATTCCACCAAACGCGAGCAATACTACGAAGATACCTATCATTAGCACCCGGTAACCTCCTCATGTCTTCTCTTTTTCACTGTCATGTCGCATAGCCGTATAACAGAAGGGGACGAATCGCAATGCAGTATACTCGTCCTGTGATAGATATTCGGATATCTCGCTGGTCAGCGCCACTGAATACGCAGGTTGGCAAATGCCGAAAGGGCCTTACGTATCCGAGTTGAGATTTCGTCAGCAGCTAGCCCGCTGGTAATGGTGCAACTCCCCAAGTAAGTGAAGTGATCGACACATTCCACTACTCCACTCCCCATCAATAAACTGGAGGTGCTTAAAGCAGACCAGTCCTGCATCATCATCGACAATTTCCTCATGCATATAAACTCAGTAGTAAACGCAATCCAATCCACTTACGAGGTAGAAAATGAACAAGGAGAATTACCTATGTTGGACTGCAGAATAAAACGAAGAACAGATGATGGCTTGGATCCTACCGTCTACAGAAAACCAACACATTCCCACATGTATCTAGACTTAAATCATCCCATCCAATATCAGTCAGTTAAGGCAGGATTAGTCAAATGTCTAAATGATAGAGCTAGAAAACTGACTAGTCAGAGCAAGAACCTAAACAAGGAATTAGAACACATAGAAGAAGCACTAATAGTTAATAATTATCCTCTACTGCCTATTAAAAAAATTGTAAGAACACATAAGAAACGAAATAATGACAATAACAAGAGTACGAATAATAACGACAACACGAGTAGAAGGGAGTTCACAACCTCCATTGTGTTACACTATAAGGAAAGTACATCAGAAACTTTAACTATGATTCCAAACACAACTGAAATTAGGATGACATTAAAACCTACAAACTCACTCAGAGATAAATTTTGTCAGCTTAAGGATCCGATAGAACCAATTAAGGCGAAATAATCAATCAAATTCCATGTAATGACTGTGAGGTCACTTATATAGGTCAAACCAGTCAGCCGGACGGAATTTAGCTAAATATAGACTTGAATAAGATCAATAATCTAGAAAAAACTTGGCTGTTGCTATGCATGCATTAACACACAACCACACAATATGGTGGGATAAAAACCACTGTACCTAAGTCCAATGTAACTAGGTGGAGAGAGATTTACTACCGAATCTTTCTTCATCGAATCATTCAACACCCAACACATGTAATAGAAATGACGCAACACCTAAATCAGAGATAGAGAAAATTTTGCTACCAATAAAAGCAACTCACACAAAGTGACATAACTATAAAAATCAAATGTCGAAAGTGGTGTGATCACATTGATATGATTATGAGCATTGATAATTTATGCTCGAAATGTCAATCAAGTAAATAATACTAGGTCACTGTGTGTTATAAGTCAAATAAACGAATTATTTTCAAGATAGTTATACATAATTTGGGTTTAGAGTGGGAAAACAGACAAGAGATTATGATATTAAATGCAATTTTGGCAGAGTAGGAAAATGAACGAAGAACATATTCAAAATTGTCTACAGGTTTCGATCAAACCACTTGAATGCAATAAGATCAAAAGATTTATCTATAACTGAAGCACTAACGATCCAGAATTTGAAACCAGCGTTATTCGTCCAGAGAAGATACTTTTAACCTTTATCTTTGCATCGGTCATCATACAGCCTTGACTGTCATAGATTTATCCTGTATTGGGTAACCATACATGTGTTGCCTTCATTCCTTGTTCGTTTTCCTACTCTGTCATAGGTTTATCCAGTATTACATAATCATAACTTTATTTTCATAACCTGTCGTTCATTTTCCTACTTATACATAAATCGATCAATAAGTTTTAATCACAAAGCTTGACAAACAGTTGAAACTAACCCTATATCATATGAATCCTGCTCACTAATATCGCTCAATGAGTGAGATTTATACAATATAGGACTTATGACCATGTTTTATTTTGTCTGTTGAATAAATCCTGTTAAGCTGCATTTAAAATTCAGCCGTTAACCTTTTAGATTACACTTCAGAACTATCTGAATACTGTAGAAGTAGAAAAGACTTTCAGTAAAACAATTCTGAACAGAACAGACTTGGCTTCAGTGGAACTGTTTGTCTGCATTAAGTTTATGATGGAGTTGTTGAAACTATCCA
Source organism: Heterobilharzia americana (assembly GCA_944470555.2). Lineage (NCBI taxonomy): Eukaryota > Metazoa > Platyhelminthes > Trematoda > Strigeidida > Schistosomatidae > Heterobilharzia > Heterobilharzia americana. The sequence continues at coordinate 77,725,914 of OX104130.1, read as the reverse complement.
GTTAAACATTTCATCTGGTTTGATAAAGTAATGTGTGAATATTACTCTCTATGATAAATCTGCTTTCATTAACCCACTGACTTTTTCCCTGTAGGTTAGTTTGCTTTTCATATCCATTTAATAGGGTATTTAGATGCGGGATAAACTTTGACCGAGTATAGATAACTTGTCTTAGACGTATCATTTTTCCCATTGATCTACTTTCCTGTTTGCTGAGCTCTTTAACCGCCTATTCGATGTCTATGAACAGACAATTACTTTTATCGCTCAATCACATGACAACTGGATAGCAGTTGAACTGAAACTTTTTCAGCAACGGGGTTTTCTTGGCCACTTCATAGAGCGCACAACTGCAACCTAGTTTTAGTTAAGTTGCAGTAGTCATCCTCTTAACCTGAGATCAATTAATCAGAATATACTGGGTCGGTTCACAATTTCCAATTTCTGCCAATTCACAACATAGCACGACTGTCACCTAAGGTCTTCAGTTAACATCCACTTCATATCTGATTGGTTGACCCCACAGCTCACGGCTTCTCATTAGAGCTTCCTGATATCCCTCTGGAAGCCGTGGCTGAATGATTAACGCGTTCGTCGAGAAACCTGAAGGTCCTGAGTTCGACCCCTAGCCGGGTCGTGGGTGCGTACTGCTGAGGAGTCCCATACTAGGACGAAACAGCTGTCCAGTGCTCCCAGATTTTCAATGGTTCCCCAACTGATGTCAGTCCATGATGAATACTATTTCTAAACTCAAAATCTCCATTCATCTCAAAAAGTCTAATCAACATCTAATAACCGACTGTCCGTCATCTTTCTACAGCTATCAAATTCTTTATTCATGAAGTTTTAGTAGTCCAGGTTCAAAACTGATGTTTTAGTGTTAATTGAGAGGAGTTGGTCGGCAGGATGCCACGGACATAGCTAGGTTTTATGATTTTTAAATAAATCAGTTTTTGTCTGATGACCACTGAAGATAGAAAATGTGATTTAAAAACTATATGCGTTCAAGGTCACTTCTTGATAAGCAGTGTGAACCGGATAAGCGGATAAACACTAGTCACGTGTTACGTCTACGGTAAATAATGTAGCTTTATGTATGTTCTACATAACTATATTAAATGGAGAAGTCATTGCAATGATTACTCACCTATGATTTATCAATTACACGTTTCTTTTGTACTGGATTTTCGTGTTTCTTCTGTCATTTTCAGTCAGATGTAAAAGGTGACTCAAAAGGTCAAAGTAGCAACTGCTGAATTAATCAATGACTTCCCTGTATTTCATAAAGAAATATCGTCCCATATGGACCACGTAAACCTAATTGATTGTTTCACCACTTGCTAGGATGGAATTTAGATACAGTCAAAGTGAATGCTAAATATGCTTCCCATAGTCACCAGTCTATTGAAACCAAAACTCTTCAAGGTATGTTTTTTGACTACAAGTTTTATTGTTGTTTGGACAATATGAGATAAGCCTGGTTTGACAGACGGATGTTATTGATGCAGGGTGATAATTGAAGGTGAAATGAAAACTTTGATGTCTGCTGAATTCAAACAAACTGGGTCAGGATAACCATCTCGGCTATCTAACAGGTAAGTTGCGAGAACTAGCTGTTAACAGAGTCTTAACTTTACTTCAATTATTTGATCGTGTAGTACGTAAGCGCTGGTTCATCATGATCACACTAGCTTCCTAGCCAAGATTTCTCATATCCATTCATATTTAGCTAGGTGTTGTAACTCAGATGGTGAAGCGCCAGGCCGGTAACCTGGAGGTCATTTGTTCGAATCTTCATGCAATCCAGGTTCTCACTTCACCTTTAATCATCAACCCATACCTAGATTTTTATTTTCGCTGGAAGATACGACAGCATTCATAGGGACAGATTGTTGCTAAAACTCATGTACTACATGTTCATCTGATTATATCTAATGTGGTCTGAATTCCCATTTACGTATGAGGTTTTCAAGCAAATAGTCGTGAACTAAAGATTTAGAATTCCAAATAAATGATTTTGTCTTCACTAATTTCAAAACTTTCTTTATGAACCTCCTGCTTTATATCCGTATTTTATTTATTATTATTATTATTAGTCCCTTGGGTTCCTAATGGAACATACCGCTTCAGTAGCACGTCTCCAATGCGCTCTGTTCTCTGAAATCTTTTGAACCTGGCTCCATGACAGCCCACAAGCTCTCATTTCCTCCTCATACGATCTTCTCCAAGTCACCCCCACCTCGGACACCAGACTCGTCGTTTCCCATCTGGGTTCCACTGGAGTGACTGGCCTGACGCGTGATGTCCCCAGCCGGCCTTCTTAGTGTATGCCCAATCCATCTCCACTTTCTTCCGCATATTTGTTGGGCGATAGCTTCTTGGTTGGTTCGTGGCCAGCCAACCAGAGTTCCTTATTGCATATTCGTATTATTCTGGCCATCTGACCTTCACTAACGAGACAGCGTAGGCAGTTGTTGATGAATATCTGTAGTTTGTTGGCAATGCCTTTCGTAACGCGCCAAGTCTCTCAACCATACAGAAGCACTGACTTGACTGAAGTTGGTGTTGAAAATCCGGATCTTGTTCCACATGCTGAGTGCAGAAGATCTCCATACTGGTTTCGGGTTAATGAAAGCCCGTCTTGCTGTCTTTCCGATCCTGGCTTTGACGTCCTCGTCTGTCCCGCCTGTAGTTGAGACAGTGCTGCCTAGATAGGTGAAGGAGGCTACCTGCTTTAAGTTTCTCCTGTTGATGGTGACTGGAGCCTGTTGTTGTTGTTGGTGTTGTTGGTTGGGTATCTTCGTCACCTTTGTCTTCTCTATGTTCACTTGAATGGTGTCCCGTCTTCACTGCCTCACCTCTTCTGTCAACTTGTTAGTTTTCTTCTGTAGATCTTCAAGTTTGTGTGACATTAGGCACAAGTCATCGTTGGCGAAATCCAAATCTTCTAGGTTCTTTTCCACAGTCCAGATTATCCTCTTCTTCTCGATCCTCACTGTTTATTGCATGGTCCAGTTCAGTCAACCACAATCAGGAATATCATGGGTGATTCTAGACAGTTTTGTTTCACCCCTGTCTTCACTTCAAAAGCATCACTGAGCTTCCCATTGTAAATTACTTGGCATGTGGTGTCTTCATATAGTTGTTGAATGAGGCTGATAAAGGTTTGCGGTATTCCGTAGTGTTGAAGCAACTGCCTGACAAATTACTTCTCGGTCGACGCTGTCAAAGTCCTTCTCAAAGTCGATGAAGTTGGGGTAGAGAGTTGACTACCATTCTATACTCTGTTCTATGTTGATGCCTAGCGTGGTGTTGCAATTTGGTCCGCACATGATTTGTACTTCCTGAAGCCAGCCAGTCTGTTTCGATCGTGGTTTTGAATCCAGTGCATCCTTTAGTCTCTCCAGGATGATCATTGACTGTTAACATTTTATACATCTGGACTTTACACATCCACCTCATATTTTGAAATATATGTTAAGAGACTGATTCCTAGTGATAATTGTTAATAACGTATATTGTTCTGTTAGGAACTGCAGCTATCAATTTTGTTTACTATATACAGTAAAAATTGTAACTATTCAGTAACGTTTTCAGAGTATTTGTATACAAGAGAAGGAAAAAGGAATCAAAAACCACTGGTATTCTTAGTTATCTTGATTACAAAAAGTGATGACGAACAACTGGAAACTCAGGCGAATGGGAAAACAACTCATACAAACCATATCTTCAGTTGCACCAGCAAAACTTCAATGTCGCAAGGGAACAGCTGTATAACAACTCTATGTAGACAAGTAGACAGACACTGAAGCACAATAAAGTCAAGCAGAGAGGGATCAGAAAAAAAATGTTTGTTCAGAATTTTTCAACTAAACAGTCGTCTAAAGAATTGCATTGACAGATATCTTTCCAAACCAACAAACTCTAAATCAGTATCAGAATTGACAGAAGAATTGTCCTCACATGGATCTGGGATATCTTGAAAACAACCACCGTATTGTTGCATCCACTTGAAATCGCAGTATCACATAAACTAACAAATGCCCAACGTTATCTACAAAGTTAATATGGCTAACTGCGAACGCCACTACATGAAACAGTAAGGCAGACCAATATTACAACGTCTAGTTGAACATAACACGGCTGATATGAAATCCCTCACCTTGATACACTGTGAAAACCAATACATTCGACTGGGACAGCTTCAAAGTTCTGGAACATGAAAACAAGAAAGCGGCCCGAAAGTTCTTCGGGGCATAGCACTGAAGCAAAATTAGCAATGAATCATTAATTCATCCAAATAAAAAGGCTGAACGAATCACAGAGAAGTGACTCCAACGTATTATAAGCAAACCATAGAAGTCAGCCAATCACAAAGTTATGTATCACTCTGAGGAAACCAGAGACAGGAGGTCAACCATTCAGGCTCAGCATGCACCAATTTACTCACCAACCAGCTAATCAAATCAGCTTCTGGTAAGGTAGTACGATCGATAGCTGTCACCTTGAGGTGATGGTCGGGCTTGCAGATGAAAATAACCCGACGAGCTACACTGGTTGAAACTCTGATTACATCGAGGTCCTACCATGCCAGAAAGTTCTGCCGGTCAGTGATAAGACAAAAAGAAGTTACCACTGTTGTGTAAATTGCTACACTATGATGGGAGTCTGAGAGCACGCTCGTACTGCTGCTAGCTGGGTGGGGCTTGATAGTAGTAAGGTGTTTCCCTTGGATGAACATCATTGCCTTACTAATGCTGCATTTATAATGGGAGGTGGGGTTAAAAGAGACTGGTCCAAAATATAGCACATTCTTCCCTAACCTAAGATTTTCTGCTGCCGACAGTATTAGTCTTCTTTGTCCGATGCTAGAACAGCCAAACTTCAAAACGACAGTTCGCAAAAGTCTTTGTGTGATAGACCTCAAGCAGGTGCCCCATAGGCTCTGCGGTAGCAAAATTATTTTCTTTCAGGTACTTTAAGAAGAAATAAGCTTCCACGATGTGGGCAGCCGGGAATTGTCAACTGCTTGCACGCTTTTAATAGTACACAGGACCCTGTCAAGCGCAATCAACTCTCCTCAGCTCTGTCTTCTGCTTTACCTTCACCTCCTGAAGTCGATATTAAACCTCCTACACTTTCCTAAACCTCTCATTTCACAATAATTGCCAACGATCAAAGCCGTCAAAACTCCATTCCTATTCTTCTGAGATACCACCATCGACTTCATATTGGGGCTTTCAACGTCCGAACTCTATATCTCATCGGATAGCAAGCATCACTCGTCAAAACTGCGGAATATCTAGGTATGAATATATGCTGCTTATCTGAGACACAGGACCAAACAAAACCCAAATGTGGTTGTTACACTGACCTTACCTGGCAAGAGCGGTAAATCTTCAGAATTCATCCTACGAGTATCCGGAGGTCTAACCGCTAGCTTTCGTGGAAAAGCTGATGTAGGCGTAGTATTCATCTGTTTGGAAGAAAGAGTGTTTATCGACCGAATATCAGTCAGCAGCTGACTATTTGCTGTTCGACTGAATGTATCTATAAGAGCTAGGAAGGATCATGAGACAAACCGATGTCTATTTGTAATCTCCGTCTATACACCCACCGACTGCAGTTCGGATGATGCAAAGCATGAGTTCTGTGAGAAGCCGTCAGTTTTGCTACAGAAAGCCAAAGGTTTAGATGAAGTTGTAATGGCTGGTGACTTTAAAGCTCATGTAGTGAAGCTAAGCCGATTGCAGGGGAATCCCAGAGATATTTTTCAAATGCCATGCGAACAAAACGACAGTGGTGGTCTGTTGCAATATTGTTCCAAAAGCTACTCGTTTTTGGCCGGCACTAACTTTAGGCATAAGGAAACACTGTCTCACATAGCGTCCGCAAACTTCAAACCAACTATGGAAGCAGATAGATCACCTAGCTATAAGCCATCGTTAGAGAGTGTCAGGGGAAGATTGCATATCTTTCTGGAGTACCAGTCTGGACTCCGGTCATGCGCTAGCACGGGCCCGTGTATGTTTACGCCCTGTTTGTAGCAAGAAACAGGCGACAGTGAGGTCGATCTGTGCTTTATTGAAAGGTGAGGATGCCAAATAAGCGTTCGGGAGGAGTTGGTTATGCATCTGTGTGAACGCGATGGCAATGCTTATGCTGATGAAGCATGATGTAATATTGAGTCTGCTGCTGAAACAACGGTAAAGACAACTGGTGACTTAAACCCTTAGGTTAACAAACGTCACTGGATTTCCTCGACATCATCTGAAGTGACTGATACCAGAGGACTGATTCCAGCTGGCTCTCACCATAATGAAGAGCAAAAGCAACTCAAACATAAATTGAACAAGAGCTTTCGCGTCGATTGCAAGCAAATGGTATATGACGAAAGCTTGAGAGATGGAGAAGGCATAAACGGTGGGTTACACTGCAACTATTTATGCTTATTAAGGATAATAGCAATAGGAAGACGATGATGAGTGAAACCATCACCGAAAAGGGTGGAATGCTGATAACCTCCAGGATAGACAACCAGAACACTGGGGAGAATACTTTGATGCACAGTTCAACTGACACTCAGAAACGCTTCCACAACCCAACATTCAGCCTGAACCTGAATGGCACGTAGATGTCGGTCCTCCAACTATCCTTGAAGCTGAGAAAGCTATATCCTACCTGAAACGATGCGAAGCAGCAGGATCTGACAGTTTGCCACCTGAAGTTTTCAAGGATGGAGGTAGGAAGTTGCTGATTGAAGTGACTGAAGTACTGCGTAGTGTATGGGAATCAGAGGTAGTGTCATCAGACTGGTCTAGTTCAGTAATCATCCCAGTCTATGAGCAGGGAGAGAAGTCTTCGTGTGACAGTCATAAGGGAATTAGTCTGACCAATATTGTGTCCAAGATCCTGGGTCGTATGGCTATCCGACACCCAGCTGGAGCTCGAGAACAGCTAACTGGAGGAAGCTAGACAGGTTTCAGCTGTGGACGCGTAAGTGCATCAATCATATGTTTACCCTTTGACGGATTGTGGAACACAGGCATACTTGCTGGTGGCCGTCACTTGTCATATCTGTTGGCCTGAATGCACGATTTGACTCTGTTGATCGTAGGCTGTTATGTAAGTATCTGACAATGAGGGTAGTACTGAGCAAGTATATAACGCTAATCAAAGCTGTGTACTGGGACTTATGCAGCCGTGTTCAGGCTTATGGAGAGTTCTCATTTAAACTGACGACAACTAGTCGTGACCGCTGAGTGTATCCATCGTCACCGTTCACACTTAGCATATTTATAGATGTACCAATGGATATAAACTTAGGTATATCTGGCTTCGTAGAAGTCATGTGATTTGTTTTCAGTTTTACAGACGATATTGTCGGATTGTCTGAGAAAATGCAGTGTCTTATAGACGCAGTGCGCAGAGTATGTTTGGAATGCATTTTCCTTTCATCTATGTTAGAATTGTTTATTTGACTTATAACACACAGTGACCTAGTATTATTTACTTGATTGACATTTCGAGCATAAATTATCAATGCTCATAATCATATCAATGTGATCACACCACTTTCGACATTTGATTTTTATAGTTATGTCACTTTGTGTGAGTTGCTTTTATTGGTAGCAAAATTTTCTCTATCTCTGATTTAGGTGTTGCGTCATTTCTATTACATGTGTTGGGTGTTGAATGATTCGATGAAGAAAGATTCGGTAGTAAATCTCTCTCCACCTAGTTACATTGGACTTAGGTACAGTGGTTTTTATCCCACCATATTGTGTGGTTGTGTGTTAATGCATGCATAGCAACAGCCAAGTTTTTTCTAGATTATTGATCTTATTCAAGTCTATATTTAGCTAAATTCCGTCCGGCTGACTGGTTTGACCTATATAAGTGACCTCACAGTCATTACATGGAATTTGATTGATTATTTCGCCTTAATTGGTTCTATCGGATCCTTAAGCTGACAAAATTTATCTCTGAGTGAGTTTGTAGGTTTTAATGTCATCCTAATTTCAGTTGTGTTTGGAATCATAGTTAAAGTTTCTGATGTACTTTCCTTATAGTGTAACACAATGGAGGTTGTGAACTCCCTTCTACTCGTGTTGTCGTTATTATTCGTACTCTTGTTATTGTCATTATTTCGTTTCTTATGTGTTCTTACAATTTTTTTAATAGGCAGTAGAGGATAATTATTAACTATTAGTGCTTCTTCTATGTGTTCTAATTCCTTGTTTAGGTTCTTGCTCTGACTAGTCAGTTTTCTAGCTCTATCATTTAGACATTTGACTAATCCTGCCTTAACTGACTGATATTGGATGGGATGATTTAAGTCTAGATACATGTGGGAATGTGTTGGTTTTCTGTAGACGGTAGGATCCAAGCCATCATCTGTTCTTCGTTTTATTCTGCAGTCCAACATAGGTAATTCTCCTTGTTCATTTTCTACCTCGTAAGTGGATTGGATTGCGTTTACTACTGAGTTTATATGCATGAGGAAATTGTCGATGATGATGCAGGACTGGTCTGCTTTAAGCACCTCCAGTTTATTGATGGGGAGTGGAGTAGTGGAATGTGTCGATCACTTCACTTACTTGGGGAGTTGCACCATTACCAGCGGGCTAGCTGCTGACGAAATCTCAACTCGGATACGTAAGGCCCTTTCGGCATTTGCCAACCTGCGTATTCAGTGGCGCTGACCAGCGAGATATCCGAATATCTATCACAGGACGAGTATACTGCATTGCGATTCGTCCCCTTCTGTTATACGGCTATGCGACATGACAGTGAAAAAGAGAAGACATGAGGAGGTTACCGGGTGCTAATGATAGGTATCTTCGTAGTATTGCTCGCGTTTGGTGGAATCATAGTGTGAGCGGGGTGCAGGTCAAACAAAGGCTACTAGGCAAGACATGCAAGTCGATTGCGGGGATTGTGAACCTTAGCTGACTGAAACGGATTGGTCATCTACTGGGCATGCCAAACCACCACATACTTTGATGTACCATACTAAAAGAGGTTGGATTAGGTTGGAAGAGATTTTAGGGTAGCCAGACCAAGACTCGGCGCTAGTCAATAAAGTCATTTACTATTGGTCTTAATCGTGTGGGGTGATGTAGACTGCCTGGCTGGGGTCCTCAAAACGACATGAACCAGTGGTTAAAGAGTGCTCGTAACACGGCTGAAAATCGGTGGCACTAGCGCAGATATTTTCATGCTTCAATATCTTCTTGGGCTTGAAAATGTGCACTAACGGTTATTTTCAAGTTGCCTATTCTTTCACCCAACTACGTCTACTTTGATATCGCTCTTCTATCCACCTGTTCTTTGTATACTAATGTGAAGTGTGGTCGATGCACCTGTGTGTGAGGTTCTCTGCTGATTTCATCTCTTAGTCTATCAACCAAAGTAGCACTTTATAAACATCTACGCACAGCCAATTATATTACTTTCTTTGCAAGCTGTGATGCATTCATTCTTCATTGGTCGACAAGCCTAATGATATATATATACCTGTTACAACGATGGTGCAGGATCGTTCAGTAACACTGGGATCTTATTCATCGAAAATTTGGACAAATTTTCGTAGTGTATCATTAGGATAGCCTGTAGACATACCAAGAATCACTTAACATTGAAGTAATAAATACACATGTGGACTGATTTGATTCATTATTATTATGATTACCAGCATTACTACCATTCATCTTAACTCTATTATGACAAGTCAATGAAAATTCGTGAATACTATTCATTTCTATGTACCAAGTTAACTGATATATCTATCCACTTCATATGCTCTATTGTGCTTATAAAGATCACCGAATGACCACAATTTCACCTGTGGTCATTTTGTCTCGTATTTACAATCAAGCAGATTATAATTAATAATGTATTCATTCGCTAACCATATAACAACAGACATACAATTTCACACTGAATGATTAATAATCATATTTTAGAAAGAAAATGACTATACTAAGGAGACTGGACAAGGAGATTAATTACATGTCTCTGGATTCATTTCTGTATCCTTTTACTGTGATTTTTGATCATTCTCCTGAAGAGGCTTGGACGAGAATTTTGTGTGAAACGTTGGAATTGATATTATTTTAAACGCACTACAATTTACACAAATACAAACTATATCTAATATCAACCTTTTACTAAGCGCCCAATATTTGAGATACTATTACGTCAAATCTTGTTCATTGTTCATATAAACTAGGAAGTTGTTAAACGTTGATGGTTGACAGTCGATATCCTTCCATCGTTATCGACTATAGCAAATTAACATTCAGCTTATATCACATAGTGCACCAATACTTCAGTAGGCTCATTTCTATGGAATGCACATTTCAGATAGTTCATGTAGCCCGCTAACCTTGGTAAGCAGGAGTGACAGTAAATAATCCAACCTTATATTTCAAGTTAACTGCTAAGATAAGTCAGTTGTGTATCATTGGTCATAGTACTTATTATTTTTTTCTTATCGTATTAATGAATGAATTTTTCCAGAGTGAACGAATACTTCAGAGTATTCTGAGGAAAGTGATCTTAACAGTTTTCTGTATGAAATTCAAATCCCCTCTCAACCCACATATTTCAGTGATTGATGCTATGGTTTTTCAAATCGGTAAGGGAACTCTGAAATCCAACATTTGTAAAAATCCCAACGTATGACCAACCTTAGAAAACGCTGTTTGACCACTGTCATTGTGAAAAATTGGGTTTATATACATCACATAAATGTACACTCAGCTGAGAAGCATCAGTAACCTAGATATTATTTAGATTGGGTTATGACTGAAGGTGAAATGAAAATTTTGGACGGCAGCTAGATTCGAACCAGCAATTACTGTTTAGAACTCCGCGCCAGAAATCTAGTTGTCGCTAGTCGGAGTCCAGCCTCGGTTCAAACTTTCATTTCACCTTCAATCATCACCCAGTATAAATACTACCGTATCAAAACTCGGCTCTTTCACACATTCAAAACATTATTATTTACTGATAATTGTAAACGGGTGCCGACTTCGAGTCCCAGTAAGCACAACATCACTTATTGGAGTGCAGGTACATCCAGGCGACGAGTCCCAGATAGGACAAAATGCGTGTCCTAAATTCCTCAACCAAGTAAGTAACCTAGATACTTAGAAAGTCATCGGAATTTTATGTAGTGGTCACCGATTGAAATGGAATTTCATGTGAAGTTAGTAAACAAATTATCTTGACATTTGTCACGAAATATAAACTAGAAATTAATGCACACGCTTCCTCATCCATTTCAACTATTTATCAGAACTAACATTACTGTTACTATGAATCAAATCCCTACTCTATCGATCGGTGACAAATGCTTCGACTATTCTTTAACTATCAATTGTATGAGAGGTTTACATTTAACTCATCACCAGTTGTTCATAGGAATATTCAATTTGTACAGAGGTTGATTTAGCATTATATCGGACTAAATGCTATTGAATCCCAGGTTAGAGACTTTTTGTACGTAATTACATGAAGTAGTTATAAAACACCATCCAGACAGCAAACTGACATTCAGTTCTGCAGTTTTTGACTTTATCTGTTAACTGCAACTTAGAAATGGTTGAAAATGAATAATATTGGAGGGCTGAATAGAAAATTATGATTGTAGTAAAACAAATACTTTAATGGGTCAATAGGGAAAATAAAACAAACACTTTTGATGGTGCTTTTAGAAGGCAATCCTGAAGAATTACTCTCCCTGCCCCCCCCCCCCTCCGAAAGACTGCATGTTCTTGGCTAAAGACAACTGTGAACGTAATCTTAAAAAATATTCGGAAATAAAGACTGCTGAAATTCAACCTAATAAAAACATAATATGCTGTTACATCCGGTGCTTTCTATTACAACAGTTAAATATTTGTCACTGTATCTGAAGATTTTAAATAAGTTGTAGTAATACCGTTCAAGCGTGAATTTCTAAAGTAGAATAAGTACAAAGCATTTATCTACGATTATGACAATAAGATAGTTAGGAGTTAAGCAACATGATGTTAGCACGGTGAAGCTCAGTTTCATGTCTGACGTATTCATAAACCGTAATTAAAAGGTTAATATACGAGTAAAACCATCCCAAAGTAGTAGTGACGTTTTACTTTAGTTTTTTAATAATATGTATCACACATTATTTTATTATTTTTCCCTTGGGTTCCTAGTCGAACATAGGGCTTCAGCAGCACGCGTCCATTGCACTCTGTTCGCTCCAATCTTTTGAACCTGGCACCACGATTACCCACAAGCTTTCATTTCCACACATGATCTCCTCCATGTCACCCTCGCCCCGGACGCCCAACTCATCGTTTCCGTTTGGATTCCACTCTATCGCCTGACCTGGTGCGTGATGTCACCAGTCGGCTTTCTCAGTGTATGTCCAATCCATCTCCACTTTCCTCTTCTTCATATTTGTTGGGTGATAGGTTTTTGATTGGTTCGTGGCCAGCCACCCAGAGTTCCTTGTTGCTCATTCTTTTTCGCCTTCTCACTCGATCTTCAGTATCAAGCGTAGGCAGCTGTTGATGAATGTCTGTAGTTTGTTGAAAATGCTTTTCGTGGCACGCCAGGTCTCTCAGCCATCACATAGAAGCAATGACTTGACTGAATTTGGTGTTGAAAATGAGGATCTTGTTTACGCTGTGTACTGAATGCAGTAGATCTCCACACTGATTTCAGATTAATGAAGGAAGGCCTGTCTTACTTTTCCGATCCTGATTTTGGCGTCCTCGTGTGTGCCCGTGCCGCCTGTAGTTGAAACGATATTCCCTAGGTAGGTGGGTAGGTGAAAGAGACTACTTCCTATAGGTTTCCTCCCGTTAATGGTGATTGGTGCTTGTTGTTAATTCTGTTGTCAGTTGGGTATCTTAATCACCTCTGTCTTCTCTAAGTTCAGTTGAAGTTCCGTCTTCGCTGCCTCTTCTGTCAACTTGTCAGTTTTTGCCTGTGGATCTTCGAGTTTGTGCGACATTAGATACAAATCATCATCATGGGAAAAATCCAAATCTTCTAGGGTCATTTTCATCGGTCAAACAGCATATGCCCATCTTGTCGCTCCTCACTGTTTGCTGCATGATCCAGTCCACCACAATCAGGAAGATCATCAGTGATAGTAGGCGGCAGCTTTATTTTACTCCTGTCTTCACTTCAAAGGCGTCACTGAGCTTTCCATTGGGAATCACTTGGCATGTGGTGTTTTCATAAAGCTGTTGAATGAGGTTGATAAAGATTTGTGGCACTGAAACCGTAGTGTTGAAGCAACTGCCAAATTACTTCTCGGTCGATGCTGTCGAAGGTCTTTTCAAAGCCGATGGAGTTGATGTAAGATTGACTGCCATTCTACACTCTGTTCTATGATGATGTGCAGCGTAGAGTTGCTGTTTGATTGGCACATGATTTTTTCTTCCTGAAGCCAGACAGCCAGCCTGTTCCGGTCGTAATTAGGAATCCAGATGTATCACACATGAAATAGTCTTATTCAGAACTGTATAAAAAGTATCTCAATGTTGTATGAGTTATCTTGATACGTTATGCAGTAAATAATATTATTCTACTGTGTGACATATTTGATTAGCAACGTAAAATGAAAAAAAGATTATAAACAGTAAACAACCTGTAAATATAGGCTGATAAACGATCAATGAATTGTGCGATTCGAGTTGTCTTCAAATGAGATGATAAGAAAAACTGGGTAAAATGCTGTATCAACGAGAACTAAGGGAATCACTAAAGAATACTCTTAATTTCAATAACACCGTCGATATGATATTAAAACTCGAGTACAGCAATGAAATGTTTGTTTATCTTGATATTTAAAGCAACTGGTCCCTTTGATAAATTTAAACAGCGTAATGAGAAGACGAAGATTATCTGAAACATGTCGTGATGTATTAGCGCTATACATTTCGAACAATCTGATCACACATGGACTTGTCGAACTATTTATGTGAAAATTTACGAAAAAGATCAATGAAGTTAGTAGGAAACATGGGGATAGGAAGGGATAGAAAAAAAAAGGAAAACCTTACTCTTGGTATGAAAATTAAAATCAATACTACCAAGGTAGGTTCAGCGTGAGTACGAATTGTTTTTGTATACATAAAGGGGGGTATCTGGAACAATAAACCACAGTCCCAGTGAATAACACAGTGTCTATATGGCTGAATGGTTAACGCGTTCGCCGTGAAACCTGAAGGTCCTGAGTTCGACCCCTAGCCGGGTCGTGGGTGCGTACAGCTGAGGAGTCCCATTCTAGGACGAAACAGCTATCCAGTGCTCCCAGATTTTCAATGGTTCCCCAACTGATATCAGTCCATGGTGAATACTACTTCTAAATTAAAAATCCCCATTCATCTCCAAATACATTACAGTGTCTATATGTTCTGTGTCAAATAAACAGATCTAATGTAATATAAATGGAGCAGTAGTTCACTGGTTTAAGTATTTGACTTTCAAGCAATGAATTTTTGGTTTGCATCCTGCTTCACCTACTTCTCTCTGGATAACTAGGTAGTCTCAGAGACCTTCACACAAAGTACATCACATAGCTTGAGAAATATAAACCTGTATCGGATTGACCTGGTTCATGTTTTATTAATGTGAAACTATTCAGGTCACAACAGACTTTCGTATCCACATGAATTAAATATTGGTAGGCAACCAAGGTAACTGTCACGCCATCTAAGTGTTCAGCGTTGATCAACTTTGTCAATAAATTCATTCTTATCTAAGTTGTATAGCATACTTCTCGTCAAATCTACGAGGTTGACTGGAACATAAAATCTGAATAGGATAATAGGTAGTCTTCCACCACATCAGTGGTGGTTAAGCATTTAACTAGAGGATATTTTAGTGTCATACTTGACACCATAATTAGTACTTCTGACTGTTTCTTCACTGTACTACGACTCATCACTGTTATAACTTTCTTTTATCAAATAATTAGCTATTTGCATAAAAGGCAGCATGAAAATTTGGTCAAACAACTAATTCTGTGTGAAAATATTAAAAATGTAAATATTTTACTAAAACATTTGTAGGAAATTTCTGAGTGACTACCAGTTTTAGCTAGCCACTGCCCATCATTACTAAACATAGAATACCAATTTTGTTTACATACCAGTTATTACACAATCCAGATCAGCCGCATCAGCGATGTGCGTGTTTGTGTGTGTATGGGTGCCATTAAAGTTAAACTATGTCAGCTATATTGTAGATAATACAACTGTTTACTTATGTTTATTTTAGTTATAATGATTAAACTAAGATTTTAATGGATTGATTCAATGAGATCTTTGGTTTTCATTCACCAAGGTTTTGTTCAACTGCCTTGTGAATTCATGATGCATTACTATCGCTTGATCGTATTCCCATTAGCTGTCCAGTCAGAACTTCTCATCCCAATCCAGCAGCCGGGTTTCGTAGCCCACCTGATCGACCAATGAGCAATAAATTCAAAGGTTGGTGGTTAGAATCCTGGTGTTGCCTAGATTTTTATTTCACCTTCAATCATCACCTAGTATCAATAAAAGTCCGCCAAACCACGGCTATTTCAGATATTCACACTGGAAAACTTTTTTATTCTAGATACACTTTTCAAAATGGACTGGAAAGATAAGTGGATACTAAATTATATGGCCGAACCTCTGACTTCACACTTCCCAGGGTCTTTCACAGAAATCTTACGTTGAAGTTATCCATGAGAAATTTGAGACATCATACCGTGCAGTGGATGATTCCATTGATTTTCAATTCAAAATAAAGGTATTGACAGAGGATTCTGTCGGTTTTCACGGCGTTTTTTAAGGTGACAAACTATACAGAGAAGGAATACATATGATATATCACTACTGGAACCACAACTTTAGATATAGAAAGCCATTCCCAGGTCTGTATTAATCCTTGTATCATGGGACAGACTGTTTTAGTTGCAATTATTGAAAAGCGCATAATTTAAACTTGAATCAACAGGTTTCTTTTTAAATGTAGTTTATGTTAAGTGGTTTTGACATAGAAGACTAAATACTGAAAAAAGACATATACCGTGCACTAGATTCACTACCATAGCCTCACCTTCAACCATTTCAAGGGAAACCTGGTCAACTGCTTGAGACACTGAATATAAGTTATTCATTTCGACAGCTCTGTACAGGATGAAACCGAAAAGCAGAAAAATACTGTGAAATCCTAGAAACTTGAGAGATTTCAAGCATCAGACAAAAACAGTTGGTACTCATTTCACAAGAGGTGGCTCTTCTGCCCCAGTAGCCTAGTGTGTATCACTCACAGGATGGAGCACTTATTGGACTCCACCGCTAATCACCCAGATGAATACAACGTTACGAATATCAGGCAGTTTCGAGAAATCTGCATAGGAGCCCATCTGACAATAGAGACTGAGCAGTTCTACCCAGTACAGCAACGGGAAATTATGAAGATCAAACAAAACAAAAACTCTGAAACAAAGTTATGCATAAAAATGCATAAGAAGATAAAGAAAGATACTGTTAGAAAAGGCGACATAGACTGAAATGTAAAGGTAACATAAAAAACTTACTTGGCAATCCATTGCACAATAACACAGTAGTCAATGAGCCAAATCTCTTTCTTGAGGGCTAATGATACTACTTAGTTGCTCAAACCTTGATAAGTGAAGGACGTTCAAACCCATGACACGTCGGTTGAAAGTCAACTTCTTAAACCAATGATATCCAGCTCCAATAAAGTGATATAGCCTGTGATCTCCTGATACATAACTTGAGCACAATTATTTTAAAGGACAATAAATGTGGGTAGACTGTATTTCAGCTTCTCAGTAGAACCAGTAATTAAGGACAAATTACCTATGATGGCCTCATCAATATATGCATATGACTTTAACTGTTGTTGTGAAGCTAGTTGAACCGACCTCGTACTTAGAAAGCTTCATTTATGCACTCGCAGCGTGGTTGAAAAAAATAAGTGGATGAATATACATCTAGAGAACTGTGTAGACTCATCTGGATCAGGCTTTTTAAGTCACAAATACGGTTCCTTATGATCTGCTAAAGTGTGCCTAACTATGTCATTTTTAAGAGTAACACACACTGTGAGAATTGATACGTGAAAAACTGGCTTATGCACGTAAACGTGTGCATACAACCATATTGTTAACTATAGCATACTACGGTATCAAGGCAGTTATACACATCTTTCCTTCTCTCTTCATGGGACATGTATTTCATATAAAGCGAATTATGCCTAGTGGCTAGCAGTAGGACCAACAACCCGTATTCCGTCCTATTTATAACTTATCAGCTAGGTTTACCTGCATCCCGGTGACTGATATTGTTCCCATTGAAACTGGAACCTATTACTTCAAACTGCAGAGCATTATCCACTGAATCAATATTATCATTCCTTCTGCCACGGGAATAGCATAGCTTTTTTATGTCATAGCTTGAAAATCTGCGTTTTTGATTCAACCGAACTGATCGATCACTATATTATACCTGTCGTAGAAGGAGTAGCGTTAGCGATTCAGTGAGCCTGACGAATAACGCTCTGGTGTTTGAAACAATCGATCCTGAGTTGGAGTCTTGGTGGGAACAGCATCACTCACTCGCAGGGAGGTACACCCGGTTGAGGACTTCTAATAGGACAAAATGTCAATTTTGGATTCATCAATAATATAAAAATATAAGACGAATATTATAGCTTGAAGTTGCTCACTGTTGACTGGATTAAGGTGACTGGCCATCATTAATGTACGGGCTCCTCTTCGGATACCTTGATCTACCAATCTTCTCTACATAACCGACACCACAGGTACATTTTAATTTGGAAATTCACTGAGATACAAAATTATTGTTTATATGATGTAGACGATACTATAGAAGAAAAGACAAGAATTTTGACTGAAACATTACTGGAAAATAAAGATCCATCGAAATTTATTAGTCTGTCCTTGATCAGATACTTAGTACCATGATCAGAAAGACATACTATACAACTAGTGCCAGGTGATTGCAAACTAGCAAACCTATGTACTACTCTCAAACATAACAACATTTTAAAATCTCATCCATTCTTTAGCATTATTTACAAAACGTATTGGAGGACAAATTGTGAAATTTATCGACACCTTAAGTATTAAGAAGTCCAGGTAACCTATGTGTTCGAAAAATGATTTGTTTGGTGTATTTGGTGTATTCATCTCTGAAAACAAGGTCGATGTACTATTATTATTTCTGCTGTATGGCTTCAGAAATAAATAGTCACCTGACCCAACCGATGATAGAAACAAATGTCTTAACTTCTCAATAGGTAAACATAATATGAAAATGGGGCGTAAAGTGGATGCAGAAACATCATTTACACAGATCTATGCGACCTGTTGAGGACGTATTTTAAAGTTTGTTGAGACATTAGCCATTAGGAGGTTTAAGCCATCTTTGTGCGCTCACAAACAATTCGTAATCACATTAAACCTTCCGTAGGAAATTCGGCTTTCAACCCAAGGTTATTGCACTATTTAATTGTTATTCTCGTTGTTCTGTTGATCCTCATTGTTATTTTGACCTTCAATATAAACTTCTCATTTGATCGATAATTATTATCCTAACTCTTAACTCTGTAATTTTCCATATAAATGATAAGGACGTGTGTGACCAGATGATTTGAAATGTTTTCCGTGAATACATTACACGATTCAGACAAATTGCATATTCTGACTGCTTTATCAAAATTCATAAAGGAAAGCCAAAGATCTATTGATTGTCACTGTTAAGCAGGCCTTCAGTTTAGCCGGTATAATTGACTTATTCTATCTTCACAAACTTCTATGTAAATAAATATGACATGCAAGCAGGTGGTGACATTGTTCGAAAAGAGTTCAACAAGTAAACTACACGATTAGAACAATGTTGCATTCTAATCGTTTTATCAACATTTCTGAAGGTGAAATAGGCGTAAAACTTATTCACTGTGAAAAAATGCACGTCAATATTTCCTGAATTACACCAGTCATCACACAGTGTGGAATAGTACTGTTCACTGAATTACCTTCTGGACATAAATTATTCTCCATACTCATATCAAGATAACTACTCAACTTTGAGATATCCTTTATATAGTCCTAATTTTCTTAACTCTTTGTGACATGGATAGTAAAATTTTCCATACATCCAGAACATGCCATGAGCCACTCCTGTTGCATGCATTACGTGTTGATTCGATAAACAAAGACTCAGCCACCAATCTCTCCCTCCACCCTGTTATGTTAGTTTCAGTGATTTTCACCCTGTCCCATCCTATTTTGTGGTTGTGTAATCGCATGCATGTAATCACATGGCTGAGCTGTTTTCCAAATTCCTTACCTCACTAAGATCTATCAATTTTGACCTAGTTAGGATTTCCGTTCGCATAGCCTAATTGACCCTAGCCGACTACTTTGACCTATGTATCTGACCTCGCAATTCTTGCAAGGGATTTGGTAAATTAAGTTATTCTGCTTAATTAGATCAATGGGATCTTTTGACCTACAAAGCTTATTTCGAAGTCAGTTTGTGGGTTTAAATGCTACTCTAATTTCAGCTTTATTGAGAATTCTACGTAGTGTTTCTGAGGTGCTTTCTTTGTATGGTAATACTGTAGAGGCTTCGAGTTCTCTCTTTACAGAATTGCCACTACCATTAACATTATTATCACCACTATTGTTACTAATATTATTGCTATTATCACCACTGTTATCACTACCATTAATAACTGTGTTACGGATATTTTTCTGACAGTTCCTAAGGTACTTATCAATTAATTTGGGGGGGGGGGAGGGAGGGTAATTGTTGATGAGTAAGGTGTCTCCAATGTGTCTATTTTCTTGTCTTAGGTCTTCTGTTTTACTAGTAAGATTTTCGGCCCTATTATTTAAACACTTTACTAAGCCAACTTTAACTGATATAGGGTGAGACGATTTGAAGTCTAAGTAACGGTTTGAATGTGAGGGTTTTCTGTAGACACTATTGTCTAAACATCTATCTTGTTTCCTTTTATTATGCGATCCAAAATCTCTAATTCCCCTTCACTATTTTTGAATTCACAGGTAGATTGGATGGTGTTGACTACTGAATTTGTAGGTGTGAAGAAATTATGTATGTGCTCCGATTTCAACGCTGTAAACGTGTCGTCTACATACTGAGACCAGATTTTCGGAGCGGAATTAAATGTTTTTACAGCCATCCATTCCTAACTATCTATAAATAAGTCAGCCATAATAAGGGATATTGATGATCCCATGGTAACTCCTGTCCGTTTGTACATTTTATTGTGAAACCTAAATATTGTGGAGGTTAGACATAGCTGTACTCCTAGCATGATATCATCTACTTGTACCTTGGCTGGTAGTGTAAGCTCATAGTCATTATTGAGCTCGTTTCTAACTCCTTGCAGACCCATACCAATCGCTATATTGATGTACAGACTAACTACATCAAAACTAACCATGTTTTCATTGTCATCTAAATGTATGTCATCTAATCTGTGCTTCAAGTCATAAGAGTTAGTAAGTCTTGATTTAGATCAGTTTCTAACTGGACCTAGTACCATTGCTAAATATTTAGATAAGTTATAATTAGGGGTTTTTCTAAAATCTGCTATGGATATAGTAGGATAGCTTGGTTTACAACTTTAATAGTACCATAAATCCTGCTGGGATTACTTGTTTTCAGCATTAAATGAGACAATTTAGACTTACCAAGAAACAGCTTCATTCGGTATATTAGATCCACCCTGATTCTCTTAAGTTTATTCATGATAGTAACCATCGATTTCTTAATTTCTTTGTAAGGTCCTGTTTCTATATGTTCCTTGACTTTCTGAATATAATCATACTTGTTTAACATTACTGCTGAGTTGCCTTTGTCCGAGTTAGCAATTACTATATCATTGTCATTTCGAAGGTTCTTCAAAGCTTCTTTTTCCGCTTTTGGTAAATTCTGTTTTTTTTTCTCTAATGTTAGTGCACATTGTGTTCGAACCTCATCTGCCACTGCCTTATCTACTGAACTTAGTGCTATTTTTATTTGAGAAGTGACATCTTCAATTCACTAACTGCTACATTGAACTTAAATCCTATCTTCAATACCTTCACTTCTGCTGAGCTTAAAAACTTAGTTGAGAGATTGACTGCCCATTTTGTTTTATCGATCACTGGCAACGTGCTGTCGGGAATTTCATGATTCCATACTGGATACTTTTCTTCCATTAGCTTGTTGAACTCTTCTGTTTGAGTATTCTTAGATTTTGTGCCTAGAGCTGCTCTCGCCTTGTTGAATTTATCTTCCAGGAGTTCATAATCTTTCTCAGTAACTGTTTCCTTCAGTTTACATTTAAGTTCTTCGATGTAGCTACGGATGCTGTGCAACTTCCTGACTATCCTATGAATTTCTTTTTTTAGACAGAGTTCGCTGATTCGTTGCATTGGTACTTTCACCCTGTGTGTTGGAACTGGAGTACGTAGACGCAAATATTTTGGATAAATCTGATTTCTAAAACATTGGATATTGAATATACGATGGTTCATGAATCTGGCGTCTGTCCGCGAAAGTCGTGCGAGATTTTTGATTAGTCCCTGAGTTTAAAGACTATATTTTTCATGAATATAAGAGTAAAACATGTGTGTAGAATGCAAAGCCATTTTTATTGATTTACTCGATTTATCACGCAGTGTAACAGTGTTTACCGACTAGCATGGGTCTGCAAGGAGTTAGAAACGAGCTCAATAATGACTATGAGCTTACACTACCAGCCAAGGTACAAGTAGATGATATCATGCTAGGAGTACAGCTATGTCTAACCTCCACAATATTTAGGTTTCACAATAAAATGTACAAACGGACAGGAGTTACCATGGGATCATCAATATCCCTTATTATGGCTGACTTATTTATAGATAGTTAGGAATGGATGGCTGTAAAAACATTTAATTCCGCTCCGAAAATCTGGTCTCAGTATGTAGACGACACGTTTACAGCGTTGAAATCGGAGCACATACATAATTTCTTCACACCTACAAATTCAGTAGTCAACACCATCCAATCTACCTGTGAATTCAAAAATAGTGAAGGGGAATTAGAGATTTTGGATCGCATAATAAAAAGGAAACAAGATAGATGTTTAGACAATAGTGTCTACAGAAAACCCTCACATTCAAACCGTTACTTAGACTTCAAATCGTCTCACCCTATATCAGTTAAAGTTGGCTTAGTAAAGTGTTTAAATAATAGGGCCGAAAATCTTACTAGTAAAACAGAAGACCTAAGACAAGAAAATAGACACATTGGAGACACCTTACTCATCAACAATTACCCTCCCTCCCCCCCCCCAAATTAATTGATAAGTACCTTAGGAACTGTCAGAAAAATATCCGTAACACAGTTATTAATGGTAGTGATAACAGTGGTGATAATAGCAATAATATTAGTAACAATAGTGGTGATAATAATGTTAATGGTAGTGGCAATTCTGTAAAGAGAGAACTCGAAGCCTCTACAGTATTACCATACAAAGAAAGCACCTCAGAAACACTACGTAGAATTCTCAATAAAGCTGAAATTAGAGTAGCATTTAAACCCACAAACTGACTTCGAAATAAGCTTTGTAGGTCAAAAGATCCCATTGATCTAATTAAGCAGAATAACTTAATTTACCAAATCCCTTGCAAGAATTGCGAGGTCAGATACATAGGTCAAAGTAGTCGGCTAGGGTCAATTAGGCTATGCGAACGGAAATCCTAACTAGGTCAAAATTGATAGATCTTAGTGAGGTAAGGAATTTGGAAAACAGCTCAGCCATGTGATTACATGCATGCGATTACACAACCACAAAATAGGATGGGACAGGGTGAAAATCCTTCATATGAGGATAGTGTGTGTTTACATGTAATATACTGTGGCTGATTCGGTTTAATTTGACCTATTATCTCTGAACCCTTGTTTCGGCTGTCGCAGAAACACCGATTGATAATTCTACATGACCGTAGACGTCTTAGACCAACAGTAAAAGCTTCATACACTTATGCCATACTTTAGTCTGGTCACCTGTAACCCTTTCCCAGCCTCAACCTACTTCAACTAACATTGTCTGACGAAGTAGATGTTGACTAGTTATCCACACCACATATTCCAGCTACCAGTGTAGATGAAGGCTTACAACATCGTCAACTAATTTTCCTCTCTTCCCTAAAACTCTACAATTGGCCTCTAAGTTACTCATGTGGTAACACCATGTCATACGGTCTATGCTACGAAGACAAAGGTGGTCGAATACTTGAAGCCTTCTCATATCCTCTACCTTTAATGGTCATATTTTATAGCCATACAGTAGAACACAGTGAACTGTAGCACAGTACACTCTACCCTTAATCGACAATCGGATGCCACAGCATAAGTTGACGAAACGAAATCGAACCTTCCGCATAAGTGCAGAGATTTCGTTGGTCATTGATCCTCCAGATCTGATCTGACTTTCCAGATAAGTGAAATGGTCAACGCATTCAAGGAAGCCACTGCCTACTATCAGCCAGGATACCAATGAAAACCAGTCCTGGAGCAGTAATTCGCATTTGGGTTGTCGATAACTCATCCCAAATCGCCACTCAATATGTTCAGAAGATTCTGCATCTTGCCTAAAAATACTAGGTCATTTGTAATCCGGACCTACCTAGAATTCTCTTGTGACTAGATCAATCCCTGAGAAATCAAATGACGAAAGGGAGACCTCCATAAGTACTTTTGCGATGAAATTTAATAGAGATAGAAAAAATCGGTGATGGACACTACGTGACGTACAAAACTCACCATAGCCTCTAAAACTCCCACGCATATTCTAGTATAGATGCTTCAAAGGAGTGATGTACTTACTTGGAACCTCTTTCATTGAGTATCACCGCCATAAAACCTCTGGATAGAAGTTGGATGCTGCCTTCAGGTATTGGAATGAAGTATACATTGGGTGTTTATAATTTTACCTTTGTTCCAGAACCCGGAGATGTATGTACTGCTGGATCTGATACCTGCTTGGTCTTTTCGGGTTTGCTGTTCCCAATCTCTACTCAGATGTCTCATAATTGTAAAACGCTGAATTTCACGCACTATGTTCGTCAGACTGCTCCTCCACTGATTATCACAGGACGATTTCTCCCTTCTCTCGAAGACTAGGACAATCAATGATTGGGATCAGTCAAAAGGGAATCATTTCTGATTCCTATACACCAGCTAACATTTCAGCTAATGTGACCAGTAATCCTCGACCAAAGTCCTTAAGCAGGTCAAGCGCTAGTCCGCCTGAAACTTCTCCCCATTCATGTTTCAGATTACTTACAGTTTGCTCGACTTCTGTAAATGTTTGTGGTTCTACCTCGACATTCCATTCAGGATGTGAGTGGATAGTGGACAACTCAGAGGAAGCCTATTGGACTATTCCTCAAAATATTCCACCCATTGTTCCGGTCGTCTTCCTCTTGAGTGACTCGCAGGCCCATCCTTCACCACAGTCTAACTAATGACTGATCTTTTCCCTCCAGTTTCCTGAATAGGTCTAAATAACTGTCTACTAATGCCCATAGCCGTTCCCTTTTCCATCTCTTTAGCCCTCGCTGTTTGTAGTCCTTGCGTAGACTTCTTTTAACTATATATCTGAGCTGCATTCGCTCCTTATTCTTCTCGAAGCCTACAGAATTGCGTGGGGATGCATCCATTAGTTTGCAAGAAACTACTGAGATCCACTTTCTGAGTATCGGCCAATCTCTTTAACACTCTTCCAAAGTAGATTCGAGATGGGTTCAAGTCTGTTCTAGATGAGTAGCACTGTTAACTTCCAATAACTTTGGAGCCAGTTTCTCACTAAAAGCAACCTCAGTGCCCTTGCTGTCCAGCTGCAATTACAATGGTCTTGTTTTATTCATATTCATCCATTTAACGTAATTGGTAAAATATGCAATAAACGAATGTTTCCAGCCTATCGAAAACTACCAGCTGTTAAAAATCTAACTAGAATGGTTAACCATTCGCGGGTAACTTCAATTGACAATGAAGGAAATGCGTGTATAAATTAAACTTTAACATTTTCGGATGAATCTCCCCCCAATTGTACCATGTATCTCCTCAAACTCTATCCAAAGCCTTTATGATTCTTCTACCTTGACCGGTGCCACTATCAGTAGTAAACCCTAGAGGCTAGTTTAGTAAGTGAATTCATATTTTGATAAAATGAATAGTGGCTAGCAGTGGAATCCAGAATTTGCACTTCGTCCTATCTGGAACTCGTCGGCCAAATATATCTGCCTCTTAGTGAGTGATGTTGGTCCCACTAAAGCCCGAATCCTGGATAGATGGTTTCAAATGTCAGGACGTTATTCTCTCTTTGTACAATTGGCACAGCATTGTTTTCTTGATGTCATAGTGTGTAAGTCTCCGTCCTCGATTGGGCCGAACTAACCGGTAATTATTGTGGTGGAGTCTCGGTGGAAACAACACTTACTAAGTGGCAGGTATATCCAGCTGACGAGTCCCAAATGGGACGAAGCGCGTATCTTGGTTTCCATTACTAGCCACTATCCATCATTAGTATCAAAGTTGGAAATACCGACAGTATCGAAGTATTCCCACAGGAGCCCATATACCAATAGTGACAGATTAATTCGGTCCAGTCAACAATGGAGACTTTTTGCATTATGGATTCGTCTTTGTTTTTGTAACTCTTCATATAAACATGTTTGGAAGTTTTCCTATGCTATCTAAAAAGATGCAGAGGTAAACCACTAATTCTTTATACATGTCGGATACCCATAAGTGCGAGACAAAGAAAGAATAAAGTTTGATAACCAGGTAGAACTCCTATATTAGTCATGTTACGTCATTATACTGGCTAGGAGATCGTTAACCATCAACTCAATGTATCACTACAACGTACCAAATACTACTAATCCTCAACCATGTACCATCAGCTAAACAAACTAAAAAAGACATGAAGACCAGTATCCATGTTGCAATTTCTTGAACTATAAGCTACTAATTTTGGGAACTTATTTCCTTTTACATAGGTACATTACTGTACAATGTATACAACTAACTGACATAACAATTTCCAGATTTTCCTCAGCGATCAACAGTGATTCATACCAAATTCCAGGTGATCTTAAATCTACACAATCATTCCTCTCGAAATTTTAATGTATGTATACAATCAGAATGATTTGTAAGGGCTGCTTCTGAATGATCTGTATTATACACAATGGAAATTATGGCGAAATGTACTGTTGAACACTTAAAATTTCACATCCGGTAATAAAAGTATAAAATTTATTTTAATATATCATCATTTGAGGTAATTATCCGTTACGCCAGTTTGATAATTGACCCAGTATCTGAAAATCAAGACATATGGGATACTAAATGATCTTCAGACAGCATGCGGTCCTAGTTCGGGTTTGTATTTTGTGTTATACTTTTATATATCAGTGAGTGGTTTACTTCATATAATATTTCTAGTTATAGCCCAGTTGCCTATTCTGCTGCAGAAGAAATTACCACCAACCCAGATGGCAATTTACACATCATCAACTGACATTCTTCGAAAAGACATTTAATGAGTCAATTGATTTTGTAACAAAATCGATATGAAACAACAACCATATGGTCGCATCTCTGTTATGACCTCCAGTACGTGCTGGATATCACTTTACCATAGTAAAATTTATCTGTCCGTTCGCCATCTTCTCGATGGCCACAAAAGTTCATAAGTTTCATAATTCATGATCACGAGATTTGAATACCTCGAAGGTTGCAAGAATTTCATGGAACGGTTCGTGATAAGCATTTATGAACATCTGAAGACAACAATCAATTTCGGTGGATGAAAGTATTTCACTTTAAAGGTTTGTGAGGATTTATGGATTTCAAGTTGGTATTCACAATGGACTAACAGTTGGAGAACCGTTGAAAATCTGTGACCACTGGAGAGCTTTTTCGTCCTAGTATGGGACTCATAAACAGTTTACACTAACAACTCGACTAGGAATCAAACCCAAGACCTTCAGGTTTTGCAGGAGGAACATTACCATTGGCCCACTGAGTTGGAATCCAATGGTCCATATTTCACTCCATTACTCCCAGGTTTTCAATGGTCCTTCAAATGATATCAGTCCATGATGAATGATATATTGGGATAAAAGTACATTTATTTGCTAACTATTCCAAGATGCATCACAGAAATACACCCTGGAGACACTAAGTAAAAACTCTATGGAATAGTTAATTTAAGTTACAACTCAGCTAAATAATATCTTGAAGTAATAACACTTCAACAGAATTTATGGGTGTATATACCTAAGCTTCAGAAGTTACCAAGTATACTATTTTCAGTTTTCATATGATCCAAGTCATGGCAGCCAGTTACCTATAATGATTCAATGATTCAATATCTAGTTGGTTGAATGTATGCTTCATTTTTTGAAAAGTATCAGGGACATTGGATTTTCTGTGATAATCCTGATATATGTCCCCCTATTCTATTATTGTGTTATTCTTGATAGAATTTTACTCTCAAGTTGGCGTTTTTGATATGAGAACTTTTAGCAAATTCCTGGAACTGATTTTGTACAGTTTTAGGGGAAATTAAACTCAGACAAATTAGTTGTTCTGTATTGATTGGCTTTCATATTCTCTCTGGGTGATATGAGTTTTCAACGGAAAATCCATTAACACACACATTAATCCTCTAAAAGATAACTTAATATTTTAGAAAGTGGAGAAGATTTGTAGCTCATAATTAGGACGATAATTGTTAGGTACTTTCTGAGCTTCATCAACATTCGCTTCATAAAGAAGTCTTCTAGTCTAGTAATAAAATACTTAAGAACAAAACACAAAAAGCACCACACAATTATCATATTCAATTTTATCTGGAGATTTATTAATTGATTTTAGGTTGGTATTCATCATGGATTGATACCAGTTGGAGAAACATTGGAAACCTGGGAGCACTGGAAACCTGTTTCATCCCTAGTATCGGACTCCTCAGCAGTGGGCACCTAATTATATTTGCAATTTCATTTATAGTTCTGGTGACACATATGTAGGTGAATAGATAGGATGATTGACATTTGTCTAGGACAGCAGGTAGAACAAACAGGAAATCACGTAATTAAAATGTAAATCTTCAGTCCCAATAGATATTCAGCTTTATAAAATATAAAACATGTATTAACTAGCAATTCTGAAGTAAGGATTAGTTACCTGAAATAATCTAGATTGATGTAATATTTTTTTATTTCACTATTTATCCTTTGGGTTCCCAGTAGAACATAGGGCTTCAGTAGCAAGTCACCATTTCACTCTCCTCTTTGAAGTCTTTTCAACCTGGCTCCACCATTGCCCACAAGCTTTCATTTCTTCCTCGCATGATCTCTTCCATGTCACTCTCCCACGCCCAACTCGTCGTTTCCCACTTGGCTTCCACTCTTGGACCTGCAGTGTGATGTCCCCAAATGGTCTACTAAGTTTATTTCCAATCGAATCCATCTCCACTTCCTTCGGCGTATTTGTTGGGTTCTTGGTTAGTTCATTGACAGCCAACCAGAGTTCTTTGTTGCTTCCTCCTTCTGACCATCTGATCTGATCTTCAGTATCGACCGTAGGTAGTTGTTGATGAATGTCTGTAGCTTGTTTGAAATGCTTTCCGTGATGCGCCAAGTTACTGAACCATATAGAAGCACTGACTTGACGTTGGTGTAGAAAATCTGGATCTTATTTTCTATGCTGAGTGCAGTAGATCTCCACATTGATTTCAGGTGCTCATCTGTACCCCCGCCTGTAGTTGAAACGATGTTGCCTAGGTAGGTGAAAGAGACTACTTCCTATAGGTTTCTCCCGTTAATGGTAATTGGTGTTTGTTGTTGATGCTGTTGTTGGTTGGGCATCCTCATCACCTCTGTCTTCTCTACGTTCACTTGAAGTTCCGTCTTCGCTGCCTCTTCTGTTAACTTGTCCGTTTTTGCCTATAGACGTTCAAGTTTGTGCGATATTAGACACAAACCATGGGCGAAATCCAAATCTTCTTCTGAGGTCAATTCATCGGTCAAACAGCGTATGCCCCTCTTCTAGATCCTCACGGTTTTCTGTATGATCCAGTCAGTCGACCAGAATCAGGAAGATCATCGGTGATAGTAGGCGACAGCCTCGTCTTACTCCTGCCTTCACTTCACTTCAAAGGCATCACTGAGCTTTCCATTGTGAATCACTTGGCATGTGGTATCTTCATATAGCTGTTGAATGAGATTGAAAAATGGTTTCTGGTATTCCGTAGCGTTGAAGCAGCTGCCAAATTACTTCTCAATCGACACTGTCGAGGACCTTTTCAAAGTCAATGAAACTGAGGTGATGATTCAGTTGACTGTCATTCTGTGCTCTGTTGTATGATGATGCGAAGAGTAATGTTGCAATTTGGTCCGCACATGATTTGTACTCCCTGAAGCCAGTCTGTTCTGGTCGTAACTTTGAATCCAGCACATTGTTTAGTCTCTCCAGGATGATGCGGCTTAATATTTTGTTTGTGGTGGACAGCAGCATGATTCCTCACCAGTTCTTGCAAAGGCTTAGATCTCCCTTCTTTAAGAGTTTGACAAGGTCGCCCTTCTTTCAATCAGTGGGCAAGTATCCTTCCTTCCTTCCAAACTTTCTGTAATTGTGGTGTGAGGATGTCCGCTGTTGTCCCTGTGTGTGTTTTAAGTGCTTCTGGAGGAATTCCATCTGGTCCTGCTGCTTTCCCGGGTTTCAGCAACTTTATGGAGTTCAGAACTTCATTTCTGGTTTTGTCGGAGAGCTTGTGTTCACTGGTAGTCTTGTGGCTGGACCGGGCTGCTGGTGGTATTTCTGGACGAGTTGCAGGTGGTGGTCGATTTAAGGGCTTTTTGAAGTGGTCAGTCCATTGTTTATGTTGTTCCTCCTCTTCGGTAACTAGGTTTCCTTCACTATCTTTCATTGGTTTCGTCTGAGTTGATTTCTTCCCTCCTAGATAGTAACCTGGTGATTTGATATAGTGTTTTCAGGTCTCTCCTAACACCAGTCTGTTCTGCTTCAATAGCAAGTGTGTCGTAGAAGCGTCTTTTGACTTTAAGCTCACTCTACTTCACTCCTTTGTCAAGTGTAGAGTTTTATAGGTTGTGTTCAGTTCCTCTTTTCGCTGTTCATTCCTGCATTGCACTGGTTCATCTTCTGCTTCACCATCTTCCCCTCCAACACCTATCGGTTCCCCCTCTCAGTCGCGATCCCTTTCATGTCTTCCTTCTCCTTTCTCCCTAACACGGTTGTGCAGGTTTCCTTCCACGTCCCTTTCAAAGAGTTCCAATGTTCTTCCACACAGGTTCCTTCAGACTGTTGCTTAATGCCTCCCACTTTTTCCTGATGATTCACAACGTGAAGATGTCCTTTTGAGTTTCGTCCTTCAGTTTCTGTTCTGCGTGCTGAACTTCAACTGTGGTCTATCATCACCAGCTTCTTTGAAGGCTTTCAACTTGATTTTGAAGTTAGGTTCCTTCCACCAGATAGTGATCGGTGTAAACCTACATCTGCTCCTCTTCTTGATCTTGTGTCCAGTAAGCTGCGTCTCCACTTTCTTCAGGTTGAAATGAAGTCAATCTGAGTTTTAGTGTAGTGTATCCATTTGGTGAAGTCCGTGTCACTTTGTGAATATCCTTGTGTTTGTACACACTGCCTCCAATCACCAAATCGTTGAATGCACAGAATTCTGTGAGCAGTTCTCCATTCTCATTCACTGATTCACTGAGTGCTTCTCGACCCACAATGAGTTCTCTTCCTGTGTTGTCCGCTCCTAGTTTGACATTCGTGTCACCCATTAGAATGAGTTTTGATGTTGCCATCTGGGGTGAGGTCTTGTCTTGTACTGATTGCAGTTGTCTGTAGAATTCCTCCTTCTTCTTTTGATCTGCATTGTTTGTAGGTTTGTAGAGTAGCACTGTATGACTGTAACTTTCCTCCCTCTTGAGTTGAATCTTGCTGTCATGATCATGATGCTGCTGGAGGAGATTGGTTCCCACTGTATGAGAGAGAGCCTTTGATGCTGTTGGAAGTGGGACATCATAATAGCCACTCCCTCAGTGTGCTCATGGTTGTCGTCTGGGTGACAATATAGGAGTAGATCATTGACTCCCCTCCATTTGGCAGTTCGGAGAGTCCACTTCCATTCCATCTACTTTCACAGATTCCAAGCACTTCTATGCCATACTTTCCCATCTCTTTTGCAATCTGGGCAGCCTTGCTAGTTTCAAACACAGTGCAGTCATTCCATGTCCCTATGTTTACTTTTGCTTTCATCGAGAGAGGGGAGACACATCGACCAATTGGCTTCTCGAAGGCTTTCACCGACCGGTGTCACTTCGTCTCTCCGATTCCAGTGAGGAATAAATTTATTTTTTGTATCTCGTCTGTGCTTTGAAGTTTCTTCAGCGGTTTGATTGTTTTTCCGGGGTAGGGTTACTAGCTTTTATGTCCAACCTTCCTTCTTTAATCCAGGCTTAGGAACAGATAGTAAACTGGTGAACAAGAAGAGGTTGAGGTAATATGTTGTATGCTATCTTCAGAAAAATGATTGATTTGATCTTTCAACTGCCGAGTACTAATTGTCTTAATCTATGAAAACCATCTGTTAGCGTAGCAATTTTGTGCAATTTATCCCATATTAGATGGTGGGTATTGATACTAAAACTTGGAAGACAGCAAATTAACTTACTTCTCATACTGAGCTGTAAATCTTCTGCATTGTTTTATATGTAAAGTGGCCCTGGAGAGAAGACGATAAGATGAATTCAATACGCAGCAATTGTATTAAAAACCCAGTGTGACATTGAGAACAAGAATATTCAGTGAACAGGCTCTATTCAGTGAATTTATTCTCAAGCTGTACATATATATATATATATATATATATATATATATATATATATATATATATATATATATATATATATTATATATGCATCATATTTGAAAAACTATATTGTATAAAGAAATTTAAACAACAACAATAATAATAATGGTGATAAATATGCTTATGATTATGATAACAGTTGAAATACTAATGATAACAAAGTAGATAATATTTGCTATGTACATCAGCATGTTTATCCTAAATTTGCAGTTGTAAAGTTGCCTGGTAACTCTGTACGTCCTGTCTGGGCAGTCATTTCAGCCAGAAAATTTTTTATCAGTTGACGGATTAACGGGACCCCTTGCAATTCGGAAATACTTTGTTCATGTATCAAGAATAGTGATGCTATGTAATTGCTGCTCGTACAGGCAGAAGTGAAATTTCATCAGTTTGACTATCTGAGATTGATATGGTTCGGTAGACTTGTACTGATACTCAATGATGATTGAAGGTGAAATGAAAATCTTGGCCACTACAGGATTTGAACCAGTCAACTTGGAGTTACCGGTTCGATGGTCTACTAACTGAGCTGCGAGACAATTGCTGAACAGATCCTGATTTCACTTCAGTCATCAAGAGTTTTGGCCGACTGACATGTAAATTTGTGGTGCATTACTGTCGCTGAATAGTATTCATACAAAAATTGACTATGGACAGTCTTATCAAATATAAAGAGGACTGTTACTTTCTATCTACTTGCAGGTTTTTTATGTAGTAGCCTTCGCCCGACCTCAACATTCCTCACACTATGATTCCATGAAAAGCAAGCAATGTCATAAAAACACCTGTGATCAAGGCCTCGTAACCGCTTTATGTCATCTACTTCTCAAGGCCGTGTCTCAACCGTATAACAGTACAGAATGGACTTCAGTGCAGTATACTTGTCCTTTGATAGATAGTCGGATATCTCCCCAGTCGGCAACACATATGACGGAAATCGTAAGCGCTGAACGAACCTTCTTAATCCGACTGAGATTTTGTCAGTAACCACCTTTTTCAGGCTGATTCAACTCCCGATATGAGTGAGTTGGTCAACGCATTCCACAGCTTCAATCTCTATCCTTAGACCAGAAGTAGTTGCAAACCTGCCCTGAAGTATCTCTTGATATATGACGGGTGTGAGACTCATATCAAATATAGTCAGATTTCTGCTCAACGCGTTCATAAGACCCTGCATTTTGTCAGCGTCTTCACCAAGCAGGACAACATCATCTGCATACTACAAGTCAGTCAGATGACCTCCAGGGAGTTGATCGATCCCTGTGAAGTCAGATATACCAAAGGTTATGTCCCTTAGCATGTCTATCACGACGTTAACAGGAACAGTGACAGTGGATATACCTAGCGGACAACATTATTTGTCATCGATTCCAATGACAACTCTCCATAAGCCTGAACACGGCTGCATAAGTCCCAGTACACAGCTTTGATTAGCGTTATATACTTGCTCAGTACTACCCTCATTGTCAGATACTTACATAACAGCCTACGATCAACAGAGTCAAATCGTGCATTCAGGCCAACAGATATGACAAGTGACGGCCACCAGCAAGTATGCCTGTGTTCCACAATCCGTCAAAGGGTAAACATATGATTGATGCACTTACGCGTCCACAGCTGAAACCTGTCTAGCTTCCTCCAGTTAGCTGTTCTCGAGCTCCAGCTGGGTGTCGGATAGCCATACGACCCAGGATCTTGGACACAATATTGGTCAGACTAATTCCCTTATGACTGTCACACGAAGACTTCTCTCCCTGCTCATAGACTGGGATGATTACTGAACTAGACCAGTCTGATGACACTACCTCTGATTCCCATACACTACGCAGTACTTCAGTCACTTCAATCAGCAACTTCCTACCTCCATCCTTGAAAACTTCAGGTGGCAAACTGTCAGATCCTGCTGCTTCGCATCGTTTCAGGTTGGATATAGCTTTCTCAGCTTCAAGGATAGTTGGAGGACCGACATCTACGTGCCATTCAGGTTCAGGCTGAATGTTGGGTTGTGGAAGCGTTTCTGAGTGTCAGTTGAACTGTGCATCAAAGTATTCTCCCCAATGTTCTGGTTGTCTATCCTGGAGGTTATCAGCGTCCCACCCTTTTTGGGTGATGGTTTCACTCACCATCGTCTTCCTATTGCTAGTATCCTTAATAAGCATAAATAGTTGCAGTGTAACCCACCGTTTATGCCTTCTCCATCTCTCAAGCTTTCGTCATATACCATTTGCTTGCAATCGACGCGAAAGCTCTTGTTCAGTTTATGTTTGAGTTGTTTTTGCTCTTCATTATGGTGAGAGCCAGTGGAATGAGTCTTCTTGCGTCAGTCATTTCGGATGACGTTACGGAAATGAAATGACGTTTGCTAACCAGTGTTGGTTGTCGGCAAGTGTGCCTGTTTTCCAGAATCTGTGGAGAATGAATGTGAGTGCATGCATTACCTTAGAAGCTGCTGACATCCACTGGCCATTTCCAACCACTCGCTGACGGTCGGCTACGGTTCTCATCGCTGTTTTTACAGCAGACATGAGATGGCACCAGCTTTCTTCTGGATAATTTATGTCGTTATGTACCAGTAACTTTCTGGCAGAAAGAAGCACTCATAATGGTCTTCCGGCCACAGTTTCCCCACCCTAATTTAAATGCATACATATGCAAGCTCGAACTACTGAGTGACCGTTGTTGAAACACGTGCTCCAGCAGAAGTGATAGCCTTCCGACAACCCTCTCTGGTGGTAAACGATTGCAATATAGTGTCTACCGTCTAGTTAAAGTTGTTGGACGCCATGCTAGACAAAGTCTGCTCTGTGTGGAATTCCTGCTCGCCAGAAATAGATGATTATCTGATCAGTTGTAGTAGGCGAACTTCATTATCTGTTCTTTTCTCTGGGATTCTGAAAGTGCCTTTCTGTCTGATTTAAGCCATTACGTAGGTCGGAATCCATAGTTGTCTCACGCTTGTAAACAGGCCTTGCTGATAAGTGCAGAAAATTGCGAAACCCAAGTTCAAAGTCTCTAGTCGATTAAATCTGCATGACTTATAAGTTTCTCACGTATGTCACCAGTATCATCCACACTGTTCATACGTGAATTGAAATGTGTAAAACGTCCGAATCTGCAAAACGACTAAAGAATTCAAATAAATTATTCAGTAGTTGTATCTTATCAGAAGCTGATCCAGGAACTACACTTTAGTCCTCTACAAAGATGGTTGTCTGATATAAGTTGATTGAAAAAACCTAATTTTCGCAGCTGTGCATTCTTACAAGAGATAGGATATTGTGGAACAACCTACAGTTACTTGTTCAAGTACCTTATGTAACAAAAAATAGGCTCATGAAGAAGGATGGAGACGTCACTTATAATGACATGAGTAATACACAGTATGTGAATAAAACGCTAGAAAATTTGACTGTCTAGAATGGATGTTAAGGATTTTACCACGACCACAACATTGGTAGATGCTGGACAAACTACTTTCGAACACAGTTTGGTTACACTCCAACTGAATACAAATGGCTTATTCATATACCTTTGGAACAGTTCATAAGAACCAAATACATAACCTTCCAAACGGAAAGAGCTATACTTCCCAGAGGTGAAGACATACTTCTGTTGTCTTACTGTCAACTAGACCGTATAATTTCTGCACTTCGCATGCAAGATAGTGACGTAACCAGTGTAATCAGTTCCATGGGTGCTACCTAACTGGCAAACCCACACTGGGGGTCTACGGAATCAGTTCGCTTATCACACACTGATAAATAACCTTACAGTAAGAGATTAGTATTCGACGACTGGCATAACAAGAGATACTATTTGTTAACTTTGATCATATTCACGAATAATAAAGGCCTAAATTTTACATTCATCAGCAGCATAGCTTTTTCAGCATTTGAATGACTAAGTTTTTAAACATCTCCATTTTTCGATTCTGTTCAAAAACTCTCCATACGAACTAGTTCTGCAGCAGAATTACTCAAATGTTTTTTCATCTCCTATGCCTACTTTTCTAATTCTCGAGAAAAGTGAATTTTTAAAACTTCTCTTTTTGCCAAAGTGAACTCAACTTCTAAAGTTGACAAACTATCTACTGTGTTGTTTTATAAAAAGAATCTCTAAGATGGTGAATACCTATTCCTTCTTTGGAACTGAACTGGAAAAAAAATCGAGAAAACTTCGCCGAGGAAATTTTTTCGTTATCACTTTCATTTAACCCACCATAATGTTCCATACATCCTGTAGCAAATAAACTAACATGCAGCCAAAAATAGTCTTATTTCTAGATGTGAAGTGGTATTTGCTTTAGTTTACAAAAACGTTTGAAGATAGTAATCGTCACGCTAAAGTCTGAGAAGCATTTATGTCATATGACTGAAAGCTGCATGTGTGTGAACTAAATTACAACGGATTGCCAACTCGTTCCTGTCCATCATCGCCAGTTTTGTCAACTCCTTGGAAAGTGTTCTTCATGAATCTTTTCGAGCCTAACATTTAATTAAATGAACTGTCATGCATATCCTGTGATAAATCTACAATAAGTGTATCAAGTAATTATTTTGGACGAACAGGTTCGGAAAGATATGCTGTTTACAACACAAAAGCCTCAGATTTTGTACATCTACAATGCGAACTGTTGCTCTGCTAAGATTTTGCACTATCTACTAGTTCCCATGAAGAGTAGTTCCAATAAACCTGATATAACGACTGACGGTTAACTTTTGGCAGATTTAGGTTGTCTTTTGATTAGATATACTGGCTGTCCTGAAGACTATATATAGAATTACTATCAGTGTATAGTAAACTCACCTAGTTTACTATCTGTTCCTAAGCCTGGATTAAAGAAGGAAGGTTGGACATAAAAGCTAGTAACCCTACCCCGGAAAAACAATCAAACCGCTGAAGAAACTTCAAAGCACAGACGAGATACAAAAAATAAATTTATTCCTCACTGGAATCGGAGAGACGAAGTGACACCGGTCGGTGAAAGCCTTCGAGAAGCCAATTGGTCGATGTGTCTCCCCTCTCTCGATGAAAGCAAAAGTAAACATAGGGACATGGAATGACTGCACTGTGTTTGAAACTAGCAAGGCTGCCCAGATTGCAAAAGAGATGGGAAAGTATGGCATAGAAGTGCTTGGAATCTGTGAAAGTAGATGGAATGGAAGTGGACTCTCCGAACTGCCAAATGGAGGGGAGTCAATGATCTACTCCTATATTGTCACCCAGACGACAACCATGAGCACACTGAGGGAGTGGCTATTATGATGTCCCACTTCCAACAGCATCAAAGGCTCTCTCTCATACAGTGGGAACCAATCTCCTCCAGCAGCATCATGATCATGACAGCAAGATTCAACTCAAGAGGGAGGAAAGTTACAGTCATACAGTGCTACTCTACAAACCTACAAACAATGCAGATCAAAAGAAGAAGGAGGAATTCTACAGACAACTGCAATCAGTACAAGACAAGACCTCACCCCAGATGGCAACATCAAAACTCATTCTAATGGGTGACACGAATGTCAAACTAGGAGCGGACAACACAGGAAGAGAACTCATTGTGGGTCGAGAAGCACTCAGTGAATCAGTGAATGAGAATGGAGAACTGCTCACAGAATTCTGTGCATTCAACGATTTGGTGATTGGAGGCAGTGTGTACAAACACAAGGATATTCACAAAGTGACACGGACTTCACCAAATGGATACACTACACTAAAACTCAGATTGACTTCATTTCAACCTGAAGAAAGTGGAGACGCAGCTTACTGGACACAAGATCAAGAAGAGGAGCAGATGTAGGTTTACACCGATCACTATCTGGTGGAAGGAACCTAACTTCAAAATCAAGTTGAAAGCCTTCAAAGAAGCTGGTGATGATAGACCACAGTTGAAGTTCAGCACGCAGAACAGAAACTGAAGGACGAAACTCAAAAGGACATCTTCACGTTGTGAATCATCAGGAAAAAGTGGGAGGCATTAAGCAACAGTCTGAAGGAACCTGTGTGGAAGAACATTGGAACTCTTTGAAAGGGACGTGGAAGGAAACCTGCATAACTGTGCTGGGAAGGAAGAAGAAACCAACCAACCACGAAGGTATCGCTCAATAAGTATGCAGAAGGAAGTGGAGATGGATTGGAATGGCATACAGTGAAAAGATCTTTTGGGGACATCACGCGCCAGGTCAGGCCCTCGTGTGGAACCCAAAGGGGAAACGACGAGTTGGGAGTGCGAGAGCGACATGGAGGAAGAAATGAAATCTTCTAGCAGTTGTGGAGCCAAGTTAAAAAGACTGCAAAGGAGGGAGTGAGGTAGCGACGTGCTACCGAAGCTCTATGTTCCACTAGGAACTTAAGGGAGAAATAATAATCAGTAATCAGTGTGTATAATGTCTGTTACACAAATGTTAGCTATAACTTTCGAACCTCAATAGCTACTAACGTTTTTGAAGCACTGGAAATCCAAGACTAGGCAGCTTTTCAGGAAATTAAGATTGATTAATCGCCAGTATGAAGAAGTGTTTTACACATTCAGTTAACGTCTGCTTCGGTTTGTGATGTTGGTTGGCTTAGTGAGGTAGAGGTCATATTACGATAATTAAACAAATACAATAGCAAAGGGATAGACGAAATCTACGTAGAACCTTGCACGCAATCGCATTAGTTCAGGTTGACACAAGGCAACTTCACATCAGCATCCAAATAAAAGGTGGATACAAAAAGATTCACATCAAACTAGACAAACGCATATGAGAGGGAACGGAATTTGAAGTTAAAAGTTAGCGCAAATATTCAGGCTTTCGGAGATATCAAGGGGTGAATACATCAGCACCATTGTTACCGATTTTCAGCCATTTCACCAACAGTCATCAACCATTGATTGCTATGATGTCGAGGACCTCAGTCACAGTCTACATCTCCCTACACGACTAAGACCAACAGCCATGAACTGGTGTCATATTTTGGTTTGGTCAACCCGAATCCTCTCCCAATCTAATCGAATCCCTTTTAGCATGGCATATGGAGGTATACGGTGGCTAAGGATACATATCCAAGTTACCTCAGTCGCTGAAGGTTCACCAAACCACGAAATCGCTGGTTATAAGTATTTGGGATTTCGGTTCCACTGTTAGGTGGTCAACTTTCAATTCCTTTCAGCTCATTTCAACTAGGCAGCCAGTTATCAATACATTCCATTAAACATCAAGTAAGGGTCATAACGCAATGTGTTTAAACCGGTACACAATATTACAGTTTAACTAGTAGAGTGTGGCTGATACAGAACCGCATGCCAGTGTGAAATATAGATATAATAAAGGCCAGGCAAGATGATTAGAAATCAATCCAGTTGTGTTCAAATAAGGGCAAATAATTATTACTTCGGTCGGCTGCAGACCATTACATCCTCATTCTTTTACTTTCTGATCCTACAATCTTTTTCGTTACTGTTTAGTTAAGAAATCTGGCACATTAAATAAATGTATTCGGCTTCACAATGATTTGGGGATTTTAAATCTGCGTTGAATCCTAACCTACAGAACATTACAGTTTGCAACTATATATTGCGAAAAAGACTGATTGAGTGAAGAAATATATTCCCTTTCAGAAGTAGTATTCATCATGGACTGACATCAGTTGGGGGACCATTGGGAATCTGGGAGCACTGGACAGCTGTTTCGTCCTAGCATGGGACTCCTCAGCAGTACGTACCCACGACCCGACTAGGGGTCGAACTCAGGACCTTCAGGTCTCACGGCGAACGCGCTAACCATTCAGCCACTGGGTCGGTTTCCAGTGGTTCACAGTTCCCAACTTCTGTCAATTCACGACATAGCGCGACTGTCCTGAGTTCGACCCCTAGCCGGGTCGTGGGTGCAATACATGCGACTCAAAAATAAGTGAAAGAATTTCAATACATCTGTTGACTTATCGACAAGATGGGTTTGTAATTGGGCGAGCCAGCTGGAAAGTGATGAAGTAGAAAACACATGTACCAGCTTGAATGAGATACATTGACTAAAATACTTACCCCCCTTTGAGTCCAACGATGTCATTTTCGAAAACTGTGGCTCGGTGGTTTAGGGAGACGACAACCAACCGTTGGGTCACTGGTTCCAGCCCCACTCTACATACCAAGGTAGTGTCCCTAGCCCTCGCACAATAGGTGTCGTTCATCGCCTACTGAACGGATGCGAACAAGACAGCTGGGTGAGTTTCCTTCGTTTTAGATGACTGGATAATATGTGGAGGGTTCTA
Source organism: Heterobilharzia americana (assembly GCA_944470555.2). Classification (NCBI taxonomy): domain Eukaryota; kingdom Metazoa; phylum Platyhelminthes; class Trematoda; order Strigeidida; family Schistosomatidae; genus Heterobilharzia; species Heterobilharzia americana. Next base: position 77,685,645 of record OX104130.1, on the reverse strand, counting down.
TAGTAAGCTGTGAATCAGGCCTATTGTTTAAGGATTGATAACACTTCTAAAACCAACAATCCAATGAATGTATTCACCAACCTATACTAACTGTGTGGTCGACGAGATAAACATGTCGAGAAATACAGAGCTTTGACCCAAAGTTCACTTGAAAAAACATAACTATCAAAGATTGAATTATGTATATCTTCAGAGCATCACAAGTAAGAAGAAAAAAGTCAAAACCCACTTCAGCAACCTTTTGCACATTCATTCAGAAAGCGATAAACCATACATATTGTGCGAGGGATAATGGTACTAACTGGTTGCTCAAACTTCGGTAGGTGGAGCTGCGTTCGAACCCGTGACCTGTCCGTCGGAAATCAAGTGTCTAAGCCAATGACCTACAGCGAGAAGAAACCACCAAGTTACCAATGTTGATGTTAAACACAGAATTCTGGTTGGGGAGGGTAAGTCAATTTACATATGTTACAACTGTCTAACTAACTGCATTGACTGAAGAGTAGTAGAATCAATGAAGTATCATAAAACGGAGATAAGAGTGCAATGTTAGGCCATGAAAACACCAACTCTTGATTTATACTCTACTGTTGTTTTCAAATTAAACGTAAAAGTAGTTGTTTGAAGACTAGGTAATACGTCCTGAAACTGACATCGAAACGAAACGCACTCAGCGACCTTGGGCACATCCTTGCAGCAGTCAGCAACGAGCCACACCCATTGTGTTAGGGTTAGTGATACCACCTGAATGCCCAATCCTCAGAAGGTGGGGCGGGGCTCAAACCCGTGACTCGGCAGCTGATAGTCATTTCCCTAAATCACTGAGCCACAGCTCTACTGAAACTGACCACTCTTTCATGTACTTTCAGTCTTGAATACTGCACTTTCTCAAATCATTTAGTATTTCATTTTTGTGAATTCTTCATCGTTGGAGCGTTAAAAAGTGGGAGAACGTGAATACATACACACATGTCAATACACAAAGCTGTACACCAGTCCCCTCGAATGGTTAGTAGCGTCATCATCCAGTTCGTCGTTACTCGTAAGGTCCTTTCAAATGTCCACAAATATACAACAATGTGAAAAAACCTCCAACTTTAAAATATCTATTTATATAATATTATGGTTCTTGATCTCGTTTCCTTGAAATAAACAGGCTGACACACAGATAGATAAAATGAGGACACTACAAGTCGGTGCAATTTTGTACAAATGGATTAAAAGAATTCCGAAGACGATAAACGAAATAACGATGCCTAGTTATAAAATAAATAATGTAAAAGATATTTATACATAGTTTCTTGTAGTATGAGGGAATAATTACGACCACCGTAGGATTAAGGGGATTGGTTGTTGTGTATACACTTCAGTAGGCGAATAAACATTCAGGATGTGTATGTTGACGACTGACCATCACAGGAGGCGGTTCGATGCAGTATTGGGCTTTAAAGTATCTAGTGAATTAATATCAGGAGCTGTAGTAGGCGGACTCAGCGTGTTTTCTCCCGTAAACTTGCTCGAGAGCTGGTAACTGTTGCTGTACACGTTAAATCAGTAGCAGTAGGAATCCAGTTGGAACTAGCTGTTACACATAATTTCTCCATAGGTGAAATGTCTATCTTATGAACACCACCTCCACCAAAATCAGGTCCACGGGATTTAACTGGTTCCTTTAAACGCCACTTAAAATATTCGTAAACTGACCATGATAATGCAGTGCCAGGAACAGCTGTAAGGACTCGAGCACTCATACCTCGAGCGAATCCCTTTAAACCGGTCATTGCATATACAGATCTAGCTGTACTGAATAATCCTCGGAATTCAGGTTTGAGTGATTGTGAAAAGTGACCACGATACAAATTCGTAGGAATACACTGGTCCTGTAAAAAGATAAAGATAGTTTCTGAGTAGTAAATTAATCAACAACAAAATTGATTTTCTTTCAAAAAGTTGAATTCTAGTGTCAAAATTTACCAAGAAATCAGGCAAATAAGTTCTTGGTCATCGAAAGACTTTGATAAAAAAAATTCTCATATCATGAAACAAAAGTCAATATGAATGGAGAATATTTTATTTAATGGATTTTCTGTAGGTTCGAATAAGCGTTCATCACATTAAACGTCCAGTTTGGGATACATACATTTCTTTCAAAATATAAGATGAGTTCAAGAGTGTAAGCAAATCAATTTGAAATTTGTTGGTCTTTCTTGGATGACTTATGACGATTGTGATGGTGAGTTCAACATGACAGTGACTGACTAGCTCATAAAACCAAAGTAGAACCTTGCATACAGGTGCATCAGCCTAAGTTGCCACACTTCACAGTAGTACACAAACAACAGGTGGATAGAAAAAGACTGATAACAAAGTAGACAAAGTTGTCTGAGAGAATAAATAATCTGCAGATAACGGGTAGTGCGAATATTCAAGCTGCAGATATCAAGCAGTGAATACATCTATCCCACTGAAACCAACAAATCTCGACCACTACTTCCTGTTGTTTCGAGGACCCGAACCATGTAGTCTACATCCCTCTACAGAGCTCACGTCATCAGTAAGATACTTCATCGACCAATACCATGTCTTCAACTGACCGCGCTGAACCATCTTCCAACCTTACCCAACTTCCTCTGGTATCACACGTCGAGGTAGATGGTGATTCGACATGCGTAGTACATGTCCAAGCCATCTCAGTCAACTAAGGTTTAAAACCTCAACAATCAATTTGACTATCTTGCCCGATACCCTACACCTGACCTCAACATCGCTCACACGATGATTCCGCTAAATGTGAACAATGCTACAAAGACACCTATAATAAAAAACTGTAGCCGCTTCACGTCTTCTAATTTTCACGGCCATTTCTAACAACCATATAACAGGATAGAACCAAAGGGAGAGCAGTATACTCATCATTTGATAGATAGTTGGATATCTCACTAGTCGGTGCCACGTCAATCAAGTTGGAAAATGTCAAACAAGCCTTCTGTATCTGAAATGAGGTTTAGTCAACAATGAATCGGTTCGGGTTGATGCAACCCTCCAAGTGAAGTGGTCGACACACCTCACCACATCACTCCCTATCATTAAACTGGGAGTACTTACAACAGACAAGTCCTGCAGCATCACCTTAAATTTCACAGGTGCCAGGGAAACGCATAGGAAACATACTCAGATTTCTGCTCAACGCGTTCACAAGACCCTGCATTGAGTCAGCGTTTTCACCTAACAGGACAATACTGTCTGCATACTTCAAGTCAACCAGATGACCTGCAGGGAGTAAATCGATTCCTGTGAAGTCAGATATGCCTCAGGTTGTCCATTGGTACACCTATGACGAAGTTGAATAGGAACGGTAGTGAACCTCCCTGGCGGACACAACTAGTTGTCGTCAATTCACATGACGACTTTCTATAAGCCATTACAACAGCAGAACGAAAAATGACCGCAACAAGCAAAAACGGAAGGAAAAACATGTATGTGGTAGGGAGTCAGAGTAATACAGGAAAATCGTATGAACGAGGCTGATGGTAATAGAAACGGAGCGTGTACCGCTAATCGTAAGAGAGTACTATAGTAACGAAGCGTAATATTAACCAGAGTTGTTAATGTTGGTCTATGCAAAAATTTAACGAAGATGACAAACAACAATTTCAAATGGTCGTTAAAACAAGAAACAAAGCAAAATATTAAAACTAGAATTATGGCAAAAGACAAAGTTGAAGGAAAACATGTTAGTACGGAAATCATTTAGTATATGAAAGACTAAGGGAGGAGTGATGCCTAAACACATTCATTCTGAATGCGGAGTATAAATTTGTTTGATATGATAGCTACAGCTTCAGCTATGCAAAGACGTAAACGAATTGCATTTGGTAGTTGTTTGGTACTTGTCGTTTACTGTAGCTATACAAGATCGAATTGCTAGACCTCCTTTGGAAGGTGAGCGCCTACGCGGATTCCTCGATGCTGCCAGATATTCATGATCTTGCAATCCCCTTGATGACAAGCAGTGGAATCTAGGACGCGTGTTTCGTCCGACTGCGGACTTGGCAGCCGGCTGTACTTGCACCTCAGTGGACAATGTTATCCCCACTAAGACTCAGACCCAGTACCTATTGCTTCAAACACCAAACGGGAAATTATAAGTATCAAAACAACAACTGATACCCGCTGCATAATAGGTGGCTCCCGTGTCTCAGTGGTTTAGTGGATAGCGCTCTTGCGTTTGAAGCGTAGGGTATTGAGGTTCGAGTCTCAGTGGGAGCGACACCACTCTGGGGTGCAGGTACATTCAGTTAACAAGTCCCAGATTCCAGTGTTAGTCATCAAGGTGGATGCATTTAGTAGTGTTTTCGGTACATGCTAATTCACAGTAAAAGCTGTAATAACATCTATGTACTTACTTGATACGTTAGTATAAAACCATCGAATGACATTTCTGAATAACGATACACAAAGATTTATTCAAAGCTAAATTCACAATCCCTGTTGTTATATAAGTGTACATCCTTTTGAAAGATAAGTGAAAATTAAGGTCAATAGAGGCTGCCAAAACAACCCTAATACCGTTTATTTCAGATCAACTCTATGACCACCTCTGTTAGCTTCACTGAGCCATTATGATGAAACGAGCTGTTCAGATTGCGAACTTGTGGTTTGGAATGTAAAAGAATAGAAGAAAGGTTAAAGTAGGTGACGTAACAACATTTCCATTGTCTCCGTAAAGTGTAATCACTAAGGAAGTGTAACAATGAGAACTATCCTTTTGAAAGCATATATAGGACATAGTTGGCAATGTCAAACTGAAAGAGATTTAACATTTCGCTACGTTATATTTTACGATTGTTCTGCTTTTCAGTTTCAAATCAAAATTTTCTAAGGTGCACATTATTCATTTCACTCATCTAGTCAATGGAAATTCGCTAATTTCTCACAGTTACATAATCTATGAGGTTCTGAACCTTCATCGAATGAAGTGGCTTGGTTATGTGTTGCACACACCAAGCCACTTCCTACATCGACGTGCAATGCAGATAGGAGTTGGATTAGGTTGGAAGAAGGTTGAGGGTGGCCAGACAAAGACGTGGTACCACTCAATGAAGTCCTTGGCTGTCTGTTTGAGCTGTGTGGGGAGATGTGGACTGTTTGACTAGGGTCCCAGAGACCACTGTTTTATTTTTATCATTATGTTATTATTATTCAAACACAAACATGGTATAGAAAGGGTACCAAGAAATGCGCCGCCGAACAAAATAATATAATAACACTATGAAGACATAAAGTGAAGGGAAGTGAACAAAGAAAGAAAACCACAATAGGGATGGGCTGAATCGACAGGTTATGCCACTCTGGCTTTCGATATCCGGTTAGAGATTTCATCACTCATAACTACTCAGATACATGAGCGTTTCGACTACTTCCAATGGCTCACCACCGAGGGTGAGTGCAGGCACAGACTCTTGCCAATTTCGTGAAGGTACTTTGCACTTCGATGATGCAAAGCATATACCACACTTAAGTCCGATTTGAGTAGCTCATGAGTTATCGGACAGTAAGACGATAAGGTCCGCACATTCAAGGTCGAATAGCCGTTCTCCGGGTAGCAGATCTACACCACCATCACGCACTTCTTTCAAAACTGTCTCAATAATGTCATCGAAGGCAAAGTTAAAGAGGAATAAAGAAGTCATACAACCCTATCTAACCTCACTTCTTGTTTGGAACAATGGAGACAAGTGGTTCTATCCCCTCACTTTGCCTGAGGTGTTTTTATATAGGGCTTTCGGGATGTTAATGAGTTACTTAGGCATGCCCTCTTTAAGAGAAAAATCCAGAGTACAGATCTGTCTAGCGAATCGAAGGCAGCCATAATATAAAGAAACACGACAAATGTTGGCCTCCAATAGGTGTGACGAAGTTTAAGCATTTGGCAGAGGGTAAAAACACATGATCAATGCGTCCACCACCCGGATGAAACCCAGCCTGCTCTTTGCCAATCATTTCCTCACGTGTTTTGCAAAGTCTTCGAAGTATGATAGCAGTCAATACTTTCGACGCGACTGGTAACAGACTAATACCCCGTTGATTGTCACATATTACGTAGACCGTTTTTAAAGATGGGCACAATGATGGCGTCATCCCAGAGGGATGGAACACTCTGTCTGCCATACTTTCTCAAACAATCTAGTCGGTTCCCTGACTAAGGTTGCTCCTCCATCCTTAGAAAGAGCCGGGGTAAGATGTCCGCGCCAGGTGCATTGGGACGTTCAGAACTTGCAGTTCCTTATGGACTTTCACTTCGTAAGGTGGGCCAGCATTAACTGATGATAGAGCACGATACACTGAAGTTGATAATGCTGGAGCTGTGGGTCAGCTGAACTGATCTTCGGAGTGCTCCGTCCAGCGTTCTAGGCTTCTTTGAAGATTGTTTAACGGCGTACCATCTACCATCTCACTGACACCAGGCTTCTTGTAACCAGTGGCTCGGATGAGCTGGAACAACTTCCAGTTATTGTTCGATGTAGCCTTGCTTCCATCTCACTTGTGCGTACTGATCACCAAGCCTTACAGTAATCTTTCGCGTAAGAGACTTACGCAAACCACTGTACTCTTCCTCCGCCGTAATGCTTTGACGGGCGTCAAGATGTCATAGAGAATCAATGTTTATTAGCTGGACGTTCTTTTAAGCCCCCAGCAGCTTTAATCGCCTTTCTCATGGGATCCTGCAAGTGAAGCCAGTGCTTCTCTACATTTCCTGGAGGATCAGTAGCTAACCTTAAATCTAGTTCGGATAGGCATTTAGTAACAATATTAGGTGCAACTTATTAGCTTGCATCTACCTGTTTAGGACGACTATTTTGATGACCACCAAAACACAATATGACCTTAGCAAACACTAAAGCACGATCAGAGTCCAGACAAGTACTCCATAAGGAGCGACAGTCACGTATGCACCTACGCTATTGGAAGCTGATTGCAATATGATCTACTTGAGTCCAGGCTTGAGTGGTAGAGAGAGGATGCCAGGCAGCCTAACGGCAATGACTGTCCTGGAAGTTTCTGCTGGCTAGAAATGGGTTGTGATCTGCTCAAGGCTGCAGAAGAAGATCACCACTATCCGACCTGCAGCAAATAGTCCCCATCGGCCACCCCAACGGATCTCATCTGAGACTAGACGCCCGACCTGTGCATTCAAGTCCCCAGCTAGCACAGCGATATCTGTCGAGCGCACTTGGTGTAGAAGGTTACTCAGTTGATGATGATAGAACTCATGCTTGGTTGCATCTGGCCTGTAATCTGCCGGAGTATATGCAAAGATAACAAAGAGACATTGTTTATCTTGCCGGTTACCTTTTACTTTCTAACCTAATAACACACAAACGACTGTTGGTTGGGATCCAGTCGGGTGGTGCAGCTTCAACTCTAGCGACCAATGAGACACGGATACCGACACCATCGACGCCAGTTGCCCAATGCCACAGGGTCTCCGGACAAGCGCACATGAGACATACTTTTCGAGCTGGTAGATGAGAAACTTGTTCGAAGCACTTCACTGGAATCTAGTATGCGAGTTTCTAAGATGCAGCATACACCAACAGCGAGGCTTCCCAAAGTCATAGCCAAATATTCCCGTTGTCCGATCTGCATCAAGGTGAGAAAGTTAAAGACGGCGGGCTTAAACGGTATACATGGTTTCAGGACAGCTGTCAGATATCTCAACGGAGAGCAGCTTTATACAGTTCATATGGAAAAACAAAACAACATAACAATAAATTGAACAATTAGTTATAGTGTTTGCAGTTCGGAAGGCTTGAATATTTATAGAAAAGTTAGGTGAGCGCTTCAAAATCTTCATGTTGTACTGCAATTTCACACTTCATCATATGAGGGCTGCGATACTGTCTGGGCTCGCCGACCAAACCAAGTGGTTGTCTTAGGGAACCACCCCTCGAGTCTTTGACTTCAAGTCTAACCCATAAAGTAGTGGAGCAACACGAAGAGCTGCAATCCCATGGTTGCCAGTAACCAAAATAGGTTTATACGCCATTTGTTCCTTCTGGAACCCCGAGCCTACGTGTATCATTGGTTTGAAACCAAGGTTTTCCAACTCCCTTAGGTGGACCCTCAGTATCTAGTGATAAGCGCCGGACATTCTTGAGACCATAGGAATCAGTAGTTGAAGACTCTTGATGACATGGTTCAAAATCGGCCACAGCTGAGAAAATGCGTTCACTGCTCGATGTCTTCTAAAGCTTGAATATTCGCACTAACCGTTATCTTTAAATTGTTTACCGTCTCACACAACTTTGTCGACCTTGATATCACTCTTATTTCATCTTGTTCTTTGTATGCTACTGTGAAGTGTGGCAACTTGAACCAATGCGCTTGTGTGCAAGGTTTACGTTGACTATCTATCTGTCTGTCGTTCAAACAGCTGGGCCATAGGATTCGAGGTCCACAATCCCTACTAACGTTCGGTTCGCCACGTAGAATCATTAACCCCTACACACAATAAATACAGCTCACGACCTAGCATAAGAAAAGGTATCTGATTCCCAACTTGCATCAATGACAACCATCATAAACAGTTAGAATCTACCAGTAAAATGGAGGAGATCCGATCGCAGCAATACTGATATATCTACGTCTGATCTTCATGTACAACTCGAAAACCTTACAAGCATAAGACTTTCTTCCTTTGACTACATTTAGTCTATTTATAACTGTTGGGCTTCTTTCATTCCTTTAGTTTCGTTCTTCTGATTTTACCTAGATGTGCTTTTACATTTACGACATTCGTTCGAGTCATAGAAAATAATAAAGAAATTCACTGAATAAATTTGTTTCCCGTGATACCATCATCAGTAGCTGTACAATCACATTTAAATATATTTAGTGTGCAAATTTATCCATTAAAAATAGTCAGTAGTCGTCACAGAATAGTTCTTGGTAGGTTGTGGTCAGGAAAATAATGTAGGAATGAAAGTTACGTAAGAAACATGAAAGGAATTTGACAACATGAACAAGTAAGTGTGGACTGAAATCGAGAATTGAAGAATTCGTAACGGAATGAGTTATCAATGTGAAAGGGAATGAGAAATTAGTAATTGATCTCATGGTAATAAATAATGTAACTCAGCATATGCTGATGTTCAAGACTATAAGACGCACTTGTTATGTGACGGCCTATGATACTACCCGGCTGCTCAGACAGAGGTCGGTGGAGGAGGAATCGAACCGTAAACGCGTTGGTTGAAAGTAGAGTTCATAAGCCAATGACCTATATAGGTAGGTTGTCCAGTACTGATGCCAACATTATCCAGCATGGATCAGCGAAAATCAACACAGACTCATCAATAGCCTCGCATCCCAACATTTAGTTGACAGGGAACATACAGTTCGAGAAGATGAGGAGGAGTGTCATTAAACGTCTATCTTGCATTGGACTGCTGAATCTCTGGCAACACAAAAACTGGAACCAGAGTTGTATATGCAGGAACAACCTTGCTATTAAGTCCCTACTGACTACATAATTTATAAACTTGTCAATTCTTAAGTTTAACTAATCCTTTTCGAGTTTTATCTTGTTATTACAGTTCCGGTGCACTTTTACTGGCAACGGTTTACTCTTTCTTTTTTTTTGAATTCTTGATTTCAGCTCACACTTGTTCATCTTGTCAAATTATTTCCATGTCTCTCATGTAACTTCCGTTCATATATTATCTGCCTGGCTACAACCTACTAAGACCTATTCACTAGCAAATATTGTCACTTTTTATCAATAAATTTGGACACCAATTATGCTTAAATACGATTGTTTAACTGTAGAGGATAATATCGAAGACAACAAGTGTGTTCGCTGAAGTCCTTCTCCCTTTATACCTCAGTGAGAATATCTAAGTTTATAACACTGTAATACAGGATGCTTTGGTGTATATAAATGATGAGTAAATTCACGAATCTCAACTGATGAATCAGTAGGACAACAACAATCGAAACACATAAATAAGTCAGGTGAAACCAACTTGATAGTTTTTTTTTTAATAACAAATAACAAGATACTTACTTGTGTATTCAACAAAGTTTTACAAACATCTAAAGGGTTCGTGAAAGCGGCAGCAAAACAGCCAGCTATACCTCCTGATAAAACATGAGTCCAGGGTAGATACTGACGATTAGGATTTAGCACACTTTGTGCATGTTCATAACATACAAAGTGAATCGTCTGATAGGGTATATTCATTGATAATTGTGTAAAATAAGCTCTGTACAATGCACTGGGTCCCTCGGTTAAACATACTCGACGTAGGCAATCCAAGGTGTTGTGATATGGACTATTGTAAATTTGCAGACGTTGTTTTACAGCTGTGTTAATTACAAAATAGACAAGATAAGAACACATAATTAACAACTGATCTCAATGGAAAGCACTAATTGTCTCATTTCACGCCAATAAATGTATACACACTACTCAAAATAAACTAAGTTCATAAGTTCCTTGAAAAGACTACACACATGAGGCCATGGTCAACCGTTACGCAGTAATATCAGGTCCCAAGGTGATCTCAACTGACTGACTGAACGAGTAGCATGCTCTGCAATTTCTTGATGGATAGAACGAATGTGAATTGGCCTACAAAACTTGAGGTTATTCTGTACCAAAAAAACGATCAAAAGAAACACTGCATCAACACCAAATAAAATGTGGCTCAGATGTTATAGTAGTCCAATCAGCAATTTGTAGATGTTTATCGATGACATAATTTCAGTCGTAAACATTATTATTATTATTAGTCCCTTGGGTTCCTAATGGAACATAGGGCTTCAGTAGCACGTCTCCATTCCACTATGTTCTCTGAAATCTTTTGAACCTGGCTCCACGACAGCCCACAAGCTCTCATTTCCTCCTCATACGATCTCCTCCATGTCACCCTCACCTCGGACGCCCAACTCGTCGCTTCCCATGGGGATTCCACTCGAGTGACTGGCCTGGCGCGTGATGTCCCCAGTCGGCTTTCTCAGTGTATGCCCAATTCATCTCCACTTCCTTCTGCATATTTGTTGAGCGATAGGTTGTTGGTTGGTTCGTTCCCAGAGTGAGTTGCTTGTTGCTTATTCTTTCTGGCCATCTGAGCTTCAGTAGCGAGCGTAAGCAATTGTTGATGAATATCTGTAGTTTGTTGGAAATGTCTTTCGTAACGCGCCAAGTCTCTGAGCCATACACAAGCACTGACTTGACTGAAGTTGGTGTTGGAAATCCGAATCTTGTTAGTTTGTGTGACATTAGGCACAAGTCATCGTTGGCGAAATCCAAATCTTCTAGGTTCTTTTCCACAGTCCAGAGTATCCCCTTCTTCTCGTTCCTCACTGTTTATTGCATGGTCCAGTTCAGTCAACCACAATCAGGAATATCATGGGTGATTCTAGACAGTTTTGTTTCACCCCTGTCTTCACTTCAAAAGCATCACTGAGCTTCCCATTGTAAATTACTTGGCATGTGGTGTCTTCATATAGTTGTTGAATGAGGCTGATAAAGCTTTGCGGTATTCCGTAGTGTTGAAGCAACTGCCTGACAAATTACTTCTCGGTCGACGCTGTCAAAGTCCTTCTCAAAGTCGATGAAGTTGGGGTAGAGAGTTGACTACCATTCTATACTCTGTTCTATGTTGATGCCTAGCGTGGTGTTGCAATTTGGTCCGCACATGATTTGTACTTCCTGAAGCCAGCAAGCCAGCCTGTTCCAGTCGTAGTTTTGAATCCAGTGCATCCTTTAGTCTCTCCAGGATGATGCGGCTTAATATTTTGCTGGCTTTGGGTGGACAGGAGAGTGATTCCTCGCCAGTTCTTGCAAACACTGAGGTCTCCTTTCTTCGGCAGTTTGACAAGGTAACTCTTCTTCCAATCGCCAGGTACCTTCCCTTCCCTCCACACCTTCTGCATTAGTGGTGTGGTGTGAGCATGTCCGCTGTTGTCTCTGCGTCTGTTCTCAGTGCTTCTGGTGGGATCCCATCTGGTCCTGCTGCTTTCCCGCATTTCAGTAGCTTTATGGCGTTCAGGACTTCCATTTTTGTTGGAGGTTTTATGTTCACTTGTAGTTCAGCGGCTGTAGGTGGTATTTCTGGACGAAGTGCAGGTGGTAGTCGATTCAAGAGTTTCTTGAAGTGGTCGGCCCATTGTTTCCTTTGTTTCTCTTCTTTCGTAATTAAATCTCCGTGATCACCTTTTATTAGTTTCGTCTGCGTTCTCTTCCCAGATAGCAACCTAGTAGTAAATATTGGTCTCTGATAAAGGATTGTTTATGAGCAGGTGAAAACCTTGTGAGAATGTTACTCATTGGTTTAGGGAGATGACTTTCGATCACTGGGCAGTGGGTCAGAACCCCGCTGCACCTACTAAAGTTCAAGCACCCATGTTGTATCATTGTCCCTCACACAACAGGTTTGACTCATTGCGTAAAGCTGCTGAGTGCATTTCATTTGTTCCATTTTACCTATCCCGAAGTAGATTCCACACAGAATCAGGAAAAGTGTATTAATTACCTCAGTCCAGCTGGTGATTCTCTTAGAACGGGTAAATATCAAAACTACCATAAGCTTTAATAGTTCAAGAAACAATTAAAAATAGACTTTCTAATGATACGAATAAAGACATGATAAAGCTATGATAGTTTACAATAAAATCGACTGAACATCCTCAAATGAATCATAGAAATTTGAAAACCTCAGAGTCAAGTAAGCTGCACTAATCCATGTTGTAAATCTTTATGAATAATTTGGTATTGCTCCCAACTTCTTTGCTTCTGTTTATTGATCTCAATTAGTAAGGCCATATCACATATATGGTTATCTAGAGTAGGGCCTTAATTTACATTTATCAATACACGTTATAGCGTATACTTGGTGGTAAAGAATTGGTGTTACAACACTTAATTGACTGCAGTTCTTCTCACTGCATTCGCCACTAAGTGCTGTCCGTCAGACAGACCAATTTTTAACAACCCAACACTAACTGTTCACTTTAAGATGGCTTAGTGACACCAGTGGCAGTAAAGAACTAACTAAGCCATGATGCTTTTCACACCCATAGTAATGACTAACGAAAATTGATTATTTCTTGACATGACACCACTAGTTATGCTAGTGAATTAGTGATTTCTGATTCATATATTCTTAGAAAGTGCTTCAGGGGGTGGAGTGACCCCGTAGATGAATACGTAACAAAGCTGTGAGACAAAACAGGCTGCACATTCTTATCAGAAGCAATGAAAACAAACAAATACAAATAATAAAACACATAAACATTACCATTACAAATTAAAGGATGCCACATACAATTTAAAATCAACAGCGAAAGGTAGCGCTATGCAGCATACATTCCAGTTTTATGAGAATTTAGGCAAGCTGAACACTGAACAAATTCCTTACATCTTTCGGTATATGATGCTTATACCTGTGGAAACCCAATTTGATCTAATTATTGAAATCACTTGTCGATGATCTAGCTTTTTTTCCCTTTTGCATGCCGAAAATACAAAATAGTTTCTAATCATTTACGTGAAAGAAGTACAATTTTGATCTAACAGTGAACTTTACAAATACGTTGATTTTGTAAGTCCATGAAGCGTACATTCGAACTTAATTTCGCTTGAAAAATTGTGGCTAATACAGAAATAAGATGAATGAAACACAATTCATGGACAGAAGGGGGCAGAGAAATTCAGCAACCATGCGCAAATTTGTGCAGTAGGCAATGAGCCAAACCTATTGTGTAAGAAAGAGATAATGATACAAAACGGGTAACTAGATCTCGGTAGGCGGAGCGCAGTTCGAACCTCTGACGGAGTGGATGGAAATGGAGTGCCTAGACAGAAAAACTTCCATCTTACAGGTGACTCAGTTATTTTTGTAATTTGCAAGGATATTGATTAGGCATCTAACATATTTCCAAATTTTCAAAATATTTTTGTGAATATCGAGTCTATGAATAAACACGATAGCAACATCAGTTTTCGGGATGGAAGTATTACAAAAAGACAGAACAATTCAGAAAACTACGTACCGTGACACCTTACGGACTGGAAAATATTTGAATTTGTCTTAGCTATTTGCATTCAATTAGCAGAAAGTCACGCCTGATTTAAGTTCCTCGTTTGTTGGCTCTCATCAGCAAGACATTCATAATCATATGTAAACTCAAACTCCGTGACAAATTTGATCGTGTTCTGCGTGGTTTAAGTATCTTACCATTTAGTACTTTAGGTGTTATAAATCACCTGTAGTACGAGATTATGCACGGAAATGGGTGTCAGGATAGTCAGAAACGTAGACAGAGAGTCTAAATGGTTTAGTATGCAGTTTATAACTTTGACTACAGATGTGACATGGTCAACTTCGTAGCGCTTTATATAATATGATATGCTTATCATCATTTATTAAACATACGTCCAGGCATTACTGCGTAACAGTCCGAGTTGCCACACTTCATATCTGTACATCAAATAAAAAGGCAGTGAAGTGGAAGATGAAGACAAGAAAATTCAGCCAAAAGAAATACAAAGTACTAAAAGAGAGAAAGGAAGAATGTGAAAATAGTGAGATTCGGTTTAGCGTTAAGATGAGGATAGTGTGTGTAAATATCTGCGTCACTTACAGCGGTTCTGAGCCATATCACATAGAGTCTCCAACCACTGGTTTCTTTTGTCCAACTACCCGATCTGCATGGCACCACATAGCTCAGACCAACAGTCAAAGACTTCCTTCATTGATGCCATGTTTTAGTCTGGCCGCCTAGAGCGTTTTTTCAGCCTGGACCTACTTCGATCAACATTGTGTGACAAGGTAATCGGCTACTAGGCACACGTAACACATGTCCCAACCATCTCAGTCGATGAAGCCTCACAACCTCGTCAACTGATTTACCTCTACTCCTGACTTCTGCGTTACTCACGTGACACCACGGAATACAACCTATACTACGAAGGTAACAGTGGTCAAACGCCTGAAGTCTTCTCATGTCTTCCACCTTGAATGGTCATGTTTTACAGCCATACAGTAGAACAGAACGGACTGCTGTGCAGTACACGCGACCCTTAATAGACAATCAGATATTACGGTGGCACCATAGGTGGCTTAAGTTGGCAAAAGCCAGCCAGTCGAGCCTTTTGTATTCGTGCAGAGATTTCATCAGCCACTGAGCCAGCCACCAGGGCTGATTCCAATTCACTTCCCAGGTGAGTGAAATGGTCAACACACTCAATCACTTTACTCTCTGTTGTTAGCTGACGTACCGTTGAAGACCAATCCTGGAGCAACAATTTGCAGTTGGGTGCTGAGAAACGCATCTCAAACATTCTCAAATTGCCATTCAAAGTGTTCAGAAGACTCTCCATCTTCACCTAACAGGACTACGTCATCTGCGTATTTTAGGTATAAACGAAAATTCTGGCTCGATTAGGCCAACCTCTGTGTAGTCAGCTGACGAAAGGGAGACCTCCATGAGAACATCTATGATAAAATTGAATAAAGAAGGAGACAGTGGGGAGCCTTGACGGACACCACTCGATGAGCATAGCTCCCTGGACAACTCACCATAGGTTCTAACACGCCCACAAGTGTTTGAGTAGAGAGCCTTCAATAAGGTGATGTACTTACTAGGCACGCCTTTTATTGAGAGACATTGCCATAAGACTTCTCAATCAACAGTGTTGAATGCCGCCTTCAGGTCGAGAAATACAGCTGTTGTTGGCCGTCGATAAGTGTGCCTATGTTCCAGAACCTGGCACAGCGTGAATATTTAGCCGATACACCCGCGGCCAGGTCTAAAGCCTGCCTAGTTTTCTCGGGCTTGCTGTTCCTGAGCTCCACTCAGGCGTTGAAGAATTATAGAACCTAAAATCTTAGACACTATGATCATCAGGCTGATTGCTCTGTGGTTATCACAAGAGGACTTCTCGCCTTTTTTGACTTAGACCAGTCAGAGGGGATCGTATTTGATTCCCGATATACTGGTTAACACTTCTGTTAACCTGACCACCATCTTTGTATGCCTCTGGAGTTAGTCTGTCTGATCCTGCTACCCTTCCTCGTTTCAGGTTACCTACTGCTTTTTATACTTTTCCTAGTGTTGGGGCGCCTATCTCAACGTTCCATTCAGGATCCAACTGGATAGTGGGCAATACAATGGTGGCTGGAAGCTAGTTAAACTGCTCCTCGAAGTGTTCTGCCCATCGTTCCAGTCGTCTCCCCTGCGAGTGAATCAAAGATCCGTCCTTCTCCCCCTATAGCCTCACCAGCTGTCGTTGACCTTTTCCCCCCAGTCTCCTTAGTAAGTCTAAATAACTGTCTACCGTTACCAATTGCCGCTGCCTTTCCCATCTCTTTGGCCTTCGCTGCCCACCACTGTTCGCGGCCATTGCGTACACTTTTCCTCAATAAACTTTTAAGCTGCGCTCGCTCTTCATTGTACTCAGAGCCTGCAGGGAGGCGTTCACGTGCATCTATTAGTTAGGAAGAAGCTGCTGATATCCACTGGTTCTTTTAAGTCACTATTTGGGATTGGGCTACGGTCTTCAGTGCTACTTTTACAACGGACTGGAGATGGCACCAAGTTGCTACTGAGTGATAGTGTTCTGTTCCGATAACTGCCTAGCCAATTTCTCACTGAATATGGCTTTGGTGTTTTCATTGTCCAGCAGCACTCGTAGTGGTTTTGTTGCCAAATTTCTCTCACGTTCATTGAGATGCAGGCATATACGCACTTGGACCAACGTGTGATCGCTATCCAAACACGTACTCCAGAAGGAGTGGCAGTCTTCCACTGATCCTCTCCAGCGATAACTCATGGCAACGTGGTCTATCTGTGTTCAGCGCTGAGTTGAACTTGGTGGACGCCAGGTCAGACAGTGTCTTTCTTTATGTGTGAAATTTGTGCTAGCTGGAAATAGGCGGTTATCTGAGCACAGTTGTAGTAGACGATCACCGTTATCTGTTCGTCTAGCCGGCATTCCGAAAGTGCCACCTAAGTGCCTTTCTGCCTCATTCAGTCTATCCACCTGTGCATTGAAATCACCTGCAATAACCACATCTGAGTGTTTGGCTTTCGAGAGGAGGCTAGACAGTTTACGGTAGAACTCATCCTTCGCTTCATCCGAACTACAGTCAGTGGGTGTGTAAGCAGAGGTTAGAAAGAGACAGCGGCGAGTTTCACTACTCCTTTTAGTTTTCACTGAGCTGTTTAACCGGACAGCGCAGAGGCGACTATGAACTGGGATCCAGTCTAGCAGTGAGCTTTCCGCCCTAGTGTTGTGCCTACACCTATAAGACCGTGGGCGCTAGCCATCGAATCTGCAATACGCTACAGACGGACGGTATATAGATATTACTCCGTTGCCTGCTATCTAGTCAGATCCTGAATGGAACATCGAGATAGGACATTTAACACTTACAGAAGTCAGGAAAGCTGTAAGTATTCTGAAATGAGAAAGGAGAGAAGGGAATGACGGACTAGCGCTGAACATGTTTAAGGACTTTGGTCAAGGATCACTGGTCAGACTAGCTGAAATGTTAGCTTTGACTGGTCGAAGTCCATGAAGGGGAGAAATCCTCTTGTGACAAGCACATAGGGATCAGTTTGATGAAGAGTAACAAATTCTAGGTCTCATAGTTACCAAATGTCTAAGTGGAACTCGAGAACAGTAAACCCGGAAAGTTCAGACAGGTTCCACAACTGATCATGGGTGTATCGACCAGATATTCACTCTGTCATATCTTTGAAACCAAACACACTTAACGACGCCCGACACTAGGTGCATCTCTCAGCCTGGAGGTGGCGTTCGTCTACTTCCATCCAGAGGTTTTATGGCAGTGTCTCTCACTAAAAGGTATGCCGAGTAAGTTCATCGCTTTGTTGAAGGCTCTGTACTGGTACACTCATAGGTGTTAGAGCCTACGATGAGGTATCTAGTCAGTTGTATACGATGAGTGGTGCCCGTCAACGATGTTCACTCTCGACATTATTATCCAACTTTATCAGAGACGTGCTCGTGGAGGTCTCCCTCTTGTTGTTTGACTTCACAGGGATTTACCTCATTGCATGATAGTCCTTAATAAATCTGGAGTACGCAGATAACACAGTCCTGCTAGGTGAAAATCCTTCCAAGATGCAGTCTTCTGAACACCTCCAGTGATGATTTGAAAACATACGGGATGCATTTCTCAACACCAAATGCAAATCGGTTCTGCAGGATTGATCTTCACTGATGCTCTGCCTAATAGGAATTGAAAGGTTAGGAAAGTTGACCACTTCACTTACATAGGATGCCGGACCAGCTCTGATGGGCCAGTAGCAGACGAAATCTCTGCATGTATACAAAACGCTCAATTGGCTTTTGCCAACTTAAGCCATCTGTGACGCCACCGCAACATCCGATTGTCCACTAAGGGTTAAGTGTACTGTAGTGTAGTTTGCTCTGTTCTGTTATGTGGTAGTGAAACGTGGCCATTAAAGGTAGAGAACATGAGGTTTCAGGTGTCCAACCACTGTTGCCTTCGGAGCAGAGGCCATGTGCCGTGGTGCCACTTCAGTAACGTAGAAGTCAAGGGTAGAGCACTGGGAAGAAGAGGAAAGTCAGTAGAAGAGATTGTGAACCTTCATCAGCTCAGATGGACAGGATATGTGTGATGCATGCCTAGTGAACGTCTGCCCCATCACACAACGTTGACTGAAGTAGGTTCAGGTTGGAAGAAGGTTAGAAGTGGCCAGACTGAGAAGTGACAGTCACTGTAGGTTTCGATTGTTGGTTTGAGGCGAGTAGGGGAATGTGAACTTCTCAGCTGGGGTTCACGCGAAAACCGAAACAAGTTGTTGGAGACTGAAAATCGAAATCAGTGGCTCAAGCGTATCCACAAATTACTTTCATCTTAATCGCCATACTGAATTCAGTATTTTTTCATTTCTTCTTGTTACATCTTCAATACTTCCTACCACTTTTAACCGCTTTCTTCTTTATTACTTTTTCATGTATCTTGGTACATTTTGGCCTCATTCACTGGAATAAAATGTGATAACCTGGACCACTATGCAGTAATACGAGGTTCTATGTTAATATTGTCTGTCTATCTGACACATGGACAAATATGCAAGAATGAACTTCGGAACCCCATATATCTGAATCCTGATACAGATACTAGTATGTAAGAGGTAAGACAAAGTAGGAAAAAACTAAACGCGGTTATCAATCCTGTGAATTGAAGATTTACTGTGACCATGAGGATCAGTTTTTCAGGTGGAAGATATGCTCCCTGGAAATTTAGACTTATTACAACAGTGTGATTAAAAGTATTTCGTCTGTTGGACTTTCCGGGTCAAAGTTTCAGAAAATAGTATTTGTTCGCAACAGGATAATGTGGATTCAAGTCATTGAGGGATTTCAGTTCGCTCAGGGTTTCAGATAAACTTTCATGTGACTCAGTGACTTAGGGAGATGACTATCAACCAGTGGGTCATGGGCTCAAAGTCCGCTCCACCTACCCAAGTTTCGGCAGCCAGGTAGTAAGTAACATTAGCCCTCACACAATAGGTATCTCACTCTCTACGGCATGAATGTGCACAAGGTTAGTGAGTGCATTAAAAAAATAAACACCCGTTAGTTGATTTATACTTGACATGCCAAAAAAAAGTGGACAGGGAAGTGGACATCTACCTAGTTTTATAAGCATGTGTCGAAGAATCTAGGACTGAAGGGATTCTAGTAGTTGTCTAGTAAAACAACGCATAATTTGATCGATACGGCAGACAGTCCGGATATCTCAACGACTAATAGAATGATGGACAAACAGAAGACTACACCACTGCTTCGATTTGCTAAGCCTTTTGCCCTAAACTACTTCATTGTGACCCGTGTTGCAAAAATATGAAGTATTGCATTTGTTTTGTCAATGGTATTCACATTAAGGTTTGGTATCCATTCCTGAGGACCCCGGTAACTGGTCTGAGTTGCAGGGAAGAGAATGCGCACTTTCAGCATGGACTCCATGGTCGTCTGACTCAGTGACTAATATTTAATTCCTTATATGTACCACGCATTTAATCACTTGGTTTAATAAGAATTACGCTGCATGTTTCTCAATATTTATATTGCATAGTAGCGAATTGTGAAGTCTGTGAACTATTTCGAGCAACGTGTAGTCTAAACTCCTTGACAAGGGTTTGATAAACAATGCTGAGACGGTTGGTTAGAGAATTTGAGTTGTGTGACTTGGAATCACTGTGGAAGTAGTATCTTACTAGTCTGTAACATTTTATTCGTTTTTCTAAGTTTTTCTCACTCCTTTACTAAGTGAAGTGTTAGGGGAAAAATCCAAGACACCAACTAGGTCAGAATCTTCAATCTTCTAAGTTTATTGTACCCACTTGTTTTCCTGAAGTAAAATAGGTTCAAAACAACAGGTGGGAAATTGAATGAAGCCGTACTTAAAGCCATAACTAACAATTATATGAAACATCTCAATAGGCGCGCAGATGACTTCACAAAAATCAAATGATAATACAGTATTATGAAAATGACGAATATCAGTATATTCAAGGATTTATTCTACTTACACCCTACCATCACAGTAACTTACCATCTGCAGGAGTCATGACAGCATCGTGCAATAAAGTTGCACACGCTCCAGCTATCATATGATTTACATGAGTCGATCCTACAGGAGCAGTTGCTAAGTACGATTTCATTTTTTCATAACATCCAAAATAAGCAGCATGTGCAGGACCAGCACCCCAAATCACTGCACCACTACCTTTAAGTGTTCTTGAGATTCCTTCCTGTAGGACGAGACGATATAAGCCAGTCAATAAGCCTGGGTGATTACCACCACCAACTGGTCTGAGGCACTGCATCCGAGTCTGTAATGAATGAATGAATGTTAAGTAAACTCGACTTACTTTAACACTGTCTACAGGATACATTACGATATGTTCCATCACACCTGCGCATGCACCGGCTAACATATGTTGCGAAAGTGGACTAGTATCCGGCAGTGCCTCATAATCATCGGAATCCTAAAAAATTGAAATACGAATAGACTTAAAAAGATTCGAAATTGTTCATATTGCTCAGAATAAGACATTTTTTAATTAGCTTATCGATTATGATAGAAAGAAAAGAACACAAGAAGACAGTAAATACATGAGAACTGACATTATTACGCACCGCGTCCAGCTGCCACACTTCCCATCAAGATGTAAGACAATAAAATGAGCACTAGAGAAGTGCGAACAATTCAGTAAAAGTAATAGAAAGACACAAAAAGAAAGATTAGGGCAAACAAAGTACTGAGCAGATAATTTTTCTTAATACATAAATATACTCAAGTATTTTCCACGAATAGCACATAAACGTCCAGAAGAAATCAATAAGCCATCGGTACATCAACTATGAGAAACGTGAGTTTGTACTGAAAAGGCATTTCCGTCAAATGTAACGCACAAAAAGTTCAACTTATAAGAGAATCAATATTTCAAACGGTACGGTTTAACAGTTTATGAAGAATCCAAGTCAATACCCAGCGAAAATGATGTAAATTTCATACAATAGTTATTTCTTACTCAAATACGAATAGTATGCGAACTGCAAAGCATGGGCATGTTACTTCGTGATTAAATATCAGCTCTAGTAATTGGCATGATTTTCAGTCAAAAAAGAAAAGGCAAACAAGAGTGATTACTCAGGAGTGCTCAACTGAACTACATATCAAGTTTCCTGAATTCAAATCAAGCAAGAACTAGCTACAACTGTGAAACAATAAGATTGAATACTTTTCGATACACGATGCATAAATGAGCATATAAACTTGCGCAGAAGTGCATCAATCAGTTATGTTTGACAACAAACAAAGAGGGACGAAATATAGAAGACTGATAATAAAGTAGGTGAAAGTATGCAACAGCAGAGAATAAATGAATGAAGGACATCAGAAATATTCAGTTTTGAAGGCATATATCATGAGATGTGCTGGTAAGTCATACATCGCTAATTTAGGTTGTCTTGTGCTGCAGATAGGCAATCTACACTTTCCACAGCTTATCAACAGGTTTCATAAATTGGTGAGATGTTTTAGTCTAGTTACTATTAGATTTCATTAGACCTAGTCCTACTTCGCCTAACAATGAACATCAAGGTAAGAAGTACAACTTAGAGTCAGACCACTTCAGTCAGTAAAAGTTCACAACCCCCTCCATTGGCTCACTCCCCTTGCCTGGGACTATAAGCTTGACCTAAATATATCCCATATAGTGTATCTACTATATGTGAGCAATGTAAGAGAGATACTATTTCTAGAAGTCCTAACCTCACGCCTACCACCTTCAAGAGTTGTGTAAGGAACTATCGAGGTAGAACTGTAGTCCATTACATTCACCCAATAATTAGTATGATTTTCTGCTGTTACCAGCGATGATTTATGATGGGAAATGCTAAACGGAACTGTTGAGTCTGAGCAGAGGCTTTGTCAGTGACCATCTCAGTAGAATTGACGCAACTTCTTAGATGAATAAAATGACCAATGAGTCCCAATCCATTGCCTGCTTTTCAACTAAGATGACAACTTGATGAAAATCTTCACACGGTCGTATGATTTTAAATTAACATGATACACTTTGACAATACTTCCGTTACCAGTCAAATACTCCCACTTTTCTTGATTGATGAAGTTAAACTCCCCCTTCCCATCAAAAACTAGTGGCAAGTGCAAGCGAGTGCATTTGCGTTCTCATACATGTTGAAAGGTGGGAATCCAATTAACACATTCGTTCAAACATAAAACCGTAGGATCTTAAGTGCAGTGGTAATCAAAATGACTGTCACTAAGGAAAATCTGTCTCCTTGCTTATTAACTTTAATCACCACTGATCTAAAACAGTTTGATGGAACTACCAGGGGTTTGGCGGCGAATAGTTAGATCCTACAACTTTGTTTCTTTTCAGTTTTGAAACAGCCCCCTCAACTTTGGTGAGTTGAAGGACGGACACCAAAACCTTATTGTTACTGAGACTAGAAGCTGGGTGACTTAGTCGATATACATGTAGAACCTTGTACTGAAAAATCGATAGCGGTGATTGATTCGTGGGGCATTAGCCCGATAGTCACTTGATCTTGACCAGCACTATCTGTAGACCTACGGAGACAAGGTCTGATATACCTGGTGCTAACAGTAAGCTAGTAATGAACATAAGTAGGTCACTTCGGTATTAGCCATCACTGGGGAGAAATAGCCATTTTTTGAGACAATTGCCAGCACTCCTAGAATGCAAAATTACGAACACGTATTGGTGAGAAAAGCATGAAGCTGCTAATAAATTATTACATAAGACTGGTTTTTCTGTTATCAAATGAGGATTATTCGCATTTCGATGTCACTATCTAGTGTCACTGTAAAAAAGCAGTAGGAACAGTAACCTCCAAAAGTTGGTTTGAAAAACGTTAATATTAATCAGCTGGTACGTGGGAACGTCTTCCCGTTAGCCTGAAGAAGAGTAGATCGAAGACACGTCACACTAGTCTTCACAATGAGCACCAGGAGCAGTGGCTGGTGAGAAGAGAGGAACAGGTAATCTTAGTAGACAGCTTTCCCGCGCTGCTTTTGAAAGGAAGTGTAATCTTACCGTGATTTAGCAATCTAGCTTTTGTTGTGTCTAACGCGACGATAGCTCCGGTTTTCAGTAAGAGTATTCTCTTGAGCTTCCAGTTTGATAAGTTTACCCTTCTTTATGTGTAATTTTGTCCATACTAGGATAACGAGGCTTTACCTCTGTCCCAGTTTTGGTTTGATCTGATAACGTTTAGGTTACTGCTCTTTTTCAAACTTCTCCAGAGTTTATATTTTCAGTTTGTTTTTAAATATATACCCTCTTTATACTTTCAACGAAAATGGTGGCCAAACAGACGTGCAGAAGGCAGGGCTGTCGTTAACCTGTTCAGGCGGGTATGGAATGTGACACGTGCAACGGATGGTTCCATAGCGCTTGCACTGACCTAAAGCAAACTGAGTACACCAAACTCAGTAAGCCCGGCCGCAAGTGGCATTGTCGCCTGTGTAGAACTGCACTTGACGATGTTCTTGAAAACATCATCAGCATGTTATCGGGATTGAAAAACAGACTGAAAGATCATGAAAAGGGGAAGCTGGAAAACTCAAAAGCAGTGTCTAAGCACGAGGGTTATGGGGCTAGAAAACCGTCTGGCGGAAAAAGTACTCAAGCCACTCGACAAGAGCAAGGGTCTGGTTTGACGGAGGACATGACGCACCTCAGTGGTGCAATAACATCAACTGCCCTTCACTCGGATTTTGTCATCGACAGATGAGGAGCGAAATGAAACGGTCATACCAAACAAGGATGGTCAAGATGGAGAATGGGTAACCATTGCACGAAATAATAACAAGCTAGTTTCAAATCCAGTCAAACCCATCGGGTCTGGAAAGGTGAGAAATCCAGGGAACAAATCTGGAAACCAGGGAGGCTAAACATGGGTCCTCAGGAAAGTGGAATGGACATCAGACCATGCAAGTCACTGACCAGCTTGTCAGACAAGCAAACGTGTTGCCCACGAACGGGGGCAAAGCTGGAGAAAAGATGAGAGCCCAACAAAAACGGCCGGGCGTCAACAGTTGACAAGACATACCAATGTCCGGAATGATTAATTGATCGTTATGAACCTGACAGACAGCCCTGATCTCCCATACAGCCTTCAGGACAATGATAGGGTTCTTTGGGAGAACGTATGCAGAAAACTCAAGCTGGAACACATAAAACCAGTAGCTGCAACTAGGCTCTCTCGCGGCCCCGACCCAATGACTAAGGATAAACCACGTCTCTTGAGGTTCACATTACCAGCCCAGAGGATGTCGAGGATGTACTTTCGGCATCTCACGTGCTAAAAGCTGAAGCGGAAGTTAGGATACTGCCGGACATCTCACATTCTGGGAGAAAAGCTCTAAAGAATCTGTCGGGTGACAATCGTGACTCCTACTTCAGAGGAAGAAACCTAATAGTGCAAGGCATACCAGAGAGCCCGGGCACCGAGGATATTCACTACGATTCTGGCGAGTGGAAGTTCCTCAAGAATATTATGAACCTGAAGGAAGTAATCACCCAAAGCGTCTCGCGCATGCGCAAAAAGACGATGACCCAAGACCAAGGCTGATCAAAGTGGTCTTTCCGACCTCTCAAACGGCAGCACCCACACTGGAGGCTTTCTGGGCGAACAGAAATCGCCCGCCATCCGCAGTCCGCATGCGGCCTGATAGGTGGCAGCACGAACAGCTGCAGCCAAAACAGAAAAAACGGGACTAGTTGGACCTCTAGAAGACTGCTTAGATGCAAAAATGGGATGGGGGGGAACACTACACTAGTAGTCAGCAATTAGGCACATTCCCAGCCCCCATGACCGAGGATCCAGCCAGCCAACTGGAAAATAGGGAGGGTACAGGCATTGAATTCCAAGTACAAAGCATAAACTGCATCTACACTAATGCACAAACTTTACCGAACAAACCAGACGAGCTGCGGGACATAAGTAGGGACACTTTTGCTCACCTTTTCGGTGTTACTGAGTCATGGACTTCGCCTGACATGTCAAACCAGGAACTGGCAATCGCTAATACCAAGCTGTTTCGCAGTGGCAGGAAGGCTGATAGGGGGGTGGGGTAGCACTTTACTTCAGCTCCTCTCTCTCGGCCTATCAAATCGATATCCAAGAACTGGAATGCCTTGAAGAGTCCGTTTGGTGCACCATACAGCTTCCAAGACTACAAAGCGCTTGGGGGAAGTCATTTGCAGGAGACCGTCCGCTGACTCACAATAAGACAACCAGACGCTAGAGGCAATCAGTTGCTCTCCCAAACTGGGGCACACACACTAATTTTAGGCGGCTTTAACTTATCGAAGGTCAAATTTGCAGATCACACGTTTAGCGGGAGCGACGACACCATTGAAGCCAGATTCTTCCATCTGACTGGGGGGCTGGGGCTTTCGGAAAGTGTGAGAACGGTAACACGAGTTAGGGAGGCTCAAACCCCATCTCGCATAGACCGCGTCTTCACAAGTGAAGAATTCCTGATTGACAACTTAGCAATCCTACCTCCTTTGGACAGAAGTGACCACATTGTCACCGGCTTCCAATTTGTTTGCGAAACCAATCTAACCAGACCTTTCGATGTACATCGTTAGAACTTCAGACGACTTAACACTCCGGCTCTTCTAACCGCACTGGAACAGACAGATTGGGAAGTTAGCCATGCATGGCAAGATATGGACGCCCATTGGAAATTCATACTTGACAAGATCATGCATCTGATCTCTTAGTCTGTTCCACTTTCGTGGCCGAAGTGCCCCAAGTTACCTAAGGTAATAGGAACCACACTCGCAAACTACTTAAGTTAAAAAGACACCACTGGGCTGAACGCAAAAGGATTGGCACGAAATATGCCAACAGACAAGAAACATGTGTACGAAGGCATTGAGAGCCGATCGGCGGTGACATCAAGTCAGGCTCACAAACATGTTTGTGTGTAACCCGAGAAGTCTATTCCGCTGCGCTGGCTAAAGCGGGAGTCACTCAACTACTAGGTGCGAACGGACTGACTAATGGCGACACTGAAGCAGCTGATCTCTTGGCCAACCAGTATCTGCAAATCTTTTCGTCGTCATCCACCCACTCATGAGCTTACGAATATACCACTAACAAAGTAGGACTCTCAGTGGTCGACCTAAGCGCTGAGCCAGTGCAGCGCAAACTGCTACTGCTCACCAGAGGCACCTCTCAGGGACCAGACAAATTCCACCCGACGGTACTGCGAGAGGGAGCCTCAACCTTGTCCGAACCCTAAAGTAAGTCATTTAAGAGTTCTCTGAGTCAGGGGATAGTATCTGACTCTTCGAAGCTGGGCCACATAACGCCAGTCTTCAAAGGGGGTCAAGGAGGCAATCCAAGGAAGTACAGACCGGTGACACTTCTATCCTTCCAAAGTAATGGAATCGTTAATATACGATGGACTGAGGGATTACCTCACAAGGGTAAACTTCTTTGCGCCCCAACAACGTGGATTTCGAAAGGGGTACTCCTGCACTGCCAACTTGTCCGCTGCAGTAGATGGGTAGACTAGCAGTGTTGACCATCCAGGACGAATCGATGTTATCTACCTAGACTTTGCTAAGGCGTTTGACCGTGTTAACCACGACTGTCTTATCGATAGATTGAAATTAATCGGGATTCGACCTCCGCTAGCTGAATGGTTGTCGTCACACCTACGGAGCTATTCATTTTGATTTCGAGTGAATTTCTCCGTGTCTGAAGGAACAGAATGTTCCAGTGGTGTTCCCCAAGGTTCAGTACCAGGGCCTCTCCTTTTTCTAATGTACATAAACGACTTGCCTCAACAGGTCTCTTCCGAATCCTTTTTTCGCCGATGACGTGAAACTCTGGAGGGAAATCAAAACTGAAGAAGACAGTGTTTCTCTACAGGAAGACTTAACTCGACTTCACAGTTGGGCAGTCAACAATGGGCTTGAATTTAATCCTGAGAAATGCAAGGTAATACACGTAAAACATGATGCATCTGGTGTATATAGCGTCAACGGCATGGAACTTGAAGCGTCACTGACGGAAAAGGATTTGGGAGTGTTGTTCCCTCAGGACTTAAAATCCTATGCCAACTGTGACAGAAACGCACTTCGTGGGAACTTGGCGTTAGTAACTCTAAGACGAATTTTCGGGCGATTCGATCGTAGGTGCTTCCACCAAATTTTCAACAGCTTCATACGGCCTCACCTAGAGATCGGGACTATCGTCTTCCCTCCTTATCTCCAGAAGGACAAACTGAGCTTAGAACGCATCCAGAGGCGTTCGACAAAATCTGTTCAAGGACTCAGGTCCAAAACACACGATGAACGGCTGGTTGCGCTGGATCTGTATCCACTGGAATACAGAAGGCTAAGAGGTGACTTGATGATGACTTATAGCATTCTGAGCACGCCTGGCCATCCACTCCGACACTTATTAAATCTTACCTGCAGCGCTAATCTTAGAGGACATGCACAGAAACTCAGCCTGGAACATAGCAGGCTGGATGTCAGGCACAACTTCTATTCCCTAAGAGTTGTTAAACCCTGGAAAGCTCTTCCTGAGGATGTGATCCAGGCTACTTCGCCTTAATCTTTTAAACGCCGACTGGATACCCACTTGATGTGTGTATGGCATCTGCCCAGAACTAAGTAATTTTCACATTTTAATTGCCACTTTTTCACCTTTCTTTACTTGAACAACAGGCTAACAACCAAAAGGAGTAGTGATCCACGGACTGTAGACGCGGAAGCCAGTTAAGCGAAAGCTTCTATTCCATCAACAACCATTTGAGCTAAATCGACTGACAGAAAACATAGAACTTAGTGACACCAAACCTACATCCTCGACACCATAAGTGAGTGAATAAGAAGCTACGTCCCCTGCGTTTTCTTGAACCTTTGTCAAGAACCCACTTTATTTATCAATACTTTTATTATTAAACTTGAGTACATTCTCAGTCGTTACTGAGCCATGCGCTTACGGCTTATTTTTTCTCTGCCAGGTTTCCATGCTGAGTGAGTGAGCTACGATCACCAGAGTTACGCGACCTCTTCTGCAACTCCCTCTACAGCAAAGTACTTACAGGCAAGATGAAACAGAGGAAACGAAACACCAGCTGGCCGTTACAAATTGGTCGTTTAATATGGAGTAGTCTATTTGCATAGCCAGTGTCACCTAAGACTGATTAAAAGACAAGACACGATTACATGATCTTTCGTTAATCAGTCACCAAGCCTTCAGTCTCATTTAATTGCCTTTGCTATTGCAAAATGAAGGCTAGCAGAGGCTAAAGTGACTTCAGGAAAAATATATTGGTTCATGCTACGAAATTATTTAACGACCAATAAAGGAACTTTATAATAAATACCAGAAAATATAGAAACCTTGCAGAATAGGTAACTAAGTACCTCATCCACCATTCTCCCAAAATAACATGGGCATGTAGCGAAACTTGCAATATTCGCGCTCACTTAACAGAATTCGGTAACAATGTTAACAGGTTTGGCCAGTGTTAATCCTTACTGTAGGTTTCGCTGTAAAGATCCAGCTTCTTCTTGAGCGCATTCAATGAAGAAGCTACACAGGGACCACAAAATTCGATATCATCTTGCTGCACCCTCAGCTCAGTGTTTAAACACTTTGGGGTTGTGGCTGATGATAACTTTCAGGTAATTAATTTCTTGAACACTCCGCAGTGGTTCCTCATCTGTCAGATACTGATGACGAATTTTATGGTCAATAACTGCATATTCTCTAGAATTAGCTTTTAAGCATCATTGTTCGCACCAGTTTACTAGTGCATTCAGATCCGCCTGTAGATTATATCGTTGGCACACAACAAGACCATTGACTTAACCACACTCGGGAGTCCAGTAACATAGAGCAAGGAAAAGAGAGAACCCAAAGCTGGTACTTTCGATACCCCACTTCCTACCGGTTGCCACTTAGATACTGTCCCACTCACATTCACGCCTCGTCTTCTATCCCATAAAAGTTCTTTGATCCAGACCTGCAGTGTAGCAGCACGTACAAAACCTGAGAACTTCTTCTTGAGTCCGATGTGCGAAACATCATCGAAGGACTTACTGGGGTTAGCGAAGACAACATCGGGCATCTTGTAATCATGACCTGACACATACCGCTTTTTCCATGGTGGGGTGCCTGGTGCAAAGTCAACCAGTGAGAAACCCATGTTGTGAAGATTCGAGAAGACTGTGGCTTTCAATGTGGCCGAGCACTGCATCTCCGAAAGTCCTACTGAGTACTCTGACGGTTATATTAGCGAAGCTAACTAGACGGTAATTTGCCAGAAGCTAATTACTTCCTGGCTTTTAAAATGGGTCGATCGCAACTTATTCCTGTCTCTCGGAGGCTATGTGGCTCAAAGATATTCTGAATAGCTCAGCAGCTGACCTGGAGGAAATGTCTCGCAAGAAGGATAGCAGCCAAGACTGCAAGTCATCGTGGTCAAAAGATTTCCCAGGATTAGGGTTGCTCAGTAGCCAACGGACTACCTCTCTTGTGACATGCGTCGAGCTCACTGTTGGGACACTTTCGAGAATACCGGTTGGAGTTATAACGTCCTTGTCTACTGAGAAGAATGCACTCAGATTGTTGGGAAGACGTTTAGACTGGATTAGACCCAGCCAACTCTTCAGAATCCGCAGCTGATAAGAGAGACGGAGGTCCTTCCCTGCGTTTTATTCTTCTTTTATTGTGCCAGAGTAACCATTTTTAACAAATTTGGCACTCAATAGCGGGTTGCACATGGTATTTTATTCTGAACCTCGTAATATTTGGTTCAAACACATTCCTAGCCTTGTAACAAAAGGTCTAGAAGGCCTCATAGTCTATTTCTAAGCGTAGGTGAAACGGACGTTTCCTCCCTCTCGGAAGTTTTGAGGGACTTTCATCAACCCATCGAGAGTGGTGAGAATGTCCGCGTGGAGTCGACCACGAGATAAATGGTGAAGTTGTACTAAATTTTCCCAAGCTTCGCGCACAGATGTTGTGTTATCTACAATCCGGTTTAATGTGATAACACAGTCTGCGAAGGCTGGAGTGTCTACACGCCATACATTCCGTCTAGAGGGGATGGAATCGTAGTCTAAGCCATGTGAGGGAAACTTGAAAAGCAACACCACGTGGTCGCTGTTACCTAGTAGAGGTAAGTGTTGGGTGTTATTGGCCTCCCTTTTTAGTGTGTAAAATCCAAATCCAGGAGCCACGAAATATGTCACAGACCAGGACGCATTGCTGTAATGTCGTTCTGAGCCGAAGCACCCTCTACAATTGATGAAAGTAGGTCGCCATTAAGGCAGGTGCTTGAATCTGGAGATGTGAGCTGCATACATTTAATGTGAGGTAAATTTAGGTCACATATCAGGCATCCGTTACAGGGGCCTCCTTTGACACACGTGGCCTTTCGCTGTGCAGCGTGGACTCTGATATATTACCCTATTTTGATTTAGTTATCAGATGACTTTGTAGTACCTGGCAAGCTTGGTTTTCAGTTTCTGTCTTTTGTAAGCTTTGTGTTCACCATTGACTTCTACTGAATGAAGAATAGCCTTTAATTTATTTACTCAAGCTTACCCGCTTATTTCACCCGCTCACCATAGTGCTTGAGGTAAACACCTCGTGCCACTACCACTCCCTTCTCGCTTGCTACGTCGTGATCGTCTAAAGTAAATTGTTTCCGAGCGTCAGCCGTGAGCACCGGATCCATCAAGTTAACGTAGCAGCCTTTTTATTATCATGTACCTCTTCTGTTCGCTTCCGTGTAAAGCCATCTCATGTTTGAGTCCTTATGGGTATTCAGTAGGTTCCCCCCATTGGGATCTAATATTCTGTCACCCCTGAAGTAGCAGTAGCCACAAGGAAGAGAGACAGAACCCATGTCTCTTGTGAGCCATGTTTCTACCACAGTAGCGGCCTCAGGTTTTACATCCTTGGCATAAAACCCCTAGCCCTGACGTTTTACTGGGCGGGTTTCAGGAATCGACATCCAGTGCTAGCAGTGTCTGGGGTGTAGCTGTGCTCACCCATATAGGTCTTGGAAGGATTCGTTTCTAGGGTCTTACCATCTGAAAATCTATCAGTTTTCTACTCTCTCCTCCCTTTTGTTTATGAGATTCCAACCCTGTTAGAGCCGCCTAGCTCTTTTTTCTGCCCTCAGGAGGCCAGTCCAGACAGGTGAGGACATTCGACTTGAGCCCTCATGGGTCGTCAAAAAAGGGTGATGGGCTGGCCACCCTGTATTGCTCCCTACTGCGAATATACCTATGAAGACCAGAATTTTTCTTGAATTCACCTTCAGGCGGAGTCCAACGCCCTAAGTGAAGTCTTACATAAGCGAGGTACAAATCCTCAACATACCTTCATCAAGGCATTTGGGCGCCCAGTGGAGCTACCAACGCACGCATATGGCTCTGCATATAGGCGCAATACAGTGCTCGGTCATCTTTTAGCAGTGGCGTATAATAACTTGTGAGTCATTTTGTTGAGGAACTAACGCTACTAAAGGGCTACTAACAAACAGCGGAAAGAGTTTGTCAGATGCCATACAAGATGTGGAGGGCCTTTGCCAGAGCACTCATTTTTACCGTACACTATGGCAGTTATACCAGAGTTAAGTTCTGGAATCAACTGATTCATCAAAATCCGTTAAAAGTGGGGACCCTCGGTCATCATGAATAACACTAGAAATTTTAAAGAACTCAGTAAACAGCAATGCCGATGGTCCGGGTGTCGTTGGAAATTGGCTGATATAAAGGTAGGTCTTTTTATCGAAAGCCCCGCCAAAATCCACAAACGCAAGGCCGTGGAGAGCTCGTGATCTCCAGTCCTCTCTTGTCGGGATTTGGCTTGTCAAAAAAGAGTGTCGCTCCATGGGCGTATACTGTTCCAGTATCGGGAGATTGCGTCATTAAGTGCTCTAATGGCTAGTCATGTAATGTCCTCTACAGTATAGCAACAGTAACAGTAATCAAACTGAGTGGCTGGCGGTCGATTTTCATTTACCTGTAATTCTCCCTAAACACAGAAGTGGCTATCGATTCCTCCCGATCCCCAGGGATCTGTCAAGCAACACAGTTAGCAACGTACATACGATGTCAGCCAAAAGCAACGATAGCTTAATGTGTAGCTCTCTAAGGTCCA
Source organism: Heterobilharzia americana (assembly GCA_944470555.2). Classification (NCBI taxonomy): domain Eukaryota; kingdom Metazoa; phylum Platyhelminthes; class Trematoda; order Strigeidida; family Schistosomatidae; genus Heterobilharzia; species Heterobilharzia americana. The sequence continues at coordinate 77,652,863 of OX104130.1, read as the reverse complement.
GGGTCCTTGCAGTTGGGGGAATAACAAATTATAAATGTTTTATCCCCGCATTATGAATTTAACACGAGGGGAGCCAGTTTACAAGCATAGAAACGTTGCTATTTGTCGAAAAACCCACAAAATTTCAGCAATCGTCAGTGGTACAGAGAGTCGGCCAATAAATATCAATAACACCAAAAGATTCCACTAAGTGTGAAACGAAAAAGAAAGCATCGCTTTTCAGAGTGTACGCGCTATTTCATTTTGGATCATTTTCAGTAATATTTTTCGCCATAGGTGTCTTCAAGTTCGTGCAACGTTCCAATTCTGTGTCACAAGTAGTAGACACGTTTAACTTATCTCTGTAGGGTCGTGTTACGCCAGGTAAACTTCCATTTACCATAACTTCTTGTGCTCATAGCTTCAGTGACACTGACGATATCGAGGATCAGTAAGTATCCAGTTAATCATTGAATCCAATTGAATATCTACGTTCAGGTTTTTTCCGCGCTTCAAGTAATACTGTTCACAGTGGCATGGATTTGCGCCATCAGAATTAGACGTTGCGGTGCAAAGGGGTAAGCAGTTGAACAGCTGCGGACCAACGGCGGTGGGTTTGACATATTATTCACCTTAAAGCATATAGCATTATCAGGGAGGTACATTCACTGCCAGATTAAGTACTAGAAAAATCTGTCGCGCAAAGCCGTTATGAATATGTTACCTTAAGAGTCACTAGGTGAGCTGGTTTCGTAGAATTAACTGCTTGTCCAGGTTTTCGCCACCGTCATGTCCGTCCAGGAATTTCAGAGGCTGAAGGCCAATAAATGTTCATGTGGTGACGGAGTCAGATGAGCAGTAAATTTCTTTGCAGCATAGTTTCATTCCCTCGAGAAACAATGAAGTGTTGAGAATCGGTTGCTTATATTCCTCATCTGAGTCTTGATGTCACCACTGAATATTGCCTGGGTGGTGCGAGTTTTCAAAGTTCTAAGTCAAGTCTTTTGTTCATTCAGTGTTCAGATTTCCAGGTAATTTGGCAGTTCTTCATGCTTTGAACAGGTTCAATCAAGGGAATATTATTTATTATTATTATTATTATTAGTCCCTTGGGTTCCTAGTGGAACATAGGGCTTCAGTAGCACGCCTCCAGTGACCTCTGTTCTCTGAGATCTTTTGAACCTGGTTCCACGACAGCCCAGAAGCTCTCATTTCCTCCTCGCACGACCTCCTCCATGTCACCCTCGGACGTCCAACTCGTCGCTTCCCATGGGGATTCCACTCGAGGGCCTGACGCGTGATGTCCTCAGTCGGCCTTCTCAGTGCATGGCCAATCCATCTCCACTTCTTCCTGCATATTTGTTGCGTGATAGGTTCTTGGTTGGTTCGTTCCCAGAGTTCCTTGTTGCTTATTTTTTCTGGCCATCTGATCTTCAGTAGCGAGCCAGCGTAAGTCAGTTGTTGATGAATGTCTGTAGTTTATTGGAAATACCTTTCGTGACGCGCCAAGTCTCTGAGCCATACAAGAGCACTGACTTGACGTTGGTGTTGAAAATCCGTATCTTGTTCCACATGCTGAGTGCAGAAGATCTCCACACTGGTTTCAGGCTAATGAACGCCTGTCTTGCTTTTCCGATTCTGACTTTGACGTCCTCGTCCGTCCCGCCTGTAGTTGAAACAGTGCTTCCTAGATAAGTGAAGGAGGTTACTTCCTTCAAGTTTCTCCCGTTGACGGTGATTGGAGTTTGTTGTTGTTGATGGTGGTGGTGCGGTATCTTCATCACTTCTGTCTTCTCTATATTCACCTGAAGTCCCGTCTTGGCTGCCTCTTCTATCAACTTGTTAGTTTTTGCCTGCAGATCTTCAAGTTTATGTGACATTAGGCATAAGTCATCGGCGAAATCCAAGTCTTCTAGGTTCTTTTCCGTCGTCCAGTGTATCCCCCTCTTCTCGCTGCCTACTGTTTGCTGCATGATCCAGTCCACCACAATCAGGAATATCATGGGGGATAGTAGGCAACCTTGTTTCACTCCTGTCTTCACTTCAAAGGCATCACTGAGCTTCCCATTGTGGATTACTTGGCATGTGGCATCTTCATATAGTTGTTGAATGAGGCGGATAAAGGTTTGCGGTACTCCGTAGTATTGAAGCAGTTTCCAAATTACTTCTCGGTCGACGCTGTCAAAGGCCTTCTCAAAGTCGATGAAGTTGAGGTAGAGAGCTGATTGCCATTCTACGCTCTGTTCTATGATGATACGAAGCGTTGCAATTTGGTCTGCACATGATTTGTACTTCCTGAAGCCTGCCTGTTCCGGTCGCAGTTTTGAATCCAGTGCGTCTTTAAGCCTCTCCAGGATGATGCGGCTTAATATTTTACTTGGGGTGGACAGGAGAGTGATTCCGCGCCAGTTCTTGCAAGCACTGAGGTCTCCCTTCTTCGGCAGTTTGACAAGGTAACCCTTCTTCCAATCGTCCGGTACCTTCTCTTCCTTCCACACCTTCTGCAATAGTGGTGTGAGCATGTCCGCTGTTGTCTCTGCATCTGTTCTCAGTGCTTCTGGCGGTATCCCATCTGGTCCTGCTGCTTTCCCGCATTTCAGTAGCTTTATGGCGTTCAGGACTTCCATTTTCGTTGGGGGATTAATGTTCACTTGTAGTTCAGCGGCTGCAGGTGGTATTTCTGGACGAAGTGCAGGTGGTGGTCGATTCAAGAGCTTCTTGAAGTGGTCGGCCCATCGTTTCCTCTGTTTCTCTTCTTTTGTAATTAAATTTCCTTCTTCATCTTTTATTGGTTTCATCTGTGTTGGTCTCTTCCCTGATAGCAACCTGGTTATTTGATACAATGTCGTCAGGTCTCTCTTACCTGCAGCCTGTTCTGCTTCACTTGCCAGTGTTTCGTAGAAGTGTCTTTTGTCTTTGCGTGCACTCTTCTTCACTTCTTTGTCCAGTGTTTTATACATTGTGCTCAGTTCCTCTTGTCGTTGAGCATCCTTGCACTGGTTTATCTTCTGCTTCACCATCCTCCTCTCCTCTATCAGCTTCCAGGTATCCGTCGAGATCCATTCCTTGTCTTCTTTCTTCTTCCTTCCTAATACTGTTGTGCAGGTTTCTTTCCACATAGCTTTCAAAGACTTCCAGTGTTCTTCCACACAGGTTTCTTCAGGGATGTCCCTCGATGTCTCCCATTTTGTCTTGATGGCTGCCGTGAAGATCTCCTTTGTAGTTTCATCCTTCAGTTTCCGAGTGTTGTACTTGAATTGAGGTCTATCACCAGCTTCCTTGAAGGCTTTTAACTTGATTTGGAAGGTTCCTTGCACTAGATAGTGATGTGAACCTACATCTGCTCCTCTTCTTGACCTTGTGTTAAGTAGACTGCGTCTCCATTTTCTTGAGATTGAGATAAAGTCGATTTGATTTTTAGTGTGTCCATCTGGTGAAATCCATGTCGCTTTGTGGATATCCTTGTGCCTGAACACACTGCCTCCAATCACCAAATCGTTGAATGCGCAGAATTCTGCAAACAATTCTCCATTCTCATTCATTTCACCTAGCGCCTCTCGACCCATGGTTAGTTCTCTTCCTGTGTTGTCCCCTCCCAGTTTGGCATTCATGTCGCCCATCAGAATTTTGATATCGCCAACTGACGTCTTGTCCAGTGTTGATTGAAGTTGTCTGTAGAATTCCTCCTTTTTCTCTTGCTCTGCATTATTTGTAGGTGCATAACATTGTATGATTGTGACCTTTCTTCCTTTTGAGTTGAATCTTGCTGTCATGATCCTGGAGGAGATTGGTTCCCACTGCATGAGAGCCTTCGATGCTCTTGAGGACATCATGATAGCCACTCCATAACTCAGTGTGCTCGTGGTTGTCGTCTGGGTGACCGGAGTAGATTATTGATTCTCCAGTTGACAGTTTGGAGAGTCCACTCCCATTCCATCTGCTTTCGCAAATCCCAAGCACTTCTACGTTATACCTTCTCATCTCCCTTGCAATCTGGGCTGCCTTACTGGGTTCAAACATCGTGCGGACATTCCATGTCCCCACGTTTACTTTCGCTTTCATCGAGAGAAGACACATCGGCCAATTGGCTTCCCGAAGGCTTTCACCAACTGGCGTCATTTCGCCTCTCCGATTCCAGCGGGGAATAAGTTTGTTTTCATTTTTTATATTTTGTTTGTGCTTTGAAGTTTCTTTAGCGGTTAGATTTGTTTTACGGTGTAGGGTTGCTAGCCCTATGCCCAACCTTCCCTCTTTACCCGGGCTTAGGACAGGCTAGTAACTAGTAAACTAGTTAACCAGGCGAGGTTAAGGGAATATTAGTGATAGTATATTAAGTTCCTCCATTCCCTTCATGGGAAAAAGAGGTAACTGGACAAAAGTGGGCATAAGAGTGGTCAAGAGGTGATAAGATCTGACCGATTTCACTACACAAGCTGGCCGTGGAAAAGAAGAGATACTATTCAAAGATCATCTCCAGAGTTTTGCAATATCAAGCGTCGTAGCCCGGAAACCATCATTGTTCATTTTTGGCTTAGATGACCTTGGTGAGGGAAGGGGCACACGTGAAATTGTTCTGCCATATAGCATCCCTGTTTGGAACTTTTCAGTGGAAGCCTGGTTTCCAAACGCTTCCGTTCAGCCTAAACAGCGAATACCATTCTGTAAATGGGCCTAATACCCGGCTGGTAACTACGGTGAAGAACGCGAGTTTCAGACACAGAACCTCAATCTCAGTCTGAGATCACATCGTCAGAAAAAAGTCACTAAACTTGGAGGTTTGTGGGGATTTAGAGATATTTCAGGCTGGTATTCATCATGGACTGACCTCGGTTGGAGAAACATTGGAAACCTGTGGGTACTGGATAGCTGTCTCGTCCCAGTATGGGACACCTCAGCGGTGCGTACCTACGGCTGCACCAGGGGTCGGCCCCCGGGTTCCGTGGCCGGCATGTTACCATTGAACCACTGGGTCCGAATCCAATGGTCCATATCCCTAACTCCTGCCAGTTCACGACATAGCGTGACCACCATGATGATGAATGTCAACTTTAAAACATCTCTAAATCCCTGCAAACCCTAAATTCAACTGAGATAGTCCTCGTTGGCGGCCAGCTTCAAGAGGTGATTTTCTAAGTTCCAAAAAAGGTAGTGATCAATGGGGCAAGCCCGGCGGCCATGGGGACAAATACCTAATGATGACATTCAGTGATGGTAGCGGTATATCGCGAACTGACAAAAGTTGGAAATATGGACCACTGGATTGTGACCCAGGGATTCAGCGGTAACGTGCTGAACGCGGAACCTGAGGGGAGCGGGTTCGACCCCTAGACGGTCGTGGCTGGGCACCGCTGAAGAGTACCTTAAAGGGATGGAACAGCTGTCCAGCGTCCACAGGTTTCCAATGTTTCTCTGACTGAGATCAGCCCGTGATGAATGCCAACCTGAAGGAAGACAGGCACCAGCCGAGGTCAATCTAAACAGTAACTTGCCGCACTGGCAACTCAGACATTTTTAGTCGCCCCTGTAAAGCGCACGAGAATTTGGACCTAACTTTGCCATGTTAGGAGAGGTGAAATCCTCGACCACAATTCAAACTTTGGGCCCCTAATAATTTTTGGTGTCATGGAAGGTAACTTTCGATCGTTTACCGGCGGATGAGAATACGACCTTTTTTGAGCGAAGGCAGTAAGTAAGCTCATAGGAGCTTTATTTTTCCCCCGAATCTGAGACACCTGGCCCTTACCACGTCTTCCTCCAGAAGGTCTCCTAGTTTTCCAGTTTATCCCTAGAAAGCGCCTGATAATATGAGCATGATTTGTTGAAGTATCGACAAATACGTAAGGAAGAAGTGCAAGATATGAGAAATCGGACTGATGGACCCCAGCGTAAGGAAATTACTCCGATGTTTTATGCTACCTGATCGTCATATATAGGGTATCCAAATGTATGCGCAGTACCAAAAAGGCTGAGCCAACTCGTAGTTCCAAGTAATTCCACTGTTTCAATTGCCCAGGGTTCAATGAGTTTCAGCACTGATGCTGACCTTCAAGGATTTTACGAGGTAGACAAACCGGAGTCACGCGCCTGAACCGTCACACCACTCGGCGTGTTATCATGCTACGTTGCCCTGCCCGTATGCGATCTTCTAACCAGCTACTAAGAGGACACGGGGTACCAAATATATCATTCCGCCTAAATGTTCTTCCTTGGTGTTGAACTCGTGGGTACACTCAAAGTACGTTCGTCAAGTCCACGCAAGGTTAGTTTCATAAACTCCAAGGTACAAATTATCGGTGATTTCCAGCAAGTAAACTGCATATCGCCGACTCCAAAGTCAGAAACACAATCCACAAGGCCCATCCACCCTTTAACCTTGTCTACGATTGTGTTTTGCAAGTGACACCTTACCCTACGGGTGTTTTCAGGATAATCCTGCAGACACTGCTAAATAAATAGGATGCTCTGCATGGGTAAACTCAGGTCAGCTATTGCAAACACGTAAAAGAGGCAGAGTGAACAAAAGCTACTGGCCTACATATATATGTGCGTCGAAAGACTGTAATAAGATGAACGCGCTTCCTCTTTACTTCGTCAATGCAAACTGTCAGGTGTTGAGTTTTGAAAAGCTTTTATTGTATTGCTGCTGTCGTCGAGAGGCTTATTGAATCTCACCTTCTAAAAACTGTAAGGGCAGTCCTCTCTACTCGGCCTGTGGGTGCTGGGAACATGGGTTTTTGCAGCCTTCCGTGCGCGTCTACAAAAATTTGTGCTATCTGCCTCCCAGTATAACTCAGATAAGGTTAGTGTTTAGAGAGAATCGTCAAGCCATGAACGTGCAGTATGTAGGATCCTTAGAGTGCCCTACAAAGACGGTAGCATGTTTTGTATTAGCCCACAAAACGTCTAGAGTCCAACATGTGATAACACGACGCAACCAACAACGAGCCTCGCCTATTTCAACTCGTGCTATGGTTATATTTCTCACGTTCGAAATAGCAAAGAAACCTTGTTACAGACACTTTAGTGCATCTGAGACACGAAACCAAGGATATATACTTGCAGTCACACAACGCATCAGGGAAAACACGCCACCGGCTTGGTGCACAACCCCAAATTTGTAACAATCAGATACGAATGACTGGAACTTGGTGTGTACTCTGAGGAAACATTCCCAAATCCCTATGAAGTGGAACACACATGAGACCTGCAACTGTACACTCTGTCCACTGGTACTTTCGTGTAAGAATGCAGTGCTTATATTCCTACACAGATGAAGCTAATAAATAGGATTTAGGATTCGGTGGGCTCAGAGGTCTTTTAAATAGTAATTTCAGTTTTTCAAGAATTTTAACCACCATTTTAGTGGTCCTGTGAGAAGACCAACCGACACTGTCATTATCTATCCATCACCAATGCATAATGTGCGAAAGTTCTTACATTCTCTCCGTCAATCTGTATATGTGTCTTTACTACTTGATCCTTTCTCACATTTCCAGAGAATAAACTTCATCTTGCCGCTTCATATCCACAAATATGCTTCACTGCCTTATACTCCCATGCCGTTACTGAAGTGGTATGCCAGGTTACCTGCCAAAGGTAGCTATTTATGCGACGATAACTTACTTAGGAGTAGAGGTCTGATAAAAGAAAATGAAATGAGCGAGCAGCACGAGGAAGGATGCATTGTTTCTCGAAATATTCTCGGAGTAATCGTTGCTCATACTTCAGCACCTCATAAAACGAGGCCAGCGACTGCCGTTCAACAGAGCTCACGGTGGGGACACATGAGACACGCCGTTATCTGACGGACAGCACGGGGATTGCTGCGGGTCTTGTTCACAAGTAAAATAATAAAATTTGAAACAAAAAACCTGGCTAGTAATGGACAAGAATACAAGTGTTGAAATAAAAAACTCCCAGACGGCCGGCGCTGCAAAGGGATGTCGATTTCATTCTGATGCGAGCACGTAGTATGGGGCTTCTACCTTCGTCAGACACCTGTCCACCTACATGAGTATGGCGAGATCATGCATTTTGAAGTGTAATCAAACGTCATAACCACTTATTGCCCGAATCGTCCACCCATAGATCGCTGGTGCAGTCTCCATCCCTAGATACCAGTGATTACTTTCGGGTTTCTGCCTCCCAATCGACTCTAGCGTGTTTTCTCACCTATTCCCACTCTTCAAACCATCACAAAATTCACTGCTACCTCTTCCCTCACTTGAAACTTTTCTGTTCGCACCCAGTTATGACACAACTCAAGACCTCCTCAGCAGAAGAGCTTTATTAAGGCGTCCGTGAACAGTCGTTTCTACATGTTGTCTGGACATTCCATGCTGGCACATCTATAGGAAATCTAGCCGAAACCGAGTGTTAACGTGCAGAAGAAGCACATAAGGTTGCCGCTGCTATTTGAATCATGACATTGCGCGACTTGCAAAATTATTGCGATTATTACTCTTACTGACAAATACTAGTCACAAAACCGTTGATCGCTACCCCCCAGTTTAAACAAAATACTTTCACTGAACTTCTCCGGTCCCGTCTTCCTGCGCTCTCCCGTCTTTCGGCTTTTCTTCCCCTCAGCATGTGTTGCCCAGGAACCAGGTATGGCGAGAATGATTTCCCACCCATTTAGAACACCACACCATTCTCTGCCCAGAAACAAATCAACAGGTGCGGAGGCAATATTTCGTCCCAGAACTTCAGTGGGCTTACTACCTCCATCCAAATATGAAACCGTATACTCAGAAGCCACTGTGTGACATGGTACAATTACCAGTGACTGCACCTTTGACAAATACTTTAGATGGTGAAACCGCCATCTTTATGCGTGAATGGCAATTGAAGCTTCTTCACACACCGTGAACCATTCTTGTTTGCTCATGGTCTAAAAGTTGCATAGACATTCTCTTATACTGATTTGCCCTCTTCCAAGCACTAGCACAAATGGAGCTTGCTGTGATATCCACATGGTCTACTGCTTGGAGACTTCAGTTCAATATAAGCAATTGCTGTTGGATATGCTTTGGTTCTCCGTCGGTAGACACATGCCCATATCTTCAGTCTATAAAACTAGCCGTCCATTAGCGTCCGCGATCTCGGGGTAAAATACTCAGACGACCTCACACTTTTTGAACCGGTCGCATCACGAACCGTCAAGTCTGCGATCTTAGTAGGTTGCACAATCCGTAACTTTCGCTCCAAAGGCGCCAAGTTACTACTTCATAAAGTATGCCTACGGTCTCTATTAGGATACCGTCCATTTATATTGGGTTGGATACGCGGTAAAGACGAACTAAAAATGGAGGGTGTTCAAGGTTACTTTACGCACGCATTAGTAGGATACGATTGCATACAGGACTACAATTCCAGATGCACGACCCCAAATCAAGGACCACTGTGGGTGAGGCGGCTGAAAATGAAGATAACACCCCTCTTCAATGCGCCACATAGATTCACCCTTATAGCCACCAGTGGGTTTAGGTTAGAACATAACATCTGTTACGGCCTACGCAACCAGGCCTGCGGTGTCACGCCGAAGCTTATTAAGTCCTCCCTTCGTGCCAATTTCTCCGCCCTTTAGTTCTCTCGCATATGCAACAAACTTCCTACTGAAATCAAGGCCTCCACGTCTGCCCTTTGGCGTAGTCAGTAAATAATTGAATTCTTATCCTCTGGTAGCTTTGCCTGGCTAGTGAGTATACCGTCATTATCGTCTATGACAATAAACATATCAGGCCTTCTTGACGTCCAATGAGAGACCTGCCGCGTTCACAGCGACCTTCGGTGCGCACCGCTGCGCAGACTACCATAAATTCTCACTTTATACCAACAGCGAATACCGCCGTACTTGACATAATAAACGCAGGCAAAAGTCCTCAACTGCGTATTAACACGAAAGCCGTGTTCTTAAGTGTTTAGTAGGGAAACCGTGTGTAGCCTATGTTGTAAAAAACGTTAAGCCGGGAAAAACGCACTTATGAAATGAACTCCTTATCGGAATCCTCGCCTTTTCCCCCTACGTGGTGTCCCGTTTTTTCTCGATGCAGAAATACGCTTCGATTCGGTTGAAAATCGATTATCGGAGCGGTGGGTGTTGAATAAAATCACACTCACCTGGTCAAAGTGTTACTGCATTCACAACAGCTAACTACAACAAACGGAAACAGAATATCCGTCGGATTAAAACTCCGTAATTATCAAAATATAGAATTTATTGGTCGTGGATATGGCCGGAAAAGTCTAGCACTCACCCAAAACAAGGTTGTCACGACCCATGAAAATAGTGGATAGGGTGTTCTGTAAGGCCACTTGATACGTTCGGATATAGCCACTGGTTTGGAAGCTGGAGCTGAAGAATGTATATGTTTAGCTGTCAGTTGTAATATACAGCAAGATCATGGATCTCTGAAGTGAACCGATGCGAGAGTATTCGAAATACATATTTCTGTGGACAATAAAGTCCAATAAATAGACAATATGCCTGTGTTCCCTAGTGAACTTTTCATCATTATTGTTAAGCGAAGTACGCGAGTTGTAACAATGGCTCCAAGCCTTATTTTTCTTCGAGCAAAGACCAAATCAGAACCCATTTTTTATTGATGAGAGGGCAGTACTTCTACTTGTCAATGCTGTCAATCTGTAGTTATTTATTTTGCTGGGGTGTTTCATTTCATAAATATGCGGCACTTACATCCCTCAGCGACAGAATAATAATACATATTTCACATAGCGTAGGTTAAGTGAACACAAACCAGTTTGCAGGTTTGACCATTTTGGTAATGAGGAATGACTATTCGTCATGTACAGTGTTAAGCTATACATTAGATGCCGTTATTCATGGTATATAAGAGGTGTGTTGAGGCAGGCTCAATTAGAAATTGGGAGTTATTCCGTTGTTGTTTGAATCTTCCAATATTCTTGGAGGTGGGGTAGGCATCACAGTCATGACCTTGGGGTGTGCGCGTTCTTCACAAAGTTTTGATGTCAAGGTGCACACTGACAAATGCGATCGCTAGGATTCCATTTGAATACAGGACTGGTTAGGTAAACCTGAAAAGTGAATAACGGAAGCGAGCAGCAGGCGAAATTCGAAACAGGACCACAAAAATATGCAGGAGTAGATCAACCATGATACAATTGGGTGAGTTCTTTATACTGACCACAAAACTTACTTGAAGAAGTATCAAGAACCAGCTGTTTGGAGGTAAGCCTAGGTGGACGAAAGTCGACAGGATCTATCCAATTCGGAGGACTTCATCGTTCACTGCATCACAAGGGCGATTTCCGGTCCATTGTTGTTCCTACCGTTCGTGAATGAACCCCGCTGCTTACCTGCTCTCTGATTACCCTTTATGATGACTTCAAGTTATGAGGGGCAGTAACGTGGGGAACGGAACTGAATCCACTACAGGACGACCTCAGAACGCTTGGGGGGAGGGCAACAAATAAAGAGTTGGCATTTGACCTGGGAAATTGCCGGTCCATGCTTTTCCGCACTACGAATCCACAGTAAGTATCCAACCCTCCCTGTGGTTCAAATTTTTCTCACACCACGGCACAGAAAAATCTAGGTCTAATGCTAAGAGAGAAATTGAACGCCAGCTGCAACTACTCGGGAGATGCCTCCAAAGCGTATGCTGTGCTACACTGTGTACACTGACAAGCAGGTATCCTCATCCAGAGCTCTCTATGAGGTTCTGCAAGACCTACATACCATCCCACTTGGAGGTCCGCAATACCTTTGCTCCACCACACCTGAAAAGAGGTACGAATCCTTTGGAGAAAGCTTAGAGGTGGGCCGCAAAGGGTGTCATAGGGAAGCACCGAAAGCCATACGAGAATAAACAAAGGGACCTGGATCCATACTCTTTTGGGTACTGGAGGTTACGAGGTGATTTGAAAATGCCCTGAAACATGATGAATAACTCGAGTAACCTGAACACATGAATACCACTGAGTGGTCGCCATGGTGGTCCCCCGGAAATTTGACGAGAATTGCCCATTGAAGGCCAAAAACTCCTTGTCGCTTCGAGACTGCGGGTATTAGAATGCACTACCAACAGAGGTATTCCCTGCCCCATCTGTCAAACGTTTCAAGAAATGGCTAGGCAGTTACGCATCGACCCACGGTTGACGATCACTCAGTTGGAACACGAATTTGACCGAAGAAATTAACTGCCGTCACACCATTCCAACCCTGTTACCGCTACACCAGTTTTTTCCTACGCTAATCATTGAGCCGTTTGAATCCCTACCACTCGCTATTGATTGGAGTCACCCACCTCAGTCCCACATATCTTTGCACCCCCCTTATCTTACTTGGGTGCACGCAGATTACTCTACCATTTCACTTTTCTTTACTCACACACATTTGTCTTTCTAGGTTATCCCTTCACTATCCATAACTCTCTCTAGCGACCAATTCGAACAATTGTCTGGCAGCTTGACATCTGAAGACCCAGACTGCATCGTAGTTCCAGGTGAACTAATCAAAAATCAACCTCCTGTTCCTTATACAAGAGCTTAAGCTGTGCTAAATTTAGCAAACGACTGGCTGGACCTACTGCATTGGAGTCCATCGCAGACTTGGAATCGTTCTACAAGACCAAGAAGAGAGCATGAAGAGATCAAATGGTTTGCACAGCCTCACTAGACGGATATTGAAACTGTAGGTTCTAGACACGGAAGCCTCATCTGTTTCGCTAAAGACCATTTGAAGCATTTAATATTGGATGTTACAAGGAGGCAATTTTGGTTGTCAAGGTCTTTCTTGCGAAGTAGTTTTTAAGATGTCTATGGCTGGTTTGTTATCACTTGTTTCAGCAGCAGCGGCATTCAAGTCATTGTTTTTCTTTTCCTAGTAAGTATCATGTTTACTTGTATGGCGTAGCCATTCAACTGACTTTGAGGTACACCGCAACTGGATAGCCATTACTTGTTCCCTTCCTATTTCCAAATGGTACTATGACGTGAGTTTATTGAAGTAAGACTTACTGTTCTCTTTAGGAGACATCTAAATGGACGCTGGATTACCCCCCCTTCTTTGCTTTTTTTGAATGGGTATTGTCGTTTGCAGCCATTCGAGTTGACCCAGAAATTTGTAAAGTCACTTCCCATCCATATACATCGGACAGACTTATAATTTTCCATCGATTAAGTGTCATATTTTCTGAGATTCTACTTTTCGCAGCTACAATGAGGTACTTATTTTACATAGGTCTATCTTGTAGGCTACTACGTTCACTGAAATCATCTGGATGTGGATTTTTGAAGCAAAGTTACTACCCCTTATGGTTCCTCTTTGCCTTCAATTTTGGCCTACTTATTGTTGATCGTATCCTTTTGTATATTTAAAAGTAACGACTTCTGGTTCTGTGAATGACAGCTCTTACCTTATTTAGAAAATGTTTTATGTGTTTGAGAAGATAGCCGAAGTTGATAGTAATTACCTTTTAGTCCTTCCAAGTGCTTAGGCTATTTATTAAATTTCGTCTACGATTTCAAATTGCTACTCAGATAATTTGTAGTGAGTAGGAAGTAGTCAAAAGACCACAACGCAAAATGGTAAAGGTACATGCATTACAAGCCAAAATTAAGAGGTTGTTATACTACAGTCTTAAAAATCAAATTAGATGATGGATGATCTGGCCTACTGTTTTAAAGTCATTCGCCGGAGGCAGGCACACCTCTCCTACGTAGCGATTGGTCCTATACAATTTAATTCCTTATCGAATGCCTGATTACCAGGTTTTTTTTAACTACTTAAAATGTTGAAAACTGATGTTAGGAAGACTTTTGGTTTGAAGTTGACCATTATGCTTTGAGTACTTCCAGGTGCTATTTTCTTATGGATCCCATAGACATTCATTTCCAATACAATGGATTTTTGTTCGGCATATTGATGCTATCTATGGCATATATTATTGAAGTAACATATGTGTTGCAATCTAACTTTTTCAGGAAAATTACCTCGCCGCTTCTCTGTTGTTCACTACACTTTTGAATTTTAAGCACATCTTTGTATACGTAGCTCCAGCTTATTTCATTCATATTTTAATGAACTACTGTCTAGGTTAGTGTGTCTGTTTTTAATGGCAATTTGCATGTAGGAGAAGATGGGTTTTCAAGCATTGTGAATCGTTTTGTAAAGGTTGGCAGTGTTGTGTTATTGGTGATGACTTCATCGTTTGGATACTTCATTTTCACGGTTCGCAGTTGCATAAATTTAATGGGAATAACATTATAGGACGAAATGAAACAAGTTATAAGTCGTCTCTTCCCTTTTAATCGGGGTCTTTGTCACGCATATTGGGCTCCAAACTTCTGGTCGATATTCAATTTCGTGGACAAATTATTGAACTTCCTTGGTAAGGGTGACAGGCTAGTAAGAATTATTTATTCATTAAATGCAGTTTAATGATCAACATTATTTTGCATGTGCATGCAACTGGGGAACTTCAGTTTAATGTTTATTTACAATCACATAAGTTTTCAACATTAAAATGGTTTATATGAATAGGAGTTGGCCATTATTTAATCCATACGGTGATGCATTTCTCAGGCTTTATTTCTTTCTTAGTTCGTTATCTGATAACAAAATCGACTGAAAATGAACACCAAGATAATTTTGCTATTTTAAGTATCGCCAAGTAGTGTTTAATGGATTAATGTTACTGTATTAATGTGAATAACCCAATAGTAATACTTCTTAGGACCTACATTTATCTCCAGTCATTCTCATGCAGGTTTGCTTTACTCATCACTCTAAAATTTGCTGAAGTTTCCCCCATAAAAAAGTGTAAAAACTTGTGGTTTCTGGCTCTTTATGTATTTTTCCTTCCCAAATAACATGTGACATTTTCTGAAGGTTATAAAGCTGTGTTTAAGAAAGTCTGTGCCGGATACTATTGAAGTTGGTTATTGGTGAATAAAATGACCCAAAACGCGTTAACGCAGTCTTTCGTTATTTTATCGGTTAAGTAGCTTTTCTATGTCGATTACTATCAAATTCAAACATTTTGTCTCAATTCTGTTTGGGATGTTTTATTGTATGCATTTGTTCAATTCCTAATTTTGTCGTTTTACAGATGAACGTTTTCTTCATATGTGGCCTCAAAAAGTTTCATCCACGGCGAGGATGACTGGTGGTTTAGTGGAAAATGTGGAGTATGTTATTCTGCCCAATATAACACCATCATGTACAGCCGTGCTTAGTTTGCTGTTTATGCTGGTATGATTTTCATGGATATTACTTTCTTTAAATATTGGGCGTTATCTAGTGTACTTATCGATGAGTGATTACTTTAGCTATTAAATAAAGTAGAATAGTTTTGATCAATACGTAATGTAGAATAACAACAACCACTGAAATAACCAGTTAATTCCCTCTCCTGCAGAAATAATTGGTCATTTCGTTGATTGCCAGGGTGACCTTTAGCGATGCTCGACATTACTGCCTGAAGTCCACTTAGGCTTCAAGTTTTGTCTCATTTTAAGTCGCTTTCCCTGTATAACTTCTGTTATCTTCAATTGGTCTATTCTAAAATGAATACTCAATACTATCTCTAGATATCTGGTCATTCTTACTTTTAAGAAGTATAGGTTTCGAATAACGTTTAACTTAGAGATGCATCGTGATTAGATAGAAACAACCTTCAACCTTCAATCATATCGCAAAATATTTGTAGCTGAGATGCTTTGAATTTTGACGTTAGTATAATAGCCATCCCTCTGCAGACCCAGAAGTTGTATTTCATGCATTATGGGCTGTTTTTATCCACCCAATCTAGAGTTCCACTAACAAAGTTTTTCATGCAGATGATGTGGATACATTTTAATCTCTAGTTGTGATGAATGCCTTTGTAGCGAAAAAGTAAACACTGCGTATTGCTGTTAAGCTACGAAACGTATTAGTTTTATGCTTATTCATCATTGCTTATGAATAGTTTTTTGTTATTGCAGCCCTGTTTATGTGTGTCAGTGAAGAAAAGTCGTTTCTTTAATGTCCCAAATAATGTTGTCTCACATGTCTTTCTGAAATCCGTGATTATAACAATTTGGTCTTGTTTCATGTTTGGCTGGCACGTTCACGAAAAAGCAGTCCTAATGTTTTTATTACCCTTGAAGTAAGTGTTTTTGTGATATGATCGAGTTTTATATTGTGCTAAATTACTACTCTTTGTTGTCGCATGTCTCAGATTTAGGAAGCTAATTGTTAGATGTTAAAACCAAACAAGTGTTATGTAAGCTAGATTATGCTACCGAACTCTACGCTACATCTCTTCCGGTTGGTCAGCAGAGTTGTGCAGTCCAGCCTAACGCATCGAGTGGGAATCAAAGTTTACTACAAAAATCTGTAAGATTCTTCGGGTTTATGTCAACAAATATTAATGAGTCTGTGAAAGTAGAAGTAACTAATTTGTCAAATATAGACTAAGCTAGCCGTACTGTTACAGTATGTTAGTTAGAGTAATATATAAGAAAGAGAAGCATATTCACACTTTAAACGAGACACAAACAGTTCATTAATTGCTTTTTGTGTGAGAAATATCCGACTAAATCATACATTTTCAGTGGTTAGATTGAGGATTTCCCTGCTCTATCAATTTTTAGGAATGAACTTAATTATGGAACCACTTTTAAGTGAATTGGTTGATAGTTGTAATTTCGATGAATTATCAACTGTTTCTCCATAGAGTATCACAGATGGCTGACAGCCAATGAGCATCTTAACCTAGTCATCATCATCAGTATCGACATAGAACCAGTCATTACTGTTTAACGGTCCAAGTTGCAATATCTTATATCAGCGCATCAAGTAACAAATCAAAAAGGTGAAAAATGGAGAAGGGAAAAAAAATCAGTCAGTAGTAGTATAAAATGGTAAGAGAGAAAGAAGTGAGAAAAAAATCAAATCCAGTATAGTATTTGAGATGAAGTGTGGATACATCTATGCCACCGACATCGATTCTGGGCCATATCACCTCGAGTCTGGAACCACTGGTTTCTCTTATCACGTGGACTCCAACCGGCTGGTCTTCATTTTCTTACATGGCTCAGACCATCAATCAAAGACTTCATGCAGTGATGTCATGTTTAGTCTGACCACCCTTAACCTTTTCTCAGCCTGAACCTATTTCAACTAACATTGCGCAACGAGACGGGCGGTGACTAGGCATGCGTAAGATATATCCCTCCTATCTCAGTTGACGAAGGTTTACGACTTCATCAACTCACTTTCCTCTACTCCCCAAAGCTCTAAACACCCGACTTCAGCATTACTGACGTGGTGATGCTACGAAGGCAACGGTGGTAGAATACCTGAGGCCTTCTCGTGTCCTCTACCTTTAATGGCCGTATTTCACAGCCATATAGTAGAACTGAGCGAACTTCAGCGCATTACGCTCGGCTTTTAATCAGCAATCAGATGCCACGGACGGTGTGAGTTGGCAAAAGACAGTCGGAAGTTTTGTATGCCTGCAAAGATTTCATTGACCACTAATCCTGCTTCACAGGTAAGTGAAGTGCTTAGTACACTCAACCATTTCACTTCCCATTGTTAGTCATGGTACCAGTCTTGGATCAACAATTTGCATTTGGGTGGGGAGAAACGCATCTCAAACATCATTAAATCTTAAAGTAAGTTGTCTGAATTGTATGTTGAAATGACCCAGTGAGCAATATCGGCTATAGTTGTTCCTTGAGATCTTATCATAATAGAATAACTTGTTCGATAGCGGCTGTACGAATACGAGGGTTTGAGTAGTGCAATGTACTTACCTGCACCTTATTCAGTTATAGAAATTGACATGACACTTATTGACTGAAAGAGTCGAGTGCCACCTTCAGGTCAAGAAATATAGCTACTGCTGGGCACTTGTAACTATTTGTGTCACAAGACCAGATGAACTCCAACGATCTGTTCGATTTACCGATGGCCAAGTTTGAAGCCTACCTGGGTTTCTCTTCTACAGCTTCAGTTACACATCAACTTACTATAAGATCTGTATTCTTGGACACTTCGTCGGACTGATTGCACTGTGGTTATCACAATTGAGTTTCTCGCTGTTCTTGAAGACTGGGACAACTTGTGGTTGAGAACAGTCAGGAGGGATCATGTCTGATTCCCATGCATCATAAGCTACTTCAGGTAATCAAATCAATAATTCCCAGTCACCATCCTTAGCTATATCAGGTAGTAGTAGGCCATCGAGTCCTATTGTTTTCCTCGTTTCAGGTTACTCACAGTCTTCTTGACCTCCGAAGGAGTTGGGAAGATCTGTCTATGCTTCATTCATGATCTGGTTGGGTATTGGTCAACTGAAAACCACCTGGGGGCCATTTGGATTATTCTCCGATGTGTTTCGCTCATCATCCCAATCCTCTTGCCTGAGTGAATTGCAGACTTATCCTTATCTATCGTTTTACCAACTATCGACTATTTTACCCCAGTTTCTCTGATAAATTTAAATAACTGTCTGCTGTTAACTATCACAGCTACCTTTTCCATCTGTCTACACCTCGTTGCTCACGGTCATTGGGTAGAATCTTTGTCAGTCTACATTTGATCTGCTTCTTCTTTTTGTGCTCTGAATAAGTGCAGGAATACGTTCATCTGCATCCATCGATTCAGATGAAGCTGCTGAAATCTATGTATCCAACCTTACTGCTGTCTTAACAAGAGCCTGGAGATGGCATCAGACTTCTTTAGGTTGATTGACGTGCTGTTCCGATAACTCCCTATCCAGTTACTGGTTTGAAGCGGTCTTAATATAGTCAACGAGCTTCACTGAGAAAGTTCTTGTTTCTGTAGTTTTTATACGTTCATTTAGGTGCAGAAAAATACCTACTCGGAGAATGTGTGGTCACTGTTCCAGAATGAGCTACAATCTTCCACTGACTCTCCAGCGATAACTGAAGGCAATATAGTCTATCTGTGTCGACCTCTGAGTTGAGACCGATAGGCTTTATGTTAGACCATGTCTCTCTTTGCATCTGAAGTTCGTACTGGCCAAAAATAGGCGATTGTGTGAGCACAGTTGTAGCAGCGGTCGCCGTTATCTGTTCGTTTCACAGGGACTCCAGAGGTCCCATCTAAGTGCCTTCTAACCTAACCTACTTTAACCTTTCAACTCGTGTATTGAAATCGTTGGTTAGAAATACCACATCTGAGCATTTGCTTTCATTAGGAAGCTACGGAATTTTCGGTAGGACTCACCTTTTAATTCATTCAAACTGCAGTCAGTGGGTGCATAAGCAGAGATTGCAAAGAGACGATTGGAGTTTGGTCATTCTTTCTTTTCCTAACTGTACTCTCCAGTCAAAAAGAAAGCTGTCGAGTGAGATCCTGTCGAGCAGTGCTCTTTCTGCTTTAGAACTTAACGTTATTTATACACCTGAAAAATGTGAGATATAGCCAAGCAATCTACAGGAACCCAAATGATAAATTTTGCAGGTTCATATTGGTCAGGTGGGGTTAAGTTGATAACCACACGTGGTTCCTGCGTGTGTCTCACAAATACCGAATGCATCTATGACCTGAGTTTCGGTTAGTGGAACTTGTTATCCGATTTGGCATAGGATACAGACGTTGAAAGCTTCGATATGTAGTTTAGAGCATAGTCTCAGGAGACTAGTGATGCTATTCTGTGAATTGGAATCGTTATCAAGCTCTATAGAGCCAGAAGAAATTAAAGATAACGTGAACTGAAAAACAGAGAAATGTGAAGAACAAATATAGGCCAAGAATGTACAAGATTGGTGGCGATCAGAAGGGAGTGAAGTCCGGCCATACGTGATGGCGATTGATACTTCCCGGTTGCCTACAGTTTTGATGGCAACCGGAAAGGAAATTAAATTAGTTCTGTGTGACTGGGGAGCTTAAAGAATGTGTACTTGATACTGACTATACACGGTCTTATGAGATTTGTGAGGTTTATGTTTGATTGTATTGATTCCGGTATATAAAGGCTCATAGCTGCGGCACCGAAATACCGTAGTCCTCGGAGGGGTGTACTATTTTTAGGACACCTTTTCTAAATCCTCCCTCGATAAGGGAAAATAGGACCTATGTGGACTGCTGGACATCCGCTGCGAATACCTGCTGCCGCACTCCGCCTAGCCAGCATTACGGCTTCGCCCTCTAACCTCCACCATAGTTTAAGCTATCAGGACTATGATGCAACTGTTTTTTGTCTTACTACTAACCAACAGATCTTTCTGGTAGGATACCAGGGAACAATTGTTCCAGCTACCAGTTTATTATACCATTGTAATGTGCAAACCTGACAACTGCATCAAGGTAACAGTTATCGGTCGGTGGTACATTTTTTTTGCAAAACTCTGTGTAAACAGTCCTTACAGAAGAATTAGTTAAACGGTTAAAATGACGGCATTACCAATTGCTGTTAATTTCAACACTAACTTCAGTCTGTTTTGAAAAGTCAAATGGTAGAAGCGATCTTCAAATGAATGGTAGATAAAGGTGACTGGATCTCGATAGGTTCTAGTCATAATCAAGAGCAAAACATTACTCTTAGTGTGATTACTGGGGAACCCAAACAAAACCGAGTATCCATTCTCCTTGCAGTATTTTTTTTTCAGTGAAGTCAGTACACAGAAACAACTTTTTGCAGAAGCCAGTAACTTTAGATTTCAGTATATTATTCACGTTAACGACTGTTCGATGAAACAATGTTCGTGTAAAATAAACATGCGTTAAGTGGTGTGTACTATCTTACTGGATTTTCTCCAGAAAGTATAATCATTTGAACACCATATGACCTATCGCTTTCATATGTACATACATTCTTATATCTTATTTGTACCATCAACCCTTTATCAATACAGTGTTTCATTACTGTAGTGTTATGGCAATATGTGCAAAGCTATTAATAAAAAAAGAGCAGAGTAAGTAACCATAATCCTGATCATCAAAAACCACTGTAACTTATCCCTATGGGATTTTTGATCCCTGTTAATTGAATTTAGTAATTTTTCTCTCTCCTCACTGAAGTGCGGGGAGCTTCAACATAGAATGCTGCTTATCTTCAGGAGACATTTTATTGTTGTCACACTGCGCGCAGCTCCCATTACGACTTCATACTCATTGTCAGCTAATTACAGTGTGATGATGATGATGATGATTACTTTAAGTTTTGCAACTATCCTATAAACCTTTCTGACATAGTAGAATGTCAAGAAATAATCGTATTGCTCACTGGATAATTTCAATATACGAACCCGACCACTATGTCAAGACACCGGTTAGCTGTTGGCCATATATAGTAGTATTTATTACATAATAGTCGACAACCCATCAATGCATAACCACATCATTCAAAAGTAGTCTCATAATTAAGTGTATTTGTAAAAACTGGTCAACAGCAGGGAAATTCTCAATCTATTCACTAAGAAAAATGGTTTAGTTGATTATTTCTCATACAAAGAAGTCACCTAAACTCGAAATTGTTTTAACAGAGGTTGCCACACTATTGAAGCTTTTTAAGTTGATATATTTTAATATATGATGAGGAATCACATTGCGTACATCTGGCGTAAGTTCAGTGTCGAGGCAGAAAATACTTAGGCACATTTAATCTTTCCGTATACCTGTGGCTCATGGGTCTAGACTCTTGACTTTCTGTCAATGTGCTATAATTTTGAACTCCTCCTAAGTAGATTCGCACAACTCAAAAACTAGGTGTCAGTAATAGACAAAATTGCGCTCGGTTATCGATTTGTCAGAATGACCTACCAGTACAGAACATATTACGCTTACATTTTGTATCATTTGTAGTTTATTCACACTAACGTCTGGAGAACATCGATTTCTCACTTTTTATGTGAGTACCCTGGGGTACTATAGCCTTATTCCATTAATTCCTACACAAGCTGGTAAGTTAGATCATTTTGCTACGTTTGAAAATTTAGTTTTGGTCTGTTAACATTTACTATGATATGTTGATTTCGTATACTTACAAGTACGTTCTGTATTTCGTTCCGTGTTATCTCTGACAACAACTATCGACAGAAAGTGCAAGCTATTTTGTGAACAATAAAATCGACATATAAAGTTATTTCCAAACATGCAAGTCCCAGACGACGGTATCTTGTCAATCTCTTTACCTAACTACCAACTGTGTTTTTAACTTTATATATTATCCCATTGGTGGGTTTAAAAAAAAATGTTTTAAATAAACACGAGACTACATACTTCAGCATTTAGACATAAGATTACTAGAATGAAATGAATTGTAACACCTAACTGCTATTCTGTGGGTTACAATCCTAGTTTTCACTTCCCCCTGTGTGCTTTTTCTCAATTGAACAAATCAGCTTATTTGTTGCCAATACCAAGAGTCCAGAAATATTGCGCACAAAAAGTAAGTTGAAATTTATTCAAACTACACTCAGCAACCTCGTGCAGTAGACAGTGAGCTGCGCATATTATGTGAAGTTTAATGATACTACCCGGGTGCTCAAATCTCGGTTGGTGGAGCGGATCTCAAACTCCTAACCCATCAGTTGAAAGTCAGCTTCCTAAACCAATGAGCCATATAAAACGTAAAAGAAACATATGGAAGAGAATGGTATAGATTCACTCACTTTGGTGATTCATTTCAATTGCTTAGAACCTAATGACAGGTCTTCTTAGCGATATTTTTGAGTTGATAAGTTGGAAAAAATTGTTAGGAAAAACAAAAATTTGATTCAGTGAAGAAACTAAGGAATGAATTATGAAAAAATATATTTTCATATAATACCAGCGTGTGATCAAAGCGATATTTTTCTGAACGTGTCACAGCTTCATCAGCAAATTTCGGATCAAAGTTGGTGGATGGTATTTTGGGGCAATCGGAGCCTAAGTTCTACGATTTGATTAACTTTTGGAGGAAGAGGTTTCGATAGCCACTGTTATGCACTATTTGCTAATAGCAACAGGAAATATGACACTGATGTGGGTGTGAACTGTATTAATGTCTTAATGAGCCAAAAAGAACCCTTTTTTTTCTATTGTGTTGAGAGGATCATTATCTCAAGAGGTCTCCACAATTTCTATCCATGAGTCGCTTGAACACATTTGGGACGTTGAAGCGTCATAAATGGTGTTTTAATTGTCTTAACCTAATTACTGAGCCATCAGTTGTTATTCAACGGGTAACTGCGAAGTGGTGGGATGTAATCAGCGACACTAGTAACTGTTACATCATACAGGCAATTCTACCAAAAAGAAAGTTAACTACATATGTGTTCGGATTTTCGCATACGGTCAATTCAGGACGCGTTATCTAAGTTATTGGATGAACGATACCATACTCGATAAACTCGTTCACCTAACACAAAGAAGAAGACAATATTGAACTGAAGCTTGTGCTCATGATGTGTAAAATGAGAATGAAACCCCTACAGTTAAATCATCCAGCTAAAAGAACTCGGTGCCATAAAAAAACTGACGAAGAGAGTTTACTTCATTCGGAAAGTATGAATGTAGAGGTGCAACTCTTGTGTAAAAGGCCTTGGAGCAAGTCAGCAGAATGATAGTGGAAGAATAACCACTAAGCAAGTAACTTTCGTAAAGCCGGTAAAAATGAGTTATACACATGAGGCGGAAAAAAGTGCAGGGTAAATTTATAAAAATTATGCGTAAAACGTTATCGGGGATCAAACATCCCCAACAACATAAGGGGAACAAAGTGGTCCTTACTTAGCTTTTGTTCCGGTTTGAATTAGATAATTACGCCTTCTTAGACAACTGGTCAGGTTACCGCATTACTCCTGTGTCGTGTAGTTGACCAAGTTGATTTAGAAGGAGCAGGCACTCAATTGTAAGTGACATCATTTAATGGAAGTATGTCTCAAGACTCGAGATTGAATCACTAAAGGGGAATTTTAAAATAAATGTAAAGAGTGCTTGTACCATAGAAAACCTGTCAAGAATCCTGTCTGATAAACAAGTTCATCAGTGATCACACTAACATGATATGTCTTTGTTGAGGATTGAATGCAAACAAGTTAGCTTATTGATAGGAACAAATGTGCCAGAAGCACATTGAATGCTTGAATGGCGTATAGGGAACCCTAGTCAACCACATGCCTCATTATCAGGTTTTAGTTGGGTTCTCTTCGGCCCTGGAGACAAGGCCAACTGTTTTGAGGCGAGGGAAACGATGAATGCAAAGTTACTGAAGACGTACGATGTCGAGTTCCGTGATCACTAGACATGCAATGAAAGTCCAATGTAGACTGTAGACAAATAACCTTTAAGGACAGCCAAAAAACGTAGTGTTACAAAATAGTTTTGCCTTAGTGGAGCCAAATATCCTCCCCATCTGAAAACTAAGGGACCTGTAGATGTAAAATCATCTAAAACGCAGTTTCGATACCACAAAAGGGGTTTCCCCAACAGGTAACACAGTGTTAGTGGTGACATTCAGCTTAAATTTCTGGATACTGCTAAGGCCTGTGATTAAGTTGTAGCCGCTTCGCGGGATTTGGGTAGGATAATGGTATTCTGAATTTAGTTGGCACCCAATTCCAAAAGAGCTTCACATTAAGCGACAGAACATGTCATAAGTTGATAAGCCGACGTTATGAGTCTTTTGGAGAGTCGACTGCCGCGGATTCAACTCAGAGCGTGATACTACGAAAGTAAGACATCTAAAAGTGGCGTATATACCATCAGCAGCACGTATAATACACCAACCGAAAGAAACAGAGCTGCAATCGGCACAGATGGCGTAAGAGAATTAGAGTGCAACGTGCCATCCGTCACAACATTCGCGATAGATTAGAGGTTGGTGCGGCAGGTCTCAGTCAATGTACACATGATATATATGGTAAGCAAGCGCCTGGGTACTTGTCTTACCTTTGCGTTACGTGAATTACAACTGTCAACGCCACTGTTTGCATTCCTCGTTTCCTTGAACTTTACGCTAATGGGAAAACTTGCCAACGAAGTATGAAGCTTGTTAAACAATGAGGTTAGTGTGGCAGTGGTTAGTATGTCAAACCGTGATAACGAAGATTCAAAAGATTTGAGCTAGTTTAACGACTGCGATCCAAATATATGCCCGACGAAATTGACCAGGGCCAATCTCACATTCACGTGGAGCATACTGTCGTGTACCAGGAAATGGATTAGTCAGTTCTGAGAAGGCATATACCACTCAGTGGGATTTAATCACTGATATGTTGAATGAAAAAACCTACATATTTTACTGGTTTTCGATCTGCTTCTTGATTATTGCAAGTGTCTTGAGACTACTACTATAGTTGATAAGACTGGTTATTGCACTACGACGTAAAGATTGCATAAGATGTTTTCTACATATACTCAAGAGCCGTACCGAAGGCAGTGGTCGGTACAAAGTAACTTGGCTAGTAAAACAAGTGAAGAGGCTATTGTCAGCACGAGTGGTTACGAGTTTCGGTCCTGTACCACTAATGTTGGTAGTAGTATTGTTCGTAAGCTTTGCTTCCTGGAAAGAGTAAAACAATTAGGGCGCTTAGAGCTATAACTGACTAGTAGATACGAATGTGGCAAGATTAAATTGTACTGTTTCTGTATCCTACCAGAATACATATTTGGAAAGGCCATAATGCATTTCGTGAGGCGATGTTAGTTCGTTTCTGTGTTCTAATTGTCTTCGTATTTATGCATATAGCTTTGTACTACTTACTACTAAAAAGTAGTGTCTCATCAGTGTAATTGTATTTATATGATACCGTCGTTGATTGGACCGAATTGATTGGCATATGGGCTCCTGTGCGGATGCCTCGATATTTTCAGCGTTCTAGCCACCATCCATCATTGACATAAGTAGTGTTTCATGTTCTAAAGTGTTACTTCATCCGCAGCTTTGATTATTTTTGTTATAATCATATTTTGTTCATCCTTCACCATCCTAGGATATCGGTATCTTCCCCACTTTATGGTTGTTTTGTGCTCCATTTAGTTACTTCCCTGATGTTCTACTTTCCCTCAAGCATTTATTTATTCCATGCCTTTCACCTTGCCCTGTGAATCCCTGGGTTTTTAATATTTTCGACCGGTTTGTTTCGCATATAGCTTTGCTGTTTATATTGTTGATGCACTTCCTATCGAGTGTTTCGACGGCGATAAGCCCATAAACACCTCACCATTCGAGATTTGTAATTCACCAGTTATTATTGTATATTAATACAGTGCTGTACTTCAGACAAATCCCATGTTTTGGTTTCGAATTTCTTGCGAATAAATTCACATAGGTATATCCTAACTCCTTAAGCTAGTTCATTCCACCGTAAACTAATGATTGCGGTTTCAAATGACCGTGATTAGTGTATAGGTCACACCTACTTGTTTAGGTGCTAGTAGCATTGTTTCACTGAATATTATTTACAACTGTGAACAGTTTCCCGTAGATCGTCAAAATACTCTCAGCAACCACGTGGACATTTGTGCAGTAGACAGTGATTTAAACCGATTATGTGAGGGCTATTGATACTACTACCTAGCCGCCAAAACCTTGGCAGATAGAGCTGAGTCCGAACCCGTGGCACGTTGGTTGAAAGTCATCTTTATACATAAACCAATGAGCCACAGCTCTACTATCATGAACTGTGGATTAATACTCACATAAGCCAAAATATTCAACCGTATTTTCATACTTTCTATAATCACAAATAAAATGAAAACTAAGCTTTCTTATATGTGATAAATATATTGGCTTTAGACTATCTTCTAAGTGTATTGTCTTCTCTTTTTTGTAGAGCTTCCCGCTGTCATATCCACTTACCTAGCACACACATGTATTCACTGGCTTATTTTATTTCGTGTGCTACCAGCTAATCATCATCATAACACTGGTAATAATGATAAAAATAAACAACAAAGGCAAATCAAACAATCAGTGTTAGAGCGCACTGTTCAGTTTATTGGCAGTTTACATCTATGGGGTCTTGTGCTACTTTTTATATTCACAAAGATCATTGTACCGACAACATCTTTAGGACAACGTTTACCCTACCTACCATTGATGCTTACTTCAGTGTATACAGCAGTTGGATTATTTTGTTCCTTTCTGATTTTTATGTGGCCAACAACAAAAAAATGTATACCCGATGTAATAAAATCATCAAACAACACAGAGAAGGCTAAGAAGAAAAAACTACAATGATACAAATAACTCTGGTAGGAGGTTGAAGGTCATTTTGATACCCTTTTCTGTTATCTATGCATCATCTTTCTAGCTTTTCTTTTTGGATGAGTGGCTTTTTAAAGTATTTTTTTTATTGGAATATAGTTTTGATATATTTGGTTTGGAAACACTTGAGGATTTTGTTTCATCCAGCTATAGTCAGTCAAGATCAGCTATACGTACTAGTCGGTAACCAGTCCCACCCGTTAGACAGTACTGTTCGGTGAAATATGTTCAATGAATCAAGTAACATGACATGGTATTGCACCAAATAAGGTGTAAGAATGGTGTTATTGCTTGTATTACACCATCGTTGATTGGACTGAATTGATCGGTCTCTATTGGCATATGGGCTCATGCGCGGATTGTTCGATATTGCCTGTGTTTTTAATTAAATAGCAATGATGGATAGTGGCTAGCAGTAGAATCCATGATGCGCATTTCGTCCTATTTGGGACTCGTCAGCTATCCATCACTACTATATGATTAAAAACATAGGTAATATCGAGGCATCCACGCAGAAGGCCATCTGCCAATAGAGATCGACCAACTTAGTCCAGTCAACGACGGTATGATATAAGCGATAACACCAAAACTATACCCGTCTCACAAGAAGTGCCTATCGTTGTTTGATGGTCTAGTGGGTAACGCTCTGGAGTTTGAAGCGATCCATCCCAAGTCCGAATCCCGGTGGGACAAACATCACTCACTGGGAGGCAGGTAAATCCAGTCGATGAATCCCAAATAGGACGAAATGCGCATCCTGGACTCTACTGCTAACCACTATCCATTATTACTATAAGGTGTAAGATATTTGAAATCAGTAGATTAAGTGCTCGCTATACGTTTTTTGTACTTCGGTACTCATCATTGCAGAGTATCTGCGAACCTTAAGGATAGTCATAGCTTCCTCAGAATTAAAACCTGGACTGTTCATCGAAGAGGCAATATATTCATCATAAGTTCTAATAAATCAGTAAGGATGCTTTTGATTATGGCCATTGGAAGGTGTGGTTTTGCATTAAAGCAACCTGAGTTTCTTCATTCTCATGGATTCCCTCTAAGTATGATTGATAATTGCTTTCAAAGGTCCTCAGTGAGGGTAGGAAACATGAGCACTACCCAGTACTTCTCCGCAGTACGCACCCAGGTTTTTAATGGTTCCCTGACTAATGTCAGTCCGTGAGGAATTATTAAAAATCCCCATTCATCTCAAAAATGCATTACTGTGTAGTGCTCATTAGTGACATGCTTCCAGATGGATATCAAGAAGTTCTAATAAGAAGCCGTAACCTATGGGATCAACTAGTCAGAAGGGAAGCGGATGCCAACTTAAAACCTTAGGTGATGGTCGCGCTATATCGTGAATTGACAGAAGTTGGAAACTGTGAAAACCGACCAGTGGCTGAGTTGTTAACGCATTCGCTGTGAAACCTGAAGGTCCTGGGTTCGATCCCTGGGGAGCCGGGTCATGGGTGTGTACTACCGAGGAGTCCCATACTAGGACGGAGTAACTATCCAGTGTTCCCAGATTCTCAATGGTTCCCCAACTGATGTCAGTTCGTGATGAATACTGCCTGTAAATTAAAAAATCCCCATTCATCTCAAAAATACATAAATATATTTACAGCAACAAAAATTTGTACAAAGTAATAGTTATATTGTGTTATATGCCAGGGAGATATGTCGACTAAACGCTGTTCCAAAACATCTAAATAGAAATGAATAATTCAAGAAATTATATAATAGTAAAATTTGAGAACTGTGGTAGAATGCATACAGTGATACACACAATGATATAGCATTAAGTTGAACTTGAAATACCATCAACTAAGTACTGTCAGTCAAACAAATCTAATATGGATGAAGTATTATAACGGAAAAATAAACAGATAATTAGTATTGTATAAATCGATATAGCTGCAGTCTGATGAATCTTGTGGGGATTGGGAATATGTGATTTTATTCATTGTAAATTTGATGGGTCATTGACTATTTTGTAGTAAATAGTGATATCAGTTGCTAACAGACAGATGCTACCTTGAGGTGGTTGTCGGACTTCCTATCGTAACTACGCCGTGATTAATGCTGGCTGTAGTGATTGTTCTTTGAGGTCTTATTATGTCAAAAAGGTTTGTTGTCTAGCAACGAGAATGAAACCAGTTACTATCAGACTGTAAAATAGTTTACGATATGATGGGAGCCCGGGTGCGAATTCCTACACCTGTACGGGGTGTGATGGCAGTTAAGTGTTTCCTGAGGATAAGAAGCATTCTGTGTTGATACTATCTTTTCATTCTAGAGAGAAAGATGGAATTGAAAAAGCTGGTCTTAACAACAGCACATTACCTTCTGATCCCGATCGTATGGTTTTTGTTCAACAACCTAAAATGAAGTATTTCCAAAGAGGCCGTGTGACCGGCTTCAAGCAGACAAATTTCAAACCAAATCACGGAAGAGACATACATACTAATACTCAATGCATGCCAGCTGCATTTCTTGACCTAAATACATCGCCCTGCTGGGGTCTGTATACTCTAACACTCATGGTTTATGTTGAACCTGTACTGAAATACTAGATGAATTGTGCATAACAAGTGGTGTGAATCAAAAATGTTTAACCTCCATTTTTACATTGTTAAAGACGTGCTTATAAAGTTCTTCCTTATCTCGTCTGACTTTACACCCACTAGACTACTCAGTCAATGTAGGGCATGTAGACGACATAATCCTGATCACACGGAGACACATAAGACTCAGTCCTCTGAACACTTTGAGTACAGATTCGAGAATGTTTTGGAGCAGAGGCAAAGAAAAGCGGTTGCAACCAACTGGATAACCTTGAACGCCACCTGGATATCGACTAGTAGAACAGCAGCGAAGAGCAACGTTCACTTTCTGCTTTCACAGTCCTATTCAGGTATCGTTTACCAGTATTGTGTAGAAAGATTGACTGGAGGAAGTCAATTATGTTTTTGAGGTGGATGTATTCATCACACTGAACTTCCAGTTGGCAAAGACTTCGGGTATTTCCTGAGTAATAAAGTTAGTTGGTGCAAAGAAACTTCCTTTCCAAGTTATGGTTTCTATAAAAGGCTTATTTCCTCTGATTTATTCGATTCATTCGCTGGACAATGAAATGTGATAAATACCTGGTGCGTAAAATGAAACTGATAGAAATCGATCAGCACTGAGGACTAAACAACAAGAAGTTGGTTACGCTCCAGTGACCCATGAAGTTTAAAATAAAACTATGTACAGCCTCATCGTAGAATAAATGCATGAAAGTTGGCTTAAATTTCCTAATGGAATCCCACCCATAAACTGGGAAACTTACAATATGTGTACAACAGATTAATCCTGTCTGAATGTCTTTAATACACACACTTATTATAAGAGAAATGCGTTTTCTACGTTATGGAATTTCAGTTGTTAGTTTCCAGGTCATCTAGTCGGTTGTGGCTGCCATTCTTAATCTGAGTACGGTTTCTTACGTCCCAAATGTGATTTGCTGATTCAGGACTGGTTTACGTTCATAATTCGTTTGACAATGAAGTGGTTAGGTGTGTTTACCATCTTGCCTGTTTGGGATGTCGGGTCAGCTCTGCTAAGTCGGTAACCGATTTAATCTCAGCAAGGATACAAAACCCTTGAATGATCTTTGTCAAGTTTCAAGTGTCAATGTGAGTTACATAAAGTTTACACCACATGATCATAAGACGAAAGTATGGTTACGCAATGACTGTCAACCCAACCTTTGGGGATCTCGACTGAGCACAAAATTTAACCTATAAACAAGGAAGAACTCGAATGTCGAGTAGTTAACGCGTAACTATGGTACATGAGCACATAGTGTAAGTAGGAGTCTAGCATTTTCCGTTCAAAAAAGACCAAATTAAGGCTTTTTAGTTTCAGAAAGTCATTGATGAAAAAAAATTAGTACAACTTCACAATTCATTCCATCCAGGAGCTAATCGTTGCAGCAAACTTATTGAAATAAGTGTACTGAAACGAGTTGGTTACTTCACGCGTACTTAAGAAGGCCTTTATCATTAATAATAGTAATTTATTGGGTTACTAAGGCATGTTGCAGGGCGCTTGTAAGGAACAAAATAAGAAATAGGTAAACATTAATAGGAAATAGCTGTGAAATTGTGATTCTCGCTTTTAAACACTAGATAAGCAGTGAGTTAAATCGCTCTACTGATATATCAACGTTTAGCGTTCTCACTTACAGTCTTAAACGTTTGATTTCCATTATTTCGTGGGAAATAGCTACAATAAATTCAGTTAGTTACCTGTTTCATACTTATATCATCACGAGGATACTTTTATTTTATCACTTGTGTACTATGCTTCAAGTCTAAACACAAAGAATGTTAACGCTGGATAGAATTCACACTTACCGGTTTCCGTCTGATGGTTTTAAATTGGCCAACATATTATCCTTCTCTAACACTGTAAGTTGTTTATCATATGCATCCATTAAACTATAAATATAGAAGAAATGAAGAGTGCAACAGTAGTATGGTTTAAAACAGCACGTGGTTATGTACAGTTATAGTGAGGAAAATTAAAAAAAAAAACAGAAGCCCAGCAATTCACATCATAATGTTTTGGTAATGGGTCATCAGTTCAAGTTGCCACACTTCACAGTTGTATAGAAAGAACAGGTGGATAGAATAAGTGACATCAAGATGGACAAAGTTGTATGAGAGAATAAACAGTTCGAAGGTAACGGTTAGTGTCATCACCATCATTATCAACATAGGACCAGGCATTACTGCGTAACGGTTAGTGTAAATATTCAAGCTTTAGAAGATGCCAAGGAGTGAATAGATCTGCGCCGTTGTGACTGATTTTCAGCCATGTCACCAAGAATTCTCAACTACGGATTCGTTTGATCTCGAGGATCCCAGCCACGTAGTCTACATCTCCCTATGCATTTCAAATCAACAATCAGAGACTTCGTCAGCTGATGTCGCATCTTGATCTGGCCACCCTGATCCCTCTTTCAATCTAATCCAACTTCCCCGAGGATGGTATGTTAAAGTAGGCGATGGCTTGGCATGGGTAGCACTTGTCCAAGCCATCTTATTCGGCTAAAGTCCACAACCTCATCAATCGACTTGACTGTCTTACCTGATACTCTATTCCTGACCTCAACACCGCTCACACGATGATTTCACTAACGCAAATAATGCTACGTAGACACCTGTGATCAAAACCTTCATGTCTTCTACTTTTAACGACCGTGTTTCTCAGCCATATAACAGGACAGAACGGACTGCAGCACAGTGTGTCCGTCATTTGATAAGCAATAGGTGGAACTTCTGGCTCATTGGTTTAGAGAGGTGACTCAAGGGTTCGAACACCGTTCCACTTATTGAGGTTTGGGCGACCAGATAGTATCATGAACCATCGCACGCTAGATGTGGCTCATTGCCTACTGCACGAATGTGCACAAGTTAACTGAGTGAGTTTTGATTTTTTTTTTCCCTCGCTTAGTAATAGTTGTTCACCGCATCTCCAAGATATGATGTAATTCATAAAGTCAAGGCTGGTATCAAACTTCTAAAGGAGTTTAAGGCCTCAAACTACGGTTATTGAGCTGGAATCAGTGAATTCAAACCTTGACTGGAATCTCTATAGTTGAATTGTGACGGCATAGATTTATTCACTATCCATCAACCTAAAATTCCTGAATATCCTATTACAATGAAATCGCTGTTGCTGCCAATACAACCTTGTTTATCGTTTTCATTTCATATGAT
Source organism: Heterobilharzia americana (assembly GCA_944470555.2). NCBI lineage: Eukaryota > Metazoa > Platyhelminthes > Trematoda > Strigeidida > Schistosomatidae > Heterobilharzia > Heterobilharzia americana. Next base: position 77,619,922 of record OX104130.1, on the reverse strand, counting down.
TTCTTTCGTCTAGTGCGCAAATTGAACCCAATTTTTACTGTTTCGAAATCTTGTCTGCCTGTCATCTAGCGCATCTTATTTACCATCAGTTTCTAATGTGTGTTTGTCATCAATGCAGAATATCATATTTAATACATACATACTTCTATTAGGAAGGAGTGGATTGTCCAACCACTGGATTGCATTTTCGAATCTTGCTCCACCTACTTTGAACTGTTTAGCCAGGTGGTACCGTAAACCCTGAGTTTATGAGAATAGATCTTGATAAGTCCACAGTCAATAATCTTTCAACGCAGTATTTATCCAATCATTTCAAATTTTAGGTTGATATTCACTATACAGTGACATCAGTTGGAGAAACATTGGAAACCTGAGAGAACGTGAGAACAGTCGCTCAATGACGGCAGTGAATGAAGGTCGCACTGTTTCGTGAAATGATGGAACTAAGAAATGTAGACCATTAGATGCCGACCCAGTGGCTCAATAGTAACGTCCTGGTCGCGGAACCAGAGGGTTCTGGGTCCGATCCCTCGCAGGGTCATGGGTGCCCGCTGCTGAGGAGTCGCATACTAGGATGAAACAGCTATCCAATACCCTCAGGTTTCCAACATTCCTGAAATCAATAAGTAAATCCCCACAAACCTCCAAAATGAAATAATCATTTTAAAATTTAGCTATATATTGTTATCCTGATAAATCGGAATCTTTAAAGAGAAATGTTTTCTGACGAAGTTTTATACACAAGCTTAATTACAGCATAGTTTCATTCACACCATATCAGAGTGAACTATTATTTGTGACTTGATAATGTTCTTGTCATCAGTTCATAATGTCATATTGTAACGGTTCGAATATATATCCGTCACTTTCCTGAGGAAGTTAAGCTTCGATCAATGCTTACTAAAATGCGGGAGTGCAGTAGCACAGAACCAGATAGATGAAACGAGTAAAAATAGAAAGATATCTGTATATAGGCACGAAAAAGAGGATAAGTAAGAAGAGAATGAATCCTTGTGACCACCATTGACTTTGCGGCATACGACTTGTGTCATGGCGCCTCTATATCAGTAAAGTAGGACTCAAGCGTAATGTTTCAAGTAGGAGAGAAACGTCAGTTGATGAGATTCTAAGCCTCCATTGACTGTGACTGAGACATATGTTACTCATGCCTAGTCACTGTCTAACCCGTTGTGCAATAACAGCCGGAATAAGTTCATGATGGATAAAGGTTAGAGGTGGTTAGACTGAAGCATTATTATTATTATCATTTGTTCCTTGGGTTCTTAGTGGAACATAAGGGCTTCAGTAGCACGTCTCCATTCCACTCTGTTCTCTGCAATCTTTTGAACCTGGCTCCACGACTGCCAGGAGCTTTCATTTCTTTCTCACACGATCTCCTCCATGTCACCCTCCCCTCGGACGCCCAGCTCGCCGTTTCCCATTTGCATTCCACTCGTGGGTCTGTCGCGTGATGTCCCCGAATGGGCTTCTCAGTGCATACCCAATCCACCTCCACTTCCTTCTGCATATTTGTTGAGTGATAGATTCTTGGTTGGTTCATTAGCAGGCCAGAGTTCCTTGTTGCTTATTCTTTCTGGCCATCTGATCTTCAGTAACGAGCCAGCGTAGGCAGTTGCTGATGAATGTCTGTAGTTTGTTGGAAATGCTTTTCGTAACACTCCAAGTCTCTCAACCAAATAGAAACAGACTTGTCTGACGTTGGTGTGACTTTGGTGACTTGGTGTTGAAAATCCGGATCTTGTTCACGCTTTGTGCTGAGTGCAGATCTCTACACTGGTTTCAGGTTAATGAACGCCTGTCTTGCTTTTCCGATCCTGGCTTTGACGTCCTTGTCTGTGCCGCCTGTAGTTGAAACGATGCTGCCTAGTTAGGTAGATGAAAGAGACAACTCCCTTTAAGTTTCTCCCGTTGATGGTGATTGCAGCTTGTTGTTGCTGTTGGTTGGGTATCTACATCATCTATATCTTCTCTACGTTCACTTGAAGTCCTGTCTTCGCTGCCTATTCTGTCAACTTGTTAGTTTTTGCCTGTACATCTTCAAGTTTGTACGACATTAGACACAAGTCATCGTTGGCGAAATCCAAGTCTTCTGGGTTCTTTTCCGCGGTCCAGGGTATCCCCCTCTTCTCGCTCCTCAGTGTTTGTTGCATGATCCAGTCGACTACAATCAGGAATATCATGGGTGATTCTAGACAGCCTTGTTTTACTCATGTCTTCACTTCAAAAGTGTCACTGAGCTTCCCATTATGAATCACTTGGCATGTGGCGTCTCCATATACTTGTTGAATGAGTTTGTTTAAGGTTTGCGGTATTCCGTAGTGTTGAAGCAACTGCCTGCCAAATTACCTCTCGGTCGACGCTGTCGAAGGCCTTCTCAAAGTCGATAAAGTTGAGGTAGAGGGTTGACCGCTATTCTATACTCTGTTCAGTGATGATATGTAGTGTAGCGTTGCAATTTGGTCCGCACATGATTTGTACTTCCTGAATCCAGCCATCCTGTTCTGGTCGTAGTTTTGAATCCAGTGCATGCTTTAGTCTCTCCAGGATGATGCGGCATAATATTTTGCTTGGGGTGGACGGGAGAGTGATTCTTGCAAAGACTTAGGCCGCCCTTCTTCGGGAAATTGACGAGGTAACTCTTCTTCCAATCAATCGGCAGGTAATTTCCCTTCCTTCCGGACCTTCTGCAGTAGTGATGTGAGCATGTCCGCTGTTGTCTGTGAGTCTGTTTTCAGTGCTTCTGGTGGGATCCCATCTGGTCCTGCTGCTTGCCCGCATTTTAGTAGCTTTATGGTGTTCAGGACTTTGACTTTGGTTGGAGGGCTTGTGTTCAGTGGTAGTTCCGTGACTGCAGATGGTATTTCTGGACGAAGTGTAGGTGGTGGTGGACGGTTCAGCTATTTGAAGTGGTCAGCCCATCGTTTCCTTTGTTTCTCTTCCTTGGTAATTAGATTCCCTTCATCATCTTTTATTGGTTTCATCTGTGTTGATCTCTTCCCTCCCAGATAGACAGTAACCTGGTTATTTGATACAATGTGGTCAGGTTTCTGTCTCTCCTACCAGCAGCCTGTTCTGCTTCACTTGCCAGTGTTTCGTAGAAGTGTCTTTTGTCTTTCCACGCACTCTTCTTCACTTCTTTGTCCAGTATAGTGTTTAACACGTTGTACTCAGTTCCTCTTCTCGTTGTTCATGCTTGCACTGGTTCATCTTCTGCTTCACAATCCTCCTCTCCCTACTCTATCAGCTTCCATGAGTCCGTCGAGATCCATTCCTCATCTTCTTTCTTCCTCCTTCCTAATACGGTTATGCAGGTTTCTTTCCACATCTCTTTCAAAGACTTCCAGTGTTCATCCACACAGATTTCTTCAGGGATGTTCCTCGATATCTCCAAATTTGTCTTGATGGCTGACGTGAAGATTTCCTTTGTAGTTTCGTCCTTCAGTCTCTGTTCAGGGTGTTGAACTTGAACTGCGTTCTGTGATCACCAACCTCTTCGAAGGTTTTTCAACTTGATTTTGAATGTAGGTTCCTTGCACTAGATATTGAGTGGTGTGAACCTACATCTGCTCCTCTTCTTGAGCTTGTGTCCAGTGAGCTGCGTCTCCACTTTCTCCAGATTGAGATGAAGTCGATCTGATTTTCAGTGTAGAGTGTGTCCTGGTGTCTGGTGGAATCAAATCCATGTCGCTTTGTGGATATCCTTGTGCTTGAACACACTGCCTCACCTCCAATCACCAAATCGTTGAATGCACAGAATTCTGCCAACCATTATCCGTTCTCATTCATTTCACCGAGCGCTTCTCGACCCATGGTTAGTTCTCTTCCTGTGTTGTCCGCTCCCGGTTCGGCATTTATGTCGCCCATTAGAACTTTGATGTCGCCAACTGAGGTCTTGTCCAGTGCTGATTGCAGTTGTCTGTAGAATTCCTCCTCCTTCTCGACCTTGAATGATCTATCAGAGTCAACCGGCATCATTGTAGCCGATCCGTAATGCCTTCATGGAAAGACACATAAACAGTGCATCCATTCAACAACAGCAGCACAGAAAACTGTAATGAAAACCAACAGAAATGATATTAAATGCCACAGTTTTGGTTACAGAGGCCTGTTCGACTTAGTGCAAAGCTACGATGATTTAAATTGTCAATGATCGCCCAGTAAAAAGTTGAGGGGATCGTAAATGACATAAGGTTATTGACAGGAAGAGGTAGTGAAGACAAAACGAGTAAAGGTGAAAAGAGCACAAGGCAATCAAGCGGCTTAATACGCCACTGGAAACATGTAGATGGTTGGTACTCCTCAGTTGCCCACACTGTGGAGACTGATGTATTCAGCTTCTTTCTTACATATTATTGACAGCGAAACAAAATTATTCAGTGAATAATGTTTTGAATGCAGTTTACTGTTCTTAGTAGTATTAAAACATACACCTTTGATATTGCTATCAGTAATAAACTGTGTTGGAAATGCTATTCAGTAAATAACTCTACTTCATTGTGTGGAATATGTAAGAAGTAAACTGACATGAACTTATACACTACTATGAATAATACCCAATTCCTAATGTTATGTTAGAAAATTGAATTAGTTTCACGTGATCATCGAAAATAGAGGATATCTGCTTGATACCGATCACATGCACTTTTTTTAAAAAGGTTTTGGCATGTGTAGAGTTGTATCCATACCTGTCGGCATGAGAGTACGTGGAGTTTTCATGATTTCAGACTCTTCTAAGCCCTTCTCCCGGAATAGCCAGCGCAAAACTAGTATGATAATGACGACCCAAGTGAGAACATTCTTACTGCCTGACATTCCTATTTAGCTAGTACAACAACTTAACTTTCCTATCCTCACTAAAACTCAATTTATCTACAGTATGACGGTAGCTGCTTTTTGCCTTTCGGGTATGGCAGGACTTCAAGGCACAGTCGTCCCAGTCACTATACGTCGTTACGATATTTGATTCTAAGCGATCAATCACAGTAGCAGCTATTGATCTAGTGATATCTTAATGATAACGTTCATTTTAGCTTTTTATATTTTTGATGATAGTTATCGAAAACAAGACAGTTTCAGTCAACAAGTGGTCTTAGCACACTGATTGATTTTTCTTAAAATCAGCTGTTAGAATGGGGCAATTCAGAAACCTTTTCGGATGATAACAGAAAGTGTATGTGTAACGACCATGAAAATATACAAAATACGGTCGGATGTACGAATGAATCAGATTGCCAACTGTGAGCAGTATCCACTCATACGAAATCTCAGAGTCCCGTAAAAGGTTATGTTGAAAGTCATGCCAATAAAATATACTGACGTGAAATAGAAGCAAGTTGGCTGACTACCGAACGACAAAAATAGTCGTTGATAAAAGTATTTACCTGGATGGAGTTGGATATGTTTCTAAAATTGATGTGATTTTCGGTCCAGAACACCCAGGAATCTGTAGTAAGTGCTTTGCGAAAACATCGCGTATAGTTGGGTCGGGAGACTTATTTGCCAGTTTAACAAATTCACACCAAGCCATCGCATTAACTATAGGTGACCTGTAATGCATATTATTTCCTTTATGGTTGATATACAAATCATTCTGTAAATAAGGATAATAAGAAAGAATACAATTAATGTCTACGAAATGAGATGAGAAAAAATGTAACCCTACTCTTTAAAACTCTCCTTCGTCAACTAACTTATTGGAAACTAGGTAAGATTGAACTGGGGTTTCGTTCTGAATTGAGAAATCCCTTGTTTATGGGTGAACATTAGGAATGAAAGTCTTGTACTAATCCCGTTTGTTAGTATCCCTTAAGCGTATTTAAGCAAGTTGAAAGCAATTAACCCTAAGGAAATAGAGTATGGCAAAATTATGCACTGAGTTTCAGTCTGTAAAATTCGGGACAGTACACTTCACAACACCAATACACGATGAAAGTGGCTAACCAGAACAAAGTGCAAGATGAAATGAGGACAATGTGTGCAGCAGTAAAACACTAATCGTTTACAGTAAACCTGAAAAGTAGACATTTTAGAAAACTTTAGTTCTGTTTGATGTGATTGTGTCATCCTAATTCACAGAAGGCAACACGACTGGAATCATTCTCTACTGTCTATTTGTTTCGCCTAGTTGCTTGACGATTGATAAACTAAACTAAAATTATTCACGGGAATGTAAGTCACAAAATCTATACGTAACATGAACTGATGCCTAACGAAAATAACAAATCGCGGTAGCACCATCATTGGTTATACATACCTGTGTCCAATGAGACAGTGCGTTATATTATAATTCCATTTTAATGCGTTTACTAGATGCATCACACAGTAAAACAGTATTAATAAGTGAATACCAGGTAGCCTTCAGTAGGAATAGTCTTAACCAGCATGCAAGATGCAATCAATGGATGTGTGAATCAAGGCTTTGATTCGAGTCTCATGAGCTACTTCTGAAATCTTCAGAAGAACAATTTACAGCTGATTGACACCCTATCAACAATACTTTGGTCCACAAGGATGTTCTGATGAGATTGTGATATACAAGAGGTCAAGAATGCTGTTGTTAATAATCATTCAAACTCTACTGTTGAATTTAGGTTTATATGGGAAGCCATTCAGGCTCTAATGTTGGAGAAGAAAGAAAAAACTGGGAAAAATAATCAGAGACCAAAACGACTACGAAGAAATAAGATGATCAGAAGGGGTTCGTGTACCTAAAAACTTGTTAAAGAATACGTTCATTTCAATAAATATACTTGGGACTAGTGAACCTTTTTGTTCAAGCAGTTAGTAAAGAAGTAATTATACTAAAACTACACCTGTCGCACAAGAAGTGGCTATCGTGGTTCGGTGGTGTAGTGGATAACGCTCTGGCGTTTGAAGCGATCGCTCCCGAGTCCGAATCCCGGTGGAAACATCACTCACTGGGAGGCAGGTGCATCCAACTGCCGAGTCACAAATAAGACGAAATGCGCATCCTGAATTTCACTGCTAGCCACTATCTATCATTACTATCTAATTAAAAACCGGCAATATCGAGGCATCCACACAGGAGTCCGTATCCAAATAGAGACAGATCAATTCGACCCAATCAACGACGGTATAACACAAACAATTATACTAAAACTTAGTAAAGTTTGCGACTTTTAACATAAGACCACAGTTACATATTGCAAACAGTTTTAGTGATTTTTGGAGATACAAGTCATGAAGAACACAAATATGAGAACCTTTCTGGATGAAATATACGAAATTGCCTCATCCAAATAGTGACAAAGTACAATGTGTGCCCGTTATGAGCGATACTCCGGGTTGTTCAAATTAGACAGAAGGATGATACACCTCACTCTAGACAGTAACACAGTTTGTGGTTGAAATTTGTGCTGAGACTCATTTCGTCTTCTGTGAATGGTTAAAGTTCAGTACAGAAGTGTAGTAAAAATGTGATGAAACTGAGAAACCTGAGGAAAAACAAGTGTGTAACCGAAATTAATACAAGAATCCAATATGCCAATACAGGATAACCAATCGAGTTCTCATATACAGAACAGAAAATTTTAAGCTCCAATAACTTATAACTATTTAAAAAAGACTGAATGAACGAAGAAATATATTACTTTTCAATAAGGTCTTCGGCTCTACACTTACACGCAGTTTTACAATTCAGTCAAAGTACCAATCAAGTGGTGGGGTTGGTGAACAATAATTATTGTCATGAAGGTGATAAGTTTTAGAAATTGAGATGCAAATAATCAATAGAGTAATTAGAATTGGTAATATGAAGCAGGTTATTCTTAGCTAAATTAAGGGATTTTTGACGAATGTTCAGTTATAAGCAATAAATAATTACGTGATAACAGGAAAATAAATGAATATTGATAGAAACAAGAGGGGTAAGAGGTGTACAAAGTACTACTAGAAGTTGCATCGTGTTGATGGCTAGGGTAATGAAAGTCGTCGGACAAACTTCTTTTGAATACAAAGGTTAAGTTTGTAAAGGTAGATTGGAATCGCCTTGCTATGTGAAGTAAGCGAGTACGTAATCCATGTGGTAAATTAATTGGGATCTGATGGGTGATTTTAAAAGACTTACTAGTATCGACTTGATGTCCCGTGTCAACTAGGTGTGTAAGTATGGAGCTTTTTATTGTTTTAATTTGTGCCTTGCTCAACCATGATGGGTGGTAATCAGAAATTCGATGATGGACCTGCCTCATTGTACGCTCAATGTAACTATTTCCGAAGGAGCAGTTGAATTGATAAATGCACGTAGAAGTGGCAGAATTAGGCAGTTTTTCTTTATTTCTTGCACCTAGAATCACGGGGTTGTAGAAGATGGAACATACTTTAACGGCTGGGAATGCCTTTCGCAAGGCTCTTTTTATGCTACAGCGGAGCTAGTTTCATCGGGTGTACAATGAGGCAAGTCAATCATAGAATTTCTGAGCAACACGCACCATAGTTGAACAAGGGACAAATTAGAACAATAAAGAGCTCCATACTTGCACGTCTAGTTGACACGTGACATCAAGTAGATAGACTACGCACTCGCCTACTTCACATAGCAGAAGCGACTGCAATCCCCTACCAAATAATAGAAAAAATGTTATTTTATGAAATCTAACAGACATTAGCACAAAACAGTAGAAAAATACTTGTCAATTTAATACGACATATTGATAGAGAAGATTGCTTACTGCAGTACGTGACTGAAGCTTTCGAGAAAGCGAAGCAAGTAGATCAACAGTATCCTCAGGACCTCTAGTTGTCATTACTTGGAAACCATCGATTACCTATAACATGATGTTCAGTGATTTGTTTAAAAAAAAAGAATCAGCGGCAATCAGAACTAACAATATTCATCTTTACAACAGTGAACATAGAAATATAAACTATTTAAGGAATTGGTAAATTAATCCTCTATTGTAACTCAATAATCTGATGGACAACGCCGTAGTGTCCGAAGTAATGAGTGAATAGAAGGCAAGTTAATCCATGAGGTTTCAAGCTTTCACCGAATGAGGTAGCTCGCACACGTGTTAAGTATGTCAAGTCACTGCCTACCTTGACATGCGATATCAGCCGAAGTGAGAATAAGATTTAGGGTAGCCAGGACAAGAAGTGGAACCAATTAGTGGAGTCACTGACAACCGGCTTGAGTTGTGTAGTGAGATGTGAACTATCTGGCTGGAGTCCTCGAGATAATATGAACGCCTGAAGACTATCAGTGATATGGCTCAAACTTGGTCAGCGTAGCAGAGATTGAGATTTGGAAGATTACAAAACAAAATACGTATAGCGAAGAGTCACTCTTTTCAGCGACATCATTCTCAAACTGTACAGACGCATTTAGATATTCTATTCATATTATTATTTGTCCTTTGAATTCCCAGTGGAACAGAAGGCTTCAGTAACACGTCTCCATCTCACCCTCTTCTCTATAGTCTTTCCAACCTGGCACAACGACTGTCAAGAAGCTTCCATTTCTTCTTCACACGATCTCCTACATGTAACCCTCACACAAACAACTCGTCGCTTCCCATTCGCGTTCCACTTGACGGCCTGGCATGTGATTTCCCACAATGGTCTTCTCAGTCCATGACCAATCCATCTCCACTTCCTTCTGCATATTTGTTGGGCGATGGCTTCCTGGTTGGTTCGTTGCCAGCCAGCCAGCCAGAGTTCCTTGTTGCTTATTCTTTCTGACCATCTCATCTTCAGTGTCAGTATCGAGCGTAAGTGGCAGCTGTTCATGATGTGTGTCTACAGTTTGTTGGAAATGCTTTTCGTGATGTGCCAAGTTTCTGAACCACATACAAACACTGAATTGACATTAGTTTTGAAGATCCGGATCTTGTTCTTTATGCTGACTCGAGTGCAGTGCAGTGGATCTCCACACTGCTTTCACGTTGATGAACGCCTGTCTAGCTTTTCCAATCCTGGCTTTGACATCCTCATCTGTGCCACCGCCTGTAGTTGAGATGATGCTGCCTAGGCAGGTAGGTGAAAGAGACAACTTCCTTAAGATTTCTCCCATTGATGGTGCTTGTTGTTGTTGGTTGGGTATCTTCATATTCTATTCACATAGTAACAGAAAAGGAGTGTTTCATGAAATATTGTGAACGAAGTTCACATATGATTATAAGTCAGGAGATCAGAAGAAAAAATGAATTACGTAATGTCCGAAATAGCAATGAGAAGACTTTGAGTTATGTGAATCTGTACAACCATCCGGGTGAGATATCCCCCGACTGTACGGACTTCTAAAAGTGCAGAAAAAAAGACACATCTTTACGACCTATTCTTGACATGGTAGGATCGCCTTATCATCGTATTGCCCAGTGGTTAGTCAAAATCTTGGAGCCCATAAGAAAGCAGGTCTCACTTCATACACTTCATGACTCTTTATTTTATCAATTTTATTGGTAATGTAAATTGCTCTGACAAAATTGTTCGCTTAAGATGTGGTCTCATTATTTACAAGCGTTCCATCGACTGAGACAGTATGTTGCATATTTGACTATATTGATTCCAATGGATTGAATGTTTGGATACCGACATATTATCTGATGGAGCTGCTGTTGAGATGCACCTTGAACACCCAGTTTTCCTCGAATAATGAAGTATACAGACAAAAAGATGGAGTAGCTATGGGTTCACCATTGGGGCACTAGCTTAGAGACCTCTTCATGTCAAAGCTAGGAAACAAACACCTTAGCAGAATGATCAACCACTTCGAACTGTATAAGTGATACGTAGATGACACCATCATCATCTCCAACAGTACGGATAATCTAGAAGATATCCTGTCTCAATTTAATAATTTCAATCAACTTCACATTAGAGAAGGAACTTAATTCTAAGATATCCTTCTTGAATATGCAGCTAAAAAGACGAGACAATGGATTACTTGAAAGGTCTATCCACAGAAAACACGCATGGAACGGACAACTTACGAATTTTCATAGTTAAGTGCCTCTATGCACCAAATGAAATCAAATCCGATCTACGTGCCATAGGATCTGCAGTCCTGATACTTTGGAAGATGAAATTAATTTTTCCAAAAAATGTTTTGATTGAGAATCAATGTTCTGAATGTTTCACTGCTAAAACTGAAACTGAAAGCAAATAATCATCCCACTTCTACGGCTCCTAAGAAGCCTATTTTCATGAGCTTACAGTTCAACGGAGACATATCAGCAGATATATTGAGAAAGACTTTCTATGCTGCCAATCTTAGATTCTTTCCCCACCCACCCAATGCGTATTTATCAATTCACTTGCTCCTGTGGAGTAAGGTATATTGGCTGCACTCAGCGTTCACTTTCGAAAAGCATTTCCGAACATGTACCAGCCTGGTTCCACATAGGAGAAAGGTAAACACTTCACAGGTATATTTTAGCACATTTGATAGATTATGACCACCCGTTAAATGCAGAAAACAACTTGAGTGTCATCTATAGAGTTTGTCCAAATCTCGTGAAACATGTACGCCTAAAACTTCTTTAAACTGCAGAAGCCAAGAAAATTAATGTTTTGAAGCCTGAACTTTGCGTTTAAAAGAAATTTGCCCAGTCACTCGAGTTGTAATGGGCCTAACCTTCAAAAATCTTTTCATTCAGATCTTCTCATACATTACATTCTGGCTTCTCTTTACGTTCACCGTGGTACACATAATTTAACTTAGTATCCAAATATCAATTCCATATTGATAAGTTTTCTTCTCATTATTATTTCAAACATTATGTAATTCCTTTTTTCTTCTGATCTCCTGACTTATAATCATATGTGAACTTCGTTCACAATATTTCATGAAACACTCCTTTTCTGTTACTATGTGATATGTCGATATGCAAGTGTACAGCTTGAGAGTGATATTGCTGAGAAGAATGACTTTTCGCTATACGTATTTGGAAGATTTTCACATTTATTTACTGTGTCTACTTTCATAAACGCTGATTTGTTCACCTGAGTGCTCGATTCAAGTTTCAATTATTTCAAAGGATAGAAGTAAATTCATTCAATCCTGAATCGAACAAAAAACATCTTGAATTTTACTAAAATCCAACATCTATAACGGTCTGCGTCTATGCAAAACCTTCTATGAACCTATCAGTTAACCTAACAGGGTTCAAAATAATTTGATTAGCTGGAATCCTCTTATAAAAGTACAAAAACGATGCCTCGGTAGTGACTCATAGGAGAACTACACTAAATGTTTCGTATACGATCGCTGGATAATATAGATTACAGAGACTATGATGGACCATTTGCTATTCTGAGATAACAGAAGAAACATCTACCTAATTCAATGGTGTATTAGCGTAGTCGAAGTGGTTGGAAACTAGGCTACGATTCTGGAGTACATACATCATTTCATTATCCATCAGAATAGGACTAGCAAAAAATATATTCAAACTCTAAAGCAGGTTACAGAAAAAGGTGAATGTTGGCAATGATGAAAACGGATAATAACTAGTCTAAGGTACTTCTGGTACGAAAATCAGAAAATGTGCTGATGGTTTGTTATTCATTGAGCTCTGATATTTTGTCTTAAACGTTTCAACACTAACTTCATAAAGAATCGAAGCATAATCGAATATAACACAAATGTTTAGAAAGTGTTTTTATTGACCTTCCAGGTTGTTCAATTGTAAGGTTGAGAAGAAATTTTTTATCACACCCTGAACCTGTTCGACCTTAAATCTCCTTCAGTCACATTATTGGAGTGAAATTGTGCTATTTGTTGTTGTCATACTGTGCATCGTTCTTGATTTATCCGGTCAATTTGCTTTTGGTTGATGGATGACTATTTCCTCGTTAAGTAGATTGTAGGTTGGGTCTATATTCGCATGTCTGTTGATTAACGTTTCATTTGAATGGCGTGCTTCTAGGATATCTCTTGGAGTTTTGGAACCTGCTCTTTGGGAGATTCCCACATTCTCATAGTTGAATTTGTGACCGTCTTAATGGACAAAAAGGACTGTCAAAAAGGCACAGGAATTACTAGACAAGAACAGTGTGTGGAAACAACTAGACCACAATCCGATTAAACAATTCGGCAATCAGATCCAAAGGAAATCGAGGAGTTTAGTAGGAACCGGCCAAATCACAGAAGAAAAACAATGGCGGATGCAGACAAACGGACCAATTCTACCCAGGTTCTACGGTCGACCTAAGATACATAAGATCGATATTCTACTACGACCAATAGTTTCACCATATAGAACACCATTCAACTTATCCAAAGAATTATACAAAAAACTGAACTATCTCGTGAATGGGAGTGAAAAATCAGTCAGTTCAGCAACTGAATTTGTGAACAAAATAAAAGACATAAGAATAGGCAGAGATGAAAAGATCACTTCAATCAACTCAAATTTGGCCAAGGAGATGATGGATATTCTTCTAAAGAACGATCAAACCCTTTTCTGACTATTCGAAGATCTTGGTTCCAAACCTAGTGAAATTGATTAAGCTGTCTCACGACCTATTTGCGATTCAATGGAAAGATTTGCAAACAAACACAAACCACACTTATAGGAACTCCAATATCAGTGTTGCTTACTGAAGCTGTGCTGCGGCGACTGAAATTACTGGTCATCCCTCTCATCAAGCCAAAAATTTGGATTTGTTACGTCGACGACACATTCGTAATTCTCAAAGGAGATGAAGTAGGAGGAATCCAACAACAGAATTCCATTTTTATATTTACTCATCAGCAGAACATATGCCGGGATTGCACAAACTCAAGTGTACAGGAAAAGTAAGCACACGCAGATCAAATATTGAATTACAACACCAATCATCCTACAGTCCATAAGAAATATTGTGTACAAACATTATTTTCAAGAGCCAATTCCAACACTGAAGCACTACGGTAAGTCAAAGAAAAACATCTGCAGAAATTGTTCAAAGTCAATGAATATCCACCTAACCTTATCAGAAAGTGTTCACCAGTAGTAAAGAAAACAGGGCAGCTGCCTCAAAATAGTAGACACGTTACACTACCCTACATCAAATATATCTCAAAAACAGTCAACCGATTGCTTCATCCTTTCGGAATCAGCGTAACACATAAACTGACGAAATCACTACACAGCATCTTGTGTAGACCAAAGGATCCATTGCCGAAAGAAGACAGGATAAATATAGTCTGCAAAATCGATTGTAAAAATTGTTCATGAAAGCGTTATATTGGTCAGTCTAGCCGTCGGAATGCTCAAAGAGTTCATGAACACCAACTAACAGTAAAGCGAAATGATTCAGCCTCATTGGTTTCAATGCATGCAGACAATCACTATCAAAAATTCGACTGTGAGAATGTGGAAATCTCCCAAAGAGCAGGTACCAAAACTCCAAGAGATATCCTAGAAGCACGCCATTCAAATGAAACGTTAATCAACAGACATGCGAATATAGACCCAACCTACAATCTACTTAACGAGGAAATAGTCATCCATCAACCAAAAGCAAATTGACCGGATAAATCAAGAACGATGCACAGTATGACAACAACAAATAGCACAATTTCACTCCAATAATGTGACTGAAGGAGATTTAAGGTCGAACAGGTTCAGGGTGTGATAAAAAATTTCTTCTCAACCTTACAATTGAACAACCTGGAAGGTCAATAAAAACACTTTCTAAACATTTGTGTTATATTCGATTATGCTTCGATTCTTTATGAAGTTAGTGTTGAAACGTTTAAGACAAAATATCAGAATTCAAAGAACACCAAACCACCATTATTCTGATGTTGAGCTACAAATGTTTTCCATCGTTTCAAAATCAACAAATGTAGTTGATTACTGAAGAAATACACTTTTACTTATCAGTATTGTTTTAATTAGGAATGATAGTCTAGATATCTTTGGAATACAATAGAAATAAGTGCTCTAACCTGGAACATCAATGTGAAACACTGAAATATTTCCATAGAGGTTACTTTGTCACGTTAATGGGTACCGTTTATTAGTTGTTGACGTACAACATCATTGAATTATCTCTATAAAGACTCTACCTGCTATGAAAGTCCGATTTGCTTTCGAGTTCCGATAAAAAACTAGGAAAAACTCTACGATGAACAAAACTGTTACACTTAATTGTATCAAAGCATATTTATTTATTCATTCGGTTAACAGAAAAAAAGATACTCGTACATCTTTACTGTGTCCTCATAAAGTGCACATAAATGTTTTTTATTAGAGGCAGTTAGCAGAAAAACCGGTAGGCGTATCACAGCTCAGTGGTAATATCGCTGACTGTAGCACTACATGACGCGTATTCGAATCTGACAAACGACATCAGTTCTCTTGCCTTGTTAACAACTACCAACAATCTCGAAACCTAGGTTCCAAGATCTCTTGTTAATCGATTTCAACAGACTAACACCTATTAAAGTATATCCCGATGGTTAATCTCTTAGCTTAGCCACATTACAAAGTGATCGAAAGAATTCAGTCAGCACTCAGGACTAGACCACATGAAGTTGGTTGCTTTCCAACGATCGATAAATGTACATTACACATAAAGAATTCAGTCTGTCGCATAAACAGAATTTAATTATGTGCCATAAATTTTTCTTTTTAACATTCAATATGCTACAACGTATTACTTAATAACTTACTTGTGTATTTGAAATCGCTTGTATCAAAGTATCATAAGACACCTTTTGATTATGCATCATTGAACATTCCTCAATTAAATAAATTGGATGTAATAAACCTGTACGTTTTAAACGATACTGTACGGAGAAAAAGAAATAAAAACTTACATTTAAGAAAGGGGGAATAAATTAAGCCTAATTTACTAAAACGATGATAAATTTATAAACGTAGATATTTGTGAATGAAAAGAAAGCGTGGTTCTTTGGTTTCAACATGCTCCTGAAGTTTCGCCATCTGTTGAGAATGAGTTACCAAGTAGTACAATAAATCAATTGAGAAGAACAATGCTAAATAGGATGATGGTCATTGTTAGGCTACACGTGGTTGTGTTGGGAAAATGGAATATTAATTTTGTGACCCATTTGTTTAGCTATAGATAAAGAGAATTGTCTTCCATCTGCACTTATCAAAACTGTCACACTCCATCCGTCTTTAAGCAATTTAAGTACACAAGTTCTCCCACCGTCAACTGCATGGCTCAACTACTCTTTATGTATGTGTGACCACACACACACACACACACACACATGCAAACTGGTAAACACAATCGGATATGACGTGGTCATTGATGCAGTGTTTAGGTTTGTGGTAAAGCATGCGTTTCGTTTTTTCCACAATGATAAGCTTACCTGCATCATAGTTTTTGTTAATGGCTGATGTTAGCCTGTGTCTCAAAATCATTCTATTCAACTCCATTATGTATGGTAGAGTGATACGGTCATTTTCCTCAGGCACCGTGTGCAGAGTTGGCTTTGGTGTTATCTGACTTCTACAACGGACTGTATACTTCAACGAATATCCGTTTTCCATAATTGTTTTGGTCAGTAATTTGATATCTTCATCCAACGTATCTGATGCACAGACACACCAGATGCAGTTAAACAGACATTTTATTAAACCTCACTTATATTGGATCGGACAAAAACTGTGAAAATTCAGGTATATTGTTCTGTCTATGTAGGCTTTGTGTAGACTTACCGTCTTACTGAACTATCTTCTATTCTACTCAAGAGCACATGTAAGGATTGCAGACGATTATCATTCTCTTTTTCACAATTCAGGCTGATATGAATTTGTACGGTGTGAAGTCTGTTTAGTAGACAAACTGTATCCTCATGCTTCCCACAAATCGCTATTATATCGTCGAGGTACCTAGTGTAAAGAGGAACTTTAACGAAGAGATCACCAGCTACATTTCCGATATATAAAATAAATATCAGTTAGTAATGGTTATAAGAGACTTCTTATAGTTACACCGTCGAAAGTGTCCACCTTCAAATGTGAAATGAACTTTGTCGGTACACAGGAATAATAGTTGCGTGAGAAAAGCTGGAGTAATAGGGAATGGAAGGTTTCTAGAAGACATACAGTCATAGAGAATTTTGATAGTCCTTGACAACTGCAGGTTAATGAATAAATAATTTACAGCAAACAGAGTACATAGTCTTGTTTTTGATATTCATGCTAATAAGACAGTCAACAAGCTGAAAAGTATCTTTCAATGAAAACTTACAGAAGTCATTAGGGACTGGATTTAACTTTTTCGCCAGTTTACGTATCCAGGAACAACGCACAGATAATATAGGCCGTCTATATCACTCTACCATACATAAGGGAGTTGAGACAGGCTAACATCAGCCACTAAGGAAAACATACTATGCAGGTAAGCTTATCATTGTGGAAAAAACAAAACGCATGCTTTACCACAAACCTAAACACTACATCAATGACTACGTCATATCCGATTGTGTTTACCAGTTTGCATGTGTGTGTGTGGTCACACATACATAAAGAGTAGTTGAGCCATGCAGTTGAGGGTGGGAGAATATGTGTACTTCAATTGCTTAAATACAGATGAAGTGTGACAGTTTTGGTAAGTACAGGTGGAAGACGATTCTACTGATCTATAGAAAAGGGAATATCTATTACCTTTACTGAATATTCCAACATGCATATAACTGTTAAAACAGTTACCAATCGAGTAATTAAGCTTAGGCTCTATGGTTGCAGATATCAAGGTACGAACACCAATAACATAAGAACATTGAATAAGCGTAGATGAAACACAAGATGGATAGAACGACAACATATTTGGATTAATCTCGAAGACTTTCAATACAAGCTTTAAAGATGCACTAAATATCAATAGTGGGGTGTTTAGTTTTCTGTAAAAACCTACACAAAAGTGTAACCTTAGAAGATCGAAAGCATTCTTCCTTTCTCTCTTTTAGTGCTTTATACTTCTTTTGACTGAATTTTCTTTTCTTCATCTTCCACTTCACTACCTTTTCACTTGATATACTGATATGAAGTGTGTGGCGACTCAGGTCGTTACGCAGTAATGCCTGGTTTTATGTTGTTTTGGATGGATGGATGATGGCATGCATTCGTTTCATCGATTTCGGTCCGATTGTTTAAATGTGGTCTTGCGTACACACAAGCTGTATTATCGTAACTTGTGATAAGATGTATCTCATAATTTCCTACGAGAAACTGGCAGGAACTTGCATTTGTGCCATTGAAACTCATTTAATAATTTGAAAGGTGATTTTTGTGAAACCAGGGCTGACTGAGTTCGACATAGTCATTTGACTTTAGTAGTTTAGCTAGAGATAAGGTAAGCACTCACTTGGTTTGCAAGTTTCTCGATTGAATATAGCTCATAAACATCAATCGCTTAGTCTAAACAATATTATGAAGTAAGACCAAGACACTTGGTACAAAAGCATTACCGTAAACTTCTAGTAAAACTAAGCACCTAACTCAATGGACCATAATTCCATTGGTAATGACAGATAGATAAACAAAATCGACGTAGAACCTCATACACACGTTGATCAGTTCAAGTCTGTATATTTCACAGTAATACACAAAGAACAAGTAGATAGAAGTAGACAAATTTGTGTGGGAGAAAACTCAATCTGAAGATAATGGTTAGTGCGAATATTGAAGCTTTAGAGGACGTTAAAAAGTGAATACATCTTCGCCATTGTGACCAACTTTCATCCATGTGAGTAATAGGTCTCAACTACTTATTCCTTTCGCCTCAGGGATGTCATCCTGGCAGTCTACAGCTCCTATCGGTAATTCAGTAAGTCGGTATAAGTTTAGTGTACTTCAGTATGAGCCATGCTTATCATGTGAGGGGTTATCATATTAACAAACTGCCCAGTGCAAAGTAGATGGATTATAATCTGACTTAGGAGCTAAAACTTGAAAGCTGAAATCTACACAAGTTGCACTATGACGCACCCTAGAATGAACATTATTGGGATAACTTTAAAGTCAACCCTGCAACTGATGTGACAGCCAATAATATTCCTACATTTAATGAAAAAGTATTTTCGCAAGAGAGATAGTGAAGTCTGATTGGTCTATCCAGCAGCTGCTAGGGTGGCCTTTAAAGTCAATCCCATTAATGCAGGGTATCTCTGATGGCGAGATAAGAACTTAGAGACAGTCAATTACTGTTCTATATTTTATGAAAAAAGAGCGACTTTAGAGGCAACTATGACAACTAATCAGATAACCAATTACGGTTCTGTATTTTATGGAAAACTGACCTTTCAAGTTGAAATAGAGGAACCTAATTGGTTACTTCAGCTGTTATTAGGTTGATCATTTAAGCCACTCTGAAAAGATTACTTCCTAATCAAAAAACAATGAATTCAAATGACTTTAAAGGCAGCCCTAACAACGACCGAAATGACCAATAAACTTTCTTCCTTTCAAATAGAAAGGTGGCTTTTTTACAATACAGAACTGTAGTTAGGACTGACTTCAAAGGCCATCTTAGCAACAATTAAAATAAATTAGGCCTCTTTTTTGGCTGGAAAGATAGATTTTCATAAAATGGAGAAATCTGATTGGTTAATTTTACATGTTGCTAAGATGGCCTTCAGAGTCATTCCCAGAGCTTGATTGGTTATTACAGCAGTTAACGTTTATAAATATCCCAAAGAAAGTTTCTGTTGTAAGGCTCCAGTTTTGTGTAAAACATTGTTATTGATGTGAACATTTTAATGTATCGTTCTCACACCATTTTTTACAGTATGACCAGTAGTCTATTTTCTGCTCCCATTGTAATGTAAGTCGCTGGATTGGTTAGTCTTTACTCTTACTATCCAAATGTCTCAAATTGGGGACAAAGTCATTTTTCATGCATGTACATATTCATGTGTTTCGGGATTGATTTATTATATTCTCAGAGTAATAAACTCTCCCATCATTCAGCTTCGGTCTTCTCTCTATTCGTCCCGGGGTTGCAGTCGGTGAGTCTTGCATACTAAGTTAGCTGTCAGCTAAGCGTGCGTATTATATTCGTTCCGAATATATAACGTTGGCGACGAAGATATAACAGTTTCATCAGCTACTTACTTTACTTTCGATACTGTTTCGTAGTGCAGTCACCTTGTTTTGTAGTTAGATCCTTAAGGATGTCAAATTTAAGAGACTACCCTAGCAACTGCTGAAATAATCAATCGGGCTTCGGTATTCCGACTAGAAAAAAAGTTTACCATAAAATAGAGAAAAGAAATTGATTACCTCAAGGACTTGTTAAGGCGGCTTTTAAAAGTACTCGAAATTAAGAGTGGGCAAAGATTGAACCAAGCACATTAAAGACACTTTATGGAAGCGACACAAGTTGTAGGATCTAAAAACCATTAAAACGTTTACTAAACATGATGGGAGTAAGTTAAAACATATTCACAAAGAGACAATTTTACTAAGATGTACACGATTATGTTCTTACCTTTTGTTCTCTAAATCGTCCATCAACAATACTATGTGCTAAATCATCCATTCGTTTACGTTCAACAATTTGATCCAGTACGGCTTCCATCAAAGAATCTATAATACACAAGAGAATATATAGTTCAAAGGAAAACAACCAATGAATCAAGACTTTAGTTGGTTGTGACTAGCAGAGGCATCCAGCGCATGCGTTTTGTCCCACTCGAGACTCGTCAGCTGGATGTACCTGCACCCTAGTGAGTGATGTTGTTTCCACCGAGACTCGAACCTCGTAACCATCGCTTCAAACGCTAAGGCGTTATCCAGTATACCACGGAGGAACCGTGACGTTGACATTCAGGCAATATCGAGGCATCCACACATAGGAGCCCATATGCAAATACAGGTCGGACAATTCAATCCAATGAAACAACGGAGAATTTCAAGTATGTCAATAAATAGGTAAATCAAGAATTGCCTATTATAACTCGTTAACTGCCCTTATATTAGATACTGTAGTAGAGTTGGATCTTCACTATATACCAGTGAGTAATAAAACCTGTTCCATCACAAATTTTATTATAGCTTCCTACTGTGTGATAGATTATGAGTCATTTCACTTAATGGGTTCATACATTGGAATTCTGACGTATCAAGAAATATACCTACGTGAAAAACAGTCAAAAACGTCATAGATTAATGTCACGCTACGGTTTGGTGATCGTTAGCTTTCGACTACCATGATACGATTTTAGGTAGCTGCCCCCCGTACGCCTAACGCATATCTAAATTACCTAAGGCACTGTAGGTTCATAAAGTTGTTGCTGGTAACCAGATAACTAATGACCGCGGTGCCACCACACACGAGAAATGTTAGGGAGACAAAAATAATACGAGACTCAACCTTTAATTACCATTCAACCTTAACGGCCATATCCCACAGTGTCTTGATAGGCAACTGGATATCTCAACAGTGATATGTAGATCAAATAATTTTAAAGGCCTAACGATTATTTCCGATTGCTGATACCTTTTCTGTCTTACTAATAGCCTGGGTTCGTTAATGTCAATGTTTATTGTTGGATCAAAATTCCATTATGGCTTTTGTCATCTTACTAATAAGCTTTAGAAGTGTTAAAAAAAAGCTTCATGGATTCAGTTATCATCTTAGCAGTAAGTTATTATACGGAGTGATGACTGAAATTGAAATGAGAAACTGTGTTGCAGCAGAACTCAAACCAAAAGCATCCAAGTTATCAATAAGGTACAGTTAACTAACTGATACGGCAACTTAGTGAAGTGCGTTACCGTCGTGATTTATATTTTAGACAGAATTATACTTACAACATGGTAAATAAGAATGTCTACCTACCTACCTGCCTACCTAACCACTGACAATTGAGAATCTATACTGGATGATGATTGAAAGTAAAGTGAAAATTTGGACCGTGGCCGAATTCCAACCAGTTGCCACCGGATTTCTGGCCCGATGCTCTACCAACTGAGCTACGAGGACCTCATAGTTTAGTTGGTACAGCATCGAGCCGAAAACCCGGTGGTTGCTGATTCGAGTCCAGCCGCGGTCCAAATTTTCATTTCACTTTCAATCATCCAGTACAAATACTAGTCTGTCGAACTACGGCCATCTCAGATAGTCAGAAAGATAATTGAAAATTTAACAAGAAAGAGGACACCATTGGTCCAGGTCGTTACAATCCACACTACATCAATCAAGAAAAACGGCAAGAAGATAAGAGGAAAACAAATTGAAATAAAATAATGAAATGAGTAAGGTTTAAGGCAAATAACAAGATGTGACATAATGACAAGAAACATATAATGGTATAGACGTATCTATGGCCACAGCAATCGAATCTGATCTGTTTCAGCTAATATGGTGGAGAATAAGTGTATTTCTCAACATCTCAATAGTTACTCAACCAAGTTACGCTAAAGATTATCGACTTTTTTGCGATAGAAATGTGCAAATACCAGTGTTTAATGTATCGCTAACAGTAATCTTAGGAGAGCTATGCGTGCCTTTATACTTGAAGTTTGACCAAAGATGAGGCAGTGTCCTAATGAGGAAACCTATTTATCATAATTTATGAGGTTTCAAGCTATTTTTTAAAGTTCGAATTAGTTATGTTTAAGTAGAAGTTCGAGAAGAGTGATGATGTGACGTCCAACTAACTTTTTTACATGTAAATTAAAGATCGTCACATGATAGATTTGACTGACTGACTGGAAAAATCAAAGTAGAACCTCGCACAGGAGTGCATCGAGCTCAAGTTGGCATACACTTCACAGAATTACACAAAGAATTGGTGCATAGAAACAGAGTGATATCAAAGTAGATAAAGTAGTGTGAGAGAATAAACAATTTGAAGACAAAGGTTAGTGCAAATATTGAAGCTTAAGAAGATGTCAAGGAGTGACCGATTTTCAGCCATGATAGATTTACTATTAATACTTCACTTTCGCTTGAACTTCGGTTGCGATATTTTCTACTTATACGAACATGTGTAAGTAGTATAATTGCAGGATGTTTCAGAATAGCAAGGTAAAGTTAACATTCAATCGGTATAGGTTTCAATGGAAAAAAAAACGAGAAACATGTGTAGGAAATACACAAGATACATCAAGAAGTAACAAAATCTGAAGACTAACTCATCTCGGAGATTATTTGCATGAATTGTATTCAATGTAAGGTTTCCGTATCCGTTTTAAAATGCAGTGTAATTTCCTATAACTCTTCAACCGTATTCTTACTATACAGTTAGTGACTATTTTAACTAACACTACAAACTATTCTTCAACACACACCAGCACCTCTTCGAATTTTAACTGGATCAAGTGCTGAAGTAAAACTGTAACTTTTTGATCCAGTGAAAATAATATCAGGCATCTGAACAACATTTGCATACTCAATTTGTGGTTCACAGAAATTAAAAAAGTCTGTAAGAGGTTGACTACGGTGCATAGTTTTCTAGTGAGGACTGTGAAATAGTATATTCGTGCAGAGTATTGACTGTTAACGATCAATTAGACAAAGAGGTCACAAAACAACTGAAGACTAGTAGTTAATTAGTTTATCATTAGACTATCTGAGATAGCCGCAATTCGACAGACTAGTATTTATATTGCGTGATAATTGAAGTTGAAAGGAAAATGTAAACTGCGGTAGGATTCGAACCAGCAACTACCGGGTTTCGGCTCGATGCTCTACCAACTGAGCTACAAACGATGCACGGTCTTACTATTCGTGTAACAGCAGCGAATATATCTGAGTGCAACAGCATCTGCGAATGTTACTGGCTAATTGTGTCTCCATGAATATCATGAAAGAAACCATGATAGATTTTTATACAGTATGATTGGAACATTTTCGAATTTTAAATCAAAGTATTGATCTTGAGAACAAACAAGCGACTATCTTCCTACATGCTTGAAAACAAACTCAGAATTTTTTTCGAAGTCAGTAAATGTTCTGAGGAAAATTTGTAATGTATAGAATTATTTCAACATTGTTTGTGTCAGCATTAGGAGATGGGTCAGCTGAATACCATTTATAGACTATAAATATGAAAATAATCAGCCATTTCTAAGTTTGTTTAAGCGTGACATATGACATTGTGATGTGTAGTACTTCAATAGGAAGTAACCACGTCTGGGTAGCAGAAATGCTCCATTTTTTTCTATTTGTTATACATTAAAATTTCATTTTTAAAGTGACTTCTCTTTCATTCCTGCTACCTTTCATTCGATAATGGATTGTAAACTATCTTCTGTTGGTTGTTTATCGAGGTTATTTCGTTTCTTTATCCGATTAGAAGTTATTCAATGCCAAAGGCCTATTGTAGGACCTTTAGATACGTTCAAAGTAGCTATAAACATTTAAATCAACCACCTATACTAAACTTTAGTATTGATTTGAATGGCAGGCGTTCAAAAGTATTCGCTATGTTTCAAGGTCATTAGTGTAGCGCATATTCATCAAGGTAATCTCTGCAATTAGGACATTTTGAACGCCATTGATGAAAACACTTTTTTTTAATCACTTGCTTAGAAAATATGTAATTTACGCATTTTTTTAATGACAAAATTTTAAATATTACAGCAATGATTTCAGTTGTCACCATAACCTTCAAGCAGCTGCCAGCTTGAATGTATTCAAAGATTAGGGTCACAATATACCAGTCAGATATATAGATACTATAAAATTGACCAAACAAAAGTTACACATGTAAAGAAGACTCTTACCTGACTCATCTCTCCAACGTGCAATCCACAGAAAGTCTCCAATAGGGAGTGCTCTCGATTCACACTTTATATCATATTTTTGAAAGACAGTTGGAAGCATTTGCCTAACTTTATTTGACCTGTTTAGTTTCAAAGAGACAAAATTATTGAAAATAATGAAGGATAAATGAAGCTGTATAATCATTATTACTTGTGCATACAGTACCATGTGAGCAACTTAACCAAAGAAATGTATAGTAGATAGATAAGTAAAATTAATGTAGAACTTCAGATACAAGGTGGATCAGCTCAAGTTGCCACACTTCACAGAAGTACAAAAAGAACAGGTTCATAGAAAAAGAGTCATATCAAAGTGCACAAAGTTGTGTAAGAGAATAAACAATTTCAAGATAATGGTTAGCGAAAATAGTGAAGCTTTAGAATCTGTCAAAAAGTGACTACAGCTGCATAAATGTGGTCGATTATCAGCCATGCGCCACCAAGAGTCCCCAACTACTGATTCCCTTCGTCTTCAGGACCCCATCCTGGTGGTGTAAATCGTCCCATACAGCTTAGATCAGCAGCAAAAGACTTTATCGGCTGGTACCCCGCCTTTGTCTAGTCACCCGGAACCCTCTTACAACCTAATCCAACTCCCCCCTTGCATAGCGCATAGAGGTAAGCGGTGACTCGATAATGCATAGTAACTGATAGTGTTTAAAGATAAAATCAGTCATTTTATCCCATATGAGACTTGTCAACAAGAATTTTATGCTTGAAAGAGGTTTGAAGATGGAATGAAATCGGATCTTGCACTGGCTCAAACCAACAAAATTTTCAACAATAAAAAAAGGAGGAGAAATCAATGGAAGGAATATAATAAAGTTGATCAGCTGGTTAAGAAACTATTGAACAGAATGATAACGTTTTGGCAAATGTAATGGCATATGCTTCAGTTTGATGCGTTCTGAGTGAAATCCCTTATAAAGTTAATTAGTAACTCAGTAACCTAAGAAAGCAGAGGTTGGTAAACAACCACAAGTGGTGGAGAATATTTGTAGCTCAAGTGGATGGTCTTGGTTGTATTGTGTTCTCTGAGCAGGGTTGTTTAATCGTGGGGCTTTCAGAAGTACCTACAACCGAGGAAAAAAACGACTATGTGACCAACTTATCAAAACAACCACTAACAAAAATGGAAAAACTTCAGAAAGGATTGAATTACAACACAAGAGATTCATCCAAACCAGAAAAGATCAAAAGCATTAGTGTAGAAAACTATGAATTAATGGTATCCTTCGATGTCACAGCATCATACATACTAATCGAACCCCAAATGGCTAAGGTAACTATGTCCCTTCAGCTCACTGAAGACACAAGCGTTTCAGAATGCACAAACCTTGAATGTTCAAGTTTGATGGAACTCGTCGATCTTTGTCTCACGACATACTTCCAATTCAATGGCAAGATATACAAACAGATGAAAGGAACTCCAGTGGGATCACCGATATTCAGACTAATTGCAGAAGCAGTCATGCAGAAAGTGGGAGCCATCATTCTACCCGTGATCAAACCGAAAATTTGGATTCGGTATGCAGATGATACTTTGTCACCAATAAAAAGGATGATACAGAAAACACCCAGTTTCATCAACAACGTTTTCAATGACATCAAATTCACAATAGAGAAGGAGTCGAACAACCAACTACCATTCCTAGATGTTTTGGTCAGTAGGACAAATGACGGAAAGCTGGAAACCCAAGTGTGCAGGAAGCCAACACACACTGACCAAATCCCGAACTGCAACAGCAACAACCCAATAACACACAAAATTAGTTGCATGAAGACTGTTCAAAAGAGCGAGAACACACTGCAGTACAACAACTTCATGGAGAAACGAAGAAAATTACTTCATGTCCAACCTAAAGAAAGACGGCTACCCACGAAACTTTATCAGAAGATGCCTATCCCGTACATCACCAACTACAAAGCCATCCACAGAAATCAACAAACGCATCACCCTACCATACATAAAGAATATATCAGCAATCACGACAAGATTACTGAGACCACTTGGAATTAATGTGGCTCATGAACCAAGAAATTCCCTCCAAACACTATTATGCAGACCAAAGGATGCAACAATCAAAGAAGACAAACCGAATATCATTTCCAAAATCAACTGCAATTACTGTAGTCAACACTAAGCTGGACAAAGTGGTCCTCTTCAACTTCGTTTACATGAGCACCAATTGGCTACTAAACGTCACGTATGAAATTTTACCACTCATTTCAATACACGTGGATAACAACTAGGGACAAGAATTGAATTTTGACAGTGTAGAAATCGTGGATCAAGACAGGAAACATAAAGAATATGAGAAAATTGCTAGAAGCTTGGCATTCAAACCAGTCAGCAATTAACTAATGTATAGACATAGACCCAACCTACCAACCAATAAGAAAAATGATAAACGACAGAAAGGTGAGAAGTGAAGCAGAGGGACAGCTAACAGAAAAAATCTATGCAGTCAATGACACAATAACCCACGGAAACAACCAATCACAAACCAGTTCGTCAGGACAAGCTACTAAATCACTCACGGAGAAATATTGACAGCTCACTTCATTCTGAATTTAGTGCTGATGTCACTGTCTAGAAAGACGCTGAACGCTCCACGATTAAACAACTCAGCTCAGAGAACACAATAAAACCTAGACATCAGTAACTGTATTCATCACTGTACTATGACAGACAGAAGCATGACTTATGGTCTGGTATAATTTCATAACGGCTCAGGGTATTACACTTGTGATTGTCCATAGTCATATCATCATGGTCTGATTATGGACAATAAATTGTGTCCGAAACGTAATCCAGTAAATAACATACCGTTTCACTGTGTGATATATCTAATAAACTAACTAAAATGGAACTACAAAAACAGATGGAGTGTGAAACTTTGATAACCACATATGGTAGACAACCTTCCTCACCTCTAGCCACACATTTTACAAATGGGCCACAAAATTATTATTCAAACTGCTTTCAAAGTTTTATAGAGAAACAGGGATGCATACCAAGATTTGCGGAGGCGATAGACATACAGAAATCTAAACAACCTTTCTTTGTATGCACGAAGGCACTTTGCTCTTACACTACACCTACCTACCTTGGTATACTTTATTTTCTTAACAAGATCAGGGTCAACTGTATCATTCTTTCTTTCTATCCTCATCTTTCTCAACTTAAGTCTCCTATCATCTAAATTGTTCGATTTGTCTTCCCATTCTTCGGTCTTGTATAAATTGACTTGAAAAGTAAGCGTGTGATGAGATTGTTCGAAATATATTGCGCAAATATACCAAAAATTGTTCAGATAAAGCCTGATATTGAATAGTTGAGGAAATTGCCAAGGAATGGCTTTGTGTTTCAGTTCAATCGGCATTTATCGAGACAAAGTGAATGAAAGGTTATAGATCTTTCAATCATTCATAATTCAGTGTCACAATCACTTTGGATTATTTAGTCTATGACTGATCACCATAGGAACAGGTTGCCGACATCATTTCAATGTATTCATTAAGAAACGGGACACGCTTGATGAATTGAGTGTTTAAACTTCACTAACGAATGAGTTGGTAGAGGAAATCAGAGAATTCAGTCAATTTTCCCTTTCCTGTGATAAATTGGTCACAGTTGGTTAGTTTCTATTTGATAAATTACATCATCCAGTTAGTACTTCAGGAAAGGATAATTTTCACTCATCGTACTACTTATGGATAGTGAATGACTAACGGTAGGTTTACTTAAGTTAACAACAAGTTAACCATTTGGATTAACCAGAACCTCATGCACTAAACTGGGCCTCGAGAACACCAAACCAACACCATTA
Organism: Heterobilharzia americana; assembly: GCA_944470555.2. Taxonomy (NCBI): domain Eukaryota; kingdom Metazoa; phylum Platyhelminthes; class Trematoda; order Strigeidida; family Schistosomatidae; genus Heterobilharzia; species Heterobilharzia americana. The sequence goes on along the minus strand of OX104130.1, from coordinate 77,591,370 downwards.
TCATTCGGAAGTAAAGCCTTTATCTATCATACTGTCTTACTTTATCATAGGTAGACCTTCATGAATGGGTTGGGCAGTGTGCTGTTAAAAGTATGTAAAATACGTGAGAAGATTCGGCTTAATGACTTAGAAACTCAACTTTAAAGCAATACGTCTCAAATTCAAGTCTCATCCCACCCACTTCGGCTGTGGCTTATTGCTCCAGACGTTCTACTTTCAAACTAGCGGACCAAGCGTTCAAGTCCCGCCCCATCTACCGAGGTTTGGACAACCAGATTAGACATTAAACTTCGGGCAAAAAGCATGGCTCAACATTTACTGTACAGGCGTGCATATTGTTGCGAAGTGCATTTCAGTTATTTTATACGACTTCAACCTGGAAAACTCGATGGCATAAGAGTAGTATTACCACAAGTCTTCACACAATACATTTTCCTCACAGCTTAAGTAAACAAACTTTTGAAGGGTTGAACTGCATTGCAGAGTGCATGTTACACCAATGAAATTAAATGGACTTAATTTTTCTTTCTTGATAAAAGCTCAAGATTCACAGCTTTTTTATTCCTACCTCACAATGTAAGAGAATACATTCGTGTTCATAGAACAAGTTATTAATTTCCATCTACTTCTATGATTCTGCAAAGCTTATAGAAGTTCTTACGAGAAGTCGTAATCGGTAGGGTGAGTCAATTCGAACATGAGGACAGGTACTCAAGACAGTATTGGATGAACAACGCGCTATATCACGAACTGACAGAAGTTAAAGAAAATGTGGATCATTTGATTCCAACCCAGTGGCTCAATGGTAACTTACTCACCGCAGAACCCGGAGATCCTGGGTGCACACCACTGAAGAGTCCCATACTAGGACGAAATAGCTGTCTAGTGCTCCCAGGTTTTCAATAGTTTTCCAACCAATTTCAGTTCGTGAAAAATATCAAGTTGAAATCAATAAATAAATCCCTACAAACCTCCAAATCAAACTTCTAGAAAACAATTTTTAAAGATAGGATATCTTACCCGAAATTTTCACGAACATCTGCCAAGAGAATAATCTCATAAGAACCACCTGGAATAATATGATGAGAAGATAATGTAGATGTTTTATGTGTTTGAAGATCCATACTCACACAGTTTGTCGGATTCACTGCGCTGGTAGGTTGTGCGCTCAAAGAAGATGCATCAGAAGATTCTGAAGGATGGTTATTAAAGTCGATAATCTGCTCAGCAACCTGAGACGTGCATGTTTGTATCACCTGATGAGTTAAGATTGGTTGTAATTGAGTTGGAGATTTTGGTTTTATTCTTGCTTCAGGAAGTAAAGAGGTTGTACAATTTCGGTTTAGTTTTTTCCTCTGCTCAACACAAGAGCCCGATTCTAGATAAAATGAAGTTACATTAAAAATAAATGTTGCACATATGAGAAGAGATTGGAATGAGTATCAGATGAAATTGCACTCAGCATAAAGAACAGGATCCGGATTTTCAACACCAATGTCAAGTTAGTGCTTCTGTATGGCTCGGAGATTTGGCGCGTTACGAGGGGCATTTCCAACAAATTACAGATATTGACCAACAACTGCCTACGCTGGCTCGATACTGAAGATCAGATGGCCAGAAAGAATAAGCAACAAGGAACTCTGGTTGGCAACAAACCAACGAAGCAAGAACCTGTCGCTCAATAAATATGCAGAAGGAAGTGGAGATGGATTGGTCTGGACATACACTGAGAAAACCACTTCGAGACATCACGCGCCAGGCCAGCCCTCGAGTGGAACCCAGATGGGAAGCGACGAGTTGGGCGTCCTAAGGTGACATGGAGGAGATCGTGTGAGGAAGAAATGAGAGCTTGTGGGCTGTCGTAGAACCAGGTTCAAAACATTTCAGGGAACAGAGTGCACTGGAGACATGCTACTGAAGCCCTATGTTCCATTAGGAACCCAAGGAACAAATAATACATAATAATAATCAGATGAAATTTAGGAGGACTATTGTCCACATAAGTACAACGCCATAGGTTTGTAACAATAGGCCCTTATGTTGTAAACATAACATAAACCACCGTTTTTATTCCCTTCAGAAGCCAACACACTGAGAATAACTGATAAGCATGAAAACATTTTCAGCAGCCACCAATAACAACTAAATCTCATCTCATCATACTCAGCAACTTTGTTCATTTTCATGCAGTAGGCAATGACGGCTAGTGATACTACCTGACTAGCCAAACCTCAGCAGATGAAGCCAGGTCCAAACCGATGACCCATCGGTTGAAAGTTATCTCCCTAAACCAATGAGTCACAGCTCACTAACGATTGAGTAACCGCCCCAAATCACGAAGTAAGCATACAGTTGTCCTATTTTACTAGAAGGTTCATTTTTAATAGGCATCGGTAACCAAATAGAAACCGTTACATTTATGAGTTGATCAAGAAACCGCTTTTAAATTTACCTTGATAGGAGATGTATGTATAAACATTATTAACACGAAAAAACAAATAACTGTTCACCGTATATTAGTGATGGATAGTGGCTAGCAGCGGAATCCAGGATGTGCATTCCGTCCTATTTGGGATTCATCAACTGGATGTACCTGCCTCCTAGTAAGTGATGTTTATCCCACCGGGATTCCAACTCGGGACCGATCACGTCAAACGCCAGGGCGTTATCCACTACACTACCGAGCCACGATAGCCACTTCTTGTGCGACGGGTATGGGTTTAGTGTTATTGCTTGTACTACACCGTCGTTGACTGAACTGAATTGATCGGTCTCTATTGGCATATGCGCTCCTGCGCAGATGCCTCGATACTGCCTGTTTTTAATTATATAATAGTGATGGATAGTGGCTAGCAGTGGAATCCAGGATTCCTATTTCGTCCTATTTGGGGCTCGTCAACTGGATGTACCGTTCACTATTTATACATTTTTTAAAAATGGTTCTTCGAATAGTTTAGCAGGAAGGTTATCCGAAAAGTGTGGAATATTTGAATAAAACATTTCGAAAACTTTGACCACACATTTAATTTTCATATAAAATTAAAGTGACAGTAGATGCAGAAATAAAAGAATGCTTCGTTTTAACATCAACCTTACATATAGAAAGAGATAAAGATAAACAAAGATGGTTTATGGTGAGAAAACGCTTATTTTGAGCACACATCAATTGTGCGTATGCACCACATATTATAGGTACACTTTGTCTTCACATTAATACATGCAAATTCATCATCGAAGTAACTAACTATTTCAAATTTCACTCGTTCTTCAAATAAGATGAACGTACGATGAAGTCTGCCTTCAGAAATAAGACTCATACTTAAAGGTAAACGACATCAAGTGTCCGACCACTGTAGCCGTCGTAGCATAGGCCGTTTACTAGTGCCAAACACGTCAGTAACTTAGAAGTCAGGAGTAGAGTTTTTATCAGGAGAGGCAATTCAGTTGATAAGGTCGTACAGTTTCTTCGAGTCAAATTGCTAGGATATGTACTATGCATATCTAGTCTTCGTTTACCTATAACGTAGTGTTGACTGAAGTAGTTTTAGGCTGAGAAAAGATAAGAGATGACCAGACTAAGACATGGTATCAGTCCATAAATTCTCTGGTCCTTTATCTGAACTGTGTATCGAAGTGTAGACATATTGGTTGCGTTCCTAAAGACAACCAAAATCGGCGATTAGAGATTATATTATGCAATTGAAAATCGATCTCAGTGACGAAGATGCATACATACATCATTTTTATCGCAAACACCACACTTAATTACATTATTGTTTTATTCCTTCTTCTTCTTCTTCTTCTCCTTTTACGATTTTTCACCACATTTTACTACTCTATCCTTTGTTTTATTGTATTTCATCTTCGTGTCTGCTACCTTGATGGGTATGGTAAACGTAAGTAGTTACGCAATAACGTCGGGTATTATGTTGACATCGACTAACTAGCAAAAATATGTTCAAATTCCTAAATTACTTCAGTGCAGATGACTAAAATCACGTTTGAAAACTACACCCGCTGCACAAGAAGCGGTTAGCGTGACTTGGTGGCCTAGTAGATAACACTCTGGAGTTTGGAGAGATCGGTCCGAGGCTCGAGTCTCGGTGGGAAAAAAATTGAGCACTGGGGGACAGATACAACCAGCTGACGAGTCCCAAATAGGATGAAATGACGCTCATCCTGGATTCCTCTGCTAAACACAACCAAGTAAATTATCATAACAAATATCCAGTCAATATCGAGGCATCTACATAAGAACCCGAATGCTAACAGATGTCGAACAATTCGACCCAGTGAAACAATCAAGAATGACAAGCATATCAACAAATAGTAATAACAGTAGAAAAGTTGACTTCTCAAAATATTATCACAAGAAAATACGAATACTATTGCTGATATTTATCACGTAAAACGAATGAACGTGTCTTCGAGTCGAATCCTGCTGTAACGAATTTCTTTCGACATTTCATTCTTCAACAAAGCGCTCTCAGCAACGTTTTGAACATTCATACGGTGGGTAATGAGCCACACCTTTTGTGTGAGGGCTACTGATACTACCTGGTTGCCCAAACCTCAGTAAGTATGGCGGGGCTCGAACCCGTGACTCATTGGTTGATAGTTACCTCCCTAAATCACTGGGCCACAGCTACACACCTACTTCAATAAACAAATCAAGATTGTTCGTTTATTTATCTAGAGTATGGCACAATGATCCAAGTAACCGACCAGATTTCAAAAATAGCATGAGAGAGCTACGGGTTATTATACTACTTGGCTACCCAGACCCGAGTACACCTGAGTATACGAACCCAGTACTCAAAACTTGACAGTTGAGTATCTTGTTATTGAAACAAACAATATCTACTCTCTACATTCTTCAAAAAGCTAGAAATCAGAAAAAGGGATTTGTTCTTTTATACACGAAATGTTCACCGGTGGGGTAACCGATATAGACGTCTAGTCTGTAGTGTTTAGCACTTACTGAAGTCTTTCAATTATGTTTTTTTGTAGTAATTCAATCCTAAAGGGGGGTTAGTCATAGTTTGCATACCTTGGTAGTTAAGTCTCTGACTTTAGTAAAATGATGCAGGTTGAAGTCACTGAGGAAACACCAGTTCCCTTATAGTTGCATATACACCTTGCTGAAGAATGCCAATATACACGAAACCTAGGTCTAGGAGGTTTCCTGTAGACACACTCCATCTACATAACAACAGTTTACTATTTCACTAATAGGATTTGTTCTCGCCTAGGTAATGATGAAAAATAGTACATTTACACAAAAAGTAAATCTTTTTTAATTCTTCAAAAATGATAAAAATCTGTTAAGCAGGTTACCTTGAGATTTGCTCCGTTTAATTCCAGTCATTTGATGTACTGAATTAATTTTTAACAGAGGTTTAAATGTAAAGTTGGTAGATACTGTAGTTTCAGTCTTGACATTCATTGATTCCTTTATATTCTGTAGATCTTCTGTATTGTCATCATTGACTTTGTTTACAGATATTATGCTTGATATTGGATTAGTAGAAAATTTTGGAGCATTTGGGTCAAGTAAATAAGCATATGTATACGATACATCATCTTCTATACATCTGTTTAAGAAAATAAATATACACAAGTATTATATATTGACACAGAATCTTATTACTATTGATGGTCGTAGCATTTCCTTGAGTTTTCAAGAATGAAGTAACACGTCAGTTGAAGTAAATATCATTTTACTTATATCATCTTCTTTTAGTGTCAGCTGAATATCAAGTTAAGAAGTCATTGTTTTATCGTTAATCATCTCGCGTCGGAGTATTGTATCGTTACATATACCGTGGATCATAACACAATGACAGTTATCTACGATCCATGTTTTTCACTTTTCAGCTGATACTACACAGTTGACCAACAGAGAGGAGCTGAATGGTATCAAAAGAGTTTCAAATGGCCTACTGTGCATTCAAGCTATCAGGGGGAATCGAGTACAGTATATTCAACCGTTTTAGGCAAAGACAACACCGATAACATATTTCAGATAAAAACGCACTTTGATAAAATAATCTAAGCATTCCTCTCGACAGCCATCATTTCTCAAAGTTTGTCGTTATAAGTCCTAAGCTATGATGAAGGATTACGTGATATGAAGTGGCATTAAAGACTTGCATCCACAAAACGATCAACAGTGCAGATCAGTATGATATAATGTAGTAAACTTGATGCTTTCCGGGTTTCATTCTATAAGTGAACACTTTCTGAATGGAAGTCTACAGTAAAGCTTACCATAACAGACAATCGATGGTCTGAGTTATATGAAAGAAAGTAGACTTTGAGGTTGGGGACTATATGAAAAATGAGGTTGATCATTGGAGACTCTATGTCATGGGCTCAGAATTGATTTCAGTAATACAGATGTATTTACACCTTATGTTCACCTTAACCGTTATATCACTGTTCGTTACTTGCTTTACCTTGTCTTGTTCTCGTTCCAAGGTTTTTATATGATTATTCATTTCGGCATTTCTGTTTCTCAGACTTTCATCTCGTTAACTGGCATCTCAGTTTGCTGGTTTATAGTGATTTAACTGAAACTGTTGTGCAGTAATGTCAGCTACCGTGTTGATATTGAATGAAGTGTTCCTTTTAGGACATTAAGAATAGTATACAATGACTGATTCAGAAAATACATCCTACGATAAAATCATGTTCGGATATTGGTAACATAGTAGAATGAAAATGCTTACCCTGATCTACTCCAATCTATGCGATAGGAAACACCAGAAATAATTAAATCTTCATAAATACAGCGTATACGATAGCCAGATAACTTATTTCCATCTAAAATATATTCACGTTGTTCAGCATTCACCTGAGCTTGTACAGGATTATTATGTTCATCCACATACGTAAAACTCAAAGGATAGGAGCTGTAAAAAAAGAGGAGATAATATCATCAAACAAATGTTGTCAATTAACAGATAGATCAACGAAATCTTCATGATGCGATTTGTGTCTCTGAAGGTAAAAAAAAAAATAATAATTCTATTTCAACTAACAGACTAAGAACACGACTACGTGGAATTCTATTAAACTGTCATCTCAACGAAGTTCAGAACATTAGTTCCTGTAGAAGACAATCTGAAAATGTGATTGGTTGGTGAGGTTTCAACAAATCGGTTAAGAAGTTAGAATTCCGTCCCATCTACGGAAGTTTTTGCAGCCAGATAGCAGGTATACATCACGCATCTCACCTTCAGAGATGTTTGAAGAATGGCAATGATGACAAAGTTAGGGAGAAGTGGCGAAATTAGACATCCTTGCTTAGTCCTACTGCTGGTTTGGAACAATAAAGAGAAGAGCGGGTTTTAAATAGGACCTGTAAAATAAAATTTTGATAACTTTTTCGAAGACACCCATCTCTAACTGATAATTTTCAATGGGAGTCCGGTACAGTGATTTCAAAGCAGTTTTATCCGCTTGAGACACAAAAGCACTTGGTCTGCAATCTGTGAGAAGATCTTCAAGTACCTAACTCGTACAACTCGTCGCTTCCCATTCGCGTTCCACTTGACGGCCTGGCATGTGATTTCCCACAATGGTCTTCTCAGTCCATGACCAATCCATCTCCACTTCCTTCTGCATATTTGTTGGGCGATGGCTTCCTGGTTGGTTCGTTGCCAGCCAGCCAGCCAGCCAGCCAGCCAGCCAGCCAGCCAGCCAGCCAGCCAGCCAGCCAGCCAGCCAGCCAGCCAGCCAGCCAGCCAGCCAGCCAGCCAGCCAGCCAGCCAGCCAGCCAGCCAGCCAGCCAGCCAGCCAGTCAGCCAGCCAGCCAGAGTTCCTTGTTGCAGATTCCTTTCTGACCATCTCATCTTCAGTGTCAGTATCGAGCGTAAGTGGCAGCTGTTCATGATGTGTCTACAGTTTGTTGGAAATACTTTTTGTGACGCGCCAAGTTTCTGAACCACATACAAACACTGAATTGACATTAGTTTTGAAGATCCGGATCTTGTTCTTTATGCTGACTCGAGTGCAGTGCAGTAGATCTCCACATTGCTTTCACGTTGATGAACACCTGTCTAGCTATTCTAATCCTGGCTTTGACATCCTCATCTGTGCCAACGCCTGTAGTTGAGATGATGCTGCCTAGGCAGGTAGGTGAAAGAGACAACTTCCTTCAGATTTCTCCCGTTGATGGTGCTTGTTGTTGTTGGTTGGGTATCTTCATCGCTTCTGTCTTCTCTACGTTCACTTGAAGTCCCGTCTTCGCTGCCTCTTCTGTTAGCTTGTCGGTTTTTGCCTGTAGATTTTCGAGTTTGTGCGATATTAGACACAAATCATTATCGGCGGAATCCGAATCTTCTTCTGGGGTTAATTCATCCGTCAAACAGCGTATACTCATCTATTTTCTCACGGTTTGCTGTATGACTCAGTCTAGTCGACCACAATCAAGATGATCGGTGATAGTAGGCGGCAACCTTGTCTTACTCCTGCCTTCACTTCAAAGCCATCAGTGAGCAAGCATTTGATACAGAATGGATAAAAGATCAATGGATCCACAAAGGGAACGAAATTAGTTCTGTAAGTCACTCGTCACCTTTTAATACAGTTTAAGAAGTCAAGAAGAGTGTGATAGAAAAAAAATATTTTGGAAGCATCTGACAGTAGACGGTTGTCGCATACATTACGTAGGCTCTTTTTAAGGACGGCGGCCTTACTGGAAAAGTGAAGGTCAAATTCCAGTCTGCCACTGGTGGGTCAGTGGCCGACGAAATGAACACACGGAGACAGAGGGCTTTTGCCGAATTATGCCATTTGTGGCACCGCCACGATATCTGCTGCCTTTGTAGTACAGCCAGTATTTTTTGATGTCACCATGTGAGTAACGCAGAAGTCAGAGGTAGAATTTTACGCAAGAGAGGTTGTGAACCTTCATCAACTGAGATGGCTGGGACATGTGTTACGTATGCCTAGTCACCGTCTCCCTCATCACACAATGTTGGCCGAAGTAGGTCCAGGCTAGAAAACAGCTTCCGAACCCCACACTAAAACATGACTGTTCGTTTGAGTCATGTAGGGCGATGCAGACTAGCCAGTTGTGATCCGTGGGACAACAGAAACTAGTGGTTGGAGAGTCCAGGTGATATGGCTCAGAATCGATGTTAGTGGCGCGGATGCGTCACATTATCCTTATTTTCACCGCTATACTTAATCCCATAATCTCATTCTTCTTTCGTTTTTTTTCATTACTTTCTACTTCCACTTCCTCTGACCGAGTTTTCTTTTCTTTATCATCTTCCATTTTATTGCCTTGTTACTTGGTGTGGTTGATATGAGATGAGGTGTAGCAACTAGAAACGTTACGCAGTCATGCCTAGTCCTATGTTGATCTTGATGATGAGTATTCAAGAGTAGTAGTTGTTTTTGTAGCCGTTCAGAGTAATGTTCCACCACACTTAGATGGATAGTTCGATTACTTCTTGCAATATGTGTATCTATGCCCACACACACACGTGATTCGGCATGCGCAAAGTTCTACGGTCTTATCCTCCGTGCAGTGTTGAGGTTAAAATTAAAGTATGAGTTTTGCTCTCTCTAGCATAGCAAGATTAACTGGATATTACTCTATTTTAGCAAATGAATTAAACCGCCTTCTGTAGACTGAGTTTTAACCTTTCCCGTTCAACTAAAGAGTGTGTTGAGGAAGTAATAGTCGTTTTCTGCTTCGTACAATAAAATAATATATGGTTCTGTACTCTGCTGAGTATCTCAAAAGTTGTGTTGCATAGTGATACCTGTAGAACATCACTAATAATACATCACTGAACATATGTTATACAGAGAAATTTTACTGACTACATCTCTAGTTAGGATTTCTACATGTGACGTATAGACGTCAGTTACCAATGGCTATTTTATTTCTAAACATATTTCTCAATTTACACTGTGAAAAAGCCTTACTAAAACAAAATTGTTAAGTTTAACTCAGTAAAACCAACAATTTCGTGCACCAATCCGGTATATCATACACCTTACCTAGCCAAAAATGCTACTCAATAGCTATTGAATCTAAAATGGATGGAGTAATTGTGAATCCACAATCCAAAGGATCAAAGTTAATTAATTACTTTGAACTCCGGATTACACTTCAATCTAAGCTTATACGTCTCTACTGAATATGATGAATCTATAAATGAAAAATTATAAAGGGATAAGGCGTATATTTTCAAAGTTAAAAACCATACCCAGTAAAAATAAACAAGTGCCTACCTTATCTTATAAGATAAGTCGGGGATTTCGTGAACTGGTGACTTAAGTAACGAGTAACCTGTTTGAGATTTTGTATCCAACGACGTTTCACTGGTATCTATTTTAACAAAAGCATTATCAATAAATTAATCAACAATCACCAACCAAACTAATCAATAAATTAATTATTCCCTCATGGGGTCATGGGTGCGGGCACTGCTGTCCAGTGCTCCTAGGATTTCAATGTTCCTCTATCTGATGTCAGTCAATGATGAATTCCAACCTAAAATCAATTAATAAATCTCTAGATAGCGCTCATTGGTGACTAGCCTCGAGAGGTGGTCCCTGAAATACCAATGAGAAGTCATGACCAGTGGAGTCAACTAAGTCAAATATGAGGACAGTTACTCAAAGACAACATTGGATGTAGGTCACGCTATATCGCGAACTGACAGAAGTAGGAAATGTGGACGTTTGGATCCCGACCCGGTGACTGGATTTTAACGTGCCAACCACGGAACCTGAGGGTCCCGGGTTCGACCCCTGACGGGATCGTGGGTGCGCACTGATAGAGAGTCCCATACTACGACGAAACAGCTGTCCAAAGCTCCCCAGGCTTCCAATGTTTCTCCAACTGATGTCAGTCCATGACGAATTCCTACCTAAAATCCGTTAATAAACCTCCAAATTAATATAACGCTGAAATTTTTATCCATGTTATGATAAAGAGATAACAGGGTTAATCACCTTTTATGTATTAAATTTCTTATGTAAGATGGAAACAACAGTGAAATTTCTTTAATAGATTATGTTTACTGAATAGTAAACAACGTCACTGAAGATTCTTCATACGAGAAGCGAAATGTTGATCAAGAAGTACAAATTGTCTTCAGAAACTCTACGAATTAGATAAAAAGCTTAATTGGTTTTTATCAGTGATAACATGCCACGTACTACTACTACTTAGATCTGCTTGTACAAGCAGTACACATCACGGTGCGTTTTGTATCTCTCAGAAGGACTTAACCAAGGACACAAACTCACACATCAGTGACAATTCAAACCTGCAACCCTCAGCACAATTATCATAGACTTCATCATTACCTATTCGAAATCGCCTAACTCACTTTAAGGCTGGTTGGTTGAAAGTAATTGGTGATAGACAAGGGAAAATTCGAATTATTGAGAATCTTTAACGTCGAAAGACGCTACTAATCAACAACTTGAGTAGTTAGAAGCCACTCAAGCTGATTTGTAGTATTTCGCAAGCCAGATCAGAGTGATTTAAACACTGGACAATAGTTTCGCTCGCTTGAGGTTGAGCTCATTAGCAGTGTTCCCAGATAAATTCAGTTCACACAGCCAAATTATTTCAATGCATTTGAATCAAAGTATCTAGAAGAAAACAGTGTCTATCACAGCTTCATTTTGTTAACTGACTACATTTAGCGTCTTCATATGTTACGTACACTGCCAGGAAAACTTAAAAAGCGCCTTTCACTTTATTTACTGTACAACCCAAGTATTGGGATTTTTGTTCGAACTCCGTGACCAGCATCAAAAAACATCACTGTTACTCACTATAATAATCAGTTACAACAATTTTAAATGAAGCAATGGCTATCAGGTGTCATCTGAGTGTTCAGTTTCTAGAAATTCATTCCCATTTACGACTACAAAAATATCTCACATCATTAAGCATAATCAGACTACTTAAAGTAGGCACATTCCTTGGGTGAAATTTATTTGACCGTTAGTTGGATGGAGGCAAAACGCAGGAAGCCCTGTTTGACCGAAGGCTTTGTGGTTTTTGGCACTCATCTGAAACCTTGACGGAACTGATGTTCCACCTGAGATTTGAACCCGTGTCATCCAGTGGCGCAGTCAGAGACTTTACGACTGAGCTATTCAAGCTGTGATTAACCAGAGGGACTGGATCAAATATATTGGTTGGTCACTGGAGGGTAACTAACTGCATGTTTTCTAGTCCTGAACGCTGATCGAATTCCGTCAATTATTTCGCAATGATGCCACTATGCTAGGAGACTCAGCACTACGATGCACTGATACAGATGCTAGTTAGATGAATGCAAGCAACAGGAAGCCCCAAGTTTCGTGCTTTTTGGCACTCGTCACCAAGGCGTATCTGATAACGCCGATGTGGACACATTGCAAAGTAATCTATCGAATTTGACCAGCATAAAGGGTTCGAGAACATGAAGCAGATTATTCCCCAGTGACCAACTAATGTATTAACTTGTTTGCCCATCACTGACTGAACTGATCCAGTATTTAAAAGAGTACAGTTAATATATCATATGAGTTGAGATTGTAAACTCTTATAAGTCACATATGTTAATGCAGCAAAGGGAATCTATCCACGTAAATGACCTACTGCAGATAAACAAAGTTCTCCACGGATTAAAAGAATTTCTGAAGTAGTTTCAATGTGAAACGTGTAACTCAGCTATTTGATACAGGTTGCGGTGGTAGGTTATGAATCACAATGAGAGGGTGTCCGCTACCGACGGAGAAATACGTAGAGTTGAGTTCCAACACAAGACTTAGTGTTTAGTAATCAGAAGCTAATATCAGTGAGCTACACTTAGGAAAAGTCAACCAACTAATCATGTACTACCGTATTTTTACTCATATACCGTCATCAGTCAATGGGTGTGAAGTCCATCCTAACAATACAATCTTCACACTATCTAACACAGTGAGAATACAACGTCTGTGTAGGCTACAATATAAAGTGAATAGTGTATCTGCCAAAAATATCTAGAAATGTACAAATCTCAAAGACCAGTGTAGGTGGTCTGACCAAGTGCCTGTACCACCGGTTATAGGTCACTTGGTCAATGAAATATATGGACCACCTTTGAATGTATCCTTTTTAAGCAGGTACCACTAATTTTGTTAAAATCGACGGTCACTATGTGACAAAAAGACAGATTCACATATAAGAGGAGAACTTGAGTAATGTGGTCGAGTAAAGAGTCCCATCACATTTCTCGAATTGTATGTGTCACACAGTGAAACAGCATTGTGTACTGTATGGTGCTTCGAGTAAAATTTATTGCACATAATCATACCAAGTTAATCACAGAATTTTCTGGTTTAGCTATGTATTTTCAGTGTTTTTCGTTCTTCGATTTAACTGGTGTTAAAATCCTCCACATATCCGTAATTGGTATGGTATAGTTCTTTGTAAACATATCACATGTTGATTTGATCGACACGTTACTAATCTCTCTCATCTCCCACTCTATCCTATCCTATTCCGTGATTGTGCATGACATGAACGGCTATGGCTGGGCTCTTTTCTAGGCATTTTTTAAAGTTTCGCTAAGGTTTATCAATCTATATTTGGTTAGGTTTCTGTATTTTGATGATTTAAGTGACCTCGGCTGGTCAGTTTGACTAGTATGTTCCTCTTCACAATAAAACGTCATCCTGTAAATGATACTTGTTCACCGTGTGATACATGTAATAACAGAAATATAGTGGAATTATACGTCAAGAAACATTTATCATCAACATTAATAAACTGCTGTTACTTATCACAAAGTATCTTCGTTTATTATGTTAGAGAAACATAAAACTTAAATAGCGAAAATTCATCTTACACGTTGCCAAATCGCTTGGCTACACTTCATGTCACCGTAACGAAGAGATATCAATAAGAAAACTACGGAATGGAACTAAAAAACTGGATCAAGTCAAAAAGTAAGTGGTATAGAATAATTAGAGGAAGATAATCAGCTTACATAAAAGCACATCAGCACATCCGGTTGGAAACAAAACAATAGGTGGTGGGGTTCATTGGTTCAGGTGCTTGACTTTCACTCAATGGATGGTGGGTTGAATCACAGCTTCATCTACCGAGTTTTAAATCGTTAAATATTATTTAAATAGGATACCTATACTGAATAGCTGTTCAGCGCTCCCAGGCTTTCAATGGTACTCAAGCTTTTTACAAATCGTAGCGAAAGCCACCTTGAAATCAATAAATTCACCGTACACCAATCAGCCGTAACAATCTCACGCTCATCAGCGGATGGATTTACTGTGGTTCCAATTAGAAACCGTGTCCTGTATAGTCAACTAAGTTGCCGAGATGATTAGATGATGGTCGCACTATGCTGCGAACTGGGATAAGTGGCAAAATATGAAATATTAGATTCCATGTGAATGATCTAATAGTAATGTGCTCGCTGTGTGGCTTAATGATCCTAACCTCTGATGGTGTTGTGTTCTCTGAGCTCGAAAGTCCAGTAGTAACCCTTTCATCCATTCAGCTCAGAGAACATAACACCATCAAAATTATCGTATTAAGCTAAAAATATTCTCTATCATCTCACGATCCTAAGCTCAGTCGCTAAAGGAATCATGGGTTCTCATTGCTGCCGAATCTCAAATCGGCACTCCCAAGTTTGCAGTGATTTTTCAGATGATGTCAGCAGATAATGCAAACTAGGCTGATTGTCAGCACTAACTAGCACTAACAATAGGTCTATTTATTAGGTAGCGGATCTTGTGGAGAATAAATATCCCCCCCCCCATATCTCACCAGTTATTCATCCTAATTTCGCTAAAGATTACTAACATTTTTACTCCAGAAATGTTCAGCACTCAGTATTTTAGGTATATCCAGCAGCAATTTAAGTAGGGTTATATACTTCCTTATATCTGAGTTTTATCAGAGTTGAAGTATATGCTGATGTGTGCATCACATCTGCTGGTAACTGGAAACTTTATACGAAGAACAAGACAATGCTATAAAAGTAGAACTCCAGTGCTATGTTAGCCCATTCTTCACTTAGAATAATCTATCGGAAAGGAAGAGTGTCTAGGTATATTCACTGGTATCTATCTAATCATAAGGTGGATCTAAGGTGCTTGTTTCGTTGTTATCACAATCGAAATCGAAAAAAAAATCTAAATGTACTCAGCAGTTAACCAAACCTTTCGTTTGAAGGTTAATGATACTATCTCGCTGTCCACACCATAACCGAGTAAAGCAGGGGTCGAATCAGTAACTCATAAGTTAAAAGTCAACTACCTAAACCAGTCACAGGGGATACTATGAACGTAGTCAATTACAACTGAGGAATACTACAGGAATGTAACATAACAGTGTGAAATATTCAGAACTCAAGATTACAACAGATTAAACAATGACAATAAAACTTACAATCAGTTCCGTCATTTGATACCTCTGATTCAGAATGTAAAGAATTAGGAAAGTCTAGTTCACCGTCTGTTAGCTTAAACCTGGGTAGTGAGATACGAAAAAAGGGAAATTTATTTAGAAACAGCTGATAACATAATCTAGATGTAAATTTTGACGTGGTTAGGGTGCACATACAACTAAGGGGAGAAAAATGGTTTTTTAGAGGCCTGAACCATTAAATCAACAAGAGAGGCAGTATTATTAAGATACAGAGAGTCATCATGTGACTGACTTTATTACAAACTAAAATTGATAGACAGCTCAGTGTTTAGACATAGTTTTTTATAGGTAGTATTGAGACCCCGTAAATCGCATTGCTTGCCACTTAGCAACCCACTGCTGAAAATATTTGTATTAAGTTCAGTTAATGTAACAAGAATAGATAAGCAGGAACTAATAGGTGAAGAATATTGAATACTGAACTAAATATTGACCAGTTGGATAACGCTGTAGCGTTTGAAGCGATGTGTACTGGGTTCGAGTTTCAGTGGGAACAACAACATTCCCCGAAGTGCAGGTACACCCCGCCGATGGGTCCCAAATAAGACGAAACGCGTGTGCTTAATTCCACTGCTAGTCGCCAGGATGAATATATTTTGATGAATTAACACAGTTGCACTATTGTACTATTGTATGACCCCATTTGAAGGTATTCCTTTCACTTATCGATTACTGTTGTATTTGTTCTGACCAATAGAAAGCAGAATAGATCTGAAGATCGCTTAAGTGACTACCAAAATAACCAATAAGTAATCTTTATTCCAAGAAAATCCACCTGTCCAGCTAAAATAATGACTCTAATTGTTTGGTACAGTAGTTGCCAGGATGATAACTAAAGTCATTCTAGGAAGTAACAAACATTTAGTTTCAAAACAGAATACCTATTTTTCTTCGAAGATTACCCTTGAGACTACAACTATCACAGTTATGCGGTCTTCAAATGGAACTATTATCGAAATACAACGGGTGTTAGGAAACATGCTATAAATGAGACAACTGACTAGGTGTGACTACTTTTCTTAAAGTCAAATAGTCATATATATATATATATATATATATATATATATATATATATATATATATATATATAATATATATATATATATATATATATATATATATATATATATGGACGAGGTCTGACAGCAGTGAGGTGTTTTCCGTGAATGAACAGCAGTATCGTGCTGATGCTTCCCTCCCTATGAGAAGGAGGGTTAGAAAACACTGACCTCCAAAACAGAACACTTTCCTCTGTTCTGCAGTATTCTTGTGCCGGCTGTATAGGTTTTGTTGTCCAGCGTTAGCACAATCAAATTTCAAATTAACAATCCTAAAATGACCGTCAGTGACAGGGCTCAAGCAGGTATTCTATGGGCTCTGTGGTCACATTGAACTAATCCCTGGTGTGGGCAGCTGGGAGGCATCAACTAACCATTTGCTTCCAGCAGTATACAAAACTCAAACAGCCATAACCTATCCACAAATGTAAAATAATATCACAGACGACAGTAGTTGATTTCAACTTTTAAAGAGGGTCAGTAAAAACAAAGTCGAGAAAAACCAGTCAGGTTTCAGGGTGCATCGACCACATTTCTACCCTTCGAAAGTTTTTTTTAGAAAACGGATATACTTACTGCCACTTGCCAAACTGCTAGATCTGAAGGCGGCATCCAACCCAGCTGACTGATAGATGTTGAAGAGAATACTAAGCAAGTATACAATGTTAATCGATGCTCTTTACTCGAACTCACACAGCCGTGGTGTCCAACCTGGATTTCTATTGTCACCGTTCTTATTGTTAGCCTCATGTGACGCAAACAATATTTACAATTTCTAGAATAGCGCGGAAAACCAGTACGTGGTATTCCAAATGGGATTTTTAATATAAAAATGATATCTGACCGAGAATTCCAACAGTTTTTAATTGAATTTTCAAAACGGTTATCGACTCGTATTAGGATCTGTAGAGCAAAATGAAATAACTTCTTAGAACCCTGATGTTAATAACGCTTTGACTGATATCGAATAGCCATCAAAAATCTTTTTAAGTGATGAATATATCTCACCTTCCCCGAGAATCGGTAGCATACTGAACAAGTTTCTTGTCCATTAACTTACTGAGCTCAGATAAGAGTAAATGTGGGTCAGTCTACAAAAATCAGAAAAAACATCGAGAGGAATATAATAATGGGAAAATATTTAACTAATAGCTAGCCAAATCACTTTATACAGACTGAAAAAATTAAAACGCGCTCGTCAGCCACCTGGACAATGAACGAGACCTATTGTGTGACAGCTGATGATACAATCAACCTCGCCTGGTTAACTACTTCACTAGTTACCAGTCGGTCCTAAGCCCGGATAAAGAGGGAAGGTTGGGCATAGGGCTAGCAACCCTGCCCCGTAAAATCAATCCAATAGCAAACAAACTTCAAAACACAAAGAAAATATAGAAAATAAAAATAAACTTATTCCTCGCTAGAATCGGTGAGACGAAATGAAACCCGTTGGTGAAAGCCTCCGGGAAGCCAATTGGCCAATGTGTCTCTTTTATCGCGATGAAAGAGAAAGTAAGAATGGGGACATGGAATGTTCAAACAATGTTTGAACTTAGCAAGGCCGTCCTGATTGCAAAAGAGATGAGGAGGAATGGCATGGAATTGCTTGGAATCTGCGAAAGTAGACGGAATAAAACTGGACTCTCCAAACTGTCAACTGGAGAGTCAATAATCTACTCCGACATCGTCACCCAAATAAAAACGACGAGCATACTAAGTTTTTGAGTGGCTATCATGATGTTCCCAACAACATCGAAGGCTCTCATGCAGAGGGAACCAATCTCCTCCAGCCGCATCATGATCATGACAGCAAGATTCAACTCCAAAGGAAGGAAAGTCACAATCATACAATGCTACTCCATGCACCTACAAATAAGGCAGATGAAGAGAAGAAGGAGGAATTCTACAGACAACTGCAATCAGCACTGGACAAGATCTCAGTTGGCGACATCAAAACTCTAATGGGCTACATGAATGCCGAACTGGGAGGGGACAACACAGGAAGAGAACTAACCATGGGTCGAGAAGCGCTCGGTGAAATGAATGAGAACGGATAACGGTTGGCAGAATTCTGCACATTCAACGATTTGGTGATTGGAGGTGAGGCAGTGTGTTCAAGCACAAGAATATCCACAAAGCGACATGAATTTGATACCACCAGACACCAGGACACACTACACTGAAAATCAGATCGACTTCATCTCAATCTGGAGAAAGTGGAGACGCAGCTCACTGGACACAAGCTCAAGAAGAGGAGCAGATGTAGGTTCACACCACTCAATATCTAGTGCAAGGAACCTACATTCAAAATCAAGTTGAAAAACCTTCGAAGAGGTTGGTGATCACAGAACGCAGCTCAAGTTCAACACCCTGAACACAGACTGAAGGACGAAACTACTAAGGAAATCTTCACGTCAGCCATCAAGACAAATTTGGAGATATCGAGGAACATCCCTGAAGAAATCTGTGTGGATGAACACTGGAAGTCTTTGAAAGAGATGTGGAAAGAAACCTGCATAACCGTATTAGGAAGGAGGAAGAAAGCAGATGAGGAATGGATCTCGACGGACTCATGGAAGCTGGTAGAGTAGGGAGAGGAAGATTGTGAAGCAGAAGATGAACCAGTGCAAGCATGAACAACGAGAAGAGGAACTGAGTACAACGTATTAAACACTACACTGGACAAAGAAGTGAAGAAGAGTGCGTGGAAAGACAAAAGACACTTCTACGACACACTGGCAAGTGAAGCAGAACAGGCTGCTGGTAGGAGAGACAGAGACCTGACCACATTGTATCAAATAACCAGGTTACTATCCGGGAAGAGATCAACTCAGACGAAACCAATGAAAGATAGTGAAGGAAACCTAGTTACCGAAGAGGAGGAACAACATAAACAATGGGCTGACCACTTCAAAAAGCTCTTAAATCGACTACCACTTGCAACTCGTCCAGAAATACCATCAGCAATGGCAGAACTACCAGTGAACACAAGCTCTCTGACAAAAGCAGAAGTCCTGAATGCCATAAAACTGCTGAAATGGGGGAAAGCAGCAGGACCAGATGGAATTCCTCCAGAAGCACTTAAAACACACACAGGGACGACAGCGGACATCCTCATACCACAATTACAGAAGGTTTGGAAGGAGGGAAAGGTACCTGCCCAGTGATTGAAAGAAGGGCGACCTTGTCAAACTTTTAAAGAAGGGAGATGTAAGTCTTTGCAAGAACTGGCGAGGAATCATGCTGCTGTCCACCCCAAACAAAGTACTAAGCCGCATCATCCTGGAGAGACTAAACAATGCGCTGGATTCAAAGTTACGACCAGAACCAATAGTTACGGATTGTATGCACTGATTCCCCGTATTCGTCTGTCTACCCTGAACTCTCTTCCAACCTAATCCAGCTTACCGAAGTATTGCTTGTCGAGGTAGGCAATGGCTCGGTATGCCCATTACGTGTTCAAGCCTTCTCAGTCGATGAAGGTTTATATCCTCTTCGACTAACTTGCCTTATTTATCACCTAACCTCGACATTGCTCACATGGTGACTCCAACACGCGCAAGCAATGCCACAAAGACATCTGTAATTACAGTCCTGTAACCGCTTAATGTCTTCTAGTTTTAGCGGCCGGGTTTTACAGCTACGCAACAGGATAGAACAGACTGCTTGGCAGTCTACTTATTCTTTGATAGATAGTCGGTTGGAGAAAGAAATACTATGAATTCAAAGATTCATAGACTGTTATTCTCCAATTCCATGGGCCTCAGTTAACATTCTCACTCGAATTCCTAAAATGGATGAAATCAGTGCTTTTAATAGCTTAAGTGAAACAGTTTAAAACAGATCCTAGTTAGGCAGATGCATTGGTTTCCCCGTTCTAGAACTATATATCCTAACTGCTGACTTTTCTCTATCCTTAGTTTTATTTTCTCTCTCCATCTTACATTCATTTTCTGTTTCTGTCGTTAAGATGTGTAACATCTTGAATTAATGAATGCATGATTAAGTCAAACAACGATACAATTAGACTAATCTATTCATTTATCTCTGCTAGTGAAACATGTAGGGAAAGCTTAATAATCACTTTTTTATTAAGTCCAAGAGACTTACTGGTTCTTGACTTCGAAGACATGCTGAAAGTTCACACATACTACAACCTTGTGGATTTTTTGAACTTTTGATTACATCTATAATCTTCTTTTGTAAGACGGGATCTTCTGAGACCAGGTGTTGATTGTTCATTATCTGACAGGTAACTTCATGAGTAGTATTGGCGAATTCAATAGAAGTCGGGGGACAGGAATTACCATTGGTAGAAATAGGGTTTGGTTGATTTGAAAGGACTTCTTTTTTGATCTATTATTAGTGTTTTTTTTTTAAAGGATGTACATAAATAGAAAAAAAGTGAAAAGTTACAGAATTGACAAAGTACTTCTAGATGATGAGTATAAATATCAGTTTTCAGAGTCCGAACACATCGACACTTACTCAAGCATAAAGACAATATAATATGGTGCGAAAACAGATTAAACCAAAAAGATCTCAATAAACCATTCTGCTTCTTAAAATAAACTAAAAACTTTATTTTATTTACCTTCAGTCATCAAGGGTTTCGCTCGAACATCATGTGAATTCGTGATGCATTACTAACGCTTGATCGTAATCACACTGGATGTTCAGTCAGGACTTCACATCTCAATCCAAATTTAACTAAATTAGAGAGGAGAGGCATCATATTTATTATCATTTTGACTGAGAAAACCGTGGTTTGGCAGACTTGTACTTTTGATGCTGGATGATGATTGAAGATGAAATGAAAATTTGAACCATGGTCAGATTTGAACCAGCGACCACCAACTGAGCTACGATACCCGACTGCTGACCACATTTCTTTCTCACTTCAATCACCAAGGGCTTTACCCAACTACCATGTGAATTCATGACATATTACTACCTCTTTATGAGGCGAAATTCTTGGTGATTGAAGTGAGAAAAAAATCTGGTCAGTAGTCGGGTATCGTAGCTCAGTTGGGGGTCACTGGTTCGAATTTGTTCACGGCTCAAATTTTCATTTCATCTTCAACCATCACCCAGTATCAATACTAGTCTGCTAAACCACGATTATCTCAGATAGTTAAAATGATAAAACTTTATACAATGTTGACTTCACAATAAGGAAGCAACTTCTTTACAAAGTTAATGGTAGTGATGGCGAGGTGTTTACAATCTAATATTTAAAAAAAATATACGTAACATAAAATCATACTCATTGTCAGCCACGAATCTTCTTTCATTAGACAACCAGAAAAATGTTCAGTGAACGTTATCGTACTGGAGAAATGAAACTATTGGAAGTGTGCACAGAAAACTATCTTTAAAGACAAGTTTTTATGGAGTTTCTGGTGAATAGAACGACAAGAAAATACTGGGAAAATGCAGTCAGCAAACACATCATGTTTTGAGAAAATGAATACCCTGAGAATTTTATCCGGAAGGATAAGGCTATTAGAAGAAAGAAGTTAGCCACCTGTATGTGTAGGAGAAAAACAACTATTTCAGATAAAAGGAAATAATCTGGATGAAATTCCCATGAATAGACTTCAAAGATGACTGGGTAAAACGTCCCTAGGAGCCATTACGAAGATAACCTTCACAATCAGACTTAATACCGTAAAAAAGAAGATTGCTAGCTCCATCCAGTCTCATATGATAGATACCAATCATACTGTTGACATTTAAGCCATTTAGAAGATACTCAACCACTAAAAACAGGCGGTACAAATTCATTGATACTGTGTCATGATTGAAGGTGGAATGGAAATTTAAGTCACAACAGGATATAAACCAGCGGCTTCTATGGTTACCGGTTTGAAGCTCTACCAATTGAGCTACGAGATGTAACTGCTAACCAGCTCTCAATTTGCCTTCGATCACCAAGCGTTTTGACCGGTCATCATTTGAATCTGTGACACGCAACTGGCAGTCTATAATAGTTGCACTGGCTACCCAATTAGGTCTTCTCATCCCAGTTATGATATGTTAATAGTTTACCGTCTTCATCTAATATTTTAGATTGATCATTACATCTTCAACTTCTGTCTTTAAGACAATTAGTTCCTTTTTACGCATGGATTCCTTTATTCTTAATTACCAAAACAATAAAACAAACTGGTATGTACGTTTAGTCGCAAAAACGAACTAAACGTTCATCTTTCATGTTATGATTCGATGTGTAGGCAATCCCATTGTAAGGTAATGTATTTAAAGGTTGAGCTTGATGAGAAATGAGGAGTTACATCAGTCCAACTCAACTCGTTGCTGACGTAATCTCAGCCCCGAGATAGAAAGCCCCTTTGGCATTTGCCAACTTGCGTCATCTGTGGCGCTAACTAGCTAGATATCTGACTTTTTATCAAAGGACAAATATACTGTGCTACAGTCCGCTCTGTCCTGTTGTGCGGCTGTGAGACCCGAACGCTAAAAGTAGAAAATATTAAGCGGTTACAGGGTTTTGATAATTCGTGTCTTCGTAGCACTGGTCGCACTTGATGGAATCACTGTGTGAGCAATGTCGAGGTTAGGTGAAGGGTACCTAGATAAATAAGGCAATTTAGTCGAAGAGGATGTAAACCTTCATCGATTGAGGTGGCTTGAACACGTACTGTGCAACCTGAGCCACCGCCTATACCGATGTGTTACGGGAAATTGGTCTAAGTTGGAGGAGGATTCAGAGTGGCCATACTAAGACGTGATGCTAATCCACGAAGTCTCTAACTCTTGGTGATAGCCGTATGGGGAGGTGTAGACTATATGGTTGGGGTCCTCGAGGTGATATGGCTGGAAATCAATCACAATGAAGCAGATATATTCACTTTTTCATGTCTTCTAAAGCCTGAATGTTTTGGCTAACCTCCACTTTTAAATGCCCTCTCTTCCCATACACTTCTGTTTACTTTTTATATCAATCCCTTTCTAGCCACTTGTTCTTTATATAGTACTGTGAAGTGTGGCAACATGAAATGATGTACTTTTGTGTGAGGTTCTACGTTGGTTTCATTTGTGTGATGAGACTTTAACGCAAATCGACATTTATCTAAATTTTTGTTTTCTACAAATGAAAAAAGGTGTTGTCTTGGGATTGATCTATATGATCTATATAATATGAAATCGATGAGTACGTTTGCCATTTTACTCACCTAAGTAGATAGATGAGTCACTAAGGCCTGGTAATCAACGCTCATCAATAAAGACCAATTACGGTGCTTATGTGTTTAATAAGAGGATAGTTTATTCCGTAGATGACATGAGAAAACAAGATGTGTAATAGTATAGTAGATTTGTATTTAACAACGATCATCCATTAGTGTTTCCCAAGAATTGTTATTTGATTACGGTTGCTTTACATAAATATAAATTACTGACGAAGTCATTGGGACTTATGGTGAAACTTCCATCAATCACTATCAAACGCTGCAGAACACCAATCTACGGTGGTACTGAACGGCAAAACATATGACGGGACGAAGAAATGAGTAATTTTAATGTCAGGTGCATAATTTCACTTAGGAGCTGAACTCGAACTAACTAAAACAGCTGATAAATGTGTTGTGAATGAGTATCTAGTTAATCTATACTACAATCTGTGATAGTATATAGAATGGCAGTGAATTTCAGAGAATCTTGGCAACACGCCAATAATTCATAATGTAACAAGTATTAAGTTTGAAGTGTCAGCTGGAGTTTTTGAATTAAAGCACAGGAATCAATGAGCTAGTGACGTATGACACATACTCTTCATTTCTCAGTTTAAGAATTGAGTATCTGATTATCCAAATCTGGGGGTTACCACTTGTTTCTGCTGATTTTCAACCATTGGATCACAAATTCGAACATCACTCCACCTATCGAGGTTTAGACAAGTTTAGGCGGCTCTCATTGTCTACAGTATAAATGAACTCAAGGTTGATGAGTGAATCTCTCATGATTTCATTAGTTCGATTTTAGTGTTTCTTAACTTCATGTAGATATATTTTTCAGTTCAATCTTATAGATTATTGTGTCCAATTTTATTTCTATTTCAGAATATCAGAATATTTTGTACAAAGAACATAATACTACAAGTGATGCCATAGAATAAAGTATATAAGAACACGAGTCATTGATGGAAATGCTAATTAGCATTGATCAGTAACGTTTCACCCATTCACACTATAATACTTTGTCTCTACATATCATTATACTCTGTCCATCCATATAGTCATTTAGGTATAGCTGTTATAATACATAATAATAGTATTACATTGTGTATACCTATAGGGACGAAGAATGGTTAACAAAAACAAATATCCAATGAGTGAATTTGTTTTGATGGTAGTACAAGAAAACTGTGTTGAATATAAATGTGCATCCATTAAACCCTGTTGTACAAGCTTTTTGGAAATACTTTATCTAAATACCATTTTATAAAATGTAAGTCTAAATATTAACTATAAGAATACCTTGAATATATTTATTATAAGGAAGTGTAATTAAGTGTTTTAAAAAAAACTTCAACTTTCATCTAGTAGATTATAAGTTCGAACACATCTCTCTATGTATTATGATTTAGGAAAACAGGGATTATGAGAATGAATGTAGGTTACCGGTTTATATAATGGCTTATTCTTATACTAAACATGTAAAATAAAAGCATAGTTCAAAAGACAAGTACAAGATCCCGATTGTTTGATTGCTGTACATCGGATAACAGCTGAATGGAAAGATGATAATGGTCACATTATATCATGAATGACCATAAATGCGGAAATATGCTTCATTGACAGGATGATAAAGTGCTCACCATGAGATTTCATAATCTTGCGTTAGACCACGCATAGAGTCATGGTGTATAGGGTTAAATTATCCCAAACTAGTAAGAAACAGTTATTCAATGCTTCGTGGTTTTCAGCTGACCTACGGTTGATACTAACTTGTGATGAAACATCCTCTGAGGTTTAATAACATACCATGGTTCATGAACTCAAACTCCAGCTGTCGAGTTTTCGGTTCGAATCACTGTCGCTTATTTAGATTTGAGATGTCCAGGACTACCTTTACCCATGATACGTTACTATTAGGCCTACGACTTGTAACAGGAAGCTATGTGTTTACTGAAAAGCAAAACTAATATTATTATTATTAGTGGTAGTATTGCAAGTCATCGAGTGGTTTAGTAATCAAACAAACACCACCAAAAAAATGCAGCCCAGCAACTATGCAGAGGTCCAGGAAGTACTCTATGAATCACAGCTTTTTTGTGACAGCCAGTGAAACTATTTTATAGCTAAAATCGTAATAGGCAAAGCAGGTTCATAAGGATCAAGGATAGTAACGATTCAAGTAGCCACACCTCATATCAACATATCAAGTAACCTCGTTGGAAATTTCTTCCCTGAAGAAACGATTTCCATGAGCTTGTAAAACGTCAGAAATTTAATTTCCTACCTCATTGAGGTTTTACAAACAAATATAATTGACTTGTAATGCGTTTACCTAACGCTCAACTTATTCAACTCTATCAGGTCAAACTGGGATCCTAAAGTCTATAAAAAGTAATAAGATGAAAGATGAGGAAAGAAAGGAAAATAGACAAGAAGTAGTAGAAAGGAGTAAACGAGAGGAAGGAGGAATGGTAAAATACTGAATTCAGTATACCGTCTAAAATGAAGATAATTTGTGCATACATCTGCGCCACGTCACCTACAGTCTCTAACCACTGGTTTTTGTTGTCATGTGGACCCTAACCGGCTAGTTTTCATCCCCCTATATGTCTCACACCAGCAGTTAAGACCTCATGCAATGATGCCATATTTTAGTCTGGCCATCTAGAGCCTTTTTCAGCCTATACCTTTAACTAACATTGTGTAATGAGGTGGAACGTAACTAGGTATGCGTAACACATATCCCAGCCATCTCACTCGATGGACGTTCACAAGCTCATCAACTGCCTTTCCTCGCTTCCCTAAAACTCTAAATTTGACTTTTGGATTACTGATGTGGTGACGTCACGAAGGCAACAGTGGTCGAATACTTAAAACCTTCTCACGTTGTGTACCTTTAATCGTCATAGTTCATAGCCACGTAGTAGAGGAGAGCTAACCGCAGTGCATTCCACTTGGCCTTTACTCGACAATCGGAGGCCACAGGTGGCGTAAATTGGCAAAAGCCAGTCAAACTTCTTGAATCAGTGTAGAGGTTTCATCGGTCATTGAACCACCAAACCTGGACCGACTTCACAGGTAAATGAAGTGTTCAGCGCATTCAAACACTTTATTGTTAGCTATGGTACCACTGGAAACCAGTGCTGGAGCAACAGTTTGCATTGGGTGGTGAGAAACGCGTCCCAAATGGTCTTGAATTTCCACTCAAAGTGTCCAGAAGACTCTGGATCTTCTCAGGGTCTTCACTTTTACAGGATTATATTATCTCCATGCTCCAAACCCAAAAAGGAGTCCCCTGTGGTTAGACCAATGCATGTGAAGTCAGATGACGAGAGGAAGACCACCATAAGAACGTCTAGGACAAAACTGGACAGGAATGGGAAGAGTGGGCACCCTTGATGGACACCACTCGATGTACACAGCTCATCTGACAACTCACCATAAGATCTAACATGCCAACAGGTGTTTGAGTAAAGAGACTTCAACAGTGATGTACTACTTTACTCGGGACCCCTTTCAGTGAGAGGCACTACCATAAGACCTGTCGGTCGACGGCGTCAAACGCCGCCATCAGGTTGAGAAATGCAGCTAGTATCGGGCATCGGTTAGTGTGCCTGTGTTCCAGGGCCTGGCGGAGTGCTAATACCTGGTTGGTACACCCACGGTGAGGTCTGAAGCCTGCCTGGTTTTCTCGAGCTCCAATCAGACATCTAGTGATAGCAGAACCTAGCAACGTAGACTCAGCATTCATCAGCTTGATTCCTCTGTGGTTATCGTAGCAAGACTTTTCGCCTTTCTTGAACACTAAGAATATCGGTGTTTAAGACCACACACTAGTTAAAACTTCAGTTAACTTCACTAAAACTCCACTACCACCGGCTTTAAATACCTCTGGAACGGTTGCAAAGCAGTTTTCAAATTCACGATTCGTCTGTTGAGTATCAGAAGTAAATTTTCAAAAAAATGTTTAAAAGAACACATGACCAAGATATATAACGATTTCTTCGTAAAAACTACTTTGACAAAAAATTCGAACACAGGCAACCTGAAGTCAAAGAGATGTCCAGGTGAAAAATATTTGTACACTACCGAAAACAATCGTGGCAGCAACGAGTTATATCATTTTTGAGTGAAAAAATTTGGTTCTAAAAGCATTAGTAATTTTCCAATCAATGCATTAGGGATTGATGATCTTTATGTGTATGTAAGAGCAAAACTTGAGCACTGTGGTGGAGCGTAATTCCATACTAAACATGAAATATGAGCCATAAATTCTGTTGGAGACGTTTCCGATGATGGAAACGTTATTCAACAAGTAATATTGTATCACTGTGCGCTGTCACATGAACAATCTAATATCATATAATTTCGATAATTAATATGATACGGAATCACGAGTTAAATACAACTTGATATTGAACGCATGAACATTGACTGAAATGTTAATCGCCATGTAATTAATGCATTTTGAACTCGATTACTAGTAATTAAGTGAGTTCGAAGAGAAACAGGAAGAAACTGAATAAGTTTCAAGTTTCAGGATAAAACATACAGATAAACGGAAGGAGTAGTAATACAATCACCAATATCCCTAATCGTAGCAGGTATATTTATGAATAGTTGGAAAATATGGCTTTAGAAACGTTTAGTCTTACACCCGATATGGTGACGATATCTAGATGGTGCATTTACTATGTTGGAATCAAAACATATAGACAGTTTCTTCACACACACACACAAAAGCATCGTAGATGTAATCCAGTTCACTTATAAGGTAGAAAATGAACAAGAATTAACTACAGTGGATTGCATAATAAAACAAATAACAGATGGTGGTTTAGACACTACATTCTAACAGGTATTCAGATCACTTCATCCATTATCTGTTAATGTCGGTTTCCTCAAATTTCTAGATAATAGAGTCAGAAAAATAGATAGTCAGTGCAAGGATTTAAATGGGAAATTGAAACACATGAAAGAAACTCCACTAATCAGTAATTATCTTGTAAAGAAAGTCGTAAGAACACATAAGAAACAAAGTAGCAATAGTGTAGTGCGCGTTGCTGATAAGAATGGATATAAGTTAGTATATGTTGACAGGGCGGCAGAAATCATAGGGAATTACCAGGAATGGGTAAGAATTCTGCCCAGAGAAATGCAAGAGACAATGAGGGCGTATTAAGAGTAAATCAATAGAGAGGCAGAAAAGGAAGCACATTATGCAAATGACTGTCTTAGTGCAAGGTGTACCCATATTTAACGACTACTTTACCATATGTTAATAACAAACATTACTTCCTTCGTCTCTGTCTTCTTGTTTCTTTCAATAGTGATGTAAATATAGAAATAATAATTTTGTTAGTTTGACTATCTGAGATAGCTCCAGTTTGGTAGACTTTTATTTTTGATACTGGGTGATGATTGAAAGTGAAATAAAAATCTGGGGAGCGGGAAAGTTCAAATCAGTGACCAAGGGGTTTCAGGCACAGTGCTCAACCAACTGAGCTACGATACCCAACTGATGACCAGATTTTTATTTCACTTTATTCATCAGCCCGTATCGGCACAAGTCTACCAAACCACGGTAATCTCAGATAGTCAAACTGATAATCTATAAGATGCTCACCCTCTCTAATTCAAGCAGATTGGGATTGGAATGAAAAGCCTTGATTGAGCAAGCAGTGTGAGGACGATCGAGAGATAGTAACGCGTCACGAATTCACATGGTAGTCAGGAAAGCCCTTGTTGATTGAAGTGAAATGAAAATCTGGTCGGCAGTCGGGTCTCGTAGCTCAGTTGGTAGAGCACCAGGGTGGGAACCCGGTGGTCACTGGTTCGAATCCTTTTGCAGCCTAAATTTCCATCTGACCTTCAATCATCAGCCAGTATCAATGATTAATAATGACAACGCAAGTAGATAGGAATTCAAGGCCCCTAGTATACTTCGATATAACGGATGAATATCAGGAACTTTATGCAGAATTCCCAACCAATCTGGAATCATGGTGGTATTTAAACTCACAAACTCACTCAGAGATAAGCTTCGTCGACTTAGGGATCCAGTAGACCCAACTCCACAAAATACCATGCAATGACTGTTAAGTCAAGTCCAGAGGTTAAACTATCTAATCAGGGTCTAGAGAAAAATTCGGTTATTTTAATGAATGCCGAATGAGATAAAAACCAATGTATTCAAGTCCAATATAGTTAGGTGGAGAGAGACAGAGAGAGACTGATTACCGAGTCTTTGTTTATCGAGTCAACATCTAACATATATAATAGGAGTGACGCAACGCCTATACGGAAGGTGTGGAAATGTTTGCTAACACAAAAACAAAGAATATGAAAGTATAGGACTACAACAATCAGATGTCGAAAGCTGTAGGATTACTTAGATATGATTATGAAGAGTAATACTGTATCACTGTGTGCTGTATATCAAATAAACAAATCTAATATAGAATGTCCTCGAGTACTTGGTGATAATTTCTGTCGATTATATGACAGCTGATCATATTAACCGACTATTCTAACCAACGAAAATTAATAGAGTCCATTTTGAACCAAGACAGACAGATAGAATCAGCATAGATCCTCGCAAACAAGTGCGTCAGTTCAAGTTTCCACATACTTCACAGCAGCATACAAAGCACAGATGAATAGAAAAATAGTTCTATCAAAGTAGACAAAGTTATTTGAGAGAATAAACAAACTTAAGTGCGAATATTCAAGCTATATAGAGCATTAACAAGTGAATACACTTGCACCACTGTAACCGATTTTCAGCCATGTCACCAATAACCTTCAACCACCAATCCGTATCGTGTCTGGGACCACAGTTAGGTAGTCCACATATCCTAACATGGCTTACACCAACCATTAGGGACTTTACGGACTGATGCCACCTCTTGGTATGACCACACATCAATTTAAACCCATCGCTTTGTGGTTGAAAGTCAATTATCACTTTCACCAGTGTAATAACCTATAGAATACTTCTTTCTTTCCCTACACTTTAGAAGAAAAATAAACGAACAATGAAGTATTCTTCATAACAATAGAAAAGATCAACAGTGGCTGTAAAAAATGGATTCTTCGAATGATTTGATAACAACACACACTGTGGCAGGTATACATGAAGTTTCACACAAAAGTTACATCTTTGTATTCATGATTGTTGGTCTGATAACATTGATCCCCTTGATTATGATCAGTATAGCCGTATTGATGAAAAGTAGAATGTCTAAACTATGTCGTTTATTATTAGTTTGTGCTTGTCTATCACTTGGATCCATTGTTAGTGCATTAGCTTTCATTCATTATATACTCGGACCGATAGATATGATTTTAGCTAAAGGTGATCAAATACTTATCGGTGAACCATCTAACACTTTTCTAATGAATATACATGAATTACGTTCAATCACATGTAATCATTTAGAGATACAATCAAATAAATTAAGAGTTCGTGTTTGGGCAACAACGATTTCACCACATTATGAAGCACAACAAAATTATAGTCTAGTTCTACGTAACTGGAGTTTACCGACATTTTCTAGTCTACGACTTAATGCAGGTGATCATATACATATGCATAACTTTTCAAAACCAGTACAAATAATTATGCTTAAAGGTCAAGAATCATTTAACAAATGGAGTCAAACTGGATCATATAAACAAGGTTATGAAAAGTGTTGTTCATGGTACATTTTGCAAACAAATTTAGATGATAGACAAGATATTACAATTGAACAGAATGATATATATACATTAATACTAAGAATTATTACATCTTCATCAACAAGTGATATTGTAGAGAAATTAGAAATTGAATCAACACCAATAATAACCGGATACATGGATCTCTTTCGTACACGTTGGTCACCTAATCCTTGTGATCCAGTGATATGCGATGGTAGAACAACAACTCTATGCAAAGTGACATCATCTCCTAAAAGTTATATTATTGATTATACAGTAGAGACAATGACAGCACCAAATTATGACTATGCAAGTATACGTATTGTATGCTATCCACGTCATTGGGCATTGGGAATTATGTTTAGTCTACCAACTATGCTAATTATAAGTCTTATTATTGTGATAAATGCATGTATTAAGAGGCAAAAGAAACAATTGAAATTCTCTGATACAAGTATACAAAGAACACCATTTAAAGATTTAAATGTTGAACAAATTAAAGGAAAATATACTGCTTCAAATGAAAATTATAATCCTGCATTTGAATTTGATCTTGTATGAGTAAAATGTAAATAAAGTGTGTTTGTTGACTTACTTCAACTGGATTTGTTCTACAGGTTGCTGTTCCTGTTGTCTTTGTTAATGACAACGACGCTTTCAAACTTCTATTACCATGATGTAATGCTTCGATTACTGTTAGTTGTAGATCTTCAGCATATCGCATTAACTTTTCATCTAGAAGATCACACAATTTTGATCCAAAACCTTCTAAAATTTTGCATTCTTTTCCACTTTGTAATAATAATGGATACTTTTTCAGGGAAGAAAGAGCCTGTAAAATAGGATATCATATGTTTGGTGTCAAGATTATCTAACCTTTCTGTAAGCATAGTATGACTTAGCATCTTTTGCGAATGCATTTTCCATAGCTTCTTTTATCCAGTTTTGAAATAAAAGATTTGGTCCATCACCTGGTTTCTTCTTTTTCTGACTATGATTAAAAAAATAAGTGAAATTAATTTAAGTAAACTGTTCTACACGTCAACACATTGCACTCCACTTCGATTTATTTAATTTAACTACTTAGGAGTAGTGCAATTTTAAACGTAGAAATATACATGTCGTTAGGATAGATGGGTACAACAACACAAGAGTAGATGCGATAATGCACCTCAAAACAACTCAATTGTATGCATTTACAGAGAGGGATTTCATACAAAGCAATGACAATGGGATTCATAACTTTTGGAAGCTTTACGTGTATTTTAAGCAAGATTTGCAAGCATTACAATATGCGAAAAAACATTTCAGTGAATATTGAAATGATGAATAAGAATTAAGCGATTCTCCTCTTAAAAAACACACATAACTGCAATTACTTTTTACGGATAATACCTGAGAGGTATTTGAGAATAGTGATCTTGGAAACAGTAATTATACATAGTTTGTATAATTCGGTAGCAACAAATGGTTGTTGTCCAACTAATGACATCTCTACAGAACATATAGAATTTTGCAATGAATTGGCTTACGACAAAGTATAGTTACTGTAATATACACAGGCACAATATCATTTCCATTATATCCAATGGTAATGAAGCTGCGGTTCTGTAAACTGGATAATCAACTTTCGACCACTGGATTATAAGTTCGAAACCCGATCCACTTACAGAGATCCAAAGTAGTTAGGTAGATTTACGGTCCTTGCGTACGAAAGTTCAATTCACTTTACACACCCAATCTTTCTGAGGACAAGTGAACAGAATAACTCAAGAGAAAACTTCTACTATAGTTCTTTTATTATATTTTAAAGTGGTATTCATCACTGACCGACATCTATTGGAGAACCACCCTTGGTGGGGTAGTAGGTGCGCATACAGTAACCAAACAACTGTCTAGTGCTCCCAGTTTTTTGGTAGTTCCCTGACTGGTGCCAACAGTTCATGATGAGTACCATATTGAAACCAATAAATCCACACAAACTTGCAAACTGAAACTTTTATTATGTTTCACACAGTGAAACGATCTTAGTTACTGGATAATGCTTTCGGCAGAATTTATTGCTCATAATCATATCAAAGTAATAATACAACTTTCTGGTTTAACTCTATAGTTCTAAACTTCAGTCAGCCATCTTAGTTAAAATAACGTAGCATTTTGTTGTCATATTAATCGGAAACTTCTTAGCATTTGTTTACAAAACATTTATAGACATTTTAGATAGATTATAATGTCATCATCATCAACATAGAACCAGGCGTTACTGCGTAACGGTCCGAGTTGTCACATCTCATCTCATATCAGTACACCCAGTTAAAAGCAGTGAAGTGAAAGACGAAGAAAAGAAAATCCAGTCTAAAGATATATAAAGTACTAAACGAAAGAAAGAAAAAATGAGAAGATGGTGGGATTCGGTATAGCGTCGTTAAGATGAGGATAATGTATGCATACATCTGCGCCACTGACATCGGTTTTCAGCCGTATCAACTAGGGTTTCCAACCACTGATTTCTCTTGTCCCGTGGACCTCAACTGGTTAGTCTGCATCGCCCCACACGACTCAAACTAAATCAAAGACTTCATAAAATGTATTTATTATTCATGATATAACTAATGATTGCTTCATTTAGGCTCTGCCGAGATAAGGAATGAGCAACAACTAAGATGCCACTTTTGTCAAAACAGTGAAAAGTAAAAGTGGCTCTAGGGGACGTAGAGTCTAAGCAGTTCATCACTTCAAGTAGTTGAAGAAACATTTAAAACGACTCATATGCGTAAATTGTTACTGAAAAGAAGATATATTCGAATTAGAGTTGTTATGGTCTAGATTACCCTAACGCGGAGATAAAAATACTTCCCAGCATACATTTGTAATCATTGACTTAACAGATTAGTTCTTTTGTATCTAGATAGTGCGAATTTGAAATACATTCACCAACCTTATGGACATTCGTGTAGTAGGCAACGATCCACAACTATTGTATGACAGCAAATGATACTACCTGACTGCCCAAACCTCGGTAGGTGGAGTGGTGTTCGAACCCGTTGCCCATTATTTGAAAGTCAACTACTTAAACGAATGGAGGCACAACTCCACATCTGGATAATACACTAATTTTGAATGTTTGTATCAAAGGTTATGAGTGAATATTACCGAATATACTTCGAGATGGAAGTAATTTATAAGCCTTGTATTGTATATCGAATAAGTAGGTGTCAATTTTTTGGTGTGGAGGGGCTAGGGTAGATAACAATCTCATGTAGTCAACAATATAATTCGTTTTTAAAAATGTTTTGGAGAAGAGAATAAAATTTTTCTTTAGAATCATAGACGACAAATTCATGCTCTTCATTGAAAACAAGGTGGAAAACACTAAACAACTTTAGAAAATCCACTTATCCAAGCGTATTTCGAATGTAGACACACACATACAATGCATTATCCACAGAATGTCATGTAACTTTGCTAAGAGAAAATAAAGTAAGTTCACTTCCCTACTACATGATAACTGACGACCTAACTTTTCTTACCAAACCGTCGGCCGTTACAATGTCGATAATTATTTCCACTTCAAAAACCTTTACTAGAGTACAGTACTTAGAAAGATAGGAATTTTCAAATTTATGTTTCGGTTAATTACTGAGAAAAACGGACCACAAGAACTATCCAAGTCGCCAGCCGCAAACAAGGGAACTAGTGATGCCTATCCTTCTTGTTTCATTTTTGAATAATTGATGAGTGAATATTCAGTCAGACGAAGAAGGAAGTTTGGGTAATATTTTTAACCTCTATGATCGTAGGTCTTCATTCCCGAAGAATATAGTGACGGAAGAGTATTTTGCAGTTCTTCCTGGCGAAATAAATGCTCTTTACGGACTTGCAAGGCAGATAACGCTCATGAAGACAACTAGTCATTCATAAAAGATCCTATACTATTTCATAAAGTAGGTACAAAGTTATCAGAAAAGGTGTTGTGAAATATGCTTATTCCCCCAGAAACTCTACTGTCAATTAATTAGTATTTTCAGTGCTCAGAATACTGTGTTTACAATGGGATTTATTTGGAGTCTATTTTGTGACTAGTAAAGAAATCCGGAACGCACATTTCCTCCTATTCGGGACTCGCCAGCTACAAGTACCTTAGTGAGTGAATGATGTCCTCACTGAGGCTCCGACCCAGTGCCCATCGCTTCAAACGCCAAAGCGTTATTCACTAGGCCACTGGAGCTTTGATGTTTGAAGCGACGAGTACTGGGTCCCAGTCTAAGTGGAAACAACATCACTCACTCGGGTGCAGGTACATCCACCTGACGAGTCCCAGATAGTAGGAAACGCACGGCTTGAATTCCACTGCTAACCATCAAATAGACTACAACATAATGAATATCCAGGCAGCATCGGGGCATCTACATAGGAGTTCATCTGCCAACAGGGGTCGAGTAATTCAACGCAGGGTGACAGGAGAAAACTACAAATTTCAACAAACGAGATTTATTTAGATTGCCTTATTAGTGACACAGTAGTTGGAGGAAGCCCTGTAGTGCTAGCAGGATTTGGATTAGGTTGCAAGAATTCTTAGAGTAACCACGACAAGTAGTAATACCAGTTTATAAAGTCTCTGACTGTTGTTTTGAGCCTTGTAGAAATGTAGACTACCTGGCTGAGGTACCCGAAAGTACAGGAATCAATGGTTGTAGACCCTTGATGAAATGGCTGAAAATCGGTGCGAATGGCGCAAATGTATTCCCTTTTTGGCGTCTTCTAATGCTCGAACTTTTCACTAACCTTAATTTTCAAGTTCTTTCTCCTCCCATAGATATTTTTTTACTTTCATATTAGTCTTTTATTTGCATGCTGCTATGGTTTGTGATCCCTTGACTCAATGCACTTCTGTGTGTTTCTACGTTGATCTTTTCTGTTTATCTGAAATCTTGACATAGATTGGTACAAAGCTAATGGAAGTTTTGGTACTTTTATTTTTCCTCTAAATCAGTCATACATTTCTAGTTCAATGATTTATTTTCTTACTATTTTGAGTTTCATCTATTTTTTTTATGAGCAACAGTTTTATTTAATTAATTTGATACGCTGAGATACCGTAAATTTATCAGCTTTCTCGCTTATTACTAAGTTTTGCGTTTTGGAGGATAATCATAAATCGAATGCAGTCAGTTAACTGCCAATTCCACCCTAGGCCATACGTATCACTCGGCCAAGCTATGATATATCGTATTTATATTCAACCTTCCAATCGACTATTACTCTAATCTCCCTGTACAAATACTGCCTTAATGAAAATTTATGTAAATAGATTGACTAATAAACGGATTATTAAAAACCGTTAATGGTGTAATAAGTGATCATATAGCGTCAGTGAGCTTCCAGTTCAAAGCAGTTATAAGTGAGGCAGTGGAATAACAATAACAAAGTATTTCCCAATCTACTTTTAATAGCCCGTACAGCACGACAGAGAACAGTTATGCTGAATACTTGATCCTTAAAAGAAAGTTCGATATATTACAGAAGTTACAAGTCTTCTAAAGATGCTCTTTATGCCTCTTTGACTTCTTTAAGTATACTAACATATCGACATCGAATGAACGGACACACTGTACAACTGTTGACGAAATTTGGTAGGTTCAGTTTACTCCCCTTTGCAAAATCACACAGTGAGAAAACAATTAAAAGGAGAAAGATAACTTAAGAAGCATAACAAAATATAAGTGAGTAGCATACAGGTAAGCGAACATTAATAAAGTGCCCAAAATTCGAAAAATATATATACTGTGAATACATCTATTCGAACGTGATATATTCCCCGGTTACATCATTTAAAGTCTTCAGTCTCTGATTCCTATAATTAAAAAGAATTCAATCACGAAGTTCTGATTAGTTAAATGGTTCAAAAGAGCATTAAGCAACCTAGAAAATAGCTTTTCAGTCCGTTCACTCTCGTTTTAAATCTAATCCTACTTTATGCAGGATTGCATATTCATGTTTGTGGCATGTGTACCGGAGTACCAGACACCTTAGTCAATGAACATTCAAAGCATCATCAACTAACTTTCTCTGAGTAGAGATACGAGCATTGTCTGATACATTGTATGCAGTTTTAGAGAGACATTATTAAACATATTCACGATCAAGTAGCGAAAAATGAACTCGTTCTTACTAGAAACTATAAAGATATGCTTCCTAAACGATGATAATATCAGAAGACAGAAGAACCACGGCACAAAGATTTGAGTTGCAACAATTTGCAACAGCACAAAAAAAGTGGAAACAGGGACAAATTTAGATAAACCAGAATGATAAGAAAGGAATGAGAACAAATGAATGGAGGCCAATAAAAATGTTAAGAATTTTCAAAATGATAAAGAATAAACATATCTGCATCACTGTGATTGATTTTGAACTATGCAATTAAGAATATCTAACCACTGATTCCTAAGATTTTGATGGCCTACATCGATCTGAGACGAAAAAAACAATAACTTCGTTGATTCCTCTTCAAATTTCATGTGGTCATCCTTGGCTTTGTATTAAGCTTCATTATGCATGCGGAAACATGGTGGTATGGTATGCATAACGTGTCAAAGATGCATCGGTCGGTGATGGCTCTGAGTTTCTTCAACTGAGTTAACTGTGACTTAGCACATTAGGTCTAGTCTACACAGTATTTACTCTGGAGTCCGACCACACATGAAAAATGCTTCTAAACAACAACAATAATCAAAACTTTGTCACCTCTCTATGCCATTTATCTTGAAAGTTTTCAGGGATAAGGATTAGAATAGAGTGAACTGTTTTGCAGTACGACTGCCTTTCGCTAAGTAGTTAGACTCCTTTTGACTGCAGTTATACTGCTACTTTACCTATTATTATTATATTTATTATTAGTCCCTTGGGTTCCTAGTGGAACATAGGGCTTCAGTAGCACGCCTCCAGTGACCTCTGTTCTCTGAGATCTTTTGAACCTGGTTCCACGACAGCCCAGAAGCTCTCATTTCCTCCTCGCACGACCTCCTCCATGTCACCCTCGGACGTCCAACTCGTCGCTTCCCATGGGGATTCCACTCGAGGGCCTGACGCGTGATGTCCTCAGTCGGCCTTCTCAGTGTATGCCCAATCCATCTCCACTTCTTCCTGCATATTTGTTGCGTGATAGGTTCTTGGTTGGTTCGTTCCCAGAGTTCCTTGTTGCTTATTTTTTCTGGCCATCTGATCTTCAGCAGCGAGCGTAAGCAGTTGTTGATGAATGTCTGTAGTTTATTGGAAATGCCTTTCGTGACGCGCCAAGTCTCTGAGCCATACAAGAGCACTGACTTGACGTTGGTGTTGAAAATCCGTATCTTGTTCCGCATGCTGAGTGCAGAAGATCTCCACACTGGTTTCAGGCTAATGAATGCCTGTCTTGCTTTTCCGATTCTGACTTTGACGTCCTCGTCCGTCCCGCCTGTAGTTGAAACAGTGCTTCCTAGATAAGTGAAGGAGGTTACTTCCTTCAAGTTTCTACCGTTGACGGTGATTGGAGTTTGTTGTTGTTGTTGATGGTGGTGGTGCGGTATCTTCATCACTTCTGTCTTCTCTATATTCACCTGAAGTCCCGTCTTAGCTGCCTCCTCTGTCAACTTGTTAGTTTTTGCCTGCAGATCTTCAAGTTTATGTGACATTAGGCATAAGTCATCGGCGAAATCCAAGTCTTCTAGGTTCTTTTCCGTCGTCCAGTGTATCCCCCTCTTCTCGCTGCCTACTGTTTGCTGCATGATCCAGTCCACCACAATTAGGAATATCATGGGGGATAGTAGGCAACCTTGTTTCACTCCTGTCTTCACTTCAAAGGCATCACTGAGCTTCCCATTGTGGATTACTTGGCATGTGGCATCTTCATATAGTTGTTGAATGAGGCGGATAAAGGTTTGCGGTACTCCGTAGTATTGAAGCAGTTTCCAAATTACTTCTCGGTCGACGCTGTCAAAGGCCTTCTCAAAGTCGATGAAGTTGAGGTATAGAGCTGATTGCCATTCTACGCTCTGTTCTATGATGATACGAAGCGTTGCAATTTGGTCAGCACATGATTTGTACTTCCTGAAGCCTGCCTGTTCCGGTCGCAGTTTTGAATCCAGTGCGTCTTTAAGCCTCTCCAGGATGATGCGGCTTAATATTTTACTTGGGGTGGATAGGAGAGTGATTCCTCGCCAGTTCTTGCAAGCACTGAGGTCTCCCTTCTTCGGCAGTTTGACAAGGTAACCCTTCTTCCAATCGTCAGGTACCTTCTCTTCCCTCCACACCTTCTGCAATAGTGGTGTGAGCATGTCCGCTGTTGTCTCTGCATCTGTTCTCAGTGCTTCTGGCGGTATTCCATCTGGTCCTGCTGCTTTCCCGCATTTCAGTAGCTTTATGGCGTTCAGGACTTCCATTTTCGTTGGGGGATTTATGTTCACTTGTAATTCAGCGGCTGCAGGTGGTATTTCTGGACGAAGTGCAGGTGGTGGTCGATTCAAGAGCTTCTTGAAGTGGTCGGCCCATCGTTTCCTCTGTTTCTCTTCTTTTGTAATTAAATTTCCTTCTTCATCTTTTATTGGTTTCATCTGTGTTGGTCTCTTCCCTGATAGCAACCTGGTTATTTGATACAATGTCGTCAGGTCTCTCTTACCTGCAGCCTGTTCTGCTTCACTTGCCAGTGTGTCGTAGAAGTGTCGTTTGTCTTTGCGTGCACTCTTCTTCACTTCTTTATCCAGTGTTTTATACATTGTGCTCAGTTCCTCTTGTCGTTGAGCATCCTTGCACTGGTTTATCTTCTGCTTCACCATCCTCCTCTCCTCTATCAGCTTCCAGGTATCCGTCGAGATCCATTCCTTGTCTTCTTTCTTCTTCCTTCCTAATACTGTTGTGCAGGTTTCTTTCCACATAGCTTTCAAAGACTTCCAGTGTTCTTCTACACAGGTTTCTTCAGGGATGTCCCTCGACGTCTCCCATTTTGTCTTGATGGCTGCTTTGAAGATCTCCTTTGTAGTTTCATCCTTCAGTTTCCGAGTGTTGTACTTGAATTGAGGTCTATCACCAGCTTCCTTGAAGGCTTTTAACTTGATTTCGAAGGTTCCTTGCACTAGATAGTGGTCTGAACCTACATCTGCTCCTCTTCTTGACCTTGTGTTAAGTAGACTGCGTCTCCATTTTCTTGAGATTGAGATAAAGTCGATTTGATTTTTAGTGTGTCCATCTGGTGAAATCCATGTCGCTTTGTGGATATCCTTGTGCCTGAACACACTGCCTCCAATCACCAAATCGTTGAATGCACAGAATTCTGCAAACAATTCTCCATTCTCATTCATTTCACCTAGCGCCTCTCGACCCATGGTTAGTTCTCTTCCCGTGTTGTCCCCTCCCAGTTTGGCATTCATGTCGCCCATTAGAATTTTGATATCGCCAACTGACGTCTTGTCCAGTGTTGACTGAAGTTGTCTGTAGAATTCCTCCTTTTTCTCTTGCTCTGCATTATTTGTAGGTGCATAACATTGTATGATTGTGACCTTTCTTCCTTTTGAGTTGAATCTTGCTGACATGATCCTGGAGGAGATTGGTTCCCACTGCATGAGAGCCTTCGATGCTCTTGAGGACATCATGATAGCCACTCCCTCAGTGTGCTCGTGGTTGGCGTCTGGGTGACCGGAGTAGATTATTGATTCTCCCGTTGACAGTTTGGAGAGTCCACTCCCATTCCATCTGCTTTCGCAAATCCCAAGCACTTCGATGTTATACCTTCTCATCTCCTTTGCAATCTGGGCTGCCTTACTGGGTTCAAACATCGTGCGGACATTCCATGTCCCCACGTTTACTTTCGCTTTCATCGAGAGAAGACACATCGGCCAATTGGCTTCCCGAAGGCTTTCACCAACTGGCGTCATTTCGCCTCTCCGATTCCAGCGGGGAATAAGTTTGTTTTCATTTTTTATATTTTGTTTGTGCTTTGAAGTTTCTTTAGCGGTTAGATTTGTTTTACGGGGTAGGGTTGCTAGCCCTATGCCCAACCTTCCCTCTTTACCCGGGCTTAGGACCGGCTAGTAACTAGTAAACTAGTTAACCAGGCGAGGTTACTTTACCTATGAGGGATGCATATTTTATGCCAAGCATACTTGGATAATTATTCGATTTCTTCTGATGACTATACATTTTTTTCAGCATCCCTCAAAAAAACCTATGTCAATTTTATATTCTAGATCATCTTGGTAAGCTAACACTAAAGAAGCTGAAAGTGGTTTGTTACTCGTAACAATACGTGAAATATATTTCAGAGAATCTGAAGAAGCGATTTCCACGAAGTCATGAAACGTCAGAAATCTATTTTTCCACTTCATTAGGATTATATAAATATATTTCATTTATATTCCATTTACTCAATGCTCAAGTTATTCAATTTTATCAATACGTTTATAACTAGATTAAACATGAATGATGGGTACTACTGGTGATTATCACGAATGAAACTCCCCGTAAATCATTACATGAGAAGAAAATAGATACTAGATCACTTTTACTTTTACAGCACTTCACTTAGATGTAAACGCTGAAAATCAATGTTAGGGTTTAATGAATTATTTGCGCTATGAAACGTAGGTTGCACATGTGGAAATGTCATACCTTCATACTTAGTTCTTATTCACTACGTTAATGGCAATTATTCGGCACTGTTTACATAATCCTTTTTATGGCATCTGATCGATTCACTTTGTTTCATTTATTTCTCTAACTGTTCAACAACCGACTTAAGCAAATAGGCACTGCGTAGACATGTCTTTTACGAACTCCTATGCGCAGAATGTTATCTACTCTACGTACTGTACACTTTCACGACTACCTGAATCCGATTAAATGAAAACAACTTGTAAAAATTATGCTAAATGCCTTAATGTAATGGGCAAACGTTGCAACAACAAATAGTGTGACGAACTATTTAAAATTTTAACAGATAGAGTGAAACGTAGCACATTTCTTGAGGTCAATGTTTCATCGAGTTCATCTCAATAAGTACTGAAACTGCAAAGCTACACCACATCAACATGCTAACACCCTAGCGATCCTAACGTGTAATAGTTAGTAACCAATATGTGCATACATGTACTTCAGAAGGCATGGCATGGTGGCAGCAAGATAAATCAAAGACTAATAACATAGTATAGCACAAGACAGACAAGTTAAGTATCTAAAACGAATTCTTCAGTGTGAAAATAACTTCCTTCTACACTACCATCACTTCAATTTCATCATTAGTATTTCAGTAGTACGAGTGTAGGATTACAGGTGGGGCTGAGAATCACAGTCTAGATTCCGACTGTAAGTCATCAGCTGCTACTCATTTAAAAATTCAGAAGAACCAGATGATTTCATGACGATTGCAGGCAAAATCTCACAATTAGGAATTTGAACAAATTCTCTAAAATAATCTTGGTACAACCTTGGTAAGACTTTTCACATTGCTTAACTCTTGCTTTAATTTACCGAGACTAACAAAGAGAACACTATCAAGGAA
The DNA here is from genome assembly GCA_944470555.2 of Heterobilharzia americana. Taxonomy (NCBI): domain Eukaryota; kingdom Metazoa; phylum Platyhelminthes; class Trematoda; order Strigeidida; family Schistosomatidae; genus Heterobilharzia; species Heterobilharzia americana. Next base: position 77,548,413 of record OX104130.1, on the reverse strand, counting down.
ACTGATAACCAAATATTCTAACTATGACGGAATGACAGCAAGAGTGAATCCTGTTCCACATTTTCTGCCAGTTAGCTCGTTGCTAACACACCAGAACTCTTCCTAACATTTCTCAAAACGTATGCACGGCCAGGTCTGGAAGTACTCGGTACGGTAGCACTACCAGCACTCAAAAGACTCTAATCTCTTTGAGAAAGTATGCAGGCCTGTGACAGAAACGGTTGTCAGATTACGAAGAAGACATACCGACAGACTAAAGCGCTTAAATCTACTCACCTCAAGCTAACACCCAAAGAAAGAGGATATTATTATGGCTTATAAAGTCATCCGAAAAGTGAGTAACACGGGCAAACCAACCTTATCAACAACACCAGCCACATGACGGAACACCACCTTAGAAAGTTAATACCAGGCTCAGATCAAAATCCTATTCCAGAATAGTATGTGCATCATCCAATGTTTTATTTTGGGACGTGGTAACATCTTCCTTAGTAAATCATTCGAAAGGTTGGCATGGCTTACCAGTGACGTATTAAGAACACTACTAACTTCACTAACTCTTCACTACCTCACTACTGTTTTCTTATCTGTCATCTACTTTGTTTTGATGCATCCGCTCTATTTTTTGACTCCTCTTTGGTAACTGTTCTTAATCCACCTACTTTTGCTCTTTCAAAACATTTCCATACACCTCCTTACTCTTACTTTGCTATTTTCAGTAGGTAAACTATACAGCAAAAGGGTCACGAGAACCCCAGTTTTCCTAGCCACCCATCGCTCCTCAACAAACTCAATACTCGAGTAATACTTGAGATGAAATCCGATCAAATTTCATTCCCAATTACTTAAATTTGAAAACATTTGTTTCCCTATGCAAACTTAAAACAAGCAACTAGTGTAAAAGAATCAGGAACTAGTGAGTTTATAAATTTAAGTAGTATTCGGCAGCTGGATACGCTGCACAATTGATTTTATATACTATTAGGCACTGCTTAAAAACATACATACGCATATAAAGTAGACTGAGATATCGATTTAGGCGTAACAACATAGGAAAGAACGATTTTTATAGGTCAAGTTGTAATACAAAACGTAGGAGTGGATGTTTAAATTGAGTGGGTTGAGGTTTAGTTACACAATTAATTATGAGTTACGATAATAGTGCGGTAAGTAGATAATGACAATAATGATGCTGATACTTGATGATAATTCCGAAGGTCAAACCTCGTGCATTGAAATGCAGCTTTTCAAGGCTAAATGCATTGACGAAACCACACACTTACAGGCACTTAACCAATTCGATCACACATTTCAAAGTTATACGGGTGTGCTGCAATAACGCCTACATTATCAGTGATAAATTCATCCTATCGCAAAGCAACTCAGTGGTAATGTGAAACTCTCGAGTAGTTGCAAAATGTTTGGGAAGGCACAGTGTTTTTGATAACTAATCTGTTCGAAACATCGCCGGTTTTCATGGTACTGGTAAGCATCTTGGTTCATTCGACATTGTGTCTCTGTTCACAAATGTACCAGTTGATAAAACTAGACTCTATTTGTCCAGAAGACGATAATATCTCTATTTTAGCAAACGAGATGAAGAAGCTTCTAAATCCAATTACCGAGAACATCCAGTTCCAGTTCGACGGACAGTTGAATAACTGTCAAACTAATGGGACTGCAATGGGAAGCCCTCTAGATACTCTTTTCGCTGATTTATTTCTACCAAGTCTGGAAAGTGGTAGCTTGAAGTGCTTTATAAATCTGACGGAGTTGTACCAGCGTTATACGGATAGTATATTTATCACACAGAAAAGCAAAGTGGAGACAGGAACGCTAATAAAGAGCTTCAATTCATGCCACCCAAACCTAACGACGATTGAGCACGAAAAAAATAATATGATAAGTTTCTTAGATTTCCCACTAGTGAAAAGAATCGATGGATCTATCGAAAGATCCATTTATTAGAAACCTTGACGGATGAAACAGTGTCTTCATTTTAAGAGCTTTGTCCCGATCCAGTACAGAATGAATACGGTGACTACGAAATGATGACTTTGAAAAACAGTAAGGAATGGATACCCAGAAAGCTTTATCAACAAGCACATAGAACGGATAGGAAGCGGAACAACATCGCTAACAATACGGAAAAAGCCAGTCTATATTACCTTGCCACTTAAAGGTGACGAAGTGCTAAAAGTAGTTAGGGAAAGACTGGAGAAGTCTGTCAGGACTTACTACGCTGCTCATCAGTATCTCAAGACGGGTACTCAAAAAATCAGGGAAGACAGAGCTTCGGTCCTCGGCACATCTAAATGTATATATCAATTCGAATGTCTGTGGATGTAAACACATTGGTCATAGGGAGAGGCATCCCTTTACCCGAACAGCTGAGCACCTACCTAAATGGATGAAACTTGACGAAAAGAAGACCCCAAAGAGTTCGATAGTGAAACACATGATGGATTATGTATATGATATCGATACCTGTAAGTTCTTTACGGTTATCAGTAGACAGCAGAATCAGATCTCTGCAGTTGTAGAATCTTGTGGGAGTTGTCAAACCAAACCTCTGCATTCGGAAGGAAATGGTAATCAGCTTGAATCTGCTATGGTAAGATTTGCGTCGTCGAATCATATTCATTGTTTCCTACTTGCTCTCTGTCATTAATTATCACCACTATATTTTAGTTTTCTCTTCGTGATTTGTCTTGCTGAATTAACCTTATTTCTATTACCATTTTTATCACCATTATTCATCTCAATATGCAACTCGTTCTCTAAAGATATAGTCTTGAGTGACTACGATCTTGTTCTGAATGACGCAATCTGTCCTCAGCCGATTCAGTCCTAACTCCAATGTCAATACCATTATTATCTCAACCGGGAAGAACTTTTGGTTTACTTTGGAATTTTTGGGTATTAACGGGCGAAGTATTTTTGGTGCACTAGAGACTAAGCTTCCTGGCTCCCGAAGGTCAGAAATTTCTCCCAAAAATTACAAATCGGTCAAATTTTTCACCAAAAAATTTCAAAGCCTACTCAAAATGTAAAACATATCTGCAGTTTACTCAAGTCTGGCGGATTGTCTACAGTGCACCCAAAGTTTTTGACTCCCAAAAAAGCAATTCATGGGACAACCACTTATGTCTGCGGATGTTTAATCGTACATTGTGAAACGCAAAATAGTACAATGCCATCCTGGGGTCTGCAACTTCATGAAATGCAATTAATTTTGGGGACGCCTAAAAATCCCGAAGTGCGTCCAAATGTGATGTCGGAAATGGTACAAAAATCTAAAAATGAACTCAAAGTGAGTGCCAACATCACCATTATCATTATTTACTTTTCTGAAGCCCACATGATTCTTTAAACCGCACTATTATCGTAACTCATAATTAATTGTGTAACTAAACCTCAACCCACTCAATTTAAACATCCACTCCTACGTTTTGTATTACAACTTGACCTATAAAAATCGTTCTTTCCTATGTTGTTACGCCTAAATCGATATCTCAGTCTACTTTATATGCGTATGTATGTTTTTAAGCAGTGCCTAATAGTATATAAAATCAATTGTGCAGCGTATCCAGCTGCCGAATACTACTTAAATTTATAAACTCATTAGTTCCTCATTCTTTCACATCCGCTGTTCGCTTTCAGTTAAGTTCAATTGATACCAAAGAAATAATCCCTAATAACCTGATTAAAGTTTTACTGGTGGTAATATGATCAAAGAGAAGAGAGTATATTTTGAGTTGCTTAGTACCAATAAAGGATTGGAACACAAAGTCATCAACTGATGGCCGGATGAAACCTACTTTGTCGATGTGTTCATTTTAAAATTTTCAGGAAGAACTTCTTAGAGTTGACATGTCTAAAAGGTAGCTTTCGTGCCTCAGGCTTAGCTACCATACCCAGCACGCTAAAACGAAATTTGAAAAACAAGGTTACTTTTGTTTCCGCTGAGGTCGAATATCAGCCTTGAAGTTTAACGAAACAAAGTCACTCATAGAATGGCAAGAGTTTGTGCTTATTCATTTCCCCGTCTCAGAACAATGGACACCTGGTATCTTCGGTCAAAGCCTTTAATCTGTAAGATGCCTAAAAACCAGCCTGATATGAAGTAAATACGTTTGGAATATGCAGTTGTTTTTGCACGTTTTTTTATATCTCTGGGTTTTGTTGCATCACCATATGAAGCCTCTTATGCTTTAGCCTAAAGTGATAACGTTTTCCGTTGGAGTGAGACAAACTTCTAGAGTTAATTTCTTAATCATTCAATTACACTTCTAGAATATTTTTTACAGTCAACCATTTATGGGAAGTATTTGTTGACATTTTAATATTTTAGTTTGCTTCTCCCCATCACAGTATTAGTTTTCGTTCAGCGTCGTGTTTGAACCACAGTTTTGCATCGTTCAGTTTCTGTCTAAGCATCTGCAAGATGATTAATCCAGGTTGTTCCATAAACGATCACGCTATGCCGGAATGCCACCTTGCGACAGCCTCTGGTGTTGTAGCGTAATGGATACAGGAGGTTGCAGGATGACAACCGTACGAACCCTACCCCTGCAGAATACGGGAATTGTTGAAGCCCGGAAGTTTTGCTGGCTTAGCCTGTCTTGCTGCTCTGATACTCATGGGCTGTTAAAAACTAAGTCACTTTTGGGCATCGTCACCAAAAATTTGAAGTTCCAAGGAGAACGTGAAGAATGTAATAGTGATCATGACACTGCATATGTTGACGCACAGGTTTCCTTGTGGCCTCCTCAGAAAGTCACATGGCAGACTGGAAGGGGACGTGAGATACTGCCCACAAGACACCATACAAAGGATTTCGTAAGGTTTCCACAAAGCGGGGTGAAAAAAGTTGGATTCTATGGACGATTAGGTCAATGAACCGACCGTGATTGAATTTCCACACCTAATGGCCCTGGAAAATTTTAATTAGTCCGTAATAAGTACACTGAAAAGCCGTGCATAATCCTAGAGTCAACTGGGCGTTGACTGTTAACTGGGAGCAACATCTAAGAGTTACAGTTTTTCGTGTAATTAGGTTTTGAAGGCAGATGACGCCAAAGATTTTATGCACCGGACGAAATTTCACCCAAGATGTTAAATCGCTCTGTACACAGGCACTAAATCCTCCTGAACAAATGGACTTGGTGTAGCAACGTCATATGTATAGAAAGCCCCGACTTAACTTCTGCTTTACAAATACTGCTCTTCTTAGACATTAGTGGATGTAAAGGGCAACATTACGAATCCGTTTTGTTCTAAAGAAATACTTTGACCGTAAGCGGCACTTATTGCCAGCATCTTCGCGAAGAACACACTAATCGTAAAGGGCATGGAAGTGGTGGCACACGAAAGGGAGACACCTGAAATGAGGCTCCGTCGATTAAAATAAGAGGGCCGTTATGCTAAATTAGTACCACCATATCGTAGACCTAAATACGATGCGGAAGACTTATTCCCGAATAGGCGGACTCTTTGAAAAGACAAATGCAGACGTCTAACTGTAGGGGACTGTCTGAGGTACCCTGAAAGTAGAAAAGTAAAGCAACTTGTTTGTCACAGGACGGTAGTAATTTCGATGTGCCTGGCTCTTACACAACCCAGTGTGCCCGTGGGCACTCCACATCAGCTGTGGACTCAGTCGTATTTCATGCAGATTGTGTTGGCCTCATTCAACACCTTTCATCTCCCCACCATTTCAATCATTCAGCAATGATACTTAGATCCACAAAGGCCGTGCTGGTCTAGGCCGACACCGCTACTAGATGTAGTGTGTAGAGGGTGAACGTGGTAGTTATTAATTTATCATCCTCCTCCGAGGACTAGGTAATCAATCTAGAAGCCCCAGCTCACATTGTATGTTCCTCCTTCAAACATTTTGCACTCAAGTGAAGTAGCCGCTTGATCTGTTGGCCGTCCAGGAAAGACCGCAAAGCTTTTCGATGGTCAGTTTACAAAAACTTCAGAACCAAAACAAGTTGGCCAAGTGTGAAAGTGAAGCTGAAGCTACCAGCGACGGACAGAGTGTTGACGGTTTTGAATTTTTATGTACTACATCTCCACCAGACCGACATGAGTGGGAGCATGTCGAGAAATTTCTACTCTGTATCTTGAACGGTGTTGCACCGCAAAAATCTGTCATAATTGGGACTTATGATAACGTTCACGTTGGGGCGAGCTAAATAATAACGACCGCTTTGTTCGTAGCAGTTTTCTGCACAATCCTGAACTCTCAGCGTGATGTTGCAATAAAAAGTATGTACACGTCAAAATTCTGAGTAGTGCTATCCTCAGGATTTAAGTAACGCAAGGAATATTAATAGCGTTTAAGATTTTACATTACTGTTTGAAGAATTGGAAAGTGGTTATTTGTTGTCGCAACGTACATAATTGAGTTCTATCTTTGCACTCATTTCCTCACACATGTGAGTGCTGGGTAAAGCGCAGTGGAATTCTCTCACTTAGCTACACGAGTGTACAATCTTATGTAGTTTCATCCTATCCCTATGAGGAGATAAAAGGGGCGAGATGCGAACAGAGTTGATGCTCATCATCAGTTAAAACTACTGTAGCTAGTTGCTTTCTAGAATTTCAACGTCTGACAACTACTGTGTCAATCATTCGAGCTAGGGGCATTCCATTCACCCTACTGACAGCTTTCAATGCCCTGAGCAATATCACATGGTCTGTTTTGGTGGGCCAGAAAAGGTCGACAGGTAAAAAGGAGAACATTGGGTAACGTGCAGAAATTAATAAAGCGCAAAAGCAGAGGTCGAGTAGTACCACAGAGCCTCAGTTTCCTAACGTGTTGCGTTAAACGAAAGATTCTTCTGTAAGTCGACAAGATAGAAGAAGGCGAACAGAGGTTGAAACTAATACTCGGTCCATGGCGCTTGAAACTCGGCCCACTTTCTACAGAAATACTATCAGTGCAACAGGCGTCGTGTAACTTGAGAAGCTCACAAAAATATTCTTTAAGCCTGAGGTTGACATTAACAGTCTGATGCCCAGAAGGGTTCGTCGTGTGGCCTTTTGACGAGGGCCATTGGTCAATAGCAGACGAGAAATGATTTGATTTAGAACAATCTAGGTGGAAGGTAACTGGTACAAAAACTATCAGGCTATCAGAATAACCAGCAAAATTAGCTTCAGTGGCGTAGGGCAAATCACTCGAGAAACAACAAGGGAAACGAAGAAAGTACTACGTCTTGGAGTACACCGGCTCTAGCAAGCAATGAAGTTGAGTGCCTCCCTTTATAGCGGTATGCTGTTTCCTTTTAGAAAAATAAGAATGCAGTCACTTTGTAACCTATGGGTCAGTATGAGCTATGGTGAGCTTATCCAATAGAACTGGTCCACGAACAGAGCCAAAGGCTGATGAGTGATCCAAGAAAGCCCAATAAAAATACCCAGCACCTTTGTCTCGGCTAGAAATGATATTACGACGCAACAGAGTGGCAGCAGCTAAATTACTTTTCCTGCGTTTGTAAGCGAATTGTTTAGGATCTCTGAAAACCATCGGTGGGGGCTTAAGCTCAAGGAGAAATAACTTCCCCATAGCGTCCAAAATATGCAGAGTTATTTCGATGGGCCGAAACTTAATACCTAATTCAAAAGCTGACTTAGGCACAGGTACAACTTTGGGCTTAAGCTTCGGAATTGACAGATCCAAGGATTTAAGACAAATAAATACATGGTTTAAATTAAAACCGGGAAAGCAGGTATCCATTTGACTATAGACACCGGCAGGATGAAATCAGCTTGCATACCTACGAATGACCTGTTTGAGGCCCAGACACCCAAAGAGGCTTGTTATATTATCTGTTTTCTACCAGTAGGCTATTTGGGTGATTTAAACATGCTAAAGGAGTTCTTACAAGAAAGAAACGTCTGGTCATACGTAATATTCAGACGTTGTACTTCAGACCTAATTAGGTAGTCAAACTTTCTCACCCCAAGGGGGTTTCCCCTCATACAACCTTTCCTTTTCACTCTAGAGCCTTTCGAGATGAGGAGAGGAAAGTCCGTCAAGTCTGACACAAATCGCTTCAGCAGGGCAGCATATGTTGAGAAGGAATTCAGAATAGCTTGTGATATTGGCGATAGTGTATTTGAAAGTGCATTCACGTAATGTAAAAGTTGACAAATCTGAAAAACTGCAGTCGGGTTTGGTATCAATATGGTGTTATGCATATGTTGGTATTTGTTCAAATGTTTACAAATAATCAATAAATGAATATATTGCCCTCAAATCATGAATTTAACATGAGAGAAGCCCGTCTGCACATATGACCAAGTCAATGATGCTAGAGAGACCTGTAACGTCTGAGCTGTCCCGAACTGTATAGAGGGAAAGTCATTAAAGTCCATCACAATATCAGGTATCTGAAAGCTATAGAGAAAACGGAAACATGTCACGTTACAGTGCACACTCACTGTTTATGAGTTTGGATCGTTTTCAAACTAAAGTGAGATCAAGGTCGCAAAATATTTGACTTTTGTGTTACAACTGAATGACGTATTAGACCCGCCAGTATATTTCCATGTTCATCGGAAAGTCACCTATTTCAACATCACTGGCCAACATGAAATCACTTAATCGATTTCAGGTATCAGTAAATGTCAGCACAACCATGCAATTGGCATGAACATCTAAGCTCTAGAGTTCCCCACCAGTCGTGTTACCGTACACAGCTATGCGGCCGTAAGTCACTAGAATTGGTTGCCACGGTGCATAGAAATAGACATTGGAAGCGCCACTGTCCAACACCAACGGATTTTAATATGGTGTTCGTACTGGAGTATGTGGCATCATCAAGCAGGTAAGCTGGCCGTTAATTGTCTTTTATCACGCAGAAACGAACGAGATAAGGTGCTGGTGAAAGTTATTACTCAGGATTTTTGCTGATAGGTTGCACGTAGAGTCATTAGGTGAGTCGATCTCTCATATTTAATCGTTTGTCCGGGTTTTCGCTGCCATTGTGGCCATTTAGAAGCCTTAAACCAGTTACTGCGGTTGAGTTTTCGTGCATCGTAGCATTTTGGACGTTGGTAAGTAGGTGAGTTCGTTGTGGAACGTTCCAGAAAATCAGTAATCGGTGGGAACAAACCGTTCGAAAAATTCTTTCAATAACCTCCAGTATCGCATACGATGTATTATTTTCAGTAAGTTGATATTTTGGTCAAAATAGTGCTCAAGCTTTTCTCTTCAAGCTTATGCTGAAAGGGAAGGCATAAGACAAATTGTGGGGATAGAAATTCTTGTCTTAAACCCACCTAAGCCGTATACACACCCCAATTTATGAGCACAAAGGTAACTCTTCTGCCTTTCTTACGTAAAGTTGGTACAAGCCCTTGGATACGCAGTGTTTAGTTGTTGATACGAAAGGAAAACCGACCCCACATCAGGTAGATTTGAACCTTTCCAGTGTGTACACTGCTGACTGCGCAATCCAAGCAAGTGAAATAATAATCAAATATCCCGTCCGAAGATCCGTAGGTTTGTTGGGGACAAAAGTACTTGTGATTGGTGATAAGCTCACTTTGCAGGTTCAGGGGCTCTAATATATTTTTACTGGCCCTAGATGCGCGTATAGTTGATAAGTGAGTGGTAGATTCATCATCTGTGAGGAGCTTATCAGCTGAGAAGCAGAGAACAGGTGGTGAACCTGCGGTACACACCTCCTCGAGAAGTCTATTCGGGTGTTAGAGAACCTACTGAGGAAAAATTGCCTTGCAGGTCGACCTTATAACTCAGTCTTAGCCAACATTTTTGTGGTTACGTATATTGTGGGTAGATATCACAACTAATTTAATTTCCGGGCCACATGAGTACATTCACTTACATCGTAGTTAGAAATGAAATACAAGATCCGCTCAAGGTCGCCTCTTTCAGAAAAATTCTAGTCCCAGAATATTGCATATGGAGATGAAACCAAGACTGCAGTCAGCTCATAGTGTTCTCAGTGTAAAGTGGCATTGTACTGCTTTTAGTTTTAGTTCGTTGTTCACACGGAAGCCACTTATAATTAACGGGCATATTCAAGACTTGGACGGACAAACACTTCGTAGAACAGAACCCTTGATTCGGTGCTACAAAAGTTACACACGATGTATCCTAAGCGTCCACGTGACTTAGTTTTGCCATACGCTGCCCGTTCAGAGACATCTGCGCCACTGAAATGTCTTGGGTCTGAGACGGATATGAGTTATGGTAACTGTTCTCCAGATACTTCAGATATCAAGCTGAGGTTACTGTTGGCAGTGCAGGTCCATCCGCATATGTTGGTGTTGAACTGTAGAACGGCATCAGAGCACCACGAAAAGGCCGTCCCCAGCCAGTGTCGGAAAGTAGTCACACTGTCACTTAGCTCACGACTAGGGCAACATTTAATGGTAACAAAATTTCTCCTTAAGAGAAGCTGAAGCATACATATTGGGAGGTAGCCCAGTATGTACCAGCGAATGTTGCCAAGACTCCACCGCACTTCTTCGAAAGGCGTCGATCCTGTCGAAGTAACTAGAAACCGTTTAGAAGTCCCGAATCTTCACCCTTCAGGTTGTGAAGCCATGCTCCCTGCAGCATTAACACATCCGAATTCCGACAAACATTTGTGGTCAGGAGTGACTGATGATAAACAAGGCCGCCTAGAAGAAACCTGCAGTTTGTGCTCAGCACTTCTGGAGTGGTCATTAGATCTACTCTTAGGAGCCTGTTGCCATCCACCATCGTGGTGGTGGCCACGAATATTTGAAAGGGAAAGGGTGGGCAGGGGACTATGCAGATGCACAGGATTAACTCACATTTGCTGGTAAAAGATAACTGACGAACGGCAGAGCTGGACAACAAGAGGTGGAAAAACCTGGAAGCCGAAGCTAGAAGGTGACCCTTGAGCGCTTTACGGATCAGACGTAGCGTGTTTCTTGTTGTCGCGTTGCCAGCCTCTTCTGTGCATTGTTAGATAATCACTCACTTTAACAGGCCGATTTTTGCGGAGGCTCAGCAACTGTCCACAGGTTTTATCTGGGATTGTCTTATGACTCATTACACTACCGTATATCCTAGTAATCCACCCTCGGCTTTTTCTATCACGTCGCATTCTGGGTCTAATCTTATATATATATAAGAACCTCGGCACAGTTACCGTGATTTTTAGAATCGCTTAGTTGGAGGAATTCTGTTGAACCTGAAGAATACAAAGAGAGGTCTAAAAAGTTGTTTATTTGTTTATTAACGTCCACCATATCGATTAAATTTGTTGGTCCTTGTGTATCTCATCTCCATTCACTCGCAGATACTAACAGTTGGACTAAGTTTATATTACCATTATTAATCCGAAGTTTTTACGCCAAATAATTACAACAATGGCCAAATCTGGTAGACGTATGTGTGCGGTAAGGAGACTTATGCCAAATTCTAGTCATCTAGCCAAAAGACACGAGCCAAACAGTAAAGTCACTCTTTTGTGTGGCAAACCACCTTATCATGAAGATAATAGGCGTTTTCAAGCCACTAATGGCCATATAAGGCCATTTCACTCCACATCCTTAGTAAAGCGCAACAATGATTGTTTAGTCGTTGCACAACCTCCGTCTGAACCTAAATCTAGTGATCATTATGACGAGATCAGAGTGTTTGCTAAAGCAGCATCAGCGCTCCTTAAAACGTAGAATCGAAAACTGTTTCCAAGGAAAACACATTATTCGACTGGTGAACCAAGCTACCGCCAAACACCTGCTCTGAATCCCCTCACAGCAGGCAAAAGTAGCCAGTATACTCAACCCACCAGTGAATGTAACCACAATGATTACGTGACACGTATTCTTGAACCCATCAAAAGCTTGCAAACACCGCAACATAATTTTTGGCAACCTCAAGAGTTGATGGCACCTTTAGTAAGCCAGATGATCCGGTTAGTCTCCAACCACGTGTTATACACGACCACATAAAGTCGCTGGGAACCGAACGGTATCATGCCTCCTTTGCATCCGCCAGGTCAACATCTAAACCTAGCACTGATAATAAAAATAAAGGCACCCTGATCCTTGACCCTGGTGGATATGTGTTAGAAAAGTGCCACATGACCACGAATTTCTGAACAACTCGGTCTCTCTTTCTCGGTCTTCCGACCTGCTTAAGGTTGATGTCGAATCGATCTATAGTCCTAACTACACCGTTTCCCTATCAAACCACCCCATACCACTTCCTTTTAATGTTAGCACAATTCATTTACCCGATACCTCACGGCTTACCTGGAGCCAGCACTCTATGCTTCCTAACGACACTAGTAAGTTGTTCTTCCAAGATGTTTGCTGTTGCTTTCAGATGTCAGGGCGTCCATTTTCTGTGTGCTTAATAAATGCCCGGTCAGTCCGCAGTAAGATGTCTAGTTTGGCCTAACTTGCGTTGTTATGCTCCTCTTCAATCACTGTGGTAATTGAGGCATGGTGCATCTCAGACGTTTCTAACTCGAGCATTTGCCTTGACAACTACACACATTTTCCTGGTGACAGGACATGTGGCCGCAGGGGTGGTTGTCTCGTGTATGTCAGTTCATCCGTAGATTCCATGCAGTGAGATATCCCGGAGTTAAGAATTGTAAAAGATTCTGTCTGGGTTATTCTGAAGCCCGCTAGATGTCTATCCTTTCTTTTCGGGTGCGTGTATCGTCCTCCCAATTCCAATTCCGAGTATGACAACGTGTTGTCAGAAGCCTTTAGGTTTATCGCCTCCGCCCATTTGCAGGAAACATTATATGCACGGACTTTAACATGCCAGAAATCTCTTGGTGCCCTACAGAGGCTCCCAAACAATACAAATATTTCGTCCACTGTCTTGAGTCTGACGGGTGGCTTTGGTATTTTCGAAGTCTGACTAGACTACACAATGTTTTAGACTTAGTTTTCGCTAACAACCTCATTCCTTCTATGGTACATATCGGCCATCGATTCCCAGGGAGTGAACATAAAGTTGTAGTTTTCTGCCTAAATTTTGAGTCTCCTGTTAACCCTGAAAGACGGCTAATACGGTGCAGAAACTACCGTGGCACTGACTGGAAGGACTTTCAATTTTCACTAAGGTGTTTAGATTGGGAAGATTACTTTGCCAGTACGTCTATGGAAGCACTGACAACTGTTTTTTATCGTAACTTATGCAGTAATAGTGATTATTTCGCATCAGAAAAGAAGGCCAAGTCTATGATCCAGAAAACGCTGTCTGTTCCAACTTCCCTTCGAAGTCGACTTCGGTAACATGCTACCCGTCTTCATAGGCAACATGACTTTGCCTCACTAGTCACGATGTCTAACATTTGTGCTTATGCTGGTGCTCTACGTGTACATGAAGCCATCGGACAGGAACGTCAAGCTCTATCTTCTGGCAATAAGGAATCTCTAAAAAAGATTCCCAAGTCCAGACTGAAATCATCTAAGTCCAAAACGATTAAGTGTATTATTAGTAACGGTCAGATGCACGATGACCCTAAGCAAATTGCGGAGACTTTCAGTAACCACTTTGCTGCCCCGGTAGTAAATGAGAGTAAGACATTTGGGTTGCAACTGTTAACAGCACCTTCTTCCAGGATCCAAGACAAGAGGCTTACAGTACGAAATATTTCTTCGGCGATTAAAACTCTAAAAATTCGTTTTGCTGATGCTTCAGATGGGATATCTGCTGTTGTCATTAAAAACGGAGGTGAGGATATACCTGCGTTGCTTCTGAAGTTATTTTCTGTCACTCAATAGTTCACGTTACCCCTCCAGCCGGAAAGCTACCTGTGTCACTCCTACTCATAAATCCAGATCAATTGCACATGTGGGTAGTTGCCGTCCAATTAATGCCACATCGGTGGTTTCCACAGTGATGGAGAAGAGTGCAAAAAATAGTGTAGTGCATTACCTACTCGACAACAACTTATTACCAGCTTCGCAGCATGGGTTCCTACAAACCAGATCCTGTGACACTTGCATGCTAGTTTATCTTGAATACACCACACAAAGGCGTGGCCAAGGCCTTTTAGTTTCTGTACTGTTTTTCGACTTCGGAGGGCATTCAATAAAGTGCCCCGCCAGAGAGCACCCATGAAGCTCAAATCGTTTGGTGTGTAAAACCCCTTACATAACTGGTTTGAATCGCTCCTTCATGAGCGCCCTCAGATAGCTGAATAAAATAGCTGCTTTTCAGGCCCTCAGCCAACTAAAAGTGGTGTGGTACAGTGAATCGTTCTTGGTCCACTTCTCTTTCTCGTGTATATTAGTGACACATGCAAGGTAGTCAGGCATGGAAAACCATGTCATTATGCTGGCGACCTGAAGATTGTTCCGGTATGGCGTAATTACTGAAGGTCTGTCAGCAGCTCAAGCAGATTTGAATAATCTACTTGAGTGGAGTCAGAGGTGGCAATTGGGATTCAACCATGAAAAATGTGGGACTATATACCTCGGAAAGTACTATCCTATCAGCAAGCTATCCATGGGAGATCATGAAATTCAAAACTCAATAAGGTTTGCTACCTGAGCGTCCATTATTCTGGTAACCTTAACTTCAGTGAGCATGTCGCAGCTATCGTCTCTAAAGCTAGAAGACTATCAGGTTTCTTTCTGAAGAGCTTCTATGCAAAAGAGGCCAAACTTGTCCTTTTTAAGTTCTATGTTAGACCGATATTGGGATATGGCTCACTCTGTTTTTCTAACATGAACAAAACTGACAAATTACGACTTGAATACGTCCACGGGTGTTTCGCTGGACGATTACTGACTCACGCTGGTAATGTAGACCACATAGATAGGTGCACTGTACTGTCCACTGAACCGCTATGGGAACGGCGTCTGAGAAACGACTTAGTTCTGTTGTACAAAACTTTGCATGGCCTGTCATACTGTTCCTCCCCACGCGCCTGAAGATATGTACCACCATTTGACCCTGGAAATCATACACTGACGTTGCCAATAGAAAGATGCAATAAACAGGTCAGATATAAATTCTTTACTATGTATTACAGCTTGATCTGGAATGGGCTTGCAGTAATTGTGCTCAGCAGCACCTCCGTGTCGCAGTTTAGGCGCCTTATTAACTTGCTTTTGGGTCCAGGTGATATCTACAGTCTGTTTGTAGATAGATGCCTTCCAACAGAGGCACTCAGAGATGGCTCTGTGGGACCCTAGTGTCTCCAAGGTAGTGAAATCGATGGTAACTTAAGGATAAATACAGGTAGGATCTCTCTATGGTCTATCCAACGAACTAAATAGCTTTAAATTTGGAACGATGAGAAAAGTGTGTTTTAGGCAGTTTCCCCTCTGCTGCATAGCCGGTACCATTGTACTAGGTCGGCCCACATGGTAAACAGGATACTCATCTGACTGAAGGCGACGCCCAAATTCACTTAGTTGTACTGCCGAAAAGTCTTTCCTCAGAATTCCTCGCAAACGTCCATACATCATATTGTCTTACTTTCTGCACACTACTACTCCCACTAATTCACTTCTCGCCGAAACTTCGTATTAAAAGGTTTCTGCATACGCCCGTATGCATAACGACTACTTTTTCCTTGTCTCTTAAATTCCCAATAAGACGTCTCAACTGATATGCTCCGCCGTCCAGACAAATAGTTTCAGTGCTATACTCTATATTTATCGTGCATAAAAGTCACACTACTATCTCGCCGTAGTTTATTACTGAAAAGATGGATAATTGTTGTGCAACTACTCTTGAGTCTACATCTGATCTCTTTTTCTTTGGTTACTCTGTCCACATCTTGTTTCTCATCGATTTAAGTGGGCAATAAATTGTTCCATACCCATGTTCCTTCTTCTTTCTCATAGGCAGATTCACGACGAAACCGCTGCATACTCATTAATTTGACGGTTCACCTCAAATTTATGGCTCCAATTGAGATTGTTCCTAGAGATGTTGGCATTACGTGCTGTTTGTGTCCAAACGTGTAGACTCTCCGACTAATAGCACCCACTCTCCTGGTACAGAAGAGAACCGAAAATGACCCCATATGAGGCACCAGCCTTGAAGACATCGAGTGGCCTAATGATGAGACCTTACGCTTTGTGGGCTGCAAAATGAGAACAGTTCCTGGACAAAGTCACAACTTTAGCTTAATTTATCCCCGTGAACTTGTTTCTAGTGGCACTGAACCAAACAATCACTACGTGCTGCATGATACCGAGTGCCACTGGTTCCAAGCTATGTCATCGGTCCACACCATGATTTGAATCCAGTTTTACGTGCTCTCCATGAACAGCAATAACTTACTGACTATTCGCACCTTTCTAAGCCTCACTGTTGTTCGGCGTTTGATATCCTATGTACGTTTACTGATTATGCGACTCCTAAATTGAAGTGCAGAGGACTAATCACAGGTGCCTGCTTGAAGCCCATACTGGGTGGTGAAGGCTGTGTTACCATTCACTACTGCTATATGGCGAAAGGGTTAGTATCTAATACTTTTAGCCGTCAACAGTTGAATAACTGCATCCTGGCAGACTATGCATAATTTACCAATATATCCTTTCTCACTCTTCTCAGACTCACAGACAACAATAACGTTCAAATGTTGCCAGTACAAATGGTTTGTGCTCGTATAATTTATTGTTCGAAATATATTATTACTATTAAGAGTGGGAACGCGTTGCGGATGTGAGTTCAAAATTGCAAGAGAGTGTATGAAACGATTAAGTGACATGACTGAATGGTTAAAGCAGGGTATAAAGAGGACATTTGACGCAACATATTCCCTGGTCAGACAAGGTAGACCGGAGTTGGAGCATGCCACTAATGCAGATCGTTAAAAACACTGACTCTGGCAGGCTTCGGAACGAGTGAGCGAAGCTCACTGACAAATGTGACACGAAATAATCCGACTGCTAAGCTAACCTCCTTTTTGGAACCACTAGCTTATGCGATTTTAAATCTTCTCCATCTAGTTCAGATGGACACCGGTGATCAGTGCCTAGGCTCCGCATATCGGTAAAGTGCGTGCTTTGAAAACTGTAGCTAACCAGGCTACTGGTACCCTGGATAATTTGGACAGGGAGGTTAACTGATATGTGTAATATTGTTGCCATATCCAGTAATGGTAATAATGATATGTATTCCTAGATTTACTGGTACACATCACTTTAAAGATCTGGTTACCACATTAATTGGAGGGTACTTTTTGCTGTACTGCTTAGGCTTAATTCAAGGCTTCGTAACCTGTGGCCGCAACGACAGTACGTTTTAGTTGGCCCCCGAATCCCTTTATAGCCAAATGCAGAGCTCTTAACGTCCTGCCGAATTGACTATATCGAAAGTGGATTGGATTGACGCGTTTTGAAACGATTCGTAAGCAGATACCACCGATAACTTACTTCCGTTTTTGAAACGATTGAAAAGTTAACATTAGAAGTGTTGGTCATAAGTGACGATAAAGCCTTGATATAGTGGAGAATATTTGTAGCTCTGAGCTCAGAGAACATAATACAACCAAATCCTTGATACATTTCCTAAAGATAGGTTTCGGCCCATTAGCAAGCACCTTGCATTTTCCAGACAACTGAACATCTATAAACGGATACAAATAACGGAAACGGTCTGAATTACAAGTAGTGGATATCTCCAAACTGCTGCCACAGTTCCACATGAGTAAACAAAGTGGGCTCGCCAATCAAAGGAATCAGCGTAAACTTTTTAAAGGGTTTTATGTTGGGTGATGTTTTATGATTTGTACTTTGTCTAGCAACCACTGACCTGCCAATCAGGTGTTTCAGGAACTTCAAAGGTTTTCTTCCAAATCTGCATTTATTTAAAACTCATCATCATCCCTTGTGGCCCTTGAGCGTTTGAAAAGTGCTTCAAGATCTTGTCAGTGCCCAGGTTGCGATTTGCTTGAAACTAAATATATCACCAATGTGTTCATAGTCAAGTGTGAGTCCATGTTATACCGGACCAGGCAACCTCTGGGAAGTATGGGGCGCCGGTCGACTGGGACAGTCAGGTAAGGCTGAGTTAACCGTAGCGGTGTCTTCGGACCATCATCTGTCTTCACACCTACAAAAGCACAAGAAGCGAGATTCTCTTCCATTATAGAACGCGGCCTCTATTAATATATTTGCACTTTCTCCGGGGCCATTTGCTGTGACAAATGGCTCCTCTACGAAGCAAAAACTTGTATATGACAGGCGCATGTTCCATTATCATTGAATTATTAGACTTGTCATACGGCGTAACAGTAGTGCTCACTGGATTACTTTTCGGACGTAATTTATTACCCATTGCCATATGCCATATCCTGATAAGAAAGCGGACAATAAACCATGTCCGAAACGTAACCTAGTAGGCAATCGAGTTACACCGTGCGATAAATCTGATAAATCAATAAAAATGGAATTAAGTTCTACCAAAGTGCAAAAGTTTTACTCTTATGTCAACGGTTGCTTTTTGTTGGTAGCATCCACAACCCCATTAATCCTAAATCTTGTGGATTATAACGGTGAATCAGGATAGAAACTGATCAAAATCAGACCCCTGTTAGGCCAACAGAGCACCGTCTTCCATCAGCAAGGTGAGCCTAGACGACCGGACCACCAGTTGCTGAGGGGACATGAAAAATCCTCTGTAGGATAAAAAAAGTGGGCAACTTGCTGTTTCTCAAACTGGGGATTCGACAAATGGCCCACTGTGTCCACCACACGTTAGCATTCCAACAGTGTCTGTGATGTTAAAAATGATCTGAAAATCCCCCCTGTGCACTCCGTTTGACAGTATCGATGTTGATTTGAATATTTTTACCCTCAGTGTGGACAATATGCTCTTGACCCAAGCTGATGTAATATTAATAACAATTTAGGAGTAAAACTATTTCTTTATTATTTATTCATTTGGTCATTTGCTAGTCTCCTTAGACTTTATACTCATCGTTTTTCTTTGTTTTGATTGATGCTTATCATGGACTCTTCACCTTGCCGTCGTGTGATGCTGACAACGTGGCGCTGTTTTACGACTCCGGAAGTTTTGTTTCGGCTCAGCTTAAGGTTGCACTATCAGCTGACTGCCTGTCTTCTGACTATCTACTGGAAACGTTCATTGATTGGTTTGATTCTTGTGGACAGAGTTTTGACCTCATTTTGTTGGGAATATTGTAATTGATTTTCAGGCATTTAACAACCGTATTTGCGTAACCGACCATTTTCTGTATAGTAAGTAATCGTGAGGAGAACGTTTTGGGCTGCATGGTTGTTCAGTGGTAACGTTGAGATACTTTGGTAATTTTCATATAGCTTCTTGTTGTTCGATACAGTACCAAAGACTTATAATAATTCTCTCACAGATTTACCACAACTCGTGTTTTGACATTGCAGAACCCATCTTTAGCCGTTCATGACTCATGAAAGCTTGGGTAATTATTAAGCAGAAGGCAGGAACTTGTTTGGTTTGCGTTAGTCTAGTCATATTGAATTGTTTCCTTCGTTCAGACCGAGCTAACTGGAATTCGGTCGTTGCAGTGTTGAAGTAAAACTTGGAGAGATCTCTCAGTTAACGGGGTACTCGCACGTTGTGTAGTACGATTTCACTGACCCCACACCTGTATGTGCATATCAAAGCCTTTGCTTGTGCTCAAATGCAAAACGAAGTCGCCATCTGCTTGCATTCGTAGTGCAGCTTAACCTAGGGCATGAGAAGCGCACTACATAAACTGCGAAGTTATTCTACGAGTAGAATATTAAACGACTTTGGTTCTCGGTATTACTTTCCCAAATTTCAAGATAACTAAGGCCACTCCTCGTGCCTCTATGCTTCTCCTTCCCATCCGATGTGCAGATCATGATGATGGATCATACCAAAGCACACTGAGCAACGAAATGCACTTCTAACTTCCATTTAACATGCGCAATCTGTTACCTATTACCCCTTATTAACGAAAAAATAAAACCGGACGATCGTTCATCCCAGACTGCGACCTCTCCAAAACTCACGGATCCAACTGGAAGCGCACCTAGAAATTTCGGTAATAAATGCTGTTTGCATCTTAACATGCGGGCCTTTCTATTCCTGACAACCACTCACCCGGGAACGAAACAAACCAAATGGTGACCTCATATGGAGCGCCAACCTTGAAGTCTCGTAGAGTGGTTTTACGGTGAAGCCCCAGATATTCTGCACTTTAGTATGACAACAGTATTTGGGGAGAATCGCATCCCTGAAGTATTTTATCCGAATGACGCCGTTTATAAAATTACAGACCTAAATGATCGCATGCCATCTGTAGACAGTGCAAGTCTACTGAATACTGATACATTTTCAGCTTCATTTGCACTCAAAACTCGATATGCAGCACACCCGTATAGATTATATGACTCAGTGTTGCTAGAATACTTCTCATACTGAGTGATTATACCTGTATTAGTTTTTGCTGCTGCCGTTTAATGATATGGCCTTTACATAATATTTGTGACCAACCATATCCAAACAATTGTTTACTCCAGGGGACTTTGTAATGCGAGCCAGTTTGTCTCTTTCTAAAAATTTCTAGCTTCACTAAGAAAAAAGTTTGGACATTGCCTGTAGAAATGGCAAGCATTCGAATGGTTCATTTTTCGAAGTAGATATCATTGTTACTGATATACTCAACCATACGGTAGAGTGTTTCCCTGCTGTCTGTTTGATGGACGTAATAGCCCTGCACAGTCCTGTGCCTCTCACTTGTGCATTGTTGTTGTGATAATTACTTGTCCATTTGGTTCCTAGTGAAACTTAGGCCTTCAGTAGCACCCCGCCACTTCACTTTTTTCTCCGCAGTCTGCTTAACCTGACTCCACGTTTGCCCATGAGCTCTCGCGTCTTCCTTACACGATCTCCTCCATATCATTTTAGCACAACCGACTTATCGTTTCCCATTTGACGTCCACTGGACGGCCTACCCTGGCGCTTGATGTCCCCAAACCGCCTTCTAAGAGTGTTTCCATTCCAGCCCAATCCATCTCCATTTTCCTCTGCATATTTATTTAGCGACCGGTTCTTGGTTGGTTCGTACTTAGAGTCCTTTGCTGCCTATTCTCTTCGGCCATCTGATACTCACTATCGTGTTAGCGTCAGTGGCAGCCGTTGATGATGAATGTCTGCAGTTTGATGGAACTGCTTTTCATAATGCGCCAGTCCTCTGAATCACATAGAAGCACTGACTTGACTGACATTAGTGTTGAAAATCCGAATCTCGTTCTTTATGCTGTTTCTAGTGCAGTGCAGTGGATTTCCACACTGATTTCAGATTGATGAAGGCCTGTCTTGCTGTCTTTCCGGTCCTACCTTTGGCGTCCCCATCTATGCCACACACTGCAGTTGAGACGATGCTGCCTAGCCAGGTAGGTGAAGAAGACGACTGCCTGCAGATTTCTCCTGCTAATGGCGATCGGCGCTTGTTGCTGTTGTTGTTATTGGTTGGGTTTCTTCATCACCTCCGTCTCCTTTACATTCACCTGAAGTTCTGTCCTCCTTCGCTGCCTCGCCTCTTCTGTCAACTTGTTGGTTTTCGCCTGTAGATCTTCGAGTTTGTGCGACGCCGGACAAACCATCAGCGTATCCCCATCTTCTCGCTCCTCACAGTTTGGTGCATGATCCAGTCGACCACAATCGGGAGATGACCAGTGATAGCAGGAGGCAACCTTGTCTTACTCCCATCTTCACTTCAAAAGCATCAACGAGCCTTACGCTTGATATAATAATGTCATATTTCGAGCGATGATATGTGTGAACACGCGCCATTTTATTGGGTATATTTGGATGTTATTGTCCTCGGTGAAGCCGGGAAAATGTAGAAAACATAAGTCGTTACTCTGTAAACGGTCTCCTGCGGTGTGCGACTGCCTGGGTTTCACTTATCAGAACACTAGATGTGAACCATTTAGCTGCACAACAGAATTTAAAAGGAATACGGGTATCATCACTCAGAATGCGCAGTAAACTGGCAATAGCAATTTAATTCGATAAGTGGGCAGGGTTCAGAGAGGACATAAAGGGCAAACACTGTCAATCACTTACTAATATCAAGTGCACACGCCCCGTCCAAGCGACAGATTAAGGTTTGGAGCCATTTGAGACACTGAATTAACGTGGCTACGGGACAATACTTTCGGAATTCTGATCGGTCGTGATGTCACAGATGCACATTGGGCCGTAAAACAGTCTTGGATGCGGGAATCAGCCGTTTGACGCAGGACCTTGCCTGCATTGGGTAATGTTTGGCCAGAGGCAAGATAAGTCTACGCAGTTGTTTTTGCCACTATTCGAATAACCGTAGTATATCAGATAATCTAGGGAGACTGCATGATCGTGAGCATAGGGATATTGACAGTTTGGGTACGACGTATTCCGAACAAGAAAATAAAGCTACTGAGACTGCGGATCGTCCTCTCAAGCTAGCCGGCGGAAATTTTGAGACCAGGCTACCCTGGAGTTTCGCAAACTTATTTACCTAATGATCATGAAACGGCCTAACTTGGAACTGACTGCTTAAGAAAACCACTAACAAAGAATAGAAGTCTGCCGAGGAGGAACAAGGAAGTCAATGGTCTGGTTGGAGCATATTTGGTGTTTAGAGCTAGGGTCGTTGCCGTCGCGACTGGCATAAAAAATGCCCTCTCAAGTCAGGATCCGTGAACTTGAGAGACCAGCATTTCGTCTCTTGCCGCGGAAGCGTGGTGATGCCGGCCAGTAGACTGCCGAATACTAGTTGACCGTCTGTGCACTTAGTGTGGTCTTGTTGCATACCTGCGCAACGCTCGGAAAGACCGTAGGCACCGCCAGTACTGGACAGCACGGTTTGGCTAAGAAAGTTGTCGGTAAGTTTCTATGGCGACTGTTTAGGTTCCACTGATGGCACCTCCAAGGCTAACGACAACGGTATGTCTGCAGTAAAGAATGGCTCCTGAACAGGTGGATCAGTAACCGTTTACGGGTCGCACAGCCAATACCTTGAAGTGTGTGACGCCAAGCAGTATGAGAAATTGATGTAGAGAAGATGACAGCGCAGTGCACGTTAGGTTTATCCAAAGGATACTACTTGGCAGCTGGAGTTATGACCAGGCTGGCATCTTCTTAACGGGCCACAGCATATAATGTTCCAGATGCCACAACTTTGGATGTCGTCAAGAAAAGGGTATTGGACTCATATAGCATAACGGCTATGCACTGTGACTGTAGATGCAGTTAAGTTGCTTCATTCTTTTCAAGTTCACCATCTAACATGATGCCAAGAGGTTCGCCAACCGTCAGAACTGTATATATACGTACGTATAAAAGACTAAACAACGATTTAAAACTGTTACAATTGTAGAGGGCAAAACCCCATGTCAGTGTACACCATTTAGATTGCGCGCTCTACTTCCAGTGATACAAACAGAATTGTCCAGACAGCCTCGGGTGTCTGGGTCTACTTCGTGATCCATGTCTGAGTGCTGACTTGCCTCTTTGACTTTGACTCAGTCGGATTTGAGCGGCAGCTTCCCTTAGTGTTTTTACTTTTGTCACTTGTTCAGTGATGGTAGCGTCCTTAGATGAGCTAGGGCTTGCACGCGGTGACAGGTCGTTGTCCCTATCTGTCCACCTGTCCATAATGCTATCTGAGACTTGAACCGATTCGGAAAGAGGGGTCTTCGGGTCCTATGCGTCAAGCGCACACTGGATATGATGCGGCAGTACCTGAATCCAACCTTCCTTAAGGATGCCTTCTCCGACTGCATTTTCTCCTACCATCTTTTGCAAGTATCTCAAGAACTGTGATGGGGATTGTAACGGCCAAAATCCAATAATCTTGACCCGAAATAACTAGGCGGTGCCAACTAACGTGAATCTGACTAGTCACGGCGTTCTACTGTAAAGCTGTCAAACTTCCACAAGTGACGCAAGTCAAAGGTTGGATCAAAATATCAAAACACAGTTTGTAGTGAATCAGTGGTAGATTCGTAACGAAAATCTATGGTACCATCAAAGCAACAATAAGTTGTATCAAAATTACAAAAACACCTCCACAGTGCCGTTGGGTAACTGTACAGTCCAAACGTTCTTTGGAGCAGACACGTACTATACGGCAAAAGCTGGCTAAACAAATACAATTGTTAAAAACCTGACTGTCAATAGGAATATGCCCGACAAAAGGGATCAAACTCTGTCTACCAGAATCAAATCAACAAACAAACGTTTCCAGTCGGCAATCAAAAGACAAACAGTCAAATCACAGCACAACCGTAAGTTGAACCAAAACAAAATGTCGGGTGCAGTAAAACAACATCACCTTGTCAACAGTCCAGCGTCACATACTAGAAAAGTGAAACATTCATGATAAGTCTCAATCATAAAAGGGTAAATACTGAGTGCAAAGTCAAACAACCAAATAACATTACACCGGCTAGGGTCAAAGGTACACCATCCACAACCAGGGTAAAAATATTCAAATAAGTGTCGATACTATCAAATAGGGAGAGATTTTCAGATCATTTTTCCTTTACGAAGATCTTTCTCCCAACATCTTTCCTGAAAGCAGACGTTGGAAGCGTCGGCCGTCTGGCAATGATAGACAGCTTATAATCGCACGCTTGGGTGCGGAATAAGGGCCTTCTTTAGGGGTATCGATTATGAGATCACTGACCTCTTTACTAACTGAGAGAGGAAGAGTGGAGCACGAGTATTTGTATCTCAGTTTCCTGACTTTATGATGTGTCGGTTAAAGGAACGCTGTAGCCGGGCTAACCGCGGTTCTGGGTCTTGCTTATCGAAGGCTGGTGGTCGATTCTCATTAGCGACTGCAGCATCAACCTTCAGTGGAACGGACTCATTGACGATATCGGAATCAAAACCAATAAGGTTTGGCACTTTTCAAAGCAAAAGTCAAAATAAACAAATAAACAATTAAAATGAAAGAATGCAAACAGTGCACGTTATCGGGCTCACCGATGTTGGAACCAGGGGCTTATGGCTAACGCTCTGAACAGTTGGTTTTAGACAACCACAATGTAACAAGTAAAAAGGCGGTGATACAAGTATAACGTGCTTATTCCAGGAACTCTGGTGGGCAAGTCCAAAGGGCAAGGTCCTTCGAATGCCCCAAAAGGTCATTCATCGTCCAGTTGCAGTCAGTGGTGAATATAAAGTGTACAACAGGTAGAAATCATAATCAAGTTTACTGGGCGGTACTTCAGCGCAGAAAACAGAGTAAGGAAGTCCGACCACTTCAACACATCCAAACTCTGAAGGTACTGCATGCACTGAGAAACAATCGAAAGGTGCCACTCCGGTAGCAAAGCAGTTCCAAGTGGACCTAGGCGCAAATAAACCGGATTCTTTAACTTCTCCGGAAACCCCAACTATCAGTACTAACCACGGTTAAAAACCCTTAAGTTGACAGTGACGTCACTAGGCATGGATCCGAGGGTAAAATCATGTACTTCAGACCTACGAAGATCTCGAAGAAAGCCATTTTTAAACGCATTTTGTCCAACGATGGCGAAGAGTACTTCGTAGCTGACATAGCTGCTACAGGCGAAACCGCCGCTGGATCCATGGGAAGTAGGACATCTTGAAAAGATAGCCTACTCGAAAGACGCGTTTCACACCTGACCTCGACCTTTAGAAAGAGATACTACAATAACTTGGAGGCATTTGACATAAAAAAGTACCCTAGATCACGTTTACTCAGTCATCAGGTCCCCAACGAGATGCCATGTGGCACATCAAATACCTTAATGTCATACGTGTTGCATATACACCACCCGAACCTACATTTCGCGCGGATGACCCTGGCCAGTACTGTGGGAATGTATAAAATTACTCCTAAAATACTATCTCTACTTTTGAGCCTCACCGAAATGTTTTTGGGACCCCACACAATGCGTCCGACCCATGCTTCCCAGGATGGCTTCGCCTTCCAGAGACGCAAGCCTGGGACTGCTATCCTCGATTTGTACCGGTCATAAACCACGCTGTGCGTCACCGGTAAGAGCAAACGGCGCATCAACTACGTAAATGCATCCCCTAAAAGCAAGTGATTATGAATCATTGTGCAATAAAACTTCACCGGTCATATCGTAGTTCACCACCGCTAGATCTGGGCGTCAGATGTTCCGGAGACTTGACATTCTCGGAACAAACAGCTTTTATCAGATCCAAGTCATGTCAACTCTTGGGACACATCATTCGTAACTTCTGTGGCACTGAATCGCAGGTCCTACTTTATAAAGTGCGCATTCGCCCACTTTCAGAATATTGCCCGTTCATTCTCAGTGGCCTCCATAGAAGTGACAAACTGAAAGTCGAAGGGACATGAGGTTATTCCACCTTCAGAACATTAGGAGCTGACTCTAGCCCAGACTACACATCCAGGTGTAACATGACTGGATTAGAACCACTCTGGAAGAGTAGACTTAAATTGAACCTCATATTTTGTTATAAGTTACTTCGTCAGCATTTACACTCTCATGGTCCGCAAATCAAACTAGCTATAACGTCTGTGCACAATGTGCAAAACCATAAAGTACCAGTTAAAACTGAGCCTGCGAGGAAATTTCCTCTCCAATAAACTCTCGCACATTTGTAACGGGCTTCCAAAAGAAACCCAAACGGTGAGCTCAACGACACTTTTCCGCTCTTCACTCAATAGGCTACTGATAAACAATGAGTTCGTAGCTCACTTGGTTCCCCATCAATGCATCCTGGGCTGATAAGAGCGTACTTGGACCTCTAAACGTATGAAACAGAGTTATTGTAGTCCTAGAGTTCCTCTTACACTGATGAGTTTA
Source organism: Heterobilharzia americana (assembly GCA_944470555.2). NCBI lineage: Eukaryota > Metazoa > Platyhelminthes > Trematoda > Strigeidida > Schistosomatidae > Heterobilharzia > Heterobilharzia americana. The sequence continues at coordinate 77,521,617 of OX104130.1, read as the reverse complement.
CGACTGCTTACAAGGGTGCAGGTACTGGTTCCCCTCCTTACTATAATGAACTTCATGTAAACCGGTTTCCCCTCAAAGCTACCACAATACACCCCAGATGTCGAAAATGTTTAAGAGCCTTACAGTAGAAAAACTACGTAGTTAACTATGCATGCATACACGGAAGTGTACATAAACCTCCAGCAGGTCTAAAAGTATAGGAATTCCTCTCTTTTCGAAGCTGGGCTGCAAAGTAGTTCACCTTTCCATGTCTGCTCATGTTTCTTCTTTCCTTCTTTATTTGCAGCAACAGCTTGACGGGGACATTTGATGCTGAATCTCGATCTGAACATATCTACTTGGTGGAAATAATGCCCGCTGCTTGACTTCAAGAATTATTGGGCTGCTCCCACTCCTTCGTGAATTCTGGAACATCTTCACGATTAACTCACTATCTGATTTTAACTGCAAGAAAATAATGTTTTGCATTGAGATTATGCATAACCATGGAAACATCTGCAGAAAATTCCTGCTAAGTGAGGTTCACAGACTAAGTTTTACATACTTAGCGAGAAAAATTACACTTTCTGAATGAATTCAGGATACGTTCCACGGTACCTCGATATTTCCGGATTCTCATGCAAAAAAGAAGCGGAGGTAGTATGCATTTCAACCCTGCTGCTGTAGTCATTTAGAGCAGAAAAGTATGCTTTACAGCAAGTGTCCCAGTGAAGCAATGAAAGATCATGGGAAATATTAGAATTTGTTATGTAAGGGCTTCAGAATTGACTTACACACCACGAAAGTTATCTAGTTCCTCTCTGATTATCTGTGACCGCTTTCTGCACTTTTATTTCTCTTGCTTTGAAAACAGGAGGTGAATTTTTCAACGCTTTTGAAATTTTTGGCCTCCGTTGTGTGATCCGCACCATAGGGTTTCTTGTAGACTGTGACTCGAAGTAATTCAGTCAACTCTTGAGGTGTTTTTGTGTTATCGCGACTTAAGTCTTTGTGTCAAAATTTTGACTGAGTGCTTCATTTGGAATACGGCCCTAGCGGGGACTTTAACTGAATTGTGAATAACCTGTTTGGCGATAATCACGTTTGCGGTCGACTCAGATGCAAATTCTCAGTCGACGAAGGTATGCGATGTGATAGATGTGGATGTTGGCTCCACGAAGTTTGTACCGGGTTGGCACCAACCGTGTACAAGTGTTGTAACAAACCAGCTTCTCTCTGGTTGATCGAGCCATTATCAGCCCCAGTTCAGGAGGCCATCGAAATGTTACTGGTCCGAAAACAACTGTGCGGTAATGATGGCTGTCATCTCATGCGGTGTCAGATGATGACATTGCAAGTGTGATCGTCAACACGTCTGACAGGAGGTCCAAAGATGAGCTGGCGGATACCAGTGATACAATCAGCGAGATTGTACCAGTTCGGATGCGCACTTGAAGCGAAATAAAACCGGGGGCGATTGGTGCACCGACTGCAATACCCAAAGATTCACCAAGGGACAGTGCCTCTGTTGGCAACTCTGACTGTATGAATAGGGTCAACGACTATGAATGGATTTCTCCAAGAAAGGGTTAGAAGGGACTTCTGGAGACCATAACTGAAGCTACTCAGCTTACGTAACCTGCCGAGAAAGTTTTGAGGGTCGCCAACACGCAATTCAAGGGTTTCACACCACCGTCCAGCATGATCTTCCCTGATGTCGAGGAGTCACTGGACAACGACCCTTCAGTACGTCATATGCATGACCTTAGGCTGGTCCAGCGGTCCATCAGGCATGTCCTACCCGAAACGCCCAGAGCAGCACGCATCCGCAAAGTAGTCAAGTTAGGTAAGAAATGAGTCAAGAGCCCCATGTGAGGAGGGCTTCGAAGGTTGTTATAGGCAGCAAAGAAAAGGTGGATGTTCCCTGAGTAATGCATCCAAACCATGAGATTTGGACGCACGCATCCAACCAGACTGGCCTCTTTAGGACCAGAAAACAGAAAGGCGGCGTTCACTGAACGTAAGGCTTAACGAACTAGTGGAGAGAACACTCTTAGAGTTGTGGGTTTTCAGGTTCTGATGTCTTGGAAACCGATGATTCCGAGACCTGTATGGGTGAATCGTGTAACTTTTCCGATGTGGTGAACGTAACGTACTCCAGTGTTTTTGGCACTGGAGGCGAAATGACAGACCTTGAGACTCCGGTCTGTGGACTGCGTCCTCGTGTAGAAGCCCTACCCAAACCTGGCTAATAAAGGATTTTGATTTTACGCCACCCCTAACACGATATTACCAGGTGAGAACAGATAAGATTGTGGATCTCAAAGGTGCAGGCGTACTGCTCTATGTTCGTGATGACGACAGCATGCAATCGATCACATCGAAGCACATGGTCGCGGGACCTGCGAAGTGGCCAAATATGAGCCGAGCCCAAAGGAAGGTTTCTGTACAACTGAGGCAATTAGCCGTAGACCACCCTGCCTTGCAAACTGCTTCATGCGAACGCATACGCGTGACTGGAGTGGAAGCAACTGGGCCAAATAATTGGGGATCCGAATACTCGGCGCTAACTGGGCGGAGCCGACCTTCTTGGCCCGGGGCAGTTCCTTTGAAAATGATCCACTTCTAACGGTATTAGAAACCGCTTTAGTTCAAAACGTGACGTGTGTAACACGTGACGACTTTGAACACAAGCCATAGTTATAAGATGTGGTTTTGACCCAACAATATAAAGACATCCTGTATCTACAATAATTCCCTTTTTCAGCTAGCGGTAGATAACCCTCGGCTTCTGGGGTCTAAATTTGTGAGAATGCTTCCTCAGGACCTAATGTTTGGAGCATTAAGATTTCAAGTGCGAGGGATTGCACACTTAGTAAGGAATAGACCATCGACAAGGACTCATCAAACGAGGACATATATGATGCGTTTAGAGCTCTATTTGACCAGGTGACGACGCCATCTATTCCATGGTCAACTCCACAAAGATCCTCACATCGCCCTCCGTGGTTTAATGGACATTCAGAAAACATTAGGGCGGAAGCAGCGTCTATGGGACTTGTTTATAGAAGGCAGGTTGATAACATTTAAACTTGGGTACTGTAAAATCCGTAATCTCTGCAAAACTTTGATTATACAGTTTGGAATGTCTTACGGGAGATAGCTTTTGAGCTATTTCCAAAACTTTCGCAATATGCCGTCTGCACTCGTTAGAAGGACTAAAATAAAATGTAGAAGTCCCTCTCTGGTGGCTGATGGGAAGCCTGATAGTCTCGCGGAGTCTAATCTGTCCAGAGCTGAAAGTCTGTTCGACTACTCTAGTGAAGTCTACTCTGTAGATCATGACGATGAAGTGCTCAATACTGGTGTCACCACCGCCCCACCAATAGATGCAGTGTTCATGACAAAGGAAACAGCCTTACAGTTGCTCACTAACCTGGGGCCTGAAGATCCCGGATTTCCATTAGTCACACCTCAGATTGCTGTCTTTGCTAGAGGATATTGTTATTGAACCAGTCGCTGATCTTTCCAGTTTGTCCCTATCTCAGGCTCACCCCCCTACAGGCTGAAAAGATGCCATAATCAGTACAGCATCTATGACCGGCAGTTGCCAGCTGGTGGCTAACTACCGACCTGTAGGTCGAACTAGAATGGTTATTAGGGTTTGGGAAAAAGTAGTTTGTGATAAAGTACTTGAACATGTTAAAGCAAATAATATTTTGGCACCACAGCAACATGGCATTCGGGAGAGGAATGGGTTGCATCCCGTCGTTGCAAGCGGCCAATAGATTTTCGTGCTTTTAAACTTCGGTAAGGCATTCGATAAGGTGTCGCATGTGAAGTAACTAAGATTGCTCTCCTCTTTTGGGTTTGGTGCTTTATTACAAGCCCGGATTAGAGACTTGTTGTACGATAGAAGGCAGAGTGGGGGTAAATGGGATACTGTCCAGGTGGAAACCATTGATAAATGGAGTTCCTCAGAGAACGATTCCAGATTCACTACTTTTCTTGTTAAATGCCAACGAATCACTAAAAGTGCTCAACACCGGTGTTGCTATTTGCCGATGCTGCGAAAGCTTGGAGAGCCAGCCATAAGTAGTGATGCGGAAAGGTATGCACTTCGAGTGGATTTGGATGAACTATTGGGTTGGTCTGAACATCGGTACCCGGGAATCAACTCTAATAAAAGTGCAGTACTGCACATTGGTCATACCAACTGTTTCCAGGGCGTCTGTGCGTTATGATATATCCGAAGAGCTTTCAAAGGTTTTGATCAGGATATGTTCAGAATGCTCCATCCTGTTTACTTTAGACCACTGTTGGAATACCTCATTCTGGTAGCCAGCCTTAAGGAAATACTGACGTACTCCAGCGTGCTCACAGCGTAGGTTCTAAGATTGTGGCAGGCCTTTCGAATGTGTCCTATGAGGAACGACTTGGTTGGCTACACTTATTCCCACCGCTTCACCATGCCATATGGGATGATCTCGTACTAGCACTTCGTATCCTTAATAATGACTTCGGTACTGACGCATCCGATCTTCTCTCTCCTTTTAGGACTGATTATCCACGAGAGAACCACAATAAAATTCAACAATCCAGGACTGAATCAACCTAGCGTGATTCTGCGTTTCTCTCATTCCTCCTATCTAACGAATCTCATCAATTCGTTGACGGCCAAACCACAAACGGTAATGCCATGCACTAAGGTACTACTGGTACCTAGACTCAAGGGAGACTAACAGCAAAGACATAAGTATACAATGCCGAAAACTAAACGCAATAGTTAAGTTAAAATCTAATTTCTCTGAAAAAAAAATGACCAAGAGTGAACAGGAAGCGGAGTGCGACACTATATGCTACAGTGAACTTATTAGATACTCAAATGTAACCTACTTTTCTTCACAACCTAACCGATCTCACGACTTAACACCTATTTCCTAAAAATCGCCCCTTAAAGTAAACTCTCCACTCCGAAAAGATAAAAGAACTGTCTGTCGGTGCATTTTCATAGCATGCAACTCTTTATTATTTACCCTTTGTCATCAGTACTTACATCTAAGTACTCTGCACCAACATAGTTTCGGTAGACCCGATATGATAATACTCAACAGGCAACACCATGATCATCCTCCCTCTCTGTGACCAGATAAAGGGTAGTGGTCCGAAGAACAAAAAAAAACCACGCATTTCACCTAAATGTTTATAACTTCATCATACGCTTGTACATAGGTATATAACAAGTTAATACCTGGTCAAATATCCTCAAATCTTTCTATTTCGTAGTGATATCTTCAGCTTCAGACTGACTTTCATTACTGTCGTGCGCACCTTCATCTTCTTCCACCTAAGATTACCTCTAAACAGTTGGTTCTGGACACTTCCTCAAGTAAGTTTAATAGTCAGTACAAACTCACCCAGATGTATCATGGTCGATCTACTCCTGTGTATTTTTGTGCTCCTGTTACAAATTTCGCCTGCTGCTCGCTTTTGTTATTCACTTTTCAGATTTACTTAACCAGTCCTGCATTCAAATGGAATCCTACAAATCGCATTCGTCAGCGGGAAATATTGGCACCGAAACCTGATGACGAACGCGCACACCCCAAGGTCATGACTGTGACGCGGCCTCACCTTCAAGAATATTGGATGATTCAAACGATGACCGGATAATCTTCAAATTCGAACTGAGCCTGCTTCAACATGCCTCCTATATGCCATAAATCACAGCATCTAATGTATAGCATAACATTGTACATAATAGTTATCTCCCATTACCAAAGTGATCAAACCTGTAAACTGGTTTGTATTCATGTAACCTTTGTTGCATGAAATATATTATTATTATTATTGTTTGGTCAGCGTCAGTAGACTGCCAAGGCCAGCGCACCTGAAGACCATACCCAATCCCAGACTACTCGCCGTCCAGTTCGACTCATATGCCTCCCTCACAGACGTTCTACAGGCATGGTATAATGCGAAGGATCGCATGGGTGGCTCAATACGTATATGTGAAAGTAAGCCTAGACCCACAAGGCAAGAGGAGAGACGACAACCACCAAGACCTCTGGAGTCAGTGGTCGTCACACAGGCGCTGACCAGTGAGTTAGATACATCAAGTAAAGAAGCCACCACTGCCACAGCCCCCACCCAAGTTAATAACAAAACACCAAAAAACGGAACAATGCCAGTCCTATGAGGACTGGCGAGGGTAGACCCAACCACATAAGCTCTCATCCTGCGAAAATACACAACCAGACCTCCCCCTCACCAGGCACACTCTAATATGTATGTACAGCAACGTTAGGGGGCTAAGAGGGAAGGTAGCAGAAATGAGGACGCTGCGTGCACATCAGCACTCCGACATCATATTCATCACCGAATCCTGGCTCTCGCCAGACATCTCCGACGAAGAGATGCATGTTACTGGCATGGAACTCTTCCGCAGGGACAGGGAACATAGAGCAGGAGGAGGAGTGGCTATCTACGTAAACTCTTGTTTAAAGGCAAGGATGGTTAGCGATACGGCCTTAACCCAGCTCCCAGAGTCCCTATGGTGCTACTTCACTCTCCACAGTACCAAATACCTGCTCGGAGTCATATATCGGTCCCCCACCAGCTCCCCTACACATAAGGAAATGATCATCAAGGCTATCTTAACGACTTCCTCTGCAAATTACGATTCCGTAGTCATTGCCGGCGACTTCAACACCCCGTCCATCCTCTTCGAGACGGAAGGGAGACGCATCAGATCCTTCAATCAGAAGCTGAAGGATGCAATTAAGACTGCTGGCCTCTCAGAGAAAGTGGGTGATGCTACACGCTGGGGACCTAACGGAAACGCATCGCGCCTTGACTACGTTCTGACGAACGATGAACTTCTCATTGAGGATGTTTGCATCCAACCTCCCCTTGGCCTCAGTGACCACGCTGTAATCACCTTCTCCATGATAACTAGGGAGGCTCTGCAACTGGAGACGCCCAACACCTTCCCTTGCTACAGCAAGGCCAACTATGAGACCATGAGGGACTACCTCATGAATGCATCATGGCCAGTGGACTGGACTCATCTCACAATAGATGAACACTGGTTGGAGGTGAAGAAAATAATCACTGGGGCCATCAGTCACAGTGTACCAGAAGTAACACACAGACAATCAATGAGAACCTCATGGTTAAAGCGTGGGACAGAGAGGCTTATCCGGAGCAAGAAGCAGGCTTGGTTCAAGTGGCTTACATCACGCAGGGAGTCTGACTTCTTGAACTACAAAAGGATTCGCAATCTCTGTAACATTAGAGTGCGTAACGACAGATTTTCCTACCAAACAAACTTGGCAGCGAGGTTACAAAGCAACCCCAAAAACCTGTACCGCTTCATGTCAAGAAGAAAGTCGACCAGTAAGGGAGTGAATCTTGTCACAGGCCATGACGGGAGTGTGCTAAGCAGTCTAGAGATTGCCGAGCTTTTGAGCTCACACTTCCAAGCCCAACTCAGCACTGACACAAGATCCACACCGACTCGCCACGACACCGACCAGGTCGCAAATAACGAATACCTCTGTCACGTCTCTATTACAGAGAAAAAGGTGTTCGAGAAGCTATCTAGGCTACGTCCGGGCAAGTCCCCTGGCTGCGATAACCTGAAACCAGTGGTTCTGAAAAACTGCGCCGAGGTGCTTACCAAACCACTTCGCAACCTCTTTGAGCACTCAATAGACTCGTGCAAACTCCCTAAAGAATGGAAGAGCGCCATCTTGTCACCCATCTTCAAGGGAGGAGACAGAAAAAGCCCTGGCAGCTACAGGCCGATTGCCCTACTCCCTATTGTGTCGAAAGTGTTGGAAAGCCTGGTAGCTGACACCATCTGGGAATTCCTCAATAGGAAAACACTGTCCACACTGCTCAGCACGGCTTTCGTAGTGGTCGCTCATGTGCCACCAACTTACTAACCGCCTGGGACGACTGGACACAAAGCTGGGATAATAGAAAACCTGTACATGTTGTATTTCTCGACCTAGCCAAAGCATTTGACAGTGTCCCACCCACAGTACTGCTTCACAAGATCATGTCAGCTGGTATAAGTGGACCCCTACTCTCTTGGTTCAAGGAGTACCTGGAAGGGAGGCAGTTCTGCACTAAAGTGAACAGAATAAGGTCGGAGTGGAGACCGTCGACGTCAGGAGTATCCCAAGGAGCAATCCTAGGACCGCTTCTGTTCCTCCTGTTTGTCAACGATCTGCCAGACAAAATATCCTCACCCATCCTCCTCTTCGCTGACGACATAAAAATTTGGAGGGTGGTAAACGAAGAAGCCGACTGTGCAGCACTACAAAAGGACTTGCAGCAACTCGAGCTCTGGTCGTCGGAAAATGGCCTGAGCTTCAACTGGAAAAGTGCAAAGTAATGCACATCAGTAAAAATGAGGCAAGTACGACCGACTTCCAGTACATGTTGAGCAACCGTGCTATCACCAGAGTGTCCATGGAGAAAGATTTGGGGCTCAACTTCTCCGACACCTTGGACACCAGCTCCAACTACAAAGGTATGACAACCAGAGCGAACGCCATTCTACACTTTCTGCGTAGACAGCTTGGCGCCCTCACTCCCGAACTCTTCCTCACCATTTTCAAATCCTACGTGCGGCCGCACCTAGAGGTCTTCAATACGGTGGCTCCTCCAACACTCAAGAGAGACTCTAATCTCCTTGAAAGAATACAAAGAACTGCAACAAAATGTGTTGTGGGGCTAAGGGGAAAGACGTATCCTGAAAGACTTAAACACCTCAACCTATTTACCTTGGGTTATCGCAGGAAAAGGGGTGACCTCATTATGGCATACAAGATCGCCCATCAGGCAGACCATGCAAACAAATCAATTTTGCCTGCAACTGAACGATCTTCACGAGGAAACCCCATTAAGATAGCACACCAGAGAGCCAACACCACACTCAGGTCCAAATTTTTCTCCCTAAGAGTATGTGCTTTATGGAATGCCTTACCGCGACACATCGTTATAGCTCCTTCAATCGACTCTTTCAAGAGGCGATTAGACAGTTATGTCACCTCGCATGGACTACCACGGACGTACTCAGGTAGTCACCAACCTCAGTACCCCCAACTCCCTCCTAACTACCACTCACTATCTCTCTCCTTAATACACCCACATTACCTACTAATTCTTCTGTAGGAACCAAACCCACGCGACCATTCGGGCAATTCCCAAATACTTTTCTTTCGTTCTCATTTCTCTTTTCACCCCTCCTTTTCTTCTCCTTCCCTTTTCTCTTCCCTACATTATTATTATTATTTTTTCTCTTCCTTATTTCTCTCTTCATTCCTTTACCACTACCTTACTATTCTCTTTCAGGTACCTACACAGACAGGAGTCACGGCAGTTCTCTAAACTTCCCAGCAACCCGTAGCTCCCTAATCACTCTACAAATTACAACCTACTAACCCACAAAACATCCACCTCACCGAAGCTAAAAGCAAGAAAGCAGAGGGGATTTCCTCGTCCACTGCAGGAGTAAACCGAACAACTCGAACCAAGCCCTAAGAACTAGACGCGAGAGATCAAAAACTACCAGTTTTCTACGCTCGCACTATCAATATTGGATATTGGAACTCCTTGCCTCAGCTGGTGGTATCAGCACCTTCTGTCATCACGGTGAAGAAGAAAGCAGATCTTCACAGAGATATCTTTTGAAAGGGTTAACTCAGGCCAACTTGTCTACTACCCTTATAACTGTGCTGCTCCTTAGGCTTTTGTTTTATTCAAGCAGTTTTTAAGGACGAAAATCGAGCAAATTATCAACCTAGATGCGGAATGACGGGTTTTGTAGGTTTGTTGTGTCGTTCAATGTGTTTTTTTGCTCACAAGATGACGCAAGACAAAACTTGGAGCGAATCAGCGAGGTTGAAAGACTTTTCGGATTTTCATCTAATGTAGATTTCGTTCGAATGTACAAACTAATTTCTAGAAACTAGTGGTAGCAAATCGTGTCTTAGTCGGGGAGGGTGTACTGACAAAGATTTGCAGAAGAAAACCCAAACTCAGACACTTTTTTCTTTTTAATGACGTCTTGATCTATGGTAGGATCGTAGTTAACAGAAAAGTTGTAAGTCTTTGATCTCAAGCTAAATCTTCAATATATAGCTTCGTAATCCTCAATTTATTGATCTTGCTGATGTCTCTGTAAAGAATGTCCTCGACAATGGGAGTAAGTTAAGCCTACGATAAACGTCTCAGTATACCGGAACGGGTTTTCAATTCTTAGTCCTAGGAAATCTTTTACTGTCTACGCAAGCACATCTGAAGAGAAAGCACAGTGGATAGTTCATTTAAGGAAATGCATTTCAGATTCTATTCCTTCAGGTGAGTTAAACATTTATTTTGAAATTACTAGTAGTCCATGGCGTTCCTAGCGTTAGCCACATTACAGGATGCCACAGAGTGTAAAACAATAGGTTATGTTGTACAAACGTATGGAGACAAAATGATGGAATCTGATAAAATTTAAGATTACAAAAAAGAGGTAGAGGAATAAGTAGCAAGTATTCACGAATTAAGTTGACAAAGATTTTATAGATTATGGAGCGAATCAATTTGCTTTAAATACATTTAAAGTGAGTGTTTACACACAGTCATCAGGCTTTTTGGTTTTGGCAATATGTCAAACGACCAAGAAAATTACCATAAAAACTATCTTAACCTGAAATTTAATCGTTGTGTCAAGATTCACTTTACATATGATAGTAATATGCTTGTCGTTTGACTATATGAGATAGTCGTAGTTTGGTGGACTAGTATTTGTACTGGATAGTGTTTGAGGGTGAAATGAAAATTTGGACACCTAGTGTAAGTAATGACCATAATTTCGTTTGCAATGCAGAATTCTCAGCATGTAACATCGGATGAGTTCACTCGTTGCGCAACATTTTACTAAATATATATTAACAATGGTACTGGTTAACAATTTGAAATAGTGAATAACAGGATTGTTAAGATGCTTAATAACTTCAGCGTCGTGACAATTGTTCGATATTACAAAGTTGATTGATAAGACTATTTCTTACATGGTTTTCTGCACACAGTACACAAGCTAAATAGGGTTTGGTTGAACTTTGTAGGTGTGCGTGCATGAAGCTTAATGTGTTTATTTGGTGTATGTATGCATGATAAATTGATTTTGAAATTAGCAATCCAAACAGCTAGTTCGACAAGGAACTTAATTTATTGATCCCAAATCTGGCCAGGGTAGCAATGTCTGCATATGTTTCTTTTGTACACAACTCAGAGTGATTGAGCTGAATGACTGCTACTTAGAGTACTCGGCATTTGGTAGCTTTTGGTGATTTAGCGGGAGCGCGTTAAATGCAAGGGAATGATTTACTACTATTAGCTTTTTGGTATCTTTGAACTAAGTTAAGTAGTGTTGGGTTATTAACATTTACTTAGTCATAGTACGAATTGTTCCGCAGTATGGAAAACTAAATCTCCGGAGCATTGGCTGATATAACTGGCTCCAGAGGAGCAGTTGGACTGACAAACACGAAAAATAGCCATCCTAGGGACTTGATCTTTCAGTCTCGATAGCACCGCTGAGTATGTTCAAAACATTAGCTTCATTGGGTAGATTTTCGTAACTTCATAATGAGTATTGCTATAGGCACTTCGCTTCCAAGTTGTACTCTCCCGCGAAGCCGTTTGTTGTTCACAATTTAGATACACCTATTTTCTACGTTTTTTAATCATGTGCTTAATGAACTTAATTGGATAGCTGCTGATAGATAAAGTATTATGTAGAATTTTCAAATCTTCGATCGTATCCTCCAATCTTATCGTCTTAATTTGTGGCTCTGTTGTCTTCTTTGTACCGCAAAACAAGTGAGAGCGTTGGGGATTTTCGTAACTCTTTCGTCTTTTTCTGAGTTCAACACCTTTTGGTGTTTTCATCCAGTATCAGTTAATTTTTGTGTGGCAGGTGCATTACTATTCGTTTTGCGAAAGGTTTCATGTTCTGAATCGGACAAGTGATCTAAAGCCTGTGTCAGTTTTCCCCACTGTGTGCCACGACGTGCCATGCTAGACGAAATTTGAGTTGGTTGGAATAGAGTTCAGGATGGCCAGACGAAGATGTGACAGTAATCGATGAAGTTTCTGAATGTTAGTCTGAGTCGTGTGAGATGTAGACTATGTGGTTGGGATCTTCAAGACGAAAGCAATCATTGGTTGAAGACTGTTGGTGACATGGCTGGAAATCGGTCACAATGACGCGGATGTATTCACTCCTTGACATCTTATAAAACTTGAATATTGGCACCAACCTTTATCTTCAGATTGCTTATTCTCTCATACGACTTCATCTACTTTAGTATCAGCTTTTTTCTATCCACCTGTTCTTTGTATGCTACTGTAAAGTGTGTGGCAACTTGAAGCGATGGAACTGTATGCGGGGTTCTACGTTAATTTCGTCTATCTGTTGTTGAATATAAGGTCATCAATGCTCAATGAATAATTGGAAAACACTTTGTCTGGATTTATGTTCAATTGAGAACATGAACGTTTAATCAGACACAAGTTCACTTAGCTGTTAGGCTACATATAGATTTATATGTGCACTTGTTTTCTACTGGTTAGTAGCATTCGATGAAACACTACTTCTTTCACCACCTGGAGGAAAATTCTTACTATTGAACTGGTCTGCATTGGCAGTTCGTCTAACAATGGAGAGCGAAGTGGTTGTGCACGTTAACCACTAACTATCTGGAAAGTTGGATTTTCCATAAAGAATCTGCATGACTACAAAAGACTCAACTAACCTTCACCAATTTACGCCGTCTGTGGCTTTGCCTTGATGTTCGATTGTTTGTTAGGTGCCGAGTTTTGTGTGGTGCAGTTCTCTCCCTTCCACTGTACGGCTGTTAAAATGTCCTTTTAAGGTAGAGGACATGAGAAGGCTTCAGGTATTCGACCGCCGTTGCCTTCGTAGCACAGACCTTGTGTCGTGGTGTCACCACGTCAGTAACCCAGAAGTCAGGTGTTTAGAGCTTTGCGGAAAAGAAGAAAGTGAGTTGACAATGCTGCGAACCTTAGTCAGCTAAGATGGCAAAGACGTATCTTCGCATGCGTAGTCACCTCCTGTCTCTTTGCGCATTGTTAATTGAAGTTGTCTCTGTCTAGGAAATGGATAGAAGCGACCAGACTAAAACGTGGCTTTATTGCTTGAGGTCTTTGGCTATCGGTCTGAGCTGTGATGTCCGTATGACAACTGAATTCGGTGGTTGTAGACAGGTTATGTGACTCACAGTAAATTTCATCAGAGCAGATGTATTCACGTGTTATTTTCGGCCCAATCGTCACATCCAAGTTTATTATTATTTCATTAATCTTCTTCCCTTTTCACAGCCTTTTACTACTTTTGATTTCCTCTGTCTTTTATCGTTTTGCCTATTGCCTTTATGTGCTGATACGCAGTGCGGCAACTCGGGCCATTACGCAGTAATGTGAGGTCCCCTTTGGATGCTCGGTTGAACATTTTTCGTTAAGTTTGCAGTTAAAATTTCCTCAGTTAATACTTAGCAGTCGATACTTTTGCAACAGGATGATGTGATGCGGTAATATACCTTACGTTCTTTAGTTTACTACTCATATATTTTCTTTCTATGAAGCTATGCACTCTGATTCAGTCAAAAAGTCCCCAATTTGGATCCCAGATTCTGAAGCATCACATTGCATGGTGTGCGGTGCTACTGAATTTAACTTGGTTCATCGTCGGGTAGGTTCAACACTTATTACAATGGTTTCATTTTCGTTTTTTTACTAATTTTCTCATTGTTTTTGAGACTGAAACTCCAACTACAGCTGTTTATTTGATGTAATGATCAATTTTACCCGTCATAACGAAACGTTCAAACTCTGTCTGCTAGAGCTCTTGTTCTTTCAGATCCTAAGATATCATAAAAGTGTTTTTGGAGAGAGCAGCTGGTTTCAAAATCAAAATACTACAGAGTGATTTCAGATCCAAAAAATGAATTCTTCAGTCAATGTTAATTTGAGACCCGGCATTACTGTGCGACTTTTCAAGTTGCCGAGACAAAGCAACAGGACAAGAGACTTGGAAGTAGGAATAGTGAAACCCAAAGTTATACAAAGTTATGAGAAGAATAAAAGACAGTCAAGCAGCTGAAGTGTTATGTAACAGTTAGAATGCAAATAGGCTGCGTATGCACCACAGATCTATTCTGAGTCATATCACAAACAGTCTCCAACCATGGGTTTCGGTTCTCTCATCGATTATAACCTGAAAGACTACACTTAATGGTATGGCCCAGACCAACAGTTCAATTCTTCAACTGGTACCATGTTTTAGTTTATTTACTCTTAGCTTTTCCAACACAGTCCTACTTCAGCTAACTTCGCTTTTCCGGCCAAGTGGTTATTAGACACGTGTAACACATGTCTAGCCATCTGAGTCGATGGAAGTTTACAACCTCATCAACTGACTGTCCTTTCACTTAAGACTCTACACTTAACGTCTGCATTACTTGATGATTCCAGGAAAAACGAGTGGTGCTAAGAATGTGATGGTGATCGAGTGTTCTTGTGTCCTCAACGTTTAGTACCCACATTTCATAGCCATATAATAGGACATAACAAGCTGCTGTACGGTAAATTTGGTCATTAGTAGGCGATTGGTTATGTTTACGGTGCCATGGTTGGTGTAAAATGATAGAAAAAGCCAAATGAGCCTTTCGTAGTTATGCCGAAATTTTACCGACCATCAATCAGAGCTGGTTTTTTCATAAGTGACGAGGTATTTAAGCAGATCATTCCTGAAGCAAACGTTTCCACTTGGGAGGTGCAAAATGAATCATGAAAATTCCCCATTTGTTACTCAATGTTCAGAACATTGAATCTTTTCAGTGTCTTCATATGATAGAGCTATATCATCTGTAGACCGTAAGTTGAATAACGAGTCTCTTTTGGTAGGGTTGATCTGTGTACAGTCGATAGACGTCGAGGAGAATAATTTAGTGGTCATTAATTCAGCCTTGCATGCATTGCTAAGATGTTACTGAGTGTCTTATAACTTTCGTTGTCTCTCTTGACGGATTTTATACTTTTACTTGGATGATTTATTTTCATCTTGTTTTGAGTTTCATTGGTTGTATGTAAGCAGACGTTTTGTGTGACTAAATGATGCAACGAAATATGCGACGAATTTATTGGTCCTCTTGATTCTTACTGATTTTGGGTCCTGGTGATGGTCTTACATCGAGTCCAACCAGTTAATTGAAAACTACGTTCTCGTGAGCACATATCATTGGATCATACCGAGTCATATCATATCATTTTCTCAGATGTCTCTAGTAGAATCTTTATTCAACGCTTCAATCATCACTTTATAACAGAGGCTTCCATAAGCACATGTACAAAAATTTAAATAAAGACGAAGAGATTGTGCATCTCTCATGGATATCACGCGACGTAAAGAACCCATCTAATGGCTCACCGTAGGCTGTAACATTCTTAAGGCTACACATGGGTACTGGTGGAATGTAATTCCATTTTGGTTGACTTATTAGATATACCGCACAGTAGAACAATATTACTTATTGAATTACGTTCTGGAAACAATTTATTGTCTATAGTCATATCAAGATAACTGCATAACCTCGAGACCTTTTGTAAGGTCCTTATTTCGTCACCTTTCCGATATGTAGTAGGATTTTCCATATATCCAGAACAGGTGCTGAGTTATTTCCGTTGCATATATCAAGTGTTGATTCGACAAACATAGATTCAGTTATTAATCTCTCCCTCCACTCCGCTATGTTAGTTTTAAGGATTTTCACCCTATCTCGTCTTATTGTGGGGGTGTGTGTAATTTCATGCATAGCTATGGCCGAGATTTTCCTAGATTCCTTATCTTACTAGGATATACCAGTTTCGAATTAGCTATGTTTTTTGTGCTTGGATAGCCTAATTGACTCTAGTGGACTACTTTAATCTATGTATTGAACCTCAAAAGTTTTGCTGGCGATCTGGCAAACTAAATTATTCTGCCTAATTGGATCAACAGAATCTCTTAACCTACAAAGCTTATTTTTGAATAAGCTTGTAGATTCAAATGTCACTCTCATTCCAGCCAGTCTTATTGATAATCCTACTCAATGTGTTTGAGGTAATTTTTTTGTGTGTTTTCAATTCCTTCTTCACAGTATTGTGACTATTATTATTAACATCATTATCACAACTATTAACACATGTGTTACTAATATTAATCATATTTCTCTTACGATTCCTAAGGAACTTATCAATTAATTTAGGAGGGTAATCGTTGTTGGGTAAGGTGTCCTCTAATGTCTCTCGTCTTTTAGTCATCTGTCATCTCTCTTAGTAAGTTTTCTGGCCCTGTTACTTAGACATTTTGCCAAGCCAACTTTAACTGACGTAGTGTAAGACGATTTGAAATCTAAGTGATGATTTGAATGTGAAGGTTTTTGTAGACGCTAGTGTCTAAACTCCCATTATGTTTTCGTTCCATTCTACAATCCAAAATCACTATATCCCTTCACTATTTTCTAATTCATAGGTGAATTAGATTGCATTGACTACTGAATTTAAATATGTAGAGAAACTGCAAATATGCTCGGATTTCAACACTGCAAACGTGCCATCTGTGTATCGAAACCATACTTCTGGAGTAGGACTGAATGTTTTGACAACTATTCGTTCCAAACTATATAGATACGTCTACCAAGATAAGGGGTCCCATGCCAACTCCTGTTTGCTTGTATATTTTGTTCTGAAAGTTAAAGATTGTGGAAGTTCAGCATAGATGTACTAGTAACATGATCTCATGTGCTGGTACCTTAGTTCATAGTGTAAGCTCATGGTCATTGTTGAGCTCATTTGTGACTACTTCCAGAGCCATAGCAACTAGCTACATCAAAACTAGCCATTTTTCTACTGTCATCTAAATGTATGCTTCAAGTCATAAAAGTTATTAAGTCTCGATTTAGAACGGTTTCTAATTGGACCTAGTACCATCGCTAAATATTTCGATAAATCATAAGTAGGAGTGTTTCTAAAGTCTACTATGTGTCTAATAAGATAGATAACCTGGCTTATGAATTTTAATAGAGTTATAAGTGTTACTGGAACTATTAGTTTTCGGCACTAAACTAGACCATTTTGACTCACCAAGAAATGGCTTTATTCGGCGCATTAGATCCATCGTGATTCTTCGAACCTTATTCATAATGATGTCCATTAGTTTCTTAATTTCCTCGTGCGGTCATGTTTCCATATGCTCCTTGACTTTCTGAAAGTAATCAGATTTGTTTAACACTACTGTTGAGTTGCCTTTATGAGATTTAGCAGTTACTATATTGTTGTCATTCCGAAGGTTCTTCAAAGCTTCTCTTTCTACTTTTGGTAAATTCTGTTTCGTTTTATTCTGTCGCCTGAGTGTTAGAGCATGTTGTACTCGCACCTCATCTGCTATTGTCTTGTCTACTGAACTTATTGATGTTTCAATTTTAGGAGTGATATCTTCAGGTTTCAATTCGTTGACTGCTACATTGAAGTTGAGTCCCTTCTCCAACACCTTTACTTCTGTTGAGCTTGAAACCCTAGTTGAAAGTTTGAAAACCCACTTCGTTTTATCGATGACTGGCGATGTGCTACTGGTAATCTCATTATTCTCTACTGGATACTTTTCTTCAAATATTGGCGGTCTACTTAAACCTTAGGCTGCCAAAGCCTTCTATCCTGTATACTGCATCAAGTTTGCTGTTTCTGTTTTTCTAAATATGACCTTAAATCATGTCAAATACTCACGCGAACTATTAAGAAGTAGTCAACCCACGCCCATGAATTTGACAAATATAAATAATAAAAGACAGTCTGTTTACAATGCCTCTTATATTTTAATGTTTATAGTGGTGCTGGTGTAATAACATTATAAGAAACTTAATTACACAACTTATGTGATGACAATTTAGTCTCTTTAAATGGTTTCAAAATGTTTCACCAGGATCGGTGCAGTTCTGTGAAAAAGCTTAGTCGAGGTGTATCTACCTTTATCAACACAGTGGTGTTCATCAAATTAGGCATGTTTCACCTATTATAATGGCAATATAGACTGTATCGTTGTAAAGTGTTATCTCAAACATTTAGATAAACTTGAACTTATTTACATCACCGATGTTTACATGACTCCTGGTTGCAGCTATTGTGAACTATTCAAATTTGTTGACAAATTCGCCGAACTTGCTGCTCCCATAATGTCGGGTTTATTATCCATTGTCTTCTGTGATTTACACTGTTTTTTCTTGTTCAAAGTAACCTAGTCAGTTTTTCAACTCGCTTTGATGGCACATTAGACTTGGTCTTCGGGAATGAATTTCGGTATGCATGAAACTCGGAAACGTGCACCACTTCTGAGCTCAGATCACAGCACTATAAGTGTTCTGCCGAAAATATGTGGCAAACTGCAGAAAAATACTTTTTACATACCAATCTAAGAAGACTATATACAAGGGCTTTACATATGACAACATATATAAACTCAGACGCATGTTACACAATACAGAATGGAAAAATTTGGAAATAATGCCCTAGATGCCACAATTGATGCTGTTACATGTTTTCTAAAATTTACCTTGATATTTGCTACCCAGCTGCAATAATTTTTCTAAGGTTTGATAGACTTTCTCCACTGTTAAAAGACTGCGGAGAGAAAAAAACAGCCGTGTAAATCGAAGAATAATACTGGTAATGAACGACTTGATGGCCTGATTAAGTCTGAAATAAAACACGTAACTTTATTGTAGAACCAGATGACTATATCACTTAAAACCCTTCTAGTGCATACACACCTTGTAATGATCCTAATGGCGAGAGGAAACTCAGAAATGAAGCCTCCGAAAACGTCTGTGTACTAAACGAGTCATTCATATGTGAACCTGCAAATGTTATGTTATTTAGTTCTTCACACAAAGCATAAGGCAGTTTTCCTAAATTCAATAAAACAGATGTGTTCAAATGCTTATACTTAAGTGAAAGGCTTATCAAGGAAGTGTAACAGCCAACAGCATTGTCTCTATAATGATGTCATTTCCAATAGTTGTACAATCGTATTTGTATATAACGGAAATAAATGGGAAACATCTTGAAATTGAAATAGCTTTTGATCACTTCGGTGTGTATCTGTCGCTTTACATGCTCCTATGGAGTAACATATACTGGCTACACACAGTGTTAAATCAACAGATGCATTATGAGACGTTATCCAGCTTCACTAATGAGTTGGCAGTTTCTTTGTATTAATTTTTGGAGTCTGTTACTCAACTTCTAAAAGACTTTAACTATATCATCCATACGTAACCTAAGAAATTGATAATTCATAGGTTCAAGTCTCATCTTTGTGTTCAAAAGAGTTAATTGCACACATCAACCTTACTGTGATCGCAACATCTACTGTTCTGTATCAGAAAAGTGCCCCTAGCTAGTTTACGGTTTTGTGATACTGCTGACTGGTCACTTTTTCTCCAGGATTTTCAAATCGATTTATTCACTTCCACGACTTTCAACACTAACGTCAAGTCAGTGCTTCTGTATGGTTCAGAAACTTGGCGCGTTACGAAAAGCATTTCCAACAAACTATAGACATTCATCAACAACTGCCTACGCTGGCTCGTCACTGAAGATCAGATAGCCAGAATAATAAGAATAAGCAACAAGGAACTCCGGTTGGCTTGCCACGAACCAACCAAGAACCTATCGCCCAACAAATATGCAGAAGAAAGTGGAGATGTATTGGGCATACACTGAGAAGGCCGACTGAAGACATCACGCGCCAGACCAGGCCCTCGAGTTGAATCCAAATGGGAAACGGCGAGTCGGGCGTCGGAGGTGAGGGTGACATAGAGGAGATGGTGTGAAGAAGAAATGAGAGCTTGTGGGCAGTCGTGGAGCCGGGTTGAAAAGATTGCGGAGAACAGAGTGGAATGGAGACGAGCTACTGAAGCCTTATTTTCCACTAGGAACCCAAGGGACAAATAATATATAATATATATTCATTTCCACGTTTACTGAGCAACACAACACCTTGTTTCTAATTTCCACTCATTTTATTCCCTTCAATATTCTTCTTACCGCATAATGGTTTTCTATAATACAATACCTTCATGTTGTTGGTTTCGGTTAGTTTCTTTTGAATATAAACACAGTTGAACAGCTTTTGGAAACAAAGTCATTGGAAAGAAAAATTCCTTTATTATTACGTGTTTTCTTCTAAGATTTAGTATTGGAGATTTTCTTGCTGGCAACGAATTAATGTCATATTTTTTTGTGGCTATACTTAAATTTATTTCAAACCAATCTAGCTCACTTTATTTTCAGGGGTAGATAGTGGTTTAGCATGCTTAACATCGAAAACTCATTGGATATATACTTGGAACGTTATGAACTGGCCTTCTTTTCTTGCGTGACACTCAAATGTACTCAGTTTTTGCTTCCATCACAACTGAGTAGTACATCAGAGACATTTGTAGTTAGAAAATTGTAATTCTTTCATGACACGAATAAAGATTTATGATGACAATTCAGAATGTATTATTATCGGATACCTCTTGGAAACATGGACGTAAACAAATAAATGAATTGAAAAGTAAACCTCTATAATATCATCATATAATACCTATTGATTTCAGCTTGTTTGAGCGATAATATTTTTTAGAAGGGAAAGTTGAAAGAGTTTTCTTATTCCACACTCGTTACATCTCATTGTAAGGATCATTGCACAATAATGGTTCTCCTTAAAGGAAAGAAATTGTTGGCACGATGCTTAAAATAACCTTTGTTACTGATCAGTGGGCTGAATGTGTTCTGTTTAAGTGGTATCTAAAAGTAAAGTGTTCACTGCACGAAGATATAACCCCCCTGTGAATGTAGAGACTTGGTTCCTGATCAAAACAACTTTTCTACAAGTCAGCGCTCATGTAAAATATCTAAACTCCTTCATGGATAACTGACACTTCATGGTACAACTTCTTTAGTGCTTCTTTCACATTATTACTACTGGATATAACATGTTTCATGTTTACAGATGGTGTCTGGCCTTTCACAATATATTTTTTGTAATGTAACTCACAAGTTTGGTAAAGTTTTATGCGGTAAGCTATAAACTATACTTAGTGTGTGAATACCTATCCATAGCACCTGGTCTCTGAAGTTGAATTAACTTCAGCAAAGTTCGACCTTCAAACCCATTGCTTTAGACTCTAGTGTTGAAGTCAGTCATATTGTCGACTAGAACTTTTCAGAGAACTACAACATCCCTTGCTTTGGTGTTTAAATTAAACGCGTAACCAAGGAAAAGTATGATTGGTTGAACATCAACACCTTTCTCATATCATTGCTTTTGACTATAATATCCTAAAATCCCGCCTGCTAGAAGAAACAAGATGAAAAAGGAGGTAGTTAATTGATTTGATTGAGAAAGATGTTCAATTGATTCACGTTTTGACAATGTAAGTATCTAATAGTTAATTAAATATTCAGGTTTACAATTTTTATCTACAAAACTGTCATAAACTACAAATCTATATATTGGCTTTTCTTAACAGTTAAATTACTAACATTTCAACTTATACAAAGTTCATTAGAGTGAATGTACCAGGTAGTAACAATGTTAGGACTTAAATTGTATTAGCCTACACAGAATAGTGGGTGTTTCTTAAATTTTAATGCTATTCGACACTTGTATAATTTATTCATTTCATGACTAAATATATTGCAAAATCTATGTATTACAACCTTAGCATTAGTATTATTAGCGTGTAGAGTTATATAAAACCTCAGTCGGGAAAGTGATTGCTTAACTTACATAATTTCCTAGGGTTACCTGTACATCGTCTGTCAGAGTTAAAGTATACTTCTTATCGTAATGAATATCCTGAACAACAGCTATTCACTATTTCATACGTCATAGCAACAGTCTATGAGGTCTTTGACTGTGTTTGTGGATGGAGAAGTATAGATTACCCTGTGGAGGATAGGAATCAATGGTTGGAGACTCTTGGCGACATGGCTGAAACTTGGTCATATTGACGCAGATACATGCACTTTGTGTCAGCTTCAGGGTCTTGAATATTCTCACTAACTTTCATTTGTTGATGCCCTCTTGTCTCGAACACTATTCTCCATCTTTATGTCAGTTTTCCTCTACTCACTTTTATTTTACATGAAGATGCGAAGTGTGGCATTTTAAAGTGATACACTTCCATACCCGATTTTGTTTTGATTTGTCTCTCTGCATAATCTGTTTGTGAAGCTTGTATAGTCGATTAGTATTGTTAAGTATCTTGAAAAGTGGTGCATAGTCCGCTTCAGTACATGGGTCTGTATATGAGTACTGAATTAAATATACCATTCACTTACTTTCTAATTCAACTAAGCACTTTACAATTAATTATTATTATTTTTTGCTCTCCGCTTTTCATAATCTTCCAATGTTTCATTTTGAACTGATGTCCTGCTGTATCTCATATTTGAACTTTCCCATCGGCCAGTTTCATTCGCTTTAGTAAAATTTCACAATTAGTTAATAGACTGTATTTTCTTTTATCCTGTAGGAAGGATCGTTCCATCAATCTTTTGTTTAAATTATTCAAATCATTTTAGATGTAAATGATAGTTTTTAAATCTGTGAAAAACCATATAATGTATCTACTGTTTTCAGATGTTTCTAAAATTGGGCAAAGAGGAGATGTCAATCTGGAGGTTTGTGGAGAGTTTATTAATTGATTTTAGGTTGGAATTCATCATGAACTGACATCAATTGGATAAACATTGGAAACCTGGGAACAATGGACAGCTTTTTCGTCCTGGTACGGGACTCCTCAACAGTGTGCACTCACGATCCTGCTAGGGTTCGAACCGAGAACCTTGAGGTTATGTAGCTAGGACGTTACCACTGAGCCACTGGGTCGGAATCTAATGATCCATATTTCCTACTTCTGTCGAAGATGAAGACGGTCACTCAGCGACGACATTGGATGGGGGTCGCGCTATATTGTGGACCATTGGGTTCCGACCCAGTGGCTCAATGGTAACTTCCTAGCCACGTAACCCCAAGGTTCTCGGCTCGAGGCCTGGCGGGGTCGTGAGTGCGCACTGCTGAGGAGTCCTATATTAGGGCGAAACAGCTGTCCAGTGCTCCCAGGTTTCCAATGATCATCCAACTGATGTCAGTTCATGATGAATTCTATCCTGAAAACAGGGGATTTGTTTATCGCTTGTGCTAGTCATAAAGTTGTTGATGTGAGGCATGTAGAGAGGTGGAGACTAACTGGCTGGGATCCCCCGAAACGATAGGAATCAGTGGTTAAGAACGTTTGGTGAAATTGTTCAAAATGATGCAGATGTATTCTTCTGTTGGACATCTTCTAAAGCTGGAATATTTTGACTAATCTTCATTTCTAAATTTTCTCTCCCTCCTTATGCCTTTTTCTACTTTCAGGCTTTCAGGCTTTTTCTATCCATTTGTTCGTTGTATACTACTGTGAAGTATGGCAACTTGAACCAATGTTCAAGTCTTTACGCTGATTTTATCTGCTTGTCTGTCTTAAAGATAAAGTAGATGGAAAGATTTTTGTTTTTAGTCTTTCGGGGGAACTATGACTCATAAGTCAGATGCTCGATATTCATCTAATTTGTTATGCATTTAATGCTCCGTTCATCTGGATAGGTTCAGGTAGTTAGATAATATCTCTCCTTTTCATAACATCGATGTGGCTTAATAAAACAAATTACTCAACGTTGTTAAACTTTGTTTTTAGTTTTCATCATCTGAAGAACTTCATTTAGTAAACTGGGGCTTAATTCTGATTTTAAATTTTTCATCACTCACTGACTGTGTATATTTTCCAGTGTTTTTCATGCTTTCTTAAGTGCCGTCGATTTAATCAAAACCACTGAATGAGATCTACTTGGATCACTACACCTTCTTTCATTTTCTTGTTCACTAACCGTCACTATAAAGCTTCAATATTTTCACTAACCTTTATTTTCAAATTGTTTCTCTTCCCATACACCCCTGTCTGTTTTGGTATCAGTCTTTTTATGCCCATTTTGTTTGTTGCTTACTATTGTGAAGGGTGGCGACTTAAATAAATACACTTGCGTGCGTAGTTCTGCGCTGATTTTGTCTGTCTGTCTGCAGTCTATTATCTATAGTTGAACATGAAAAGAGAAGCCTAACAGTACTTCGTTGATTACTTAACAAAGTTCATGTCACTGGTTATGAAGCTTTTTTTTCAATGATTTTATAGTAAATTAAACAAAGCATTTTCAACAACGTTTGCCGAAGAAATAAACGGTGTGAGATATCCTTGGTTAGGCGACTAGTGTTTGCATAGAAAGCGTTTTTGATGATGAAGATGAAAGAAGGCTTAAACCGAAAAGGGATTCGAATCACCAGACTTTGTGTTACTGACACTAACTTTGTCATATGCAAGTGCAGCTATGAGCATCAGCTGCTCACCACATACTTCTTTCACTTAAATCATTGAGTTTTTATATGTGAACGAGTTGTATATAACTGTCAGTTTATTGTCATCACACGTGTTACTCAATGAAGTCTTCTTATCTCAATCGATGTCAAGCTGGATTGTAAACCGATATAACTAACTAAAAAAAGCATGACAAAATCAAAAATTGTAATAAACGTCTCTCCTGACAGAAATGTAATTACCGCATAGAAATTTCTTAAGTTCAAAATAAGTTTTATAAGTGTAAGTAATATGTTATTGATAAAGAATTACAGGATCAAGTAAGCGCAAGTTTGTAAGAAATATAGAATTAATGCAGTATGCTGGAAGCAAATAGTTAGCGAAAGTACATCATCATCGTCATCAAGATCAATATTAAATCAGGCATTACTGCACGACAGTCCAAGTTGCCACACCTCATATCAGCACATCAAGTAACTAGGGAATAAAATGAGAGATGAAGAAGGAAAGGAGAATCAGTCAAAGGAAGTAGAAGTAGAAACTAGTAAAAGAGAGAAAGGAAGAATGAGAAGATGGTGAGATTGGGTATAGCGGTTGGAATGAGGATAATGTGAGTATACATCTGCACTACTCATATCGGTTTTGAGTCACATCATGTAGAGTCTCCAACCACTATTTTGTCTTGTCCCGTGGACGATACCTGACTAGTCTACATCGGCCTATATGGGTTAAACGAACAGTCAACGACTTCATGCACTGATTCCATGTTTTAGTGTGGCTTTCTTGAGCCTTTGTCCAGCCTCAACCTACTTTGGCGCGACAGATGGTGGTTAGGTATTAGTAACACATGTCCCAACCATCTCAGTCGATGAAGGTCCACAACTTCATCAACTGTCTTACCTCTCCTGCCTAAAACTCTACATCTGACTTCTACGTTCCTCACGTGGTGACATCACGAAACATGGCCTATACTGCGAATGCAACGGTAGTCAAACACCTGAAGCCTTCTCATTTCTTCTACCTTTAGTGGTCATGTTTCAAAGCCAAACAGTAGAACAGAGCGAACTGTAGCATGGTACACTCGACCCTTAATAGATAACCAGATATCGTGGCGGCACCACTGATGGCGTAAGTTGGCAAAAGCCAACCGAGCCTTTTGTATCCGTACAGAGATTTCATCCACCACTCACCCACCGTGGCTGATCCTACTTGGCAGGCAGATGGAGTTTTTAAGGCGCTCAACCGCTTCACTCTCTTTTGTTAGTCGGAGTATCGTTGGGGACCAGTCTGGAGCAATAATTTGCACTTGAGTGACGAGAATACTCTGTATCTTGTCAGCGTCTTCACCTAATTGTACCATGTCATGTGCGTATTCTAAGTCTACCGAAAATTCTCCAGTGATCAGGTCAATCTCTATGTAGTCAGATAACAAGTGAGACCTCCATAAGAACATCTAGGATAAAATTGAATAAGATTCGAGAGAGTGGGCATCCTTGAAGGACACCACTCTACGTAGACGTAGGTTCTAACACGCAAGAAAGTTGAGACAATACAATTAGGGTCCCTCATTTCTTATTCTAATTGATTTGAAGTCCCAGTAAGGATCAATTTTTCGATGCTGTAACATCTAGTGTTGATAACTTGTCAACACAGTAGGATTTATGTCACGTTTGTGAATCATTATGCGGTTTTAGTGAGACTCAGCACTTTCACTTCAGTCTGTTTGGTACTAGTGAAAATGGCGCATCACGTATAATAATCTATTTTGTATTAACTTTCTGCTCCCTTATATGTTATTTCTTTTCTTGTCATGTTGTGGGATTTAGAATACCCTCACTGTACTTTGTTCCATTTATTATCGGTTAAGCGAACTGGACTGTATTGTTTTATTGACAAGCTTACAGATCAATATTTCATTAATTTATACTGGATGATGATTGAAGGTGAAGTGAAAATGTGGACCGCGGCCGGATTCGAACCAGTGACCAATCATCACCCAGTATAAATGCCAGTCTGCCAAACTACGGCTATCTCATATAGTCAAATGATAATTTCATTAATTCTTTCCTCTTAATTTTTAGCATCATTGTCGACATTGTGGAAAAGTTGTTTGTGATAAGTGTTCTACTTACCGGTGGATATTACCTTATCAAGGTTCATCACGTGTACGTGTCTGTTCACTATGTCATGCTGACTTGTTAATTGAAAAAACTGGCTCATCTTGTAGTAATGAACAACGGCAGCATCAGCATCATCAACAGTCTGATAATACCCAAGATGGCAAGAATTCACCTGTCCATACTAACACTACTATTGTATCGAACAATAAAGCAAATCCAATCAGCGAAGCACATGTAAATCCTATTATTTTAGCACCAAGTAAGTGGTATTGGGTATAACCATAAGGTTAACCTTACTGAAATTATATCCATCTTGCATGTCTATGGAGCTGTAGCTCATTGATTTAAGGAGATGACTTTTAACCAATGGATCGTGGATTCAAGCTCTACTCCACCTAAGTAGGTGTAGGCAACCAGGTAGTATCATTAACCCTCACAAAATATGTCGGGCTCATTGGCTACTGCACGAATATGCGCTCAAGCCTACTGAGTGCACTTCAATTTCGACTTTTTTGGAGTGGCTTTAAAGGTTACCCTAGCAGCTGCTTAAATAACCAATCAGGTTTAGGTATTCCGCCTGGGAGAGCGGTTTTTCAATAGGGTGGCTTTTAAAGTCGCCTTTTTTGTGTGTATGTTAGTGTTTGTTATAATACACTGTTGCGTGTCATCATCGTCATCAAGATCAACATCAAATCAGGCATTACTGCACGACAGTCCAAGTTGCCACACCTCATATCAGCACATCAAGTAACTAGGGAATAAAATGGGAGATGAAGAAGGAAAGGAAAATCAGTCAAAGGAAGTAGAAGTAGAAACTAGTAAAAGAGAGAAAGGAAGAATGAGAGGATGGTGAGATTGGGTATAGCGGTTGGAATGAGGATAATGTGAGTATACATCTGTGCTACTCATATCGGTTTTGAGTCACATCATGTAGAGTCTCCAACCACTATTTTCTCTTGTCCGGTGGACGATACCTGACTAGTCTACATCGGCCTATATGGGTTAAACGAACAGTCAACGACTTCATGCACTGATTCCATGTTTTAGTGTGGCTTTCTTGAACCTTTATCCATTCTGTACCTACTTTGGCCAGCATTGTATGTTTTGAATGTAAATACTTTTGTAGTTTTTCGATCTTTGCACTATTTCATGTAGTTGGTGTAAATTCTCTTATCTCTATCTACTTCTAATTCAGCTTTTCTTGGCAATGTAAATACACTGAATGATGAATTAAATACTGAAAGTGATACAGAATCGGATACAAATGATGTGAGTTCAAGGGTGAACATGTAACGTTTTATGTGTATGCATAAGCGCATTTGTATATTCATTCACACTCATGATGTGTTGTTTTTTGGAAAGGTTATTTTTAAATAGGTTGATATTTAAACAGTAAGTGTTTATGTATATGAAATATGATCAAGATTTTTGACGGGACAGTATCAGAAATATCAGCTACCTAG
This sequence comes from Heterobilharzia americana, assembly GCA_944470555.2. Classification (NCBI taxonomy): domain Eukaryota; kingdom Metazoa; phylum Platyhelminthes; class Trematoda; order Strigeidida; family Schistosomatidae; genus Heterobilharzia; species Heterobilharzia americana. The sequence goes on along the minus strand of OX104130.1, from coordinate 77,493,531 downwards.
CTGAAAAGTCTGCATTATTAAGTGACTAGGGGTCGAGGATGGGTGAGCGTTGGGGACTGACAGGGAGCGATGGCCCTAAGTTTCATGCTTACTGGCCCTCTCTCTCAGGGCGTGTCTGGCGTCTTAGATACTTGAAACCCAACCCATGTCAACCAGTACTGTAGCCAGAGACGTTGCCATTGAACCATTTGGGCCACGACTAATCTTCTGTAGGACCTGATTGTAAGTGGTGGTTTGTCACTGGATAGTAACTAGGAGTGTACTCAACAACCTTGTGTAGTAACAGATGAGCGATACCTGTCGTGTGAAGTCTACTGATACTGCCTAAACTTCGGTAGGTGAAGAGACATTCGAACCTGTGTCCTACTAGTTGATAGTCGTTTTCCTAAACCAGTGAACCACACTTCCACTGTAGTACTGTATCTTGTATTAAATAAACTAGTGTAATATGGAATTATACTCTACCACAGTGCCTACTGTAGCTAATTATATAGTTTCCAGTCATAAGTGCTCACCGAATTCTATTGATCACACTTACATAAATCTTGCTGTTCAAAATTTGGTAATTCTAATTTTCCAAGATTTTTCAGGAAAATAAACCAAGTACCGCTACCGAGATTTTCACTTCACCTTCAATCCTTATCCATTATCCAAAATTTACATATATATCACACGTAGATAAGGTCAAAAATGTCCTTGGTCTTTTTTTGTCCAATGATGTTCGCATAATGAGAGATTTTAAACTGGTACTGACTGACTGACAAAGTCAACGTAGAACCTTGCACTTAGGTGCATTGACTGAAGTTGCCACACACTTCACAGTAGTACACAAAAAACAGGTGGATTGAAAAGGAGTGATATCAAAGTGGACGAAGTGATCTAAGAATAAACAATCTGAAAATAACGTCTATGGCGATTATTTAGGCTTCATAAGATGTGAATACATCTGCGCTATTGTGGCTGATTTTCAGACATGTCACTAAGAGTCCTCAACCAATGATTCCTTTCATCTCGAGGACCCTAAACAGGCAGTGTACTCCTCCCCACACGACTCAGAGCAACAGTAACAAACTTCATCAATTAATCGAACTTCCCCCAGCATGGCACGTTGAGTTAGGTGATAGCTCGGCATGCGCAGCATGTGTCTAAGCCATCTCAGCCGATGAAGGCTGGCAACACTGCTCACTCTATGATTCCACTAAATACGCAGAGATATATGATCAAACACTTGCAGCAGCTTCATGTTTTCTACCTTTGACAGCTATGTCTCACAGCCGTATAACACGACAAAACGGACTGGTTATCAGTCATTCAGTGTGAAATTCTGTGTATCTTGTTATTTGATGCGTCATTATTCCGATCCTGCGTCACTGAAAATATGCCACAGAAAAGGTCACAGATGACTTTGTATCATTATTATTATATTATTTATTTGTCCGTCGGGTTCCTAATAAAACATAGGGCTTCAGTAGCACGTCTCCATTCCACTCTGTTCTCTGAAATCTTTTCAACCTGGCTCCACGACAGCCCACAAGCTCTCATTTCTTCCTCACAAGATCTCCTCTATGTCACCCTCACCTCGGACACTCAACTCGTCGCTTCCCATCTGGGTTCCACTCGAGTGTCTGGCCTGACGCATGATGTCTACAGTCGGTCTTCTCAGTGTATGCCCAATCCATCTTCACTTCCTTCCAGTGCATATTTGTTGGGCGATAGATTCCTGGTTGGTTTGTTGCCAGAGTGAGTTGCTTGTTGCTGATTCTTTCTGGCCATCTGATCTTCAGTAACGAGCCATCGTAGGCAGTTGTTGATGAATATCTGTACTTTATTGGAAATCCCTTTGGTAACGCGCCAAGTCTCTGGACCGTGCAGAAGCACTGACTTGACTGAAGTTGGTGTAGAAAATCCGGATCTTGTTCACGCTTTTTGCTGAGTGGAGTGCAGAAGATCTCCACACTGGTTTCAGGTTAATGAAGGCCTGTCTTGCTGTGTCTCCGATCCTGACTTTGATATCCTCGTCAGTGGTGCCTGTAGTTGAAACAGTGCTGCCTAGATAGGTGAAGGAGGCTACTTTCTTTAAGTTTCTTCCGTTGATGGTGATTGGAGCTTTCTGTTGTTGATGTTGGTGTTGTTGGTTGGACATCTTCATCACCTGTCTTCTCTATATTCACTTGAAGTCCCGTCTTCACTGCCTCACCTCTTCTGTCAACTTGTTAGTTTTTACCTGTACATCTTCAAGTTTGTGCGACATCAGACACAAGTCGTCGTTGGCGAAATCCAAATCTTCTAGGTTCTTTTCCCCGGTCCAACCAGGGTATCCCCCTCTTCTCACTCCTCACTGTTTGTTGTATGATCCAGTTCAGTCAACCACAATCAGGAATATCATGCGTGATAGTAGGCAGCCTTGTTTTACTCCTGTCTTCACTTCAAAAGCATCACTGAGCTTCCCATTATGAATCACTTGGCATGTGGCGTCTTCATATAGTTGTTGAATGAGGCTGATAAAGCTTTGCGGTATTCCGTAGTGTTGAAGCAACTGCCAAATTACTTCTCGGTCGACGTTGTCAAAGGCCTTTTCAAAGTCGATGAAGTTGAGGTAGAGAGCTGACTGCCATTCTGTACTCTGTTCTATGATGATGCGAAGTGGCGCGTTGGAATTTGGTCTGCACATGATTTGTACTTCCTGAAGGCAGCCAGCCTGTTCGGTTCGTAGTTTTGAATCCAGTGCATCTTTTAGTCTCTCCAAGATGATGCGGCTTAATATTTTGCTTGGGCTGGACAGGAGAGTGATTCCTCGCCAGTCCTTGCGAACACTGAGGTCTCCCTTCTTCGGGAGCTTGACAAGGTAACTCTTCTTCCAATCGCCAGGTACCTTCCCTTCCTTCCAGACCTTCTGCAATAGTGGTGTAAACATGTCTGCTGTTGTCTCTGCGTCTGTTTTCAGTGCTTCTGGCGGGACTTTGTAGTCACTACATAATTACATATGCATTACAGTAGGGTATATACGATGGGGAAAGTTGTTTTCATCACAGATTTTCATCAGTTGGAGAAGCATAGGGAGACCTGGGACCACTAGGCGGTTGTTCTGTTTTATTTTGGGACTTTTCATCAATACGCGCCTGTGACGCCGCAAGGCATCAAGTCCAGGACCATCATGTTTCACAGTGTGAGTGTTGGCATTCGCTACTGGGCTGGGATTCAGTTATTCACTGACTCCTATTTCTTTCGATTCATGATATATCACAACCATCATTCCTGTCGATGTATCAGGATGAATTGATACTAAAAGATTCTTTTCAATTTAATCTAGGGGTTTGTGTGGATTTACTGATTTCAAGTTGGTATTCATCATGAACTGACATCAGTCGTAGAAATTTGGGAAAAGTGGACAGTCGTTTCGTCCTAGTGTAGGACGACTCAGCAGAGGGTACCCAGATTCGTGGCCAATACGTTACCATTGAGTCACTGGGTCCGGGATCCAATCGTCCACATCTCCTACTTCTGTCAGTCCACGATATAGCGTGGCCTACATCCAATATCGTCTTTGGGTAACTGTCCTCATGTTCGATTTAGCTGACTCCACTGGTCACGACATCTCATCGGTGTTTCGGGAATCACCTGTCGAGGCTAGTTACCAATAAGCGCTGGATTAATTCTATCTGGAGGTTTGTGGAGGTTTATTAATTGATTTTAGTTTGGAATTCATCATTGACTGGCATCAGTTGGAGGAACATTGAAAACCTGAGATCACTGGGCAGTGGTCCGCACCCACTACCCTGTCCCACCGGGGATCGAATCCAGGACCTTCAAGTTCCATGGGCAGCATATTGCCATTGAGCCACTGGGTCGCAATCCAGTCGTCCATATTTCCAACTTCTGTCAGTTCACGATGTAGCGCCACCGTCACCTAATGTCATTGTTGAGTATTTGTCCTCACGGCCACCAGGTTTGCCCCACTGGTCATGACTTCTTATTTAAACTTTGGGAATCACCTCTCGAAGCTAGTCATCAATGAGCATTTTATTGTCAGAATAACGCAGAAGTCAATAGTAGTAATAATAGTGATGATAATAATGGTACACCAAGTCGATCTTATTGTGTTCTTGTTGATACAAAGATAATGAAGATTATTAAACTGGCAATCAGAAAGTAAGTGCAAGAATCATCCTTCGTGAAAATGAAATGATATCCACTTAACAACCACCTACATGTTCGTGCAGTAAGCAATGAAGTACATATATTGCATAGGGGTTAATGATACTACCTGGTTGCCCAAACTTCGACAGGTGTAGCTGGGTTCGAACTCACGATTCATCGAAATTCATTCTAAACTATATCAAACTAATATCAGTATTAGTTACCAAGATACAGTTAACTGTACTTTGTCTCGTTTGTTGAAACTATTTGCATTCGCTAACATATGTGTCTATGTTTTGTATGTTCTTGTTACTTTAAAATTAAGATTTACTTAGTTGTAAATTAATTACTGTAAGTTGTAGCAGCAATCTAATGAATACTCAAAAGTTAATCTAAGCTGCGTAAGAAATTGTAGTCTGTCTGTCTATGTTTTTACCCACGTTTGGAATCAATAGTTGAAGAGCTGATGACATTGCATGAAACGGGAACACTATGGAACAGATGTATTCACTTTTCTTATATTTAGCGTATTTATTTTAACATACTTCCTCTTCTCTCTATTTTTACTCAGTTTTCTGCAGCAAAGTGTAGAAACTCGAACTGCTGCGCTTCTGTACTGGGTCCTATTGGACTATCCATGAAACGATGAGTATACTGTGCTGCAGTTCGTTCTGGCCAGTTGTACGGCTGTGAGACAGCCGTTAAAAGGGGAAGACACGAAACGATTACAGGTACCTGATCACAGATTTCGTCGTAGCATTGCTTGTGTTTGGGGAAATCATACAATGAGCAATGCTGAGGTCAGGTAAAAGGTACTAAACAAGATAGGCAAGTCAACTGATAAAGTGAGCCTTCATCAACTGAGATGGCTTGAACGTGTACTGCGCATACCGAGCCACCGCCTATCCCTACTTACCACGCCTAGGGAAGCTGGATTAGGTTATAAGAGGGCTCAGGGTTACCAAAACAAGATGCAACACCAGTCGATGAAGTCTCTGACGTTTTGTCTTAGTCTTGTGGGGAGGCGTAGACTACTTGGCTAGAGTCTTCGAGATGAAAGGACTCATTGGTTGAGGATTTTTGGTGACATGGGTGTAAGTTGCTTATAATGGCGCTGATATATTCAATCTGTGACGTCTTCTTAAGCTTGAATATTCACACTAACTTTTATCTTCAGATTGTTTATCCTGTCACACTACTTTTTCTTTCTTGATATCACTATTTTTCTACCTACCTGTTGTTTGTGTACTACTGTGAAGTGTAGAAACTTGATTCGATGCACCTATGTGCCAGGTTCTACGCTGTCTCTTTCCTACATGGTTTCATTTATGCTCATCGTAGGACCAATTGTCAACCTGTATCAACTAACGTTTTCAAGGTACTCATCATGTTTAGTGAGCTGTCACACTTATTCTGAAGTAATAAGTTGTTAACTGATGGATCTGTGACTATAAGACATAACTGTAGTTACTCAATTTCGCTAACTATTGATCTTTGATACGTAAGAATGGTGATGTGGCTAAAAGTCGGTTACAGTTACATTGGTAAGTTTAATTCGTTTCTTATTACTTATACCAGACACTATTGCTTTATACCCAATTGTTTTTCACTTTCCTCGATTTATACTCGTAGTTTTGTTGAGCTTCTGTCATCGTTTTAATAGACGCGTTGAACAAATGCTGCAGTTTCATCCGTACTCCACCCCAAACGTCATGTTATTTCAGTCACTTTGGTCTTAAGCCTAATGCAGTTGGGTATAGGCAAATGATAATTTGATTTAATTTACATATTGGGCGGGGGGGGGATATTGAACTGTAGTCAAAATAACAATTTGTTCTTGAAAAATGACTGATGTAGGAAGTTGCATTCTGAGAAGTAAAAAGAACACCAAGGTTACAAATGTTACGTCATATTTTGTACACAGATATTAAGGATACGATATCTCATTATCATTCCAAGCAGCTGTTATTAAAGCTGTAGCTGTTTAGTTTAGGCAGTTGACTTTCAGCTATTGGATCATGGGTTTGAACTCACTACGCCTTCCAGATAGTCTTATCACTTTTCATATAATTGGCGTAGGTCATTGTCTGATACACAAACATGCACATAATTGCTAAGGTGCCATAGAAACGTAATTCCAATTGTCAGCAATAGTGTCATCTGAACCATTTTTAGGGAAGAAATAAAATTTTCTTCACAATCCTTATATCATTCTATCCTAATTAATACGACCTTAAACATTGGTGTAAATATTTCCTGTTACTGAATTTGAAATTTTGAGTAAACGTTGAAATAAGTATGATGTTAGCATACTAACATTCTCAATGAGTTAACTGAATCTTTCCACCTTTTTGTTTTAATTGGTGCAGTTTTGTATGCTTGATGGTCAAACAATACTAAGTACTGTTTCGTAAGTTCTATAAACTATCAATCCCCGTTGAATCCAAGTAATTCACAGTAATTGGTTAATCTACAGAAAAGTAGCTTGTTTTTTTTTAGTAGCTCTTTGAGTAATAAACACCTACATGTAAGTTGGGCTGTCCGGTTCTGTTTATGCACGTGATCAATTGTACCAATATGTGTTTAGGGTGTTTTTCTCAAAACCTCTGCTTTTAGTTGACCTACAAATATCCTGCCTTTGTACTTCATTTGAAGTGTGCAACTAAACTTCTTTCGAAATATCATTATTTTTCAGGTTAGAATTAATCGAATTCTAATTATTCTCATTTTTGACTATTTGAAAAATTTCCTCAACAGACACTCAATTTCTAAATTAATCTATACATGCTCATCAATTGTAAATAGTCCACTTAGAAGTCAATTCGGTAAAAGCTTATAGAGATACATTTAAATTATTGCTCTGATCATCATTCGAAGTACAGGATAAACGTGTTCCTTTTTATCTTCTTTTAGTTTACCCTGGTTTGTTTTTTGTTTTGTTTTACAATTCGTTGACCAATTCTGAATGATTGCATGCGTATCTAGTCTTTTCTGGATCATATCATTAAATGTTACCATAATTAAGAGAAATCGCTATAACAGTAATTAGCTGAATTCAACTTCTTGTTAACATCCACTTGACCAGTAAACCAGCTTCTTTCCGGATATAAACCACTACTTTCACAGTCGTCTAGATTCTCACTTTCTTTTGTACCTAAAACAGTCAAAATGTCATATTCGAGATAAATCATATACAAGTTGGATTCTTTGAAATTTCTGCTGTGCTACTAATTGTTCTTCGATGAGATCTAACTTGCTTAAATGATCAGTTTTATTCAAATTATAATGAAATCCCTTTACGAAAAGCCAATAAAAAGATGTAATTAGTATGAATTGTGTAGTCTGTTTGCGCAACTCATTCCGAACAATATGATCCACTCATTTCCTAGTTATAGGTATTTAAAGAGATAAGGGGTGATCTTGGTTGTATTGTGTTCTCTGAGCTGGGTTGTTTAATCGTGAAGCTTTCATTGTCTCGCTAGACGACATCATCAACATTAACTTCAGTATGAAGTGAGCTGTCAATATCTCTCCGTCAGTGATTTAGTGGCTTCCTCTGACGATGTGGTCTGTGATTGGTTGTTCCCTTCGATTGTTGTGTCATTGATTGTATAGAATTTCCTGTTGGCTGGCTGTTCCTCTGCTTCACCTCTCACCTTTCTGTTGTTTATCATCTTTCTTATTGGTTGATAGATTGGGTCTATGTCTATACATCTATTGATTGCTGACTGCTTGACCTGAATGCCAAGCCTCTAGGAATTCTCTGACATTCTTTGTGTTTCCTCTCTCCCTCCAAAATTTCTACATTGTCGAAACTGAATTCATATCCATAATTATCCACGTGCATTGAAATGAATGATGAAATTTCGTGACGTTTAGTAGCCAATTGATGCTCATGTAGACGAAGGTGAAGAGGGTGACCACTTTGTCCAATATAGTGTTGACTGCAGTTATTGCAGTTGATTTCGTAAATGATATTCGGTTTGTCTTCTTTGATTGTTGCATCCTTTGGTGTGCATAATAGTGTTTGGAGGTAATTTGTTGGTTTATGAGGCGCCACACTAATTCCAAGTGGTCTTAGCAATGTTGTCGTGATTTCTGATATATTCTTTATGTATGGTAGGACGATGCGTTTGTTGATTTCTGTGGATGACTTTGTAGTTGTTGATGCACGGGATAGGCATCTTCTGATAAGGTTTTGTGGGTAGCCATTCTTCTTAAGGATGGACATGAAGTAATTTTCTTCGTTTCTCCATGAAGTTGTTGTACTGCAGTGTGTTCTTGCTCTTTTGAATAGAGTCTGCACGCAACTGATTTTGTGTGTTGTTGGATTGTTGCTATTGTAGTTGAGGATTTTGGTGAGTGAGTATTGGCTTCCTATAGACTTGGTTTACTAGCTTTCTGACATTTGTCCTACTGACTAAAACATCCAGCAATGGTAGTTGATTGTTTGACTCTTCCTTCATTGTGAATTTGATGTCATTGAAAACGTTGTTGATCAAACTGTGGGTGTTTTCTATATTATCCTTTTTAATGATGACAAAAGTGTCGTCCACATAGCGATAAGGGGTGAGAATATGAAAAGAGGTCTAGTAGGAAGGCTAAATTAAAGGCCGAAATAACACTGAAAATCAATTACAAGAAGCTAATAGTATTTCAAGTATGGTCTCAGAATTGAATTCATCGAACGAGGTTTTATATGATAATGAATTGCTTTTGAACCCACAAAAGTGATTCAAACCTCCTTAGAGCTGGGGTTTCAACAGATCTAATGATCTGTTCCCAACACATTCTGTAGATAGGTCTAAAGGACGTGGGAACATCAATCCTGTGGCCTACTTCTACGATATGTTTCATAATTGAAGAACTTGGGCATCTTTCAACGTTTATAGGTTCAGATGATTCCGTTCGCTTTTCAAGCTACTTTGAAATGTGCTCCGAGGCCCTTATTAGATGAATTTCTAATTACTTCCTGTAAATTTTCTTACCACACGTACAGTTGAGTTGGTAAATGCGATGGAATGTGACATTATTCACATGCTGTATGAGTTTCAGAGAATGTAGAGGCTTGGTGGTTTCTATTAATCTTACTCTAACTGTATAGTATGTCTTTTGTTCGAAATGTCTTGCGTAAATACATTGCACAATGTAGACAAATTACATCTTAGTGTTTTGTCGTGACGCATTTGAAGTTAAGACAAGAGTAATACAAGGCTGCCTACTATCACCAATGATCTTCCTTATTGTGATGGACTGGATCATGCAGCAAACTGTGAGGAGCGAGAAGATGGGCATACGCTGTTTGACCGGTGAAAAGAGCCTAGGAGATTTGGATTTCGCCGTTGACTTGCGTCTAATGTCGCAGAAACTTGAAGATCTACAGGTGAAAACTAACAAGTTGACAGAAGAGGCGAGGTAGCGAAAGCGGGACTTCAAGTAAATGTATAGAAGAAGGAGGTAATGAAAATAATCAACCAACACCAATATCAACAACAAGCACCAATCACCATCAACGAGAGAAACCTAAAGGAAGTTGTCTCTTTCACCTACCTAGGGAGCATCGTCTCAACTACAGGTGGCACAGACAAGGATATCAAAACCAGGATGAGAAAAGCAAGACAAGCTTTCAATAGTTTGAAATCAGCTTGGAGATCTACAACACTTGGTGCGTCACGAAAAGCACTTCCAACAAACTACAGACATTCATCAACAGCTGCCGCCTACGCTCACTCGATACTGAAGATGAGATGAGAAGGCGAGAAAGAATAAGCAATATAGAACTCTGAGAACGAACCAACCAAGAACCTATCACCCAACAAATATGCAGAAGAAAGTGGAAATTGATTGGGCATACACTGAAAAGACCGACTGAGGACATCACGCACCAGGCCCTCGAGTGGAATCCTAAAGGGAAACGATGAGTTGGGCGTCGGAGGTGAGGGTGACATAGAGGAGATCATGTGAGGAAGAAATGAAAGCTTGTGGTCAGTGTTGGAGCGAGGTTCAAAAGACTGCAGATAACAGAGTGGAATGGAGATGTGCTACTGAAGCCCTATATTCCATTAGGAACCCAAGGGAAATAAAGGTGTTTTGTCGAAGTTTGTAAACGGAATCAATCATTTTAAAGTTTATAAGTCCTTATTATATTGATTGTCCAGCTAATCATGCCTATTTCGCATACTTTAAAAGTTTTTTTTTCATATGTGTTATTTATTTTTAGGAGGAAAAAATAGACAGATTGGTACACTGAGTGGGATATATTCCAATCACTTGTGAATTGGATTTACTTGAGGCTAGAACATATGCTTTATACAGAAATATTGAAATATGACCATTTTTAAAAAAAATCCTCTTTATTTTCAACAGTTTAATTGATTTCTGTTGTATTAACAAGAATATTTGGGAAATGGGCGGCTACTACATATAAGCTTTTGTCTTCTCAATTCGTTCATCATCGTCTTCCATAAAACTTGTTACGCCTATGATATGTATGCGGGTATATACCTCTTTTTCAACCTCTTCGATCTGATTATTTTCACTGAATCTTTTAATATGTATATGTGAATTACTTTTTTTTGTAATATTTGTGTATATTTTTTTCAACGTTTTTCTTTTTTATTTCGACTTATTTGATCTAATAATGTTTCTGTACTTTTTTTTATGTGGTTTCAATGGTATATTTGCTGATAAAATGATCTCAGTTAATTTTTTTGTTTGTTTTAAAACTGAAGTTTTTTGAAGGAAGATCTTATCATTACACACACACACTCTCCATTTTATCTGTTTCCTCGAAAATTACTTCCTATATATATTTTGTTATTTGTTCTAATATACTACGCCGGGATTACATAAGTAAAAATACATCCTATATAGTGAATCATACTAACTTGGTACCCAAGTTTTTCAAACCATCCAGTCCATTGTTAGTCAGGATACCTTCAATTACTTCCTACTTAGATAAGATATCTTCTTTTTGGAAACAATGGTCTTATATTGATTATATGACTTGTAAATCTCCATCATTGATTGGATCAACTTGATCAGCTACGATTGGTTCTTGTGTAGATGCCTCGGTATTTTCGGTATTCTCAGTTTCGATATTAGTGATGCATAGTGGTTACTACTGGAATCCAAGATGTTCTGTAATTCCTACTGGGCTTTAAACTAAGGACTAATCACTTCAGATGTCAGAACGTTATCCACTGAATCACACCAGCCACTGTTTGCAATGGGTATAGTTTGATTTTCTCTATGAATCTGTGTCGTTGATTGAGTCAAATTGGTCGGCCAGTATTGGCATATGGGTTCTTGCGTTTGCGGAAGCCTTGATATTGTCGGTATTTTCAGTTTTGTTTCTTAATACTGTTCTTATGTTGTGTTAGGATCCTATTGAATTTTTATATACTGAGTCTCTATACTTGATAAATTATTGTTGTTATTTCTGAGTTGAATATAGTTTAAAAAGTGTTATAACATGGAGTTTAATGATTGTAATCACCAGGTAGCCGGAAACTGTGGTGTAATATGACGGAAAGTTATGTTCCAAAAGGTTTTTTAGTCGTTGGGTTCCATTAGTTAACGGTAAACATTTTATAGATAGTTGTACAGACGCCGTGAAATGTAATAATTTAACCGTTGAATGTAAGTCATGAAGAAAGATTGACATTTGAACAAAGTGCTGCCTTTTTTGAAATAATCCTTCTCATATCTTATCACCTAGATCATTCCACCAAAACATATGAACTAGCACTTTGTATTCAGGGGAAGTTTGCTGATTTTGAGGAATTGTGTATTATTATTATTATTAGTCCCTTGGGTTCCTAATGGAACATAGGGTCTTCAGTAGCACGTCTCCAATGCGTCCTGTCCTCTGAAATCTTTTGAACCTCGCTCCACGACAGCCCAGAAGCTCTCATTTCCTCCTCGTACGATCTCCAGTTGTGTATTATGGCATTTACTAATCCCACAGTTTTAGGTTTGAAATCTTAACAGACCGATTATTCTTCCTATTTCCTGATATTTTGTTCCAAGAGTTGTCGCATTGTATAAACAAAGTGATTCGGATAGCTGGGGATGTAATAGGATAAGTGTTCTTGAACACTTATCGCATAAAAAGTACAGTTCCACTTGAAAAATGTCTTGGAAAATACTTCCATGTATGTCCTCGTATTTTTGGATTCTCTATCGAAGTCAAGAACTTTTATAGAGAAGGTATGAAAAAGTTGAAGTGTAGTATCACAGACCCATAGTTAGTCTATTACATATTATTGAATTCACCGGCAAGTTATCATACTTATTTACTTTATTCACCCTAACGAATGACTAATTCATGTAGACTACTAGGAGACAGCGCCTAGCATTTTGTGTAAAATATCTTGCTAGTTGAATTACCTCATATCAGACTACTGTTCTCTTCAATATTTAAAAGAAAATGTCATAATTAAGGTTTTATTTCGCAGTATAACAAAATTTTAAGTCATTTCTCTTTCGAAAGCTGGAAAAGATCGGAATCCACTCAGCAACCATGGGCACACTCTTGCAGTTGATACTGATCCACATATATTCTATCGGGGCTACCTAGCTGCGCATATCTCGGTAAGTATGGCGGAGTATGAACCTGCAACCCTTTGTCTAAAGCAATAAGTCACAGTATTTGGAAACAATTAATTTCTGTCCGTCAATCGTTTCTCATTAACTTCGACCAAAACATCACAGCTGACTCAGGAGTTTTGAAAAGAATAAAGGGTAATCGGTAGTTAACTAAGGTATGAAATTGAATACAAGGCATATTTGTTTGAATTTTTTAAATTCTATTTCAAATACGATTAGTCCATGTATGTAGCAGTAGTGAAGACTGATTACTATTATTACACATGAGTGCTGAAAAATCATATCTGCATATCTCACTAGTAGTTGCAATCTGGTAGAACGTGTTGACCGCTTCACTTATTTGGGAAGTTGGATCCATCCTGGTGAGTCAGAGACGGACAAAATCTCGCCTGACTTTTGTAATCCTATGCCATTTATGGCACTGCCATGATATTCAGTCTCATTGAGGACCGAATGTGCTGCTCTTCAGTTCGCTTAGTTCTACTATATGACTGTGAAACAGGCAATAGAAGAAGGGGACGTGAGATGACTTCACATGTTCAACCACCGTTGCCTTCTAAGTTTAGACCTTGTGTCGTTATGTCGACGTCAGACGCAGTTTTCGGTAGAAGAGGAACTTAGGTTCATGGGGTTGTTAGCCGTCATCGACTGAGGTGGCTGGGATATGCTATGCATGCCTATTCATCGTTCACCTCGTCGGTCTTTGGCGTCATTTGCTCAGTGATTGAAGTTGTAACTCGCTGAATTTAGTACTCAGACTTCAAGATCATGGTCCTGTGTTCGAGTCCCGCCCCATCTACTTCAATTTGGGTAACTTAGTAGTATCATAAGCCCTAAAATATTTAGTTTGGCTTCCACACTTGTACATAAACGTGTACCAAGTAGATAAGAGTTACAATATTTATTGGCACCCATGATGTGTTTTAAAATAAGAAATCTGCTTACTGATCAATATGACTTCGTGTTATATATCCTGTTGAATGAACAGTAATTCGGTTGAATATAGGTGTAAAACTTGGGCACAGTGATAGAATTTAATATGGAACAGTTATCCGGTTTGTGTAATCCAATCAGCGGAGTTTACGGCGAAATCGGAAGCATATCTGAGTTATGCAACATTTGATAAGAAGTTTCCATGAAACTGTCAGTAATCCGTTCTCAGAAAATGAAATGATATGTAATAATTGGTGTTACGTAATAGGCATTTCAGCACAAAAACGGATCTGTACTCAATAATACTTGTAATGCAATAAATGTGTATAGTTAAGTCGTCTTGTAAACAAGTATTCAAGTTTATACAATTTTGTTTGCGATGTCTATTTATAACTCGATTCATCTACATTATTCGACGTATAACGCATTCTTAACTCCATAAATGTGTTTGTCTATCGTCAGCTAATACTACTGTATATTAGGACCCATTTCATTATGTAATTATTCATACCATTTGCATTTCCTCAGTGTTTATCTACGCACCTACAAGTTCAGTACCCTTAGTTCACCTTGTATTAATTTAGTAAAGTTATAAAAGTTTTCCTGACTAAATAATCGTTCCTTTTGACTTCCAAATAGTATTCACCCAGGCAAGTTTAAATAATCAAATGACTATCTGATATTTCTTTAGCACTGAGAGATCATAGTTTTTCAGTAAGACTAACGATCGGTGTTGTTGGTTCACCTACCAGAAAGATGTTTGTGTTGACTAAAATCTAATCAGCAAGCTTTGTACGTTTGTAAAACCTAATATTTACAGCTTCCTTGCTTCGATCGGTAACTATTCTGTTGTGTTTATGTTCTTTTACTGTTTTCTTCGTAGTGTTTTATTTCTTAATAGTGAGAAAGAACTGTTTTTTATTTATAAATAACCTCTTTTTTGTCTGTTAAGAAGCTTATGGCATACTGTGGCTGATAACTCTATGGACTCATATAGCCTGTCAATAATTCACACTTCTGGAGGATTTATTCTTTCCTAAACCCATTCAGCCATAGTCTAACAGTCGGATTTTTTCGCATGTTTCAGCTGAAATATGCTGAAACATATAAATAAGGACGACTAATTGACTTCAGTATTCTTCACTCTTGAAACATATTTCTAGCCTGTATAGTGTTGTGCACACTGAAGTGAATTAATTTGTAGCGAGTAATTGAGTACCTTGGAAAATACAATACATTTCTAACGATCTGTCCCGGCACTTACTCGTCATGCATCTTCCTGACTGGAGGATCCGTCGATCTATGCAAGTACAGGTCACAGATCAAATTCCGAAATGGCTGCAACAACAAATGTAATCAGTTGATCCCAATGACCTGCTCAATAGTTGTCTAAACCTACACTTACCATTGGAACGGGTCACAAGGTTGATTTGTATGCATCTTCTCAACTAACTTGCAAAAATGGTTCAAGAAATGTAATTAGGTTTCTTGAAGCCCTAGGGAATTCCGACCTCTTTCATGCATTCAAAAACGATCTATTGTTACATTAGACGTCTCTTGATTATCCAGCTATATTATGGAGGGTGATTAATGTAATGTATTCTCTAATGCGAAATTATTATATAATTTAAGTAAACAGATAATAGTCCTTGGGAAACAGTCAATGAGTATAAGTACCAAAATTGAATTTAAGGTGAAAATAGAGTACTTTAAGGCTTAACGGGATGAAAAAATCTTAGCAAAGATAGTTAACTAATCAAAAAATGTATCTGTACTTAACAATTTCATAAAATTACGCTACTAGATTGCAATTAAGATTGGTTCTATCTGTCTAGACAACATAAGTTTTATTCTTGCTGATACCCATCAGTAGATCGCTTCTCAAGGCTTTGAGAAGACTGATGTCTCTTTAAAAATGCGAATACGCTTTACTCATTACAATAGTAAGAATCATTTCCTTCAGTCTATTTAGACCATGACTATTCCACTGTAAAAGTGAACTATCGCAATGAATCACTTTTTTTTGATGACAGTCAATGTAACTCCGCATTTTTACTTTCTGATTAAAGTCGATCTGTTAGGTAACCGATGAAGATAGTGAGCTAACTGATTGACACATGACTGATAGACTTTGATTATTAATTGGGAGCTGACTGTTACAATGATTATAGTGGTTTTGTCAATTCGTTACGTTTTAAACGTTTGCTGACAGAAACGGGAATAAGAATGAATCAGCTAATCGATCTGAAAAACTGACGATAAAGACATTGTATATCCAAGCACTGTTTTGTTAGTTTTCTCAGCGTTCTACATAAAAATATTACCAAAAATTCCATAAAATTAGAAAATTGGTTAGCGAAGCAGTTTTTCAAAGATTTCAAACAAAATGTCCCAATTAAAAATTGAAATAAGCAAGCCAAATAGTTGCTGCAGACTAATATTTATCAGTGATGATTGGAGATTAAGTGAAAGTCTGTGACCTAGGCAGGATTTGACTCAGCATTCTCTGGACTAGTGGTCTACGAGACTAAGCTGTAGACTAGTTCTTAGTCTCAGTTCAATCACCAACAGTTTCACTCAACTTCCTTGGGGATTCGTGATGCGTTACTGTCAGTTCATCGTTTAGACACTAACTGTTCAGCCAAGACTTCTCATCCCAATGCAGACCGAGATGAATTAGAGAGAAAGAACATTATATTGGTCTCTAGTTTGACTGCGTTCGAGATAGCTTTGGTCTGAAAGGCTAGCATTATTGGTAATGAATGATAATTGAAGGTAAAATGAAAATCCGGGTCGCTGTGGACTGATAATATTTATTATTTTTGTCTCAAGTTATCCTGAAGGCTACAAAGATCCCAATACAAACTTCAGATCAAACACCGAGAAATTGTTCTAACAAATTTTAACTGAACTGCATATTACTGATAGATAGTGGGTAGCAGTGGAGTTCAGAATGCGCATTTTTCATATTTGGGCCTTTTCAACCTGATGTACTTGTTTCCCAGAAAGCAGAGTTGTTCAGTCTAGGACTTAAACTCTGGACCAATTACAAGCAACAAGCACGTCCTGGATTCTACTACTTGCTATCCATCATCAATATATAGTTCAGATACAAGCAGTATCGAGGCATCCGCACAGGAGTCCATTTACCAGTAGCGACGGATCAATTCGTTCCACCCAATGATGGAATAATACAAACAGCAACACTAAGTTTCAATTAAAAGTAGTTTTATGCATTTAGACCCCTTGATAAATTTGGATAAAGCAAGAAAGATGAAATTCATAAAATGATATTTTATTTCGCGACTAGTCTTCAGCTGCTGCATTCAACCTAAAAGTGTAATAGTTATTAGAATATAAAGTATTTCGAAATTAGGAAATCATTAATCTTAAGTCGGATTATTAAATCACTGATAGTCCATATAACGTGTAAAACAATTAATTACGAAGAGGTTAGAAATGTGAGAAAGGAAAAATTATATTAAGTGAGTAAAGATAAACAGCCTTCCTGCAGCTAAACTTGTATCAGCATACACTACCATATACTCATTAAACCAGTCAAAACTGGATAATCCCCATTGATCATTTTACCTTCAACTGTATTTTTGAATTCACATACACTTATTGTAGCAAATACATTGTACAGACTGAGACGAGGGTAACCATTCGGTTCGCTGAGCATATTCCCAAGAATCTGTACTTGAAATAGAAACAAAATTCCAACCAATACATTCACCAGACAGAAGAGGCAGAGAAGATGGGACTTTAAGTGAATGTAGAGAAGACAGAAGTGATGAAGATACCCAACCAACGACAACATCAGCAACAAGCACCAATCAACATCAATTGGAGAGACTTAAACTAAGTAGCCTCTTTCACCTATCTAGGCATGGCAGCATCATTCCAACTACAGGCGGCGGCACAGATGGGACCGTCAAAGCCAGAATCGGAAATACAGCAAGACAGCCTTCATTACTTTGAAACCAGTGTGTACATCTACTGCATTCAGTATAAAGCGTGAACAAGATCCGGATTTGCAACACTGTCAGTCAAATCAGTGCCTCTATATGGTTCAGAAAATTGGCGCGTTACGAAAAGCATTTCCAACAAACTACAGACATCAACAGCTGCCGCCTACGCTCACTGGATACTGAAGATCAGATGGCCAGAGAGAATAAGCAACAAGGAACTCCGTCTGTCAACGAATCAACCAAGAACCTATCACCCAACAAATATGCAGAGGACAGTGGAGATGGATTGACTATACACTGAGAAGGCTGACTGAGGACATCGCGTGCCAGGCCAGGCCTCGATGGAATCCAAGTGGGAAGCGACGAGTTGGGCGTCTGAGGCGAGGGTGACATGGAGGAGATCATGTGAGGAAGGAAAGAAAGCTTGTGGGCAGTGATGGAGCGAGTTTCGAAAGACTGCAGATAACAGAGCAGAATGAAGATGTGCTAGTGAAGCCCTATATTCCACTAGGAACCCAAGGGACAAATAATAATAACAATAACATTCACCAGACACCTCGTAGACACGGAATATCACACTGAAACCTCGAAAACTTTTAAAATAGTTAACATACAGAAAATATCTACATTACTGCAGTTAGCAAAAATGATTGCAATAAAACCTTTTCGAGCTGACCTTTGCATACAGAAGGAGAGTATGGTTACTATTTCATTCCCTTGATGAATATGGTGCAAATAATTATCTCATACATCATTTGGATTATCAACGATTTTGTTGTTCAACTTAGTATTACTGGTTTACTGGTTTTAAAATATCTTATCTTTGAATAACCGTTGTACTTTTAGGCTATATGCGGCTGAAGAGAATTAGTGAAACAAAATGAAATTCTTTTTGGATTCAAATGACCTCCTTCTTGGGATTATTTTTTACACATACCAAGAAAAATGAAGCAATATTATGGACACAATAAAATGTACTAATAACTGTATGATACACTTAATAAACAAACAAACCGAAATGGAGTCAACACTATCAATGTGACCAAATTCCCCTTGTTTCACTAGTGTTGTAATCAACGCAATAGGATGATGGTAATTCGCTTGCGAAGCTAGAAAAAAAATCACTATAGAGATATCAAAACGAGTAGAAGTGAATAGAGTTATAAAGATTTGATTATTCACACTGAATCATATAAGAAGAAAAGCTTCAGTGAACAAATTTATTAGTATTTCATATAGAATTAACCTAATCGAATGAATTGTGTAGAGAATATCTAGAAACTTGCCTTCATTTAGGTTTTAGAAATTGAAACAAACTATTTTTTCGGATAAAAGTAAGTTCTCCAATAATAGAACGGAGATGACTGAACATCAACTGACCTAATTCACTCTTGATCATATATTTCTCGTGTCCACAATGTGCCCAAAATCCATAAAACTGATTTGTGTGCAATACTGCATATATGTAACTCTATATATCATTCAAATGCCAAATGTTTATCTTAACAACAACAAACTACAGATATTCATCAACAACTGCCTACGATGGCTCGTTACTGAAGATCAGATGGCCAGAAAGAATCAGCAACAAGCAACTCACTCTGGCAACGAACCAACCAGGAATCTATCACCCAACAAATATGCACTGGAAGGAAGTGAAGATGGATTGGGCATACACACACTGAGAAGACCGACTGTGGACATCATGCGTCAGGCCAGACACTCGAGTGGAACCCAGATGGGAAGCGACGAGTTGGGCATCCGAGGCGAGGGTGACATAGAGGAGATCTCGTGAGGAAGAAATGAGAGCTTGTGGGCTGTCGTGGAGTCAGGTTGAAAAGATTTCAGAGAACATAGTGGAATGGAGACGTGCTAGAGAATCCCTATGTTCCATTAGGAACCCAAGGGACAAATAATAATAATAATATCTCAACACCGAGAATCCACAAGAAGGCAGATTTCTTACGACTTTTTAAAGGATACATTCAAGTTTGTTGGTTTCATGCGTAATTTGAATGTTTTAGTTAGTGTTATGTTTAAATGTGTTAACATTGTACATCCTTAAACCTAACCAATTGTGCTTGTCTATTGTGTTTTCATTTATCGATTGTCAAATATTAGCACTTTTTTAACGATTAAATGTGCGCACCAATTAACTGTTTGAATGAGACTGAACACAGTTTTTGAGAATGATGTCATCAAAAATAAACTTGAAAAAAGCAACAGCAACTATGAGAGTAGGATAAAATGGATTCACTTTATTTCGATGGTATTATGTCAACTCCTCACAATCCGCAATATCAAAATAAATAGTTCTTTTGGAAATTTAACATACTTTAATTTCAAGTTGTCATTCGTCGTAGACTGATATCAGTTGGAGGAACAAAAGAAACCTGGAAGCACTGGACAACTGTCTCGTCCTAGCATGGGACTCCTCAGCAGTGCGTTCCCACGACCCGGCCAGGGATTGAACCCGTGACCTTCAGGTCCCGTGACTAGCACATTATCATTGAGCCAGTGGGTTAGAATCCAGTTGTCTAAATTTCCAACTTCTGTCAGTTCACGATGACATTGGGTGGCGGTTGCGTTATATCGTGAGATAACAGAAGTTGGAAATATGGACGATTGGATACTTATCCACTGGCTCAATGGTAATGTGCTAGTCACGGAACCTGGAGGTCACGGGTTCGATCCCTGGCGGGGTCGTGGGAACGCACTGCTGAGGAGTCCCATGCTAGAACGAGACAGCTGTCCAGTGCTTCCAGGTTTCCTTTATTCCTCCAACTGATGTCAGTCTACGATGAATAACAACTCGAAATATTTCCAAATCCAAACAATTCCCCCAAAATACTTTAATGTACTGAAAGAAAACAGAATATCAGTCAGTGTTTAAGATGGTCAGAAATAGTCAGGGAGTAAAGGTTAATCATAACAGAAAAGTCAAGGAAGGTTAATAAATGCTCACGAATTGACACAATTGTATACATAATCTAATGGTAACCCTTCTTTATTGTTATTCTATTGTATCATCCTTTATCAACCTTAAATATTTACTCCTTCACACTTATTTAGTGACATCACCTTTTGTTCATACTGAATATTTTTCACTATATGAGCTTAACTCAAACTATTTTTGCTTATTCTTCGTATGACCTTCTTACATAAGCTTACAGTGTTAAGTTCCTGTATTTAAATTGGTACTCCTGCCGTTGTTTTTGTTCGAGAAACTTTCATGGTAATATGTATATAATTGTAACCGTTTGTTCCGATTTATAAATATTCTTTGAGTTTGCCATTATGATTGACTTTGGCTCTGTAACTATTCCTGTCCATTATAGCCACTCATGGATATTCCATTCTCTTTCGGTGAATTAAAGTATTCTAAATTTTCAGTAAAACTATACATTTTGATATTCTAGGTTGTAGGTAATTGACAAGATACCATCGAAATAAATGACTCCATTTTCTCCTGCTTCTGCTTACCGGAGGTAGACACTTGTTGAAGTATTTTTTCACCGAAAGGCGGCATTCGACTGTGTCTGCCGTGAGGTGTTGTGACAGTGTGACTGTGAAGGGAGTATCCGCCAAGTATATAAAGCTTGTCAAAGCTCTTTATTCGAAATCAAACAGCCGTGTCAGGGTTTATGGAGAGTTGTCATGTGAAATGACAACAACTAGTGATCCCCGCCAGGGATGTTCATTGTCACCGTTTTTCATTTAACTTCTTCATAGACGTAATAATGGACATAACCCTAATTATATTCGACTTCAAGGGGATTGATCTAATTCCTGGAGGTCATCTGGTTGACTTCGAGTATGCATACAGTATTGTCCCACTTGGTGAAAACACCGATAAAATACAGGGTCTTCTGGACGCGTTGAATAGAAATCCAAATATGTTCGGCATGCGTTCCTCAGGCACCTTTCAAACGTAAGATGATGCTATAGGACTGGTCTGCTTCAAATGCCCCCAGTTCAATGAGAGAGAGTGAAGTGTTGGAATGTGTGGACCACTTCACTTACTTGGGCTAGTTGCATCAGTCTGAATAGAGTGGTTGCCAACGAAATCTCAGCTCAGATATAGAAGGCTCGTTTGACACTTGCCAGCTTGCATCATCTGTGGCGGAGACTGGTGAGATATACGACCATGTATCAAAGGATGAGTATACTGCACTGCTGTTTGTTCCTTCCTGTTGTATGGCTGAAAGAGAAGGGTGTTAAAATTAGCAGGCAAGAAGTGGTT
Organism: Heterobilharzia americana; assembly: GCA_944470555.2. Lineage (NCBI taxonomy): Eukaryota > Metazoa > Platyhelminthes > Trematoda > Strigeidida > Schistosomatidae > Heterobilharzia > Heterobilharzia americana. Next base: position 77,471,637 of record OX104130.1, on the reverse strand, counting down.
ATAGGTATTCGATCAGAAATGTCATCGTAACAATGCTCGCATTTGGTGCAATCACCGTGTGACCAATGTTCAGGTCAGAGGAAGGGTAATAAATAAGACAGTCAAGTCGATTGATAGGGTTATGACCACCTACCCGGACGTGTCATGATGGAGGAGGTCGGATGGGGTTAGAAGACGGCTCAGGGTAGCCAAACTAACATGCGGCACAAGTTGATGAAGTACCTAGCTGCTGATATGAGTCATCTAGGAAGATGCAGATTGCCTGGTTGGGGTCCCCGAGACGAAAAGAATCACTGACTACGGACAGTTGGTGACATGGCTGGAAATCAGTCACAGTGATGCAGATACATTCACTCCTTGACACCTTATAAAGCTTGAATATTCGGACTAACCTTTACCTCCAGATTTTTTATTTTTACACTACTTTATCTCTTTTGATATCACTCTTTTTCTATCCCGTTGTTCTTTGTGCACTACTGTCAAGTGTAACAACTTGAACTTATCCACTTGTGTGCGAGATTCTGTGTTGATTTTGTCTCCCTGTGAGGTTTCTTTGTTCTTGCTGTTTTAAGATTCATAAATGTAAATTCTTAAATGAAAACAAGTCGACGAAGTTTTTCTTCTTTTATCACGATTACTAATAGCCTGAACATGCTTGGGAATAAATGAGAAAAGTAAGTCGGATGTCGAGGAAATTTTACTGAATGTAAGGAATATTTTGTATTGCAAAATAAATTGAAGAAAAGCTTGTTTGCTGGAAAGTTTTAAAGTAACGGACCTAAGAACGAGAAACCTAATGCATTTTCTGTGTTACCACAACAATCTTAAATAAAGTTTCACATTCTGATTGTAGTATAAGCAATTATAAATACTACGTTCATGCTTCACAGGTACGTTCGTACGCAAAAACGTAGAAAAAGGTCCATCTTAGTGAATATTCATGTGTTGGCTGTCAATAACCCGTTCATTTTCATTTAAATCTGAAATAGTGGAGAATATTCGTAGCTCACGTGTGTGGTCTTGGTTGTATTGTGTTCTCTGAGCTGAGTTGTTTAATTGTTAAGCTTTCATTGTGATTCCAGACGACATAACCATTCATCGAAGTTTTAGCCAGCAGGACAAATGTCAGAAAGCTAGTAAACCAAGTCCTTAGGAAGCCAATACTCACTCACCAAAATCCTCAACTACAGTAGCAACAATCCAACAACACACAAAATCAGTTGCGTGCAGACTCTATTCAAAAGAGCGAGAACACACTGCAGTACAACAACTTCATGGAGAAACGAAGAAAATTACTTCATGTCCATCCTTAAGAAGAATGGCTACCCACAAAACTTTATCAGAAGATGCCTATCCCGTGCATCAACAACTACAAAGTCATCCACATAAATCAACAAACGCATCGTCCTACCATACATAAAGAATGTATCAGAAATCACGACAACATTGCTAAGACCACTTGGAATTAGTGTGGCGCCTCATAAACCAACAAATTACCTCCAAACACTACTATGCACACCAAAGGATGCAACAATCAAAGAAGACAAACCGAATATCATTTACGAAATCAACTGCAATAACTGCAGTCAACACTATATTGGACAAAGTGGTCACCCTCTTCACCTTCGTCTACATGAGCACCAATTGGCTATTAAACGCCACGAAATTTCATCATTCATTTCAATGCACGTGGATAATTATGGATATGAATTCAGTTTCGACAATGTAGAAATTTTGGAGGGAGAGAGGAAACACAAAGAATGTCAGAGAATTCCTAGAGGCTTGGCATCCAGGTCAAGCAGTCAGCAATCAATAGATGTATAGACATAGACCCAATCTATCAACCAATAAGAAAGATGATAAACAACAGAAAGGTGAGAGGTGAAGCAGAGGAACAGCCAGCCAACAGGAAATTCTATACAATCAATGACACAACAATCGAAGGGAACAACCAATCACAGACCACATCGTCAGAGGAAGCCACTAAATCACTGACGGAGAGATATTGACAGCTCACTTCATACTGAAGTTAGTGTTGATGATGTCGTCTAGCGAGACAATGAAAGCTTCACGATTAAACAACCCAGCTCAGAGAATACAATACAACCAAGATTATATAAATCTATCTAGAAAAGTTATTGTCAAACATCTAGACATAATCATTCTAGTCAAGTTATCTGACAAGGAACACTTGTTATGATATTTGACTTCGCAATGAGACGCTTTCAAAAAAGAATCCATTTCAAAAACTATGTAATCATAGAAACCACGTACTTCAGTATTGATGACAAAGGAGACAAATCATTCAGTTTAAATACGTTAATGAAATCGGAGCTGTAAATTCATTAACTCCCGACTCTTCAGCAGGTGAAATTCAACTCAGAAAGTCGACATCCACTAGAAATAGATACCAAGAGAGATTCATAGGTAAAAACATGGATTGGGATGCTAATCTTCATTCTCTGGTCACTTCTAAAGAAGATGAGTTTACTTTCGAAATTTGAATTCAGTGTAGATGTAGCAGGTGAGGTGCTAAAATGCAGAATAATGAAGGTTGTCAAAAGTACGTTTTATGCAGCTATTATGCAAATCATCATTTATACGTGTCACTCAATGGTCAATATGCATACGGAAGAGAAACTGTAGCTACAGACCCATTTAATGAGTATACAGTAGTTCACCTGCTACTGTAGAGCTGGATACCTAGGCTAACAACTTTCAGAATGGCACAGTTAAGGTTAACATGAGTCAATCAATAGCTTCATACAACGAAATACAAGGTGATCTATCAAAGGATTATTATTATTATTATTAGTCCCTTGGGTTCCTAGTGGAACATAGGGCTTCAGTAGCACGCCTCCAGTGACCTCTGTTCTCTGAGATCTTTTGAACCTGGTTCCACGACAGCCCAGAAGCTCTCATTTCCTCCTCGCACGACCTCCTCCATGTCACCCTCGGACGTCCAACTCGTCGCTTCCCCTGGGGATTCCACTCGAGGGCCTGGCCTGACGCGTGATGTCCTCAGTCGGCCTTCTCAGTGCATGGCCAATCCATCTCCACTTCTTCCTGCATATTTGTTGCGTGATAGGTTCTTGGTTGGTTCGTTCCCAGAGTTCCTTGTTGCTTATTTTTTCTGGCCATCTGATCTTCAGTAGCGAGCAGCGTAAGCAGTTGTTGATGAATGTCTGTAGTTTATTGGAAATGCCTTTCGTGACGCGCCAAGTCTCTGAGCCATACAGAAACACTGACTTACTTGACGTTGGTGTTGAAAATCCGTATCTTGTTCCGCATGCTGAGTGCAGAAGATCTCCACACTGGTTTCAGGCTAATGAACGCCTGTCTTGCTTTTCCGATTCTGACTTTGACGTCCTCGTCCGTCCCGCCTGTAGTTGAAACAGTGCTTCCTAGATAAGTGAAGGAGGTTACTTCCTTCAAGTTTCTCCCGTTGACGGTGATTGGAGTTTGTTGTTGTTGTTGATGGTGGTGGTGTGGTATCTTCATCACTTCTGTCTTCTCTATATTCACCTGAAGTCCCGTCTTCGCTGCCTCTTCTGTCAACTTGTTAGTTTTTGCCTGCAGATCTTCAAGTTTATGTGACATTAGGCACAAGTCATCGGCGAAATCCAAGTCTTCTAGGTTCTTTTCCGTCGTCCAGTGTATCCCCCTCTTCTCGCTGCCTACTGTTTGCTGCATGATCCAGTCCACCACAATAAGGAATATCATGGGGGATAGTAGGCAACCTTGTTTCACTCCTGTCTTCACTTCAAAGGCATCACTGAGCTTCCCATTGTGAATTACTTGGCATGTGGCATCTTCATATAGTTGTTGAATGAGGCGGATAAAGGTTTGCGGTACTCCGTAGTATTGAAGCAGTTTCCAAATTACTTCTCGGTCGACGCTGTCAAAGGCCTTCTCAAAGTCGATGAAGTTGAGGTAGAGAGCTGATTGCCATTCTATGCTCTGTTCTATGATGATGCGAAGCGTTGCAATTTGGTCTGCACATGATTTGTACTTCCTGAAGCCTGCCTGTTCCGGTCGCAGTTTTGAATCCAGTGCATCTTTAAGCCTCTCCAGGATGATGCGGCTTAATATTTTACTTGGGGTGGACAGGAGAGTGATTCCGCGCCAGTTCTTGCAAGCACTGAGGTCTCCCTTCTTCGGCAGTTTGACAAGGTAACCCTTCTTCCAATCGTCAGGTACCTTCTCTTCCTTCCACACCTTCTGCAATAGTGGTGTGAGCATGTCCGCTGTTGTCTCTGCATCTGTTCTCAGTGCTTCTGGCGGTATTCCATCTGGTCCTGCTGCTTTCCCGCATTTCAGTAGCTTTATGGCGTTCAGGACTTCCATTTTCGTTGGGGGATTAATGTTCACTTGTAATTCAGCGGCTGCAGGTGGTATTTCTGGACGAAGTGCAGGTGGTGGTGGTGGTCGATTCAAGAGCTTCTTGAAGTGGTCGGCCCATCGTTTCCTCTGTTTCTCTTCTTTCGTAATTAAATTTCCTTCTTCATCTTTTATTGGTTTCATCTGTGTTGGTCTCTTCCCTGATAGCAACCTGGTTATTTGATACAATGTCGTCAGGTCTCTCTTACCTGCAGCCTGTTCTGCTTCACTTGCCAGTGTTTCGTAGAAGTGTCTTTTGTCTTTGCGTGCACTCTTCTTCACTTCTTTGTCCAGTGTTTTATACATTGTGCTCAGTTCCTCTTGTCGTTGAGCATCCTTGCACTGGTTTATCTTCTGCTTCACCATCCTCCTCTCCTCTATCAGCTTCCAGGTATCCGTCGAGATCCATTCCTTGTCTTCTTTCTTCTTCCTTCCTAATACTGTTGTGCAGGTTTCTTTCCACATAGCTTTCAAAGACTTCCAGTGTTCTTCCACACAGGTTTCTTCAGGGATGTCCCTCGATGTCTCCCATTTTGTCTTGATGGCTGCTTTGAAGATCTCCTTTGTAGTTTCATCCTTCAGTTTCCGAGTGTTGTACTTGAATTGAGGTCTATCACCAGCTTCCTTGAAGGCTTTTAACTTGATTTGGAAGGTTCCTTGCACTAGATAGTGGTCTGAACCTACATCTGCTCCTCTTCTTGACCTTGTGTTAAGTAGACTGCGTCTCCATTTTCTTGAGATTGAGATAAAGTCGATTTGATTTTTAGTGTGTCCATCTGGTGAAGTCCATGTCGCTTTGTGGATATCTTTGTGCCTGAACACACTGCCTCCAATCACCAAATCGTTGAATGCACAGAATTCTGCAAACAATTCTCCATTCTCATTCATTTCACCTAGCGCCTCTCGACCCATGGTTAGTTCTCTTCCCGTGTTGTCCCCTCCCAGTTTGGCATTCATGTCGCCCATTAGAATTTTGATATCGCCAACTGACGTCTTGTCCAGTGTTGATTGAAGTTGTCTGTAGAAATCCTCCTTTTTCTCTTGCTCTGCATTATTTGTAGGTGCATAACATTGTATGATTGTGACCTTTCTTCCTTTTGAGTTGAATCTTGCTGTCATGATCCTGGAGGAGATTGGTTCCCACTGCATGAGAGCCTTCGATGCTCTTGAGGACATCATGATAGCCACTCCCTCAGTGTGCTCGTGGTTGGCGTCTGGGTGACCGGAGTAGATTATTGATTCTCCAGTTGACAGTTTGGAGAGTCCACTCCCATTCCATCTGCTTTCGCAAATCCCAAGCACTTCGATGTTATACCTTCTCATCTCCTTTGCAATCTGGGCTGCCTTACTGGGTTCAAACATCGTGCGGACATTCCATGTCCCCACGTTTACTTTCGCTTTCATCGAGAGAGAGAAGACACATCGGCCAATTGGCTTCCCGAAGGCTTTCACCAACTGGCGTCATTTCGCCTCTCCGATTCCAGCGGGGAATAAGTTTGTTTTCATTTTTTATATTTTGTTTGTGCTTTGAAGTTTCTTTAGCGGTTAGATTTGTTTTACGGGGTAGGGTTGCTAGCCCTATGCCCAACCTTCCCTCTTTACCCGGGCTTAGGACCGGCTAGTAACTAGTAAACTAGTTAACCAGGCGAGGTTGAACGCTTCACGATTTTGCGTGTCATCCCTGCGCAGGGGCCATGCTAATCTTCTGTGTATCGTTCCAATTTTAGTATATGTACCGCCCAAGCGAGTACCTATCAAAGGATGTTAGAAAGTATTTAATTACATTTCTGATGCCTTGGAAATACAAAAGCTTTAACAAGATTTGTGTATCCAGGAGTAACTTTACCACTCAGTCATTGTTCACTTATTAATTTTTAAATTTCCTATCTTATTTTTATTTTCAATTCGCTGTTAAGTAAATATTTTAGCTCAGTTTTCGTTACCTTGCTCACTGACAACTATCCGTCCACTGTTTTATAAACTCTTCAATTCTTGATTTCAACTGACGCTTAATTATTCACGCTGTCGAATATTTCTAAGTTTCTTATATAACTTATATTTCTACGTTATTTCCCTGATCACAACCTAATAACATTTATAGATTGACAAATATTGACATGAAGAATTAACAAAATACAATTCAGCGAAGGAAATTTTCTCTTTGATGAATCATTTCTAAAAGCTGTACACTCGTAATCATAGCTACAATTACATATATATATGTCCATCATTAGTTGATGGGTTAAAATAAGGTCATCAAAAATTGTCAATAAATTCATGAAGTGGTTATGGCTAGAGGGTTATCAAAAATCGTTCATAGGATTAAGAATAACTATGATATGATATCGAATCAAGTATTTCAAGGGGAGTGTAAATTCGGTACCTGGATACAGCCGAAGACTTGCCAATTTATCAGTTCAAGCCTGATGTGTATGTTTAGGAGAGGTATGTCCCATACATAATTTTACCTTGATCATAGTCTATCTGAGACGCATTATGTATTGTTTTAGCAGTTATTCATTTATTGTAATTCTATAACGATTTCTGATGATATAAACTTGTGCATTTATTAAAAACTTTCAATGATCTTTTACTGACCAATTAGCTCTCGATGGACTTGTATGTTTATTGCGACTATAATTACGATTGTACAGCTTTTGAAAAAGATTTGTCAGAAAGATTGTTTCTGTTAAAGTCTATCTTCCTTCATGACTCAATGAGAATATATATATATATATATATATATATATATATATATATATATATCCTTGAGTAAAGTGAAAATTGTCTGTTTTGCCCTTTCGGGTATGCACTTAAAAAGTGATTTCCCAATTCATTTACAACCTGAACTGAGCAGGTTTCACAAACAATTACAACTTCTTTTATAAGCAACCCGTACACGAATAAGTTAGACGATTACACCACCCACTTGAAGCACAGATCAGTCGAAGACAAGACTGATGCTCATCATCAGACTAATGTGTATATCCTTTCGTATGCACCTCAAGTGCACCACCCACCTCGCAAGATGCCAATAATCCACGGAGAACAGAGTTTGGTTGAATAACTTATGTCTTTTGATATGCAGTCTTCTCAGAAGTATAAGCTCTGTAGAAATAAGCGAAGTGTCAATACAAAGCTTTTGCAATGAGCTTCACTGTAATACGATAAAATAAGTCTTAGGTAAAAAGTTTTTAATGGTGAATAAAGCCATCTAGTTATTATTACTATTCTGAAATGAAGATTTCCTTTTCAGTAGTTGTTATAACCCTATGCATCTGCATAAAGAAACTGTCATAGAAATAATAATGATGCTCATTGGAATGTCCTGAGATTTTTCGTTGATTGTCATAGTGGACCAAACCGATCAGTCTCTCTTCGTATATGGGCTCCTTGAAACGATGTATTAAGCCGCCTTTCGATTTCTTCTGCTTTATGATGACTAGAAGTGGAACTCAGGGTGTGTATTTTGTTCCACTTAGGACTCGTCAGTTGGATTTACCTGAATCCCAGTGAGTGATGGTGTTCTCACTGAGATTCATTATCCCAAAGATTAGAGGTGACTTATTCGACTCAGTGGCCTAGTGGATAATGTTCTCGTATTTTAAGTAAAACTTACCCGGGTCAAGTCTCATTGAGGAAACCACAACTCACCAGGACAGATCCAGCGGAAGAGTCCCGAAATGCGTATCCCAGATTCCACTGATAGTCATAACCAAACAAATAACATCAGAGTGTCTTTTAGTTAAGCTGTTGTTTAGTCGTAACTTAGAACGTCTACGAATTCTTTTAAATACTTATATCTTACTGAAGCGAAAACGGCTTGTAAATCCACATTCAGAGTTTACTAGTAACATAGGAGCATTCAGGCATAGGACTAGTAATACAGGTTTAAGATTAGAGTTTTTGAACTACATTATACGACTGTAAAAACAACCTTTCTTGATGAAAAATTAGCTTTAAGATGGCATTCAAGTGAACTAGTCGTAGAAGGTAATCACTGCATGTAAGAATCCACATGTATCTATCAAAGGGAATATCCCAGAAGGACAAAGACTAACGTCTATCTCAAATTTTATAACATTTTTCAAGAAGCCTTGGAAAAAATGGTTTCTATCAATTTCAGCAGTGGAATTGTTTTACACTTAACAGGCACAGGATATCGAAATGCTCTTAAATCTTCCAAAATTATGGAATAAATATCGCAGTGCTAATTTTCATGACTATGCTGAAACTGTTGTATGATGTTCTTTAATCTGTCACTACTCCAATGACTCATGTATACACTATCCTGGTATTCGATTACACCACATTTTATTATCACCATGGATAGCAGTTAACTTTTTAATTTATAACTGAACTAAATTCATCGTGGCTTTTAATTAATTATTGAATCATCTGCTCAGTGAATAATCTACTTACATAATTTCTTTCTGAAATTCTACATTATTCTTGTTGTCATTCTTATCGATTTCCGTTTGACAAGAATGTTCTAGTCAACAACATATGTAAATATAAATTAATAATTCCCGTTGTGACATCGAGCAATATATTCAGCGAAAAGGACTCTTTTTGAAGAATTCATTCTTGTGGCGTACATTCGTATATATACATTCACTTACTCTACTATCGAATAAGTAATATTTGTAGGAGAAACCGTGTGCAAGTTGAAGCCTTTGAAGGTTTTAAGAGGTAGGATTGCTCAAAACGGCTATCCTAACCGATTCGCTGATAAAAATATGCGAGAATGACAGGCGAAATCAGTCATCAGCTCAGTTTCCAAAGAGGCTTTGAGAATGAATCTGAAATTTAAGGGTGATGCAGCATCAGAAATTTTGAAAAATTGTCTTTCGAGAACAATTGGCAAGACGTTTTTCTTAGCCAAAGTTCATTTGACCTTTACCAGTCGTAAATTGTTAGCTATACGTGTTAAACATTACATACTTCGACGGGCAACCTTCATGTGTATCTACTAGTTTATTTGCTCCTATGGAGCAAGGTATGTTGGACATAGACAAAAATCGCTGTCGACATGTATACCAGAACATATTTCAGCCTGGTTTTATAAAGGTGAAAGGAAATGCATTGCGAAGTTCTACCCTTGAACATTTAACCATTTCCAACCATTCAACCGTGCCGAACAATGATTTTAAGGTTGTCTATCAAATCCACTCAAATAGTTCACGTTTTGTCCGTCTTCACGTTACTAAAAGAAGCAGGGGACCTGGTTATCCATGAGCTGAAGCCTGATTTTTGTGTGCAAAACAAGTACGTACAATCTTTGTCTCTACATTGGCCTTAATTAGATCTTGGTATGTTTCGTTTTTTTTTCAACTTTGTTGGAATAATCTTTGTAATCTTATATCATCGTTATCACTTTTTTCACGCTGAATAGTTCCTGCTGTTTCTTCATTTACTCTTCCTAATGACCGAAACTTTAAAAAAAAAGTTTTCAATTTATTCCAATTAAATTGTTTCATGGTTCATTAACTCCACTATGTTTCCCCCTATAAATGATTTAAAAAGTCTAACGCAACCCCCTTTCGTGATCATTCAACTTTTACACTATCAACTAACAACGTTATTATGATGATAGCCACTATTATTATTATTGAAATATCTCGTTATTTAAGTTCATTTCTCCCTCACAGAATATATATATATATATATATATATATATATATATATATAAATGTACAGCTTGAGAATAAATCCCTTTTCGCAGAATGTCTTGTTTTCCACTGTTCTGACTAGGCAGCCAATGTGAATGCGATCAAGCGATAGCAACGTGTCACGAGTCCACATGTAAGTCAGGAAAACTCCATGGTGACTGAAGTAAAATAAAAATCTGGCCAGCAGTCGAACCTCGTAGCGCAGTTGGTAAAGCATCGGGTCAGAAATCCAATGGTCGCTGATTCGAATCCAACCGCGGTACAAATTTCCATTTCACCTTCAATCATCACCCAGTATCAATACTAGTCTGGCGAACCATGGCTACCTAAGATAGTCAAAATGATAGTAAATATAAGGCTGAGTTTTCGCTGATTGGTAAAAGTATATTAAATGTTTATTGAGTTCGTATATTAAAAGTTTTACTGGTTGTAAACATTTGAAGAGAAGTATTATGTTATTTTATTCACTTCTTTGTTTTTGCTCTTTTCAAATTTATTAAGGTTGATAGGTGAACAGTCCCTTATAATACAGCCAAATAAATTAAACCAATATGGATGGTGAATGATAGGCCTATTTAGGAATACGACGTTTACGTGTAAGTCTTCATAAAGTGGTGAAACGTTGTATGAATACGAGAACGTTCCCATATGTAGAAAAAAGAATACAACTAAACGAGAGTTCACTACTGACATATATAACAGTAGAATTATATATAAGATCTAGTATGCCAAATCACATCTGTCTGCTTGCATATCGATCAATATTTATCATGAAAGATATACCAACATTTAACTGTGTAAATACAAATGGCTGGGTAGGTATATTTATTCAGTGTCAAGGTGATTGACGGTTGAACAGAAGTCATACAATGAACTGTAGATATCACATGCTTTTGATTATCTGTCTACATGATAAGCGTTCCAAGAATTATTTATCCACAGTTTTAGAAAGCGAGTATGCAGTTGACCAGTTAAGCCTATTAAAGACGAAATATATTCGGCAATACTGCCATCGAATGTCATGTAAAGAAATATAACTAGGCAGCTAGGCACACTTTGGTGTACTATATCACAAGCTAAACGTATTTCGTCATAGTTAAGTACATTCAGCAACTACAAGAAGTGGAGTAAGTGAAGTCGATTCGAATACATTATTTAGTGATTGTGTGCATCATCTTACTTAAGCCTCGCTAAATACTGGATGGTAAAAACGGGGTCTTCTTCTTGGGAAGTACAACTGTCCTGCAACGAAAAAGAACTTGAGCATATGAGTATGGAAGTAGATGAAATACCTCATGTTATGCTACGGAGCTGAAAGCACCAAGTTTTTCTCCAAATTTGAAATAAACTCCAAAGTATCTGCACGTGAAAAATACTGAATACACGATATAGCGTGACTATCTAACAAGGTTTTCGGTTGGCCTCCACTTCACTTCCACTTGGCTAACTCTAAAGGTCTTTACTTCTCATTAGGACTTCGGGATATCCATATCAAAGCATGTCACTAATAAGCACTATGCAATGATTTGGTTTAAGGCTTATAGAGATTTTATTTATCTCAAGATAGTATTCATCGTACTCAATAAGTTTACCTTGAGACAAGAAGGTCCCAAGTTAGATTCCTGGCGAGGTCGTGGGTGCGTACTGTTGAAGAGTTCCACACTAGAACGAAACAGCTGTTCAGTGCTCCCAGGTTTCCAATAGTTCTCCAACTGATGTCAGTCCGAGGTGAATACTATCTTGAAATTAACAAAATTTCCATTAACCTCAAACCAAAATACTTCTGCTCTTGATAAATTCAAGATATTTTGTCGATTTCTTAAATGTATCATAGTTAATGAACAGATAATTTCATTTCAGTCTGGTATTTTTATTTGACGTGAATGAAATACCACTAAACCCTAACGACTGAACTAAATCAGTACCATTCAGTTGTATTCCACTCCTTCCAATTTTATCATATTAATTAAAACAGCATTATGGCAGTCATGTGGTATCATTTAAAACACACAATCTATTTTAAGCTTAATAATCCCCATAAACATTTTGAATAGTTCTACTCCATCTCTTCATTTGGTTAAATTATTTAGTCCTTGCTCATCACTCGCCATATTAAACTTTTAGAAATCTGTTTGTGATTATAAGGAAGGCAAGAAAATGTGATGAAATCATTGTCTTCTGGAGAGCTTGATTCTTTAAAAAGGAACAGATTTCAGTCTAATGTTAGCAAACATGTCCCGGGTTGAATCCCTTAAGGAATATCGATTTTCTCGTAGTTGCAAAGATAACCTATTTGTGAGGACCATAGTGTCCTATCAATAGTCGCTAACAATGAAACACCAAGCGTGGTTCATCAAGATGTCAAGTTATTTACCTGGATAACCAAACTAAGAATTCATTCGGCATTTTGGAGAAAAAGTATGGAATTAACACATTTCCTCTGACCAGACACTAACATAATTTGTAAAACCACTGAGAGCTTTGGATATATGAACATCTATTACATTCTAATGTGGGACTCTGAAGAAGTGTACATCTGCCACCTTTCCAGGTATCGAGCTAATGACCGTTAGAACTGCCCTGTAGTACGTTCTGTCCTATTATGTGGATCTGAGATATGGCCGTTGAAAGTAAAAGACATGAAGTAGTTACAGGTTTTGATCGCGAGTTATTGTAGCATCCCTTATATTTGGTGTAATTACCGTGTAGGTAATGTTGAGGTCAGCCGAAGCGTACTAGGCAAGTCAACTGGTGAGGTTGTGAACCTTCATCGACTGAGATGGCTTGGACATGCTGAGTCACCTACTATCTCTACGTATCATGTTAGGGGAAGCTGGATTAGAGGGTGGCCAGGTCAGGACGTGGCCCCAGCCCATGAAGTCTGTTACCGTTCGTCTGAGCCGTTTGGGAAGAAGTAGACTACCTGGTTGGGGTCTTCGAGACAAAAGGAATCACTGGTTGAGGACTTTTAGTGGCAAAGTTTAAAATGGGTCACAATGGCTCAAATGTACTCAGTTTTTGACGTCTTCTAAAGCTTGAGTGTTCGCACTAACCGTTGCCTATAAACTGTTTCATCTGTCATACAACTTTGTCTGCTTCGATGTCAGTCATTTTTTATTGACTCTTTTCTGTAGGAACTTGAATCGCTGCACTTGCATGAGAAGTTCTACGTTGATTTTGTCTGTCTATTTGGTCTCACAGCTAGAATGTTACATTCGGCCACTGTAGATTAGAAGTCAAGGTCATGTAATATGCTGAGTCAAACTTATTGTGTGGACAAATACTCAACTCAGTCCATTTTCTCTAAAGGTAAATAAAAGGGTTTTTATTTATTTTTTTGTTGACTTCCTCTGCGTAAATCAGCAAGAAATGTCAGAGAATCATAAGCTATTTAACGTATTTCTTGTATGATAACATTTCCATATAGCATTTAATATTCTGTAAAAAGTAAAATTGTGTACCATATACGGCATCAAGTTGACGGATCAGACATGTCTAATGTCATAAATAAATAGTATGCTATGAACTGCTACATTTATTAAATGTATTCAACGTAACTTCTTTTCCATAAACAAATGATGGTCAACATTTTACTCATTTGGTAATGACTCACTTCAAGGAAAAACAATCAACCAACAATTTCTCTGCCAACCAGTCTAATCACAAGCTCTCCTAGAAGTACTCAGGAACTTGAACTAACACATGCTTTTGGGACAGTCTGAGCTTCTGTTTACTCTGACATATATATTAGCTGGTGCATGGTTAACTTTGAAGAAGGCTGAAGTTGGCTGGAGTAAGATAGCAAAACAAGAAAATCACTGGTAGTCAGTTTCAGTTATAGAGGTTGCCTAGTTAGAGTATTTGGTAGAGAAAGTATTAACTATACTATTCACAAGGTTCTACAGTGGTTCATCCGTCTGCCGGTATTTTGTGACCATTGCATCTTAGAAAATTTTCGTGAATTGAGACAAAAGTTATCTGGGAGTAGTGAATAAATGTTACGGGTACATAAAGGCCACACAAATTTAAGTTGTTCAACAATAATTCACTCTGTATGAAGTGATAGATTCACGCTCACCTTCTGGTCAATGTCCAATATAAATTTTAATTTTGAAAATGTGCATCTTTGAGTTGCGAATTTTTCGAAATACCACAGCATTTCACAATAAACCTGTGAATTTTACGCTTTGATAATTGCATGTGAATTTGTGCATATAGTTAGAATAAAGTAAAACACTTGTTAGTTCAAAAGTGACTATCGTGAGTCATTGGTCTAGTAGATAACACTGAGATTTGGAACGGTCAGCTACAAGTTAGTCTTAGCGGGAACAACATCGCTTACTGGAAGGCAGGTATATGCAGCTGACGAGTCTCAAATAGGACGAAACGCGCGTCCTCCATTCCACTACTAGCTACTTTCCATTGTGAATACAATACACAATACAACCAAGACCATCCACCTGAGCTATAAATATTCTCCACTATTGTGAATACACATTTTGTTGTTTATAAGCGACACTTCAACAGCTGGATACGCTTACATGGGCGTAGCATTTCAGTTTACAATTTATCCTTCCATAAAACCTAACTATATCCAAAGTGAATGTGTAAAAAAGTCGGCTTTCAATGGCAGCGTTTCATGTTCTTCATGTAGCCTGTGTTTCTCACCTAACCTTTTTATGAATTACTATAAATATTCATTTTCAAATAAGTGTTTATTAATCTGACAAATGTTTTCGTCTTCGATTAGAAAGCGGATGTGCACACCGATTACCTTCTAGTGTTTCTCGGGTAAACGACTAGTAAATTCACTCACAAAGGTGACAGAAGTCGTCATTGACCACCAATTGTTAGGCTCCCCTAGATACATAGTTCGGATAATCATACAAGATAGTAGGCAGTGTTGTAGCCAACTGTCAAAATGGGCAATGGTAAAAACATACCTTACCTATCAGTATACCTCAATATACCACCCAAAAATTGCAGTATGTTCTATCTATGAATATTCAGTAAAAAATATTCAAAGATGAAAAGTGATAACCTGACATGTTAGAGTTTTAATCTTTCTCACCAGAAGACATATGAGATCAGTATGAGATTGTCCGAAATTGCTTTTCAAATACTTCACCAGCAACTTTCTTACTTCCAGATAATCGGTTGGCAGTTGTAAGGCAATTTACAAAGCAAAACCTGATGTCAAAACAACTTTTTGTCAACTCTGGAGTTACCTGATAGACTCCTTATATATCTTTTCAGTTAAGTTGTCTATATCTAGAAGTTGTGTGCTGCTAAGAACCTGATCGGCGGTTTGATAATTAGATATAATCTCTAGATGTATGTTCATCTACCAGTTACCCAGAGCTTTTGAATACTATAGTAAGCTGAAATCCCCGAATAATGCAAATATGATATGATTTTGTTCAATACTTCTTTGACAAATGCATTTACCTCAGTGTGTCATCTTAACTCACTTGAACAGCACTTACTACTCTCAAATTAGTGGTTTACCTTGTCATACAGTATAAAATCAGGCACAATAACAATACCACAACACTTAGTAACAGGAATGAAGACAAAGTTGAAAGAAAGAGTTAACTGTTCGGTGTTAAAACAGTCAAAGAAACGTACTTTTTTCATATGAGTGCTTAATCCTTGAATACCTAGTAGATGAAACATTTATTGTGAGTTAAACATAAAAGAGCGTAATTTATGAAAGCAACTATAGTGGTAAGCGGAAGTGGAGCACTGCTTTTGTGATGTGGTATATGGAGTTGGTTTAAAATCCTCAATATGATTCTGTATGTGTATGAGTATAAAGTGCTCACCACTTCCTAAATGGCGTATTTTGCGCTACCAACAATAAAGTGGTATCCAATTGATCAGAGGCAATTGCACGTTAATTTCAGATACCGAATAGCTTGAATTTGAACACGTTGTCGAGGTTTCACCTGCATATACCACTATCTGTCGACACATTTATCCAGCCATTAGTTAGTAGTTATGTAATCAAAGTTTCAGCCATGGATAAACCTAGTCAACTGAGCATTCTTGAAACCATTCAACAATTACAAAAGGGTGAAGAAACAGTCGAGCGAAAATCGAATTTTCCAGTGAACGCAAAACTGGCTTGTTTTTTGTTGAATCATAACTAATTTTATGTGACTATAAATCATGCCTAAATTGTGTATTTCTACTATCGGCCGATGAAATACTTAATGTAGCATGCAGGTTCGCTGAAAGCCAACAGCTGCCCAGTTGACTCAATTAGAAGGTACTTGTCAACAAAGCGAGTAGTGCTTTTCTTATTTAGAGCACATTTAGCGAGACAAGGGTAACAAGAAATTTACCATAGAAACTAATATAGCAGCATTAAAAAAACAAAAGTGAAGAAAGAGTGGGAAGGAAGTCATGAATGGGCTACTAGGGAAGCAGTCACAAGCGCACATACAAAAAAGCATTGGTTGCTTTCGTTTTACTGCATGGCAGTAGAGGAAACAAGAAAACTGCAGGATGATCGGCCTCTGGCTTAGATTCCGAATCGTGTCTGCTATCGTCTCAAGTCACTGGGTTGCATCATCTCTCCTAACCCGTCCACGCGGTCACGAATCACCGACAAGTGCTAAGTCAGGAAAAATATATCCTTCTCCCTATGTACTACTTTCTGCCTTTTCCAATCAGTCTCAGGGAAAGCGAACACAGAGAGGTGTGGGAGTCTTGAAACGACTTACCTTGCAAAAGCCTTAGCTTCAGAAGCCAATTTTTCAAGTTGGCTGCCGAATTGGTGACGATCTCTATCACGTCCAAACTCATGTCGTATCACTCACTTCATTACTACTTACATGGTGAGTTCATCAGATGCCAGCACTCTTAAGGGGATTGCAGTGATCGAAGGTGTGGAGTTGTCGGACATCCTCATTTCGGACAGATCAGCTTTCACAGGCGTAAAGCACAACCACCTGCACTGACGCGTTATATGCCCGATGTTCTACAGACAAGTTAAAGTAACGACGGTGCTAAAGGTGACCCAGATTGGTTTATGCCACTATAGCTTTCAATATACTACCAGAAACCTTATCAGTCATACCTTTACCAGTAAGTAGCAATGAAACTGGTTCAACTAGCTACGTTAAATAAGTTTTAGATACCGTCAGAATTTCAAAAAAACAATAGGAAGACATAGCCTATCTGAAACGTGCAATACATTTCAAACAACCTTATCACACACATGTCATTCATATGTATGTGAATTATCACAAAGGATTTGTAGTTTTTAGAGAAATAATCGATATGACAAAGGGTCAAATTGTTAGTTTAGAGGTCAAAAGATAGATGAAAAGGGAATATTTTATATTAATCACCCTCCATAATAAACCTGAATTATCAAGGGTGATCTAATGTAACAAGAAACTGTTTTTGAAAGCATGATAGGGGTTGAAACTCCCAGATGACTAGAGCTTCAATAAACCTAAGCGTATGAATCAAACTTGTGACCTGTTCCAGTGGTATGTATAGCTATAGGAAAGGTGGAAATCTATAGCGCAGGTCAGTGGGATCAACTGATTCGATTTTTTGTTGCAATCATTTCGGAATGTGTTCTGTGACCCGTAATTGCATAGACCGATGGGTCCTCCCTATGTATGTGTGACCACATGTATATGCAAACTCATAAACGCAATTGGAGTTACTAGACAAAAACTAATTCCACCGTTAAAATTATTTTATTTGAACAAGAAGATTCGTAAAATCATGATCAAAAACCTTATATAAATCAATCGAGAGGCTGTATAGTTGAAGTAGTTAACTAGTGTAATCTGAAAAACAATTGTTTCATTCCTAATCTTAATACATTGAAACGGTTAGAATTAAGGAGAACTAAGAATTAGGCTAATGAAAGAGAACATAGAGATGAGTCTTGCTTGCAATTCACCTGGAGACAAAAGAACAACAAGTAAACTGTTACAATGTCAGTACTAAAAGACTACCATGAATCTACAGTTAGTATACTACCCATGTATTTACATAAAATGAACACCTTTCATTTGTCAAGGAAGTGGTGTTCAACTCGTATTCGAAAAAAAACTAACTGAACAACAACTAGGCCGTTCATATATTCGGGAATGAGTTGTTTGTGGGTTGATCATACTACATAGTATTCCAAACTTCAGTAGATGGGAAGGGTTTGAAAGTCAACAGCCCAATCAACTGAAGACAAATTGACCCTCAAATGTCAAAGTTCAACGATTGACTCCATTATATTTTTTGAGCATACATTAAACAAGTCAATAAAATTGCTTGTTTTGTAGAGTCTACTTTCCGTTTGTTCTGGTTAAAAAAGGTCAAAATAATCAAAACTTTTATCTTACATTTATATCCAGTCGATTTGAAAGTAAGCTCAAATCCTTTTACTTCATAGTTTTCTATTTTATGCAGTTTTTATAAACGAAACCGCAAGTGGTGACTCTCATATCTCAGTGAATAGCGCTTTGGACTTTCAAAAGATGGGTACTAGGCTTCAGTCACGGGGGAGGGGGGGGTGAACAACACACATTGAGCTGACAAGTTCTGCATAGGATAAAACCTGAGTTCTGGATTCCACTATTAATCACCAAGATGAAAATACCAACACGTTTGTCAAACAATAGACTACAGTAGCCTGATT
The DNA here is from genome assembly GCA_944470555.2 of Heterobilharzia americana. Taxonomy (NCBI): domain Eukaryota; kingdom Metazoa; phylum Platyhelminthes; class Trematoda; order Strigeidida; family Schistosomatidae; genus Heterobilharzia; species Heterobilharzia americana. Next base: position 77,452,926 of record OX104130.1, on the reverse strand, counting down.
ACCTATTCCAATATACATTATACACCAAAAAGAGTACAATCACAGTCTTAATGGCTATGCTTCTGGATATTAACTATATTATAAAAAGAAGTTACATGAAATAGGTAAAAAATAATCTTGTCCAACGGTTGATGTTTAAAGCGATTAAAGCACACAGTCGTTTGTTGCAACAATAAAAGAAAGGTAACCTTAACGCCGTTTCTGTTTGGTTGGTGAATCAGTCAGAATGTAAATGAAATTAGAAATAAAGGAGGATACAAATTCTACACAAAAACCAATGCAAGACTAACTACAATAAACATACCCGAGAGTGATGAAAAGCCAGAACACAGACTGGTTTTCTCGTGGAAATAATTGATAGTTCTAAATCGAACAACAATTTGTTCCATATAAGACTTGTCAATTTGCTTTACAACACACAGTGATACAGTATTATTTACTTGATGATGTTTTGAGCATACATTATTACTACTCATAATCACACTACTTTCGACATCTGCTCTTTTTAGTAATGTCATTTCATATTCTTGGTTGCTATTGGTAGTAAAATTTTCCATATCTTTGGCATAGGTGTTGCCTCATTTCCATTACATGTTTTGGATGTTGATTGATGCGATGAACAAGGATTCAGTGGTCAATCTCTCTCTCCATCTGTATTGGACTTAAGGACAGTGGTTTTATCCCACCCATCCCATTGCATGGTTGTGTGTTAATGTAGACATCACAATAGCCGAGTTTTTTTTTTTAGATTATTGATCTTATTCGTGTCTGTCATTCTATATTCAACTAAATTCCTATGTTTGGCTATTCTAACTGACTCCGACTGGCTGACTGGTTTGACCTATGTACTTGACCTCGCAGTCATTATATAGAATTTGATAAACTGGATTATTATGCTGAATTGAATTTATTGGATCCGTAAGCCAACAAAGCTTATCTTTGAGTGAGTTTGCAAGTTCAAATGGCACCCTAATTCCAAATTTGTTGAGAATCCTACGTAAAGTTACTGATGTACCTTCCTCATAGGGTAACACAATGGAGGATTTGAAATTCCTACTTGTGTTTACGTTATGAGTCATACTCGTGTTACTTATGTTATTTCGTTCCTTGTGTATTCGTACGAGTTTCTTAATGGACTGCAGAGGATAATTATCACCTATTAGCTCTTTCTTTGTGTGCTTCAGTTCCTTGTTTAGGTCTTTATACTGACTAATCTGATTTCTAGCTCTATCATCTAGACATTTGCAACGAACCAACCAAGAACCTATCGCTTAGCAAATATGCAGCAGAAAATGGAGATGGATTGGGCATACACTGAGAATACCATTCGGGGACATCACGTGTCAGGTACTCGAGTGGAACCCAGGTGGGAAACGGCGAGTTGGGCGTCCCAGCTGAGGGTGACATATAGGAGGTCGTGTGATGAAGAAATGAGAGTTTGTGGGGAGTGTTGGAGCCATATTTAAAAGACCGCAGAGAACAGAGTGCAATGGAGACGTGCTACTGAAGCGCTATGTTCCATTAGGAACCCAAGGGACAAATAATAATATAATAATGATAACTTTCCACTAATGAAATGTTAAGATTTTGTCTGGTACCATCCAAACAAACGTTGAAACTCAAATTTTATTACTATTCGTATCTAGATGACGACAGAGTAGCTTCTATAAACTTCCAAACGGTCAAGGATGATTGTGTTTACTGCAACTCTTCATAATAATAGTTTGCAACATTTTCCATGTTATTAACTATATTACTTATGAGCACCTGATATTTTATGTGCTGTTTCTTAATTATCTTCGATTGGTTGTCTGTTGTAAATCGAAGTGGTAAGATCTAATTCCATATTAGACTTGTCAATTTGCTTTACAACACACAGTGATACAGTATTATTTACTTGATGATGTTTTGAGCATACATTATTACTACTCATAATCATATCAGTGTAATCACACTACTTTCGACATCTGCTCTTTTTAGTAATGTCATTTCATATTCTTGGTTGCTATTGGTAGTAAAATTTTCCATATCTTTGGCATAGGTGTTGCCTCATTTCCATTACATGTTTTGGATGTTGATTGATGCGATGAACAAGGATTCAGTGGTCAATCTCTCTCTCCATCTGTATTGGACTTAAGGACAGTGGTTTTATCCCACCCATCCCATTGCATGGTTGTGTGTTAATGTAGACATCACAATAGCCGAGTTTTTTTTTTTTAGATTATTGATCTTATTCGTGTCTGTCATTCTATATTCAACTAAATTCCTATGTTTGGCTATTCTAACTGACTCCGACTGGCTGACTGGTTTGACCTATGTACTTGACCTCGCAGTCATTATATAGAATTTGATAAACTGGATTATTTTGTTGGATTGTATCTGTCAGATCTTTATCACTAAGTGCTTGGGTCCTTACGCTGACCAGTCAGTTTTCTAACTCTATCATTTAGACATTTGACTAAACCTATCTTAACTGACATTGGTTGAGATGACTTGAAGTCTAGACACCCGTTAGAACATGTCGGTTTTCCGTAGAAGGTAGTATCCAAATCATCGTTTGTTCTTCGTTTTATCCAGTAATCCAACACAGGCATTTCTCAATATTTATTTTCCACCTTTTAGCTGTATTGGATTGTGTCTACTACTGTCAGTTAAGGCAAGTTTAGTCAAATGTCTAGATTAGTAGTAGTAGTTGTCTCTTGAGTTTCTGGTGGAACACAGGGCTTCAGTAGCACGTCTCCATTGCACTCTGTTCTCTGCGGTCTTTTAAATATGGCTCCAACACTCCCCACAAACTCTCATTTCTTCATCACACGACCTCCTATATGTCACCCTCAGCTGGGACGCCCAACTCGCCGTTTCCCACCTGGGTTCCACTCGAGTACCTGACACGTGATGTCCCCGAATGGTATTCTCAGTGTATGCCCAATCCATCTCCATTTTCTGCTGCATATTTGCTAAGCGATAGGTTCTTGGTTGGTTCGTTGCAAATGTCTAGATGATAGAGCTAGAAATCAGATTAGTCAGTATAAAGACCTAAACAAGGAACTGAAGCACACAAAGAAAGAGCTAATAGGTGATAATTATCCTCTGCAGTCCATTAAGAAACTCGTACGAATACACAAGGAACGAAATAACAGAAGTAAAACGAGTATGACTCATAACGTAAACACAAGTAGGAATTTCAAATCCTCCATTGTGTTACCCTATGAGGAAGGTACATCAGTAACTTTACGTAGGATTCTCAACAAATTTGGAATTAGGGTGCCATTTGAACTTGCAAACTCACTCAAAGATAAGCTTTGTTGGCTTACGGATCCAATAAATTCAATTCAGCATAATAATCCAGTTTATCAAATTCTATATAATGACTGCGAGGTCAAGTACATAGGTCAAACCAGTCAGCCAGTCGGAGTCAGTTAGAATAGCCAAACATAGGAATTTAGTTGAATATAGAATGACAGACACGAATAAGATCAATAATCTAAAAAAAAAAAACTCGGCTATTGTGATGTCTACATTAACACACAACCATGCAATGGGATGGGTGGGATAAAACCACTGTCCTTAAGTCCAATACAGATGGAGAGAGAGATTGACCACTGAATCCTTGTTCATCGCATCAATCAACATCCAAAACATGTAATGGAAATGAGGCAACACCTATGCCAAAGATATGGAAAATTTTACTACCAATAGCAACCAAGAATATGAAATGACATTACTAAAAAGAGCAGATGTCGAAAGTAGTGTGATTACACTGATATGATTATGAGTAGTAATAATGTATGCTCAAAACATCATCAAGTAAATAATACTGTATCACTGTGTGTTGTAAAGCAAATTGACAAGTCTAATATGGAATTAGATCTTACCACTTCGATTTACAACAGACAACCAATCGAAGATAATTAAGAAACAGCACATAAAATATCAGGTGCTCATAAGTAATATAGTTAATAACATGGAAAATGTTGCAAACTATTATTATGAAGAGTTGCAGTAAACACAATCATCCTTGACCGTTTGGAAGTTTATAGAAGCTACTCTGTCGTCATCTAGATACGAATAGTAATAAAATTTGAGTTTCAACGTTTGTTTGGATGGTACCAGACAAAATCTTAACATTTCATTAGTGGAAAGTTATCATTATTATATTATTATTTGTCCCTTGGGTTCCTAATGGAACATAGCGCTTCAGTAGCACGTCTCCATTGCACTCTGTTCTCTGCGGTCTTTTAAATATGGCTCCAACACTCCCCACAAACTCTCATTTCTTCATCACACGACCTCCTATATGTCACCCTCAGCTGGGACGCCCAACTCGCCGTTTCCCACCTGGGTTCCACTCGAGTACCTGACACGTGATGTCCCCGAATGGTATTCTCAGTGTATGCCCAATCCATCTCCATTTTCTGCTGCATATTTGCTAAGCGATAGGTTCTGGGTCGGTTCGTTCCCAGAGTTGCTTGTTGCTGATTATGGCTGGCCATCTGAGCTTCAGTAACGAGCCAGCGTAGGCAGTTGTTGATGAGTACCTGTAGTTTATTGGAAATGCTTTTCGCAACACGCCAAGTTTCTGAACCATATAGGAGCACTGACTTGACGTTGGTGTTGAAAATCCGGATCTTGATCTTTATGCTGAGTGCAGATCTCCACCGAACAGTTTTCCGATGAATACATCTCTTCGAGACTCTTCTTTTATGTAAAGAGGGAATAAGACAGGGTGAAAATAAAATGTCATCATCTCATAAACAGATGACTTAAATGTTTTGACATACGTCAAGAGGCCGACTGACTCAATGTTAGAGGATGAATGGATAAGAAATGATTCAGAAGCAAGAGGGTGGAAAAAAAGCACCTTAATAGATAAGACTGAAAATAAATACTTGTAACGTATGCATTTATCGTTGAATATTCAACATCCTAGTTTGTCTTTTACTCATCCTTCAATTTATTCTAACCCTCTTCAGTCTTTTTGACTTGTGCTTTCGAAGATTTTGCGGGTTTGAACCAATACACCATTGTACATTAACTGTTCACTGTAAAGTGACTATTTTGAATCTTGTTCTCTAGTGAACAATCAATGTATCCAATTCAATCCAATCGAATCCTACAAAAGGCCAATTACAGACAGAACAGTGGTAACGTCGCTGACTGCAACACTGGGTGATATGGGTCCGAATCTTAGACAGGATGTCAGTTCCTTGGAGGTTTCAGATGGACCTTGCTGACCGGTGCTAAAAAGTACGAAACCTAGATCCAGAAGTTTCTGTTGATTGCCTCTAACCAAGAAAAGCTCACCACTGTGCTTGCTTCCTACACTGATCCCGACAAGCAGCCGGCTAATTCTTTTACATGTTACCAACCAATTCAACAGTCATGAACGAGCTATTGAACATAACTTGACGTCGTAGCAGCTTGTTTAAATCAAAGCAAATTATCTTACGACTCATAACCCAGTTTAGGCCAATTAGTCACGATTTTATAGACAGTCAAACATCTAAATGATGAGCAATACCTGAAAAATCACAAACCCGAATATTACATAAGTTGTTAGACTGAAAATCTTGAAAATACAGCCTTGTAATAGGAACTGATTTATTGTAACATCAAAAGTACACAAGGATGACTGTTATATTCACTGAGGTTCGTTATTCTCTTGCTGTTGTTTAAAAGAAGAAACTTCCTGCCTCCATTCTTTCATTCTTGACCACTGAGATTCTCGACGTGTTCGAGGCGCCAACCATGCACTCCGATTAATTTTCGTTAGGTTTGTGAAATATGTTATACGCTCCTCTTCATCTAGAATTTCTCTTAACTTCTCTTTTGCACTTTTCATAATCTCCTCTCGCGTTTCCTGTTTTGTACATTCAGTATACTCTTTTTCCCGTTCTTCATTGAATTTAGCATATAAGTTTTTAACTGCTTCTGTCTCCTGGTTCATACAATCTGAGTTATTTAATACACCGTTGTAGATAAAATCTTCAGCCGTTGTAAAAACGTTTGAGACAGTTGCATGTGATTCACTCTCGATGCGCTAAAACAACTGTTAAAACTAACCAAAGATAGACATACCCTCAATTCATTCTGTACTGATTGAACTTCTGACACTGTAGGTAGTTGTGGTTCTCCCCGTTTTAGCGGTAGGTCATCAGGCCGTCTCTCACAGGTATCTACTATTTTCATTAGCTTCTCAACCTTGATATCAAGAAATTAAACGGAATGCAGACAAAACTTACCACAGCAGGAATGATTCCAGCGGACTGAATTATTGGACCTTTGATTCCTTCTAATTCAACTGACAACTGATGACACTGTTCAGAAAGAGCAAGTCCAAATACTCGTGTCATAAGACTTAAATTATCTACACATTTTGAAAGGTTGTTCCAGACGGTAGTGGCTTGAAAAATGGATCGACGCTTGTTTAACGCACTTGATAAGTGCAAAAGTGTATAACCTGTCTTTAATCTAGGCCGCTTTATGTCAAAAAAGTTGTCGTAGTTCGGATTTCTAACGTATGACACAAATTTGTATTCTACCTGGAGAAATGAATTTTACAAAAAGTGAAAGTCTTGAGATTCGCCACAAATTATAGTCAAAATCAAAACATATCTGAAATCAACTGTTTTATAAGAATGGTGTTTTTTTTCCACAGAGTAAGAAAACTCTACTTATACATGAAAGATTGGGTTGGTACACTCATATCACCTACCTTACATAAATATTGTATAAATACTGAAGTTCAACGATCTCTACACAGAATTAAGGTATCATAATTAATAAGCACTTTAAAAAGAATTACAGGTTTCAGGGAGACACTCATTTGTATCGGCTTCATTCTTACTGCCAATCACCATTCGACAACAGATGAAAGCAACATATAAATTCGCACAAAAGTCCATCAGTTCAAGTTGCCACAATTCCAATCAGCATGAAAAAGTAAGCGGGTAGAGAAAGAGTGATATCGAGGTTGACAGAAGTGTGTGGAAGGAGAAGGAATTCGGAAATCCCAGTTGATGAAAATGTTCGAACCTCAGAAGACATGAAAAAGAGAAAGTATTTGTGCCATCATGACTAATTTTCAGCAATATCACCAAGGTTCTACAACCATTGTTTCCTATTATCTCGAGGACCCCAAAAAGTTAGTTTGGATCTTCTTTCACCGCTCAGGCTAACAGTTGGAGGTATATATAATAAGTTAGCAAAGAACACAGCACAATTGCATTAAAAATAAAAGACAGAAGAAAAGAGGGAACTATTTAACACCGAAATATATGTTCAGCTTTCATGAAAATCATACACCACACTACTCATTTTCACAGTTAAAACCACTGCAACAGAATCATTTTAGCTGGCAATCTTTACACACAAAAGTACATGATTCAGTGTGTGCTTGAGATCCTTTGTTGCTACAATTACTGAGTGAGCAGTTGGCAATCCTATCTTCGGATGAAAGTTAATGAATCCCTGCAGAGAGGAAAAATAGGCACTAAGAAACTTCCCATCCAGTATTTACATGTCTTTTTACAAAGAATGTCATACCAGTATCAAAAAGCCTCAGACAGACTAAATTTGAATTTGCATTTCTGATATACTGCTAACAGCAGTTACCTATATATTCTAGTCTTGAAACAAAGTCAAAGTGAGCATTTATATTCACAAAGTAGGATGAATCGAGAAGATTGAAACGTACTCAGCAACTTGTGTATGTTCATACAGTAGGAAATGAGCCAGACCTATTATGTGAAGTTTAGTTATAGTATATGGATGACTAAACTTCGGTAGGTGCAGAATTATTCGAACCTATAACTTACTGATTGAAAGACGACTGCCTTAACCAAAGAGCTACAGCTCCACAAAACGGTAGGTAAGACTGTTAGACCTCTGTTAAGTTATATCATTTATGACACATCTTCTGTTCACATGAAGGTATAATAAATAAAAGGAACGATCAATGACAGTCTTGTTAGGAGATGAAACTAAACCGTAAACATAGAGATTGTTTGTCATTAAAATAAATTTCAGTACAATACCTGATCGACAAAGTTAACGTAAAACCTCGCACACAGGCGCATCAGCTCAAGTTGTCACACTTCACAGTAGTATTTAAAAATAGGTGGATAGAAAAAGAGTGATACCAAAAAACACAAAGTAGTGTAAGAGAACAAACAGTCTGAAGACAAAGGTTAGTGTGAATATTCAATGCTTAAAAGATGTCAAGAAGTGAATACACCTGCGCCATTGTGACCGATTTTCACCCACGTCACCAAGAGTGCCCAACCCCTGATCCCTTTCATCTCGGGAACCCCAACCAGGCTGTCCACATCCCCTATACGACTTAGACCAACATTCAGAGACTTTATCGACTGGTGCCACGTCGTGATCTGGCCACCCTGAACCCTCTTACGACATAATCCAGCTTTCCCTAGCGTGGTACGTGGTACCAACAGTACAAAACTTCATCGACTATCCAACTTCCCCGAGGATGGCACATCGATGTAGGTGATGGCTTGGCATGCACAGTACATGTCCAAGTCATATCAGTCGACTAAGGTTCACAAACTCATCAATCAACTTGCCTATCTTGCCTAGTTCCCTTCATCCGAGTCCAATATCGCTCATACAATGATTCTACCAAACGTGAGCAATGCTATGTAGACACTTATGGTCAAACACTTGTGCCAGCTCCATGTCTTCTACTTTTGACGGCCATTTCTCACAGTTGTAGAACAGGACAGAACGGGTTGCAGTGGAGGATACTTGTCCTTTAATAAATAATTGGATATCTTGCAGTCGGCGACATATGTGATGCGGTAAATGTCAAACGAGCCTTCTGAATCTGAGCTGAGATTTCGTTGGCAACCACTATATTCAGACCGATGCAACTAGTCCAAGTAAGTGAAGTGGTCCACACATTCCAACACTTCACTCTCTCTCTCTCATTGAACTGGGGGTATTTGAAGCAGACCAGTCCTATAGCATCATCTTACATTTGAAAGGTGCCTGAGGAACGTATGCCGAACATATTTAGATTTCTATTCAACGCGTCCAGAAGACCCTGTATTTTATCGGTGTTTCCACCAAGTAGAACAATACTGTATGCATACTCAAAGTCAACCAGATGACCTTCAGGGAGTAGGCCAATCCCTAAAAGGTCACACGTACATAAGGTTATGCCCATAAGTACGTCTATAACGGAGTTAAATAGAAATGGTGATAGAAGGCGTCCCCGTCGCACACCACTAGTTGTTATCAATTCACATGACAATTTTACAAAAGCTCTAACAAAGCTGGGTGAGTATGATCAAAGGGCTTTGATTAGCGGTATATACGTGCTCGATACTTTCTTCGCAGTCAAACATCGCCACAACACCTCACGTCAAACAGAGTCAAATGCCACCTTCAGGTCAAGAAATATGGCAAGTAACGGCCATTGACCAGTAAGTATGTCTGTTTCACAACCTGTGGGAGGGTGCAAGTATGATCGATGCATCGTCGTCCGAGTCTGAAACCTGCCTGGTTTTCTCAAGCTCCAGTAAGGTGTCAGAAAACTATGGACCTGTAGCGTCACACACTTCCCCAAAATCAATAGCCTAGGGTTTGACGACTTTCGACATTGATGCTGACCTTGATAGTTTAACTGGACTCGCTAAGCTGAAGGCACCCGGTCAAGCATCCTCGCCATTTGGCACGCTGTCGTGTTACGTTGCATTGCTCGTATTCGACTCTCTAGCCAGTTAGTTGGAACGCATCGGTATTTTGGCATAACCATCCAAATATACTATTCCATCCGACTACGCTATCGTGTTCTTCCTTGGTCTCGTATTCGTGGGTATATAACAAGTTCGAATAATTAGTGATTGGTCTTTGCGTCTGTCAAGTTCGCACCAGGACAAATCCTAAATTGGTGAGCCCGACGTGATCACATATCCCGACCAATAACAAGTATTGAATTGGTGAGCCTGTTCCATTTTATATTTGTTTATTGTTTTCATTTCGATAACATTTATATATCCATTTACTACACTTTCTCATGTCCGACCACACTCCCAAGCTTATTCGTATTAAGCCGACTCGAACACGATCCAACTCGTGCCATATTGGCCAGACAATGCAGAAACATGGTTTCTGTATGCCGAGGCCGATTTTCGAGAACAGGGTGTCTCAGATCCTCATTCTCGATTTCTTGCTGTCATACGTCACTACCGCGAGAATTAAACAGGTATGTTACAGCAAACATGTTTAATCCTGAAGTAAGTGACCCTTATGCACTTCTAAAGGCCGCACTCTTGAAGAAAAGCGATCTCACAGATCGCCAACGTCTAGACGAATTGCTTCGTAACATCGAGCTAGGCAGCCACTCAGCTACTGAAGTCCTCGCACGCATGCGAGAAGTAATCGGTGCACGAACATTTGACGATGGTTTCTTCCGAGAACTATTTCTCTCGAAACTACCACAACCGGTGCAAACCGTGTTGGTGACACTCCAGTCAGTCCCACTCGACGACCTGGCAGCCTCAGCAGATAAAATACTGGAGATATCCAGCAGACCCGTCTCCAACGTATATTCTATCTGCGACAAACCAGAGCGCCAGGATTCAGAGGTGACCAAGTTGTGCAACTCTGTGAAACGGTTGCTACGATCTCGAAGTCCTAGATCACGTAGCACTTCACAGAAACGCACCTTGGCGCATCGCAGCAAGTCGCGTGGTAGCCCTAAAACGAAACCCAACAGGGTGGAAAACCCTGAATGGTGCTGGTTTCATAACACTTACGGGGATGAAGCCAGAAAATGTCGTAAACCATGCCGTTTTAAGAAGGACACAAACTCGGGAAACGGTCACGCCGGCACGTGCTCACGGCAACCGTAGCCGGCGGAAAAAGCCGTTTGCTCTACGTCACCGACATTAAAACGAAAGTCCGCTACCTCGTCGACACCGGCGCAGAAGTTAGCGTTCTTCCAGCAACGACAAAGGAGCGTCATCTCGACCCATCCTTCAATCTTCAAGCAGCCAACGGCAAGGCAATCGCGACATTCGGGAGACGGTATGCCTACCTCAACTTAGGTTTACGCAAACCTATCCACTGGATTTCCTCCTGGCTGACGTCTCTATGCCCATCATTGGCATAGATTTGCTAAACCATTACGATCTACTCGTAGATGCTCGCCGTCGACGACTGATAGATAACAACACAAAGTTATCTATTGGCGGCACCACCTATGTAGGTCCGAGTTTAGCCATCGTTAGGACTAAACAATCAGGCGACGCGTCCTACCAGGCAGTTCTGGAGAAATATCCAGAGTTACAACAACCGAAGCACACTCTTCCGTGCATAACCAGCAATGTTATGCATCACGTCACAACCACAGGTCCACCTGTGGCATCCAAAGCGCGCCGTTTAGCCCCCGATAAGCTCAAACGGCGAAAAATGAATTCGACCACATGCTCGAACTGGGCATTATCAGACCGTCAAACAGTCCTTGGGCATCGCCATTGCACATGGTTCCCAAAAAGGATAGCAACGACTGGCGTCCAACCGGTGATTACCGAAGGCTTAACGCCAAAACAACTCCGGACTGCTACCCTATACCTCACGTTTACGACTTGACCGCAACCTTATGCGGCATGAACATTTTCTCGAAAATCGACTTGGTCAAAGCGTACAACCAGATACCTATGGCAGCAGAAGATATCGCGAAAACAGCCATTATTACTCCTTTTGGCCTGTTTGAATTCCTGCGCATGCCATTTGGTCTTCGGAATGCAGCACAAACATTCCAACGCTTTATGGACGACGTCTTCCGTGGTTTGAATTTTGTTCATGTCTACATCGATGACTGTCTAATTGCGAGTCCAGATAAGGAAACTCACCTTAAACATTTGGACCTCGCATTCGAAAGACTCAAAAAACATGGCATCACAGTTAACTTACAGAAGTGTGAAATAGGAGTTGAATCACTCAGCTTCCTTGGGCATACCATTGACAACAAAGGTATACGCCCATTGAGAGATAAAGTGGCGGCTATCACAAACTATCCAGAGCCGACCACTGTGAAACATCTCCGCACTTTCAATGGCCTGGTAAGTTATTACCGAAGGTTTATCCCTAACTGTGCCTCTGTCATGAGACCACTAACAGATCTACTTCGAGGAACTGCGAAGTTCGTGTCTCTGGACAACGCGGCTAGACTTGCTTTCTCTAAAGTCAAGGAAGCCATTTCGAACGCAACCATGCTTATGCATCATGACCCCAATGCTCCTTGAGTATTGCTGTTGATGCATCTGATTCAGCAATTGGAGCAGTTTTGCAACAGTTGACTGACAACCAGTGGCAACCGTTAGCCTTTTTCTCGAGGCGGCTGCAAGACGCGGAAACAAGATACAGTACATTTGGTAGGGAACTCCTAGCCATGTACTGTTCTGTACGCCATTTTCGACATTCTGTGGAAGGTCGTGATTTCATTATTTTCACAGACCACAAACCGTTAACGTTTTCCCTCAGCTCGGCGTCTGACAAATACTCCCCTCGTGAGTCGCGACAGCTGGATTACATTTCCCAGTTCACGTCAGACATCCGCCACATTTCTGGAGCAAACAACTCCGCAGCCGACGCACTATCTCGAATAGCTTCGATAAACTATATCGAGGGTATTGATCTCGTTGAACTAGCTCGGCGTCAAAAGGAAGACCTTGAGCTGCATCATGAGTTGTCGTCCACAACTCTCAAACTGCGACTTTGTCCGGTTGGATCAGACAAGGATACAATTTTGTGCGATGTCTCTGCTAGTCAACCACGCCCAATAGTTCCGAAGAGTTGTCGACGCAACGTCTTCAATACGTTGCACAAACTCTCTCATCCAGGTGTACGAGCCACCATTAGGCTTATCGCACAACGTTTCTGCTGGCCTGGGATGAACAAAGACGTTAAGGAGTGGGCTCAGTCGTGCTTAGCTTGTCAAAAGTGTAAAGTCACGCGACACACGAAAAGCCCTTTAGGCTCTTTTCTAGCCCAAATTACCGAATTACCATATAATGAAACATTTTTAAAAAAGGTGAAAATAAGCGTAAATTTTTATTTCTCGATATGTTTATATATAAATAATTCCCATTTTTACGAAACGTTTTCGTGGTATTAAAGACTTTTATTTATATTCCAGGTGCAACGAGCACTGGACGGGACGTCAAAAGGAACTGAGGACCGCGATCGACGTCCAATTCGATTTATCTTATTTTATTATTTAATTGCCACGACACCCTAGAATAAGGTTCAGACAACCAGGGGCCACTCCACGCAGTGAACCCATCGGAAGAGTTTTACCAGTGGATAAACCACTGGGTTTTTACTTCCGACTGGTATCGTCTTAGGGTCCTCACGAACCCACTAGGGGGGGTGATCTGTAGCGTCACACTTCCCCAAAATCAATAGCCTAGGGTTTGACGACTTTCCACATTGATGCTGACCTTGATAGTTTAACTGGACTCGCTAAGCTGAAGGCACCCGGTCAAGCATCCTCGCCATTTGGCACGCTGTCGTGTTACGTTGCACTGCTCGTATTCGACTCTCTAGCCAGTTAGTTGGAACGCATCGGTATTTTGGTACAACCATCCAAATAAACTATTCCATCCGACTACGCTATCGTGTTCTTCCTTGGTCTCGTATTCGTGGGTATTTAACAAGTCCGAATAATTAGTGATTGGTCTTTGCGCCTGTCAAGTTCGCAACAGGACAAATCCTAAAGACCCAAGGATCTTGGACACAATACTAGTCAAACTAATTCCCCAAAGGTTGTTACAAGAAGACTTCTCCTGCTTCTTAAAGACTCAGATTATCAGTGAAGTACACCAGTCGAACGGCACTACCTCTGATTCTCCAAAAATATAATACTAGTGTGCTTAGGAAATGAAAATATGATTCTCGGTTCCACTGTGTTAGACACAATTTATTTAGCAATATATTCGGATTTTCCATTCAAGAAGCTGTAGCTTAAACAGTTGAATCTGAATTCCATTCTTAAACACTGGGATTAGATTAAAACTTATTCACTGTTATGGTTAAATGGATCAAAAGGTTCAAAGTTTTCTCAACATTTGTAACAACAATGGTCTGAATCTTTATGTCAAGCAGTGTTCACTTCACCTATTTTATGAACTACATGTCCTATGAGTACAGCCTGTAAGACAATAAAGATCACTTTTCTCGGAAAAAATCCACTAAGTAAACTTGTGCACATTCGTGCGGTAAGCAATGAGCAACGCCTGTTATGTGAGGGCTAATGATACCACGTGGGTGCTCAAACCTCGGTACATGGAGACACTTCAAAACTAGTACCACTGTAGGAGGTAAACGCAAATTAAATTTCCTTTCATTTTATTCTTGTATCAACTACTATTTACAGTGAAGTGCAAAATGGTTCGATGAAGGTTCAAATAACTTAGCCTTCTGCAATCGATCCGTGGTACACGTTTGAGGTCATTTAACCGTTTCCAACCTTTGAATTTAGGCTGCGAATACTTAATCACTAAGCCTGTTAGCTAATCAACATCAGATCAAGAAGTTTAGGGCATATCTAAGTTGCACGAATACTGGATAGAATTTTCTCCTTTCTTTAAAGTAATCATATCCTTGTCAAAACATTGCTTTCGAGAAATTCTCTAGCAGATAAAATTTCACTTCAATACCTTTTAAAATATGTCGCCTGTAGATCTGAATACCTGTCAAATTGCTGGTGAAACTTCGCAGGGTGCAAGAGTCAGGTGTGTCTCACTCCAAGGATATGATACGACCACAGGCCTTAGACATACAAAGATCAAGGGTGTTTAGTTTTAGACCACTCCGGAATATTGATCGTTTGTGGTAGAACCATTTAGTCAGCCTTGAATTTTCACCGGCATAATCGTACTCCAGCTAACGTAGCACGCGACGGTGGACGGCAAGTCAAGTGGTGTAAAACATACAAGTCGTATTGGTCGTTGTGTGCTTACCATTTTATCGACTGACGTAACTGCTTTGTTTTACACTGTACACGTGACATGTGATATTCAAATGGTAGTCCTACCGCATATTTATGATGTTCTGGAGCTAACAGTAATTACATATCTGGAACCACAGAACATCCATCTTTTCTGGCCGTTTCGCAGCCGGAGAATAGGACAGATTGTACTACACAGCAGCATACTCAACCTCGAACATGAAATTGGCTATCTATACAGAGTTAAAAAATGTGTGATGCTTTATTCTCTATTTAAAACGACATAGAATGGAGGTACACACAGCTTTCTCAGTGACTTATGTCATGTAAGGTCATGAACCACAATTTCTGCAGCTGATGGGAACAAAAATTCAAGTTCATTGCTAGTTTATGCTTGGAATTCAATCACTCATTCACATCCACAAAATAATTATGATTTACAGCGTTGTGTGTGAATGAATACTTGGTTACAGATAGCTACTGAAACCCAAATAATTAATCTACACCTCATTTTCACCTACGATAACCTTCAGCAGTCATCGTGCAGACTTGAATAGCTTAACTTTTAAAAGACTTTCCCTACATTATGTTGAGAGAAATCAAGAGATCCTTGTCTACTGATTGGAACGATCAATGTTCCTGAGACTTAGCGGTTGTTGACCAATTCTGGCAGCAAACGTTTCAACAAATTTTCACAGAAGGCTATGTATGATTATCATATTCTCATAAGCACCTGCCATTACCTGTCAGATATGCAAGTGGTGACGTTTCTTAAACATGTGAAAGGAAAAAGAATTTAGAACAGAAACTAAGAGCATGTTCCAAAATCCTCCACGATTATCCTGCAACCCGTCTCAACATATGTTAACAAAATGACAAATATTTTCTGTATCGAAGCTGTGACTTAAGTTTTTTTTATCTACTCAGTCATGTTTCAAACTCCACAACTTCTAGCAAGATTCCAACAGCCAAACAGTATCACAATCATGCAGAAGACGCATACCTACCAAAACGTTGTGCATCAACCCATAGATGATTGGACCACTAACTTGCTATCCCTGTGACAAGTACAGTGACAGTCACGATATTGCTCTGGCCAAACTCGATGATTAAAAGGTGAGGCGTGCAGTCTAAGAAATTTAAATCATCTAGGTACCATATATTTGTAGGTCATCTGTGGGACTGACTCTGTAGGTAATTACTTATTTTAAGTTGTTATTCATCGTAGACTGACATCAGTTGGAGGAACAAAGGAAACCTGGGAGCAATGGAAAACTTTTTCCTCCTAGTACGGGACTCCTCAGCACTGCGCGCCCACGACCCTGCCAGGGGTCGAACCCGCGGCCAGCGCGTTACCATTGAGCCACTGTGTGAGAATCCAATGCTTCATATTCTCAACTTCTGTTAGCTCACGATATAGCGCAACCGCCACTCAATGTCATCGTTGAGTAACTGTCCTCACGACCATCAGGCTTTGACTCCACCGGTTACTTCTCATTGGAACTTAAGGAATACTTCTCGAAGCTAGTCACCAATGAGCGCCAGGAGTCCCATACTAGGACAAAACAGCTGTCCAGTGCTCTCAGGTTTCTTTTGTTCCTCCAAGAGATGTCAGTCTACGATGAATACCAACTTGAAATATTTCCAAATCTCCACAACTCCCTCAAAAACTATTTATTTTGTCAAGTTCATTACAGTGCTAAGTGAAGTCAGCTCTTCTGCAAAGCAAGAACAAAAGCCTAAATGTCTTTCAGACGCTCCAGACGTTTGGTTTGACATTTACAGAAATAGCGGAATTCCTGTGGCATTCCGAAATTACTTCAGAGTGAGGAAATCTTAACGATCAAAATCAACAAAAACGAAAGTATGGGGCTGTCATGACATAGACAGTTCGAAACTTATGAGTGCAAGTGATTCCACCATTAAAACAATCAGAAAATTGTTTGGAAATACACGAGTGAACCGTTTCAAAAAAGAAGACTTACATTTTTGTCATCAACTACTTCTGGAGTGAGACTTTCCAAATAAGAATCTGCTTCTATCGATTTCAGACACGAAAGAAGTGACGCTGCAAACACGAGAGGCTTGAAATCTTCTAAAGTGAAATATTCCTGAAGACACAGTTCCCAAGCAACAGCAACAGCAGAATTCCATTTACCCTTTTTCAAGAAAGAGTTCATCATAAGGACAGCAGACACAAAGTCTACAAATATTCCTGTTTCAAACTACGAAGTAAAACATAGGTTTACATACTCTTTTCTCGACCAGTTTTAACATCCTATCTTCTTCTTGGAAGCCTAGATAGGCTCGAATAAATGCATGAGATGTTGAATCCTTCACAGTTATCGCGGACTGAGTATTCATAAAGCTAATTATTAAGTAAAACAATATTTGGGTACCTTTTCATAATGCCCTCAATGAAATCCAAAAAAGTTACATCGAGTTCATGTATTTTATTTGCGAACTATATTAATATATTACTAAAAAAAGACATTACTGTGTCATAATCAAGAGGTGAAACGCTTCGGCCGGAGTTAAGTTTGTGGATTAATTTTAAACCATGGTCACCTATAGACACATATTACACACACTGCAACTTACGCGGCGGTATAATAGTTTTAAAGATATCATGAGACAAACGAGTATCCCACAGGCCAACTGATGCATAAGTAGAAGGTAGAAATTTTCGAACTGGTTGTCTCGAAACGTTTTCGCATTGATTTAGAAACGAAACACAGCCATAATTCGGTCGTATCACCCGAAACATGTGAACTAACAAGTAACCCTGAAGAGTAACGTAGATCTTATTACTGGCGGGGCAGGTATAGCGAATCTAGTAGTAGCTAGTACACACAACTGACCAACTGTTTTGTTTTATTATTTATGCTGGAAACCTGTTTAAAAGTACAGTCTTTTACTTAAAATGTCACTTGTTGAGATAAATAGTTCCAATGGTTTACCGCTCGATAAGAGAAACTCAGATTAAAGTGATTTCACTCGGTCGTAGTTTTTAGGGTTTCTTGTGATGTCGTCGTAAGTAATCACCCTAAAAATGGACGGTATAAGGCATGTCAGTAGCGAAGTCATTCATAAGGACACGAAATACCGATATGACTTCACCCTACCCCGTATTTTCCAACCAAAGCAGGGGATGAGAGACTTCAGTCGACCTAATGGTTTCTTGTAGAACAGATTGGGACTAGTTGTCGCAGGATTGGTACCCACCCTTCCAACGCTCATACATACGTCACAATCCCTTTTCAGGCATTAGCCGGCAACATGAATGCAGTATGTAGGAGTTTATCATAATCATGTTAAGTTCGAAAATTTGGAAACGCCTGAGTGTGGGCCATAACAAATGAAAGGTTCTTCACTGTAGCCGCATCTTGGCGTGCCAATGTTTTGAGATAATGGCTTGTGATAAGGCCCAAGTCTCTTGGTTCCAGGAACTGCGCGTCATTAACGGAAGGCTGGAATCAATTTTGCAGGTATACTGTACTTTGTTGTTTCAAGGCGGAATTCACCAAGAACTGACAACAGTTGGAGAACCACCGAAGTCCTGAGAGGACTGGAAAGCCACTTCTCCTTAAAATCGGACCCCTCAGCAATATGCAGCCGTGATCAAATCAGGGACACAATTCGCGACATTAAGTTCCTGCGATGGGTAAGTTACGATTAACTCACTGAACAAGACCCCAGTGGTTCAAATTTCCCTACTCCGGTCAATTAGTTATGTATCCTTCATTCAGCGCCATCGCTGAGTATTTGTCCTCATATCAGGCTTGACCTGGCCATCAGTCGTACCATACAAGGATGAAACAGGCCTTCCGCACTTCTGGGCTTTCAACGGTTATCCAGATGATAATAATGAACAGCGAATACCGCCTTGGCCCACTGGAACCGCCATGGCAGGTGTTCTCCAACGCACTTTTACTTGAGCCAATTTTCAAGGATCTAAATTTCAGCTCACCTGCCTGTCCGTTCAAATCAGCCTGAAAAGCGTTACTACCACAGTCCCTACTCCTGAATCTCTAGACATTTACATCATCGACGAATAAGAGGTCTGAAGAGCTTGTCAGTTGCTATAATCTGTTGTAATTTAACCTGAAAAAAGAGGGGATGGGCGATTGATTAATGTGGGATTCTACTCATTAAAAGAAGAAGGACACCAGCTGCCATTAAATAATATCGCTCTGTAGCATTCCAGATCCGAATACAAAGTTCATAATGTTAGACGTAATGTTAGCAACGATGTTGAAACGCGAAAGTCTTCACACTATAGAGAGCATCTTGCGAATGAGGAAAGAAAGTGGGGAGCCGGCAGAGCCAAAAAACAAGGCACAATGGCGATGAACACCAAGACAAACAATTAGGCGCCCTTTGATTCCGCACAACTGATGTAATTGTGGCATGGACCTGGCAGCAGAAACCGCTATTCTGTCAGGCTAAACACGACCGAAAAGTTTAGAGGCACTTACTGCTGACCTCTCCACAGGATTGCGCTGCCGGTGGTTCGCCTACCACAATGCGTGACGGTATATTCCTTGATTTTGGCGTTGAACTCCTCCTCTTGTTTCCCTGGGCCTCTACTTTTCCCGACGCAACCTTCTCAGTATCAGTCTCGTCAGTCGCTGGTATACGCAGGTGAGCACAAGTTGATGGACTCTGGCACAACACTATGTGTTGTCATCAATACCCTTTTTATCTACCCACTTGATTTTGGAGCCATCACTCCCAGCTGGCACGATTCCACCATTCAGTCATTTCCTAACATTTTCAAGCCAAAATCTAGTGGTTTCGTAGTGATTTCCAGTGCCTAGTGACGAAATGGGGGGAGATTCTGCCTGGCCGCCATCCACAACTATAATCCGCGTACCACCAAATATAATAAGGGTGCAGGGTACTGGCAGGTTGCATATACAATGCACCTTACGTCTTCTCTGCAGAAGTGTCCGCTCCGAATTATGTTCTAGAATATGTACCTTCTCTCTCCAAGTAAGTACAAAACTGCCTGTGGGGATTTCAAATTACCAGAACTTCAGCGGTAAAAGCGTACACGATCTGCTACGTATGACAGCCTTCTTGGCACACTGGACAGATTCGGATGGGAACAGTTCATCGTCACCAAGGCAAGGTGTAGCAGTGTGCCTAACTTAGTGTTCGGCGAAAACGTTAGTCCCCTCTCAAACTGTGTATGCCCTGAACTCTCAGATAACGACCACAAGATGGCAAGTCGCGCATTCCCGCTTTATTCGTCAACAGGCAGATCAGGCAACAAAGACACTCCCCTTCATACGAAGTACAGAAACTACTCCAAAACTGGCTGGGAACCGGCCTCTTCGCTAGGCAGATGTAGTGTTTGGGGGGACTATCTTACTACAGCTGACCCTGGACTAACAATGAGTACGCTTTACTCTCATCTAAACAACTACTTTGATGAAACTGCTCCCCTAGCGGTGAAACCTGTCACTCCCACTTCAAATGAGCCTCTCTTCACTCAGAAAACGCTTCAAAAGCTGCTTAATCTATCGACGAACTACTTTGGGTACCATAACGTTGATGCACTACAGTCTCCCATCAATGCTCTTGACTCCAGTGCTCACTTTCAAGAAATGCGTGCGAAACAAGCTGAAACTATTGCACTAGCTAGTTCCTCTAGAGTGAATGGACTCAAAGAAGCGAACAAACCGGCAGGATCATGGGATCAACTCTCTCAACCGTAACAGAAAGGTCCACAATAACCCAAAAGAAATGTGCAAATTGTTCAGCAACACGTTCGCCCATAGCCATCTGTCGCCGACAGACTCCTCTAATGATGCAAACTCAACATCTAGCATGAACTGGCCGTCGTTCTACACACCGGAACCCACTCGCATCACAGAGTTCTCATGTGGCCAGAGTAATCAAGCTATTAAAACACTCACAAGCTGCAGTAGCTCCGGCACAGATGGAATATCATCATATTCCTTCAAACTCGGTGGCCCTGACACTCCAATGTTATTGTTTAAGCTAAGCTCCGTTTCTTTAGAAACATTTACATATTCCAATCTGTTGAGGGCATCCTTCATCTTACCTAAACATGAGTCCGGTGCAAAGAGTGAAGTGAATGACTGCCGATTAATAAATATTATGCCGGCTGCCTCTAGAAATAGCGAGAAAATAGTTGAAGAAAAAGTTCCGCAACATACGCTTGAAAGCGGTGTTATCACTCTTAGCCACAATGAGTTCCTGAAATCACGTTCATGTATGACTTGCCACTTCGACTTCTTTGACTGTTTACCCACCGGCGCTGACCAGCGCTTATTGGTCCTTATCCTCTATTTTGATATCCCCAATGCATTTGACCGCGTTTTCCACTTTCTGCCACAACGAAAACCTATGGCTTATGAAATGGAATTCCTTGTTGCTGGGTTGGATCAGATCCTACCTTGACAACTATTCTCATGTAGTGAGAGTTGGTTTCCATCCTTCAAAACCTGAAGCCATCATATACAGTAACATCCAGAGCGGTGTGCTCAGTCCTCTGCTTTTCACCCTTCTTGTTGATGACCTCCGTGGCTGTTTCACGCATGGTAACTCGTTTCTGTTTGCCGATGGCCTTAAGGCAGTTTATACATCCTCTATCGATGACCTAGGCTATTTACATTGGCACAGAAAAAACTGAACCAGGCAACGGGCTGGTCTACTAAATGGAAGTTTCGATTCAACTCGGGCGAGTGTGGCTGGATATTTATACCTGTAAAAATGGTGTGTGTCTTTATATTCGGGAATAAATATCGTCACTATTGTCATATATTTCAGTGGGTTCAACGTAAACACTAAGCCAGGTCTGCGGTCTGCGGAGCTGCCTAGCTTCCAAAATGTTCCCGAGTTAGGCCTGAGATATTCCAGTAAATTTAAACGCACTGGACAAGTCGCAACTCAGACCCGAAAGTCAAGAATTCTCTTGGGCTTTGTAATCTACAGCTTCCATAGCCATAAAGTGAGACCCTCATTCCACAGGACTTACGTAAAATCATTGCTGGAATACTGCTCATTCTACCTGAGTAGTTTGCGTATTTGTGACAAATTTAGGATAGAACTTGTTTCAAAGTATTTCATGTCTAGCCTGCTCGAGCAGGGGTGTGGACCGGATGGCACGTAAAGGTATACATCTTTTCAGTTGCACCCACCTTGGATGAGACGGCTGAAGGTAGATCTTGTTTCTTTTTTCACGATTCTGCATGATATATCGTTTTCATTGGTCACCACCTGCAATTTTCACAGGGAGGCCACTACGAATTACGTGAATAAGCACAGAGTTGAAGTAAAAACTTTCACAACACCTTTGCGCACCAACCTCTCTTCATCAGATTCTCCCGAATATGGAGCCAACTCAGCGTTGCAATTAGAGCTTGCACCTCACACGTTCATTTAGGTCAGCGGTCAAACAAACTGCAAACCTCCAGCAACCTGGTAAATACGTCAGGCTTAACACCATTATGCTCCACAAAGCTTGGCGCACTAAGACCCCTGAACATCTGGATGATCACGTGTTTCCAGAAACTATAAAACCTACTGACTTGTGTCTTCCAAACAAAATGATGATACTGCAGAGGACGGGTCTGGTGATCTCACGAAATTAGACTTATTAAACTATTCCCACAATCATCATCAGCTCGGGGTGGGCCTCATCAAACACATCAGGACACAACTCGCCTAATTAGTTAAGTGTGTCAAAAAACAAGCATATCGAGCCCAAAAACAACTCCTGAGCCCCAAATACACATTTGTACATAGGTACAAAGAACCTTTCACCAGACAACATGTGTGAAGCTGGGAAGAACCCCTCACAAATTCTCAGCCTGTTCCAGCAGAACATACTCCTTTCTCCCCATTATAATAAACTCGGATAAAGCTCACAACCTATGCAAAAGTATGACAGCTACGTTCTGAAGTGTTTAATAAACAAAGTATGTACAACTAAAAGCAAGGCGAGTTAAGTCAGAAGAAACAGGCGCATTGGAAACAAACTCCCCGTTTGAATTCTTGGCTTTTTCTTTGCCTGCTGCCTTGTTTTATTTCTCGTTGTTGCAAAGCGACTTAGTTCTAGATGTTAGCCTAGATACAACTGAATATTTCTTAAAGGAATAAACCTCGGCGGAAACTATCCACTGTCAGTCGATCTGTTATTAAGCCCATAACAGCCTATTACAACGGCCAGAAACGATTCACGTTCTTGGGATTACAACTTCATGATTATCTAAACCTAAGGTTTGTTGATAGGGAGAGTGACAAGGACGATCCCACACTTGTCAGCCACAAGTCATCATGACCCACAAAAATGATGGACAAGGTGTCCTGGAAGTCCACTTGATACTCCTGAACAAACCTATTGCGTTTTGATCCTGGAGCAGAAAAATGCAGATCAGTGGCTAGCAGCCGTAATATCCGACAAAATTACGAAATTCCGATACGAATTTGTGCTAAGATACGCGAGATACATAGCCCTGCGACCAATAAAAAACAACGGATAGCAGACAACATGCAAATATTGTTTTATAAACTTTTCCTCACCATGCTTACACAAAACAAACGAGGCGCAGTAAAGAAAGAATTGATTTCAAGCTTTATTTTTGTCCAGGTAGTACATTTAATGATCACTGTACAAGTTCTGGTTTGTCTAATAATGCGAAGACAATAATTCCACTTGTCCATCTTATCAATTCAGGAATAGCTATTCTGCTGCTATGCTTCATCCTAGTGGCATGCAACACGTGCACATTCTAACCAGTGAATAGATGGCGAGCGAGGTCACCTGCCATTGAGAAATGAGCAATATACATAGGAAATTGCGCACGTCTTTGCAAACGGCGTGGTTGTATATCATTGTTATTATTGAGCGAAAACCACTGAGGAAATCAGTCAGCATTACTTCTCCGAGAATGGACTTGTCGAACTGCTCCCCCGTCTTCTTTGCATGATGCTTTCGCACATGCATTAGGGGCGATTTTCGTTTCTGCCAGAAAACTTTATCATACCTGTGAATGAAAGCAAAAACCGGCATTTAACTTAACGTGCATTATTTGTATGCGATGTGAAATATTTTCCTTTTTAGCCCGGGGATATCCACTGCCCGGGGCGAAGAAAAGGTGGTAGACGATATGATCAAGGATTTATCGCCACTAATTGTAACAGCCATATTTGTAAAATCGATTCGCACTCGTAACTGTGGGACTAAATATTATTGTTGTTATTTTATGAATCCACAAACTTGGCTTTGGAGACAAAGAATAATTGAAAGCAAGACGCTAGATTATTTGTCTATTTGTTTGTTAGCTCACGCTGAGACCCCAAGCAGTTATCAAGGTTTCATTGGAAGGACTCCGACGATACAACCAGAACAACTTCTACGAAAAGAGCTTTCCAAAACTTCACAAACCTTAGGAAGAAGGTGTTTTTCTTGTTCTTGACACTGAGTTTAAGTCCTCCCAAAATTGGCATAAGAGTTTGATATGATCAAATGATTAGGTGTCTAACGTTGTGAACATCACTGCCGATTCACCTTCGGTTGTCCATGTCCCACGGTATATAGGTTAACTGCGAGCTTAGTTTCAGAGGACTCCTGGAAAAGCAAATCATTCACTGGAATGAGAGACAGAAGGGGCTATCCCAAATGAACTCCTGGGGGTCCACTTTTTAACCCAGTTAATTTTTGGCCATGTTACGACCTCCGCATTCAGATTCAAAATGTGACGGGGAGATATGATCCATCCGTAGCCTTTATTCCCGAATCTCACTTCCGATTCTGCTGTATCCGTTCCATGTTTAGGTAAAGTGAATTGCCCCGACGGATTTCATGTAACTGATGCACGTATGTGGATTTGAGAATCAGTTGGGTAAGAGCATTTTGAGGGAGGGATCATTGATATTGGAGTCATCTGTGTAGCGGCCAGAATCCAATAATCTTGGCCTGAACGCGGGAAATAGCTAGGCGGTGCCAACTGACGTGAATCTGACTAGTTCCTGCGTTCTACTGTATAGCTTCCTAACTTCCGCGAGTGACGCACAGTCAAAGGTTGGATCGAAATATCAAAACACGGTTTGTAGTAATTCAATAGTAGATTCGTAACAAAATCTGTGGTACTATCAAAGCAACAATAAGTTATGTCAAATTACAAAAATACCTCAACAGTGCCGTTGGGTAACTATACAGTCCAAAACGTTCTCGGGTACAAATACGTACTACACGGTAAAAACTGGTTAAAAAATACAACTGTTAAATACCTGTCGGTCAATAGGAATATTCCCGGCAAAAGGGATCAAAACTCTGCCTACAGGAATCAAATCAACAAACAAACGTTCCCAGTAGACAGTCAAAAGACAAACAGTCAAATCACTGCACAACCGTAAGTTGAACCAAAACAAAATGTCGTGCGCAGTAAAACAACATCACCTTATCAACAGTCCAGCGTCACATAATAGGAAAGTGAAACACTCATAATAAGTCTCAAACATACAAAGGCAAATACCGAGTGTAAAGTCAAATAAGACAGTTAAACAAGCAAATAACATTACACCGGCGAGGGTCAAAGGTACACCATCCATAACGAGGGTAAAAATGTTAAAATAAATGTCAATACAATCAAATAAGGGTGATCGGGAGGGATTTTCAGATCATTTTTCCTTTACACCGGCCACCAAAATCCCTCCAGACACGCAAAACACCTCTGTGTATTCAGCCGTGGCTCTATCTACCTAGCTGTCTGCATACTCTATCTTTCTTCTACTCCCTCAAGAAGACAAAGCTTTCTTATATCTCTTCTCACGGTACCTTCCTTCATACGCACCATCACAGTTCTTACTAAATCGTCTTCGTCCTTCTCGCATGTTTCGATCACTCCCAAAGGCCAGGAACCACGTGGTGTTTTTTCAGAGGCCACAATCACCACATCTCCCTCCTTGAAATTTCTTTTCCTTCCCAACCACTTCTGACGAGTTTGCAAGCATGGTAGATACTCTTTCATCCATCGGCGCCAAAATACGTCAGCTAAGTAATTAACTTGTTTCCAACGTCTGACGTAATTATCGGCAATAGTGCCCTCCACGACTATTCCTCCACTATCTCTCAATAACAATAAGCTATTGGGAGTGAGAGCTAACTCGTCTTTTGGGTCGGTCGTCATGGGAACAATAGGACGATTGTTCAAAATTCTTTCTATTTCCACGAAGTAGGTGGCTAATGTATCATCATGCAGAGTCTGCTCTTTGGATATGACCATCAATAACCTGCGTACAGAACGTATCATCCTTTCCCATATCCCACCTCGATGACTCGCTTGCGGGGGGTTGAAACTCCATCGTATCCCCTTTGACACCATGGCATCATTGATTCGTCGTCTATCCCACACACTCACCAGTTGTCTTAGTTCCGAAATCGCTCCAACAAAGTTGGAACCATTATCACTGTATATCTCTGCAGGTGTTCCTCTTCTTCCTATGAACCTCATTACAGCCATTATAAAGGCGTCGGTGCCTAGGTTGAAAGCTACCTCTAAATGTATGGCTCGCGTCTGGAGACAAGTAAACACACACCCGTACCTCTTTTCCTCTCTCCTTCCCTGGCGAACCATGAGTGGTCCAAAATAATCAATTCCCACTGATGAGAAGCAAAACCATCCTTTCTGCACGCGACAGACCGGTAAAGGGGCCATCATCTGCTGACCCAGTGCAGCTTTCAATCGTCGGCACTCTATGCACTTTCTTATCACCCGTTTGACCGCACTGATCCCCTTAATTATCCAATAGTTTCTTCGTAGAGTGGCCAGGACTTGCGAAGTACCAGTATGTCCTTCTATAATATGATAATGCCTTATGATCAGCTCAGTCACGAAGTGATGTCTGGGGAGGATAACCGGATGCTTAAAAGTAAGTGGGTAGTCGGAATAGTTCAACCTCCCACCGACGCAGACCAATCCATCCACAAGTATAGGTGACAACCTTTGCAATTCACCTTCTTCAGTCTCACAACTACCCTTTTCTCGGAGTTCCTTTATTAATTCTCCATATACCTCCTGTTGTACCATACATAATACTTTATGTCTAGCAGCTTCCAGTTCATCGGCTGTTAGATAGCCAACATTCAGTGACACACCTTGGCGACGCGAATACATAACGGATATGTAGACCACATATCTCTTAAGCCATGCCACAGCTTTAATCAGCCTCACCCAGTCCGAATGATACGCCAAAATCGGATCAGCAGTGAGCTCAGTAACGTTTGTGTTTGTTCGGACCGACCTCTTCAATTCGACATTTTTCGGTGGTTCCTTCCAGCAGAGGTCTGTGGTACTTGAAAACTGTCGGGTTCCCAGAAAAGAGGGGCCCTGAATCCAAGACGCTAATTCACACGCTTTTCGTATGCCTCTTGATGTCCAATCTGCGGGATTCTCTTCAGATTTAACGTACCCCCACTGATTTGGGGATGAATACTGGTGAATAATGGCTAGACGGTTGGCCACAAACGTACTATACCGACTCTCTGTATTTCTAATATAGTACAAAACAATCATAGAATCTGTCCAAAAATAAGTCTTGTCAAAGCTATTTGGGAGGTTCTTCCTCAAAATTTCACTCATTCGTACACTCAATACTGCCGCAGCTAACTCTAATCTCGGCACTGTCACCGTTTTCAGAGGGGCAACCCGGGATTTGCTATAAAGCAGTATGCTGTAGGGTGGCGTGTTTTTTGGAACGTTCCACGAATAAGCCACCGCTCCATAACCAGATTCAGAGGCATCGCAAAATAAGTGCAACTCAATCTTACTCATCTCACTCTTATCCTCCTTCTTGATACTTCTGGGTACGGAGATTTGCCCAAGATTCTTCATGAACCTCATCCAATCCATCCATAGGGATAGGTCATTGGAACTCAGGGGTGTATCCCAACCAGCATGAGATTTGCAAAGATTCTGCAATAGCTGCTTGGCCGGAAGACAAACTGGGGCGATGAGGCCTAGTGGGTCAAAAAGAGCTGAGACGGTGGATAGTAGTCCTCTCTTCGTGAAGGGTTTTTCGACGGGTTCAAATCGGAACTTAAAAACATCATGCATGGTGTCCCATTCCAAACCTAGGGCCCTGTGGATTGAGCCTTGACTAACACGTAAGTCGACTGAGTTCTCTGTGTGGCTCAGACCAGGAAGAACTACTCTCACTGCCTCTGAATTAGTCACCCACTTCTTCAATTTAAAGCCACCACGTAACAACAACTCAGTGGACTGTTTTACGAACGTTTTTGCCTCACCTGGGCTTGCAAAGGACACTAGGCAATCATCAACATAAAAGTTATGCTTCACTGCTTCCACCACATAACTATCATAATCGTTGGCATACGTCTCGGCAGTCTTGGCCATTGCAAAATACGCACAAAACGGTGAGGACACTGCACCGAATGGGTGTGACGTCATTTGATATTCAATAGGTTCCTTCGAGAAATCACCCTGAGGCCACCATAGGAACCGCAGAGCACCTCGGTCAAACTCTGGGACTTTCACCTGCATAAACATTTCTTCCACATCGGACGTCAGGGCAATCAGTTCTTTGCGAAAACGCAATAATATTCCAACCAAGTTCGCTGTCGTGTCTGGTCCCTGATACAGGAAGTCATTTAAAGAAGTTCCGGACAGTTTGGCAGCGCAGTCCAGCACAACTCTTACCTTCCCCGGTTTCTTGGGGTTAAATACGGCATGATGCGGCAAATACCATCGTGGGCGGTAGCTAGGATCAAGCTGGGGCTCAGGAGCTACTGCTGCATATCCCTTTCTGATGGTCTCTTCCATGGCGCTAGTGTAGCTTTCGCGAAGGCTTTCAGAGGATATTAGTCTGCGTTTCAAACTCTCCAAACGTCGCCTGGCTACTTCGCATCCACCGTATACTCTCTTGGACTCCATTTTCCAGGGCAAGGGGACAACGAAATGTCCATTATCCCAATAAGTACCTCGCTGCACTATGTTTACAGCGGCTAGGTCATCGAGAGATAACGACTTATCTCCCGAGTACAAATCGCTGAACTCATAATCGTAAATTTTCTTCCATTGATCGACTAATAGATCTGACCGAGACGTACAATTCACAACCCTCTCCCTGTGCTCACGAAAGCTTGTCGGACCGAACACGACCCAGCCCAACAATGATCTCACAGCATATGGGCTCTTTCTGCCCCCTAACTTCTGATCTAGAACCCAGTGAGCCTCAGGTACATCGCAACCGATGAGCAGCAATACCTCCCCGTCTTCCACCTCTGTCCAGGGTACGTCAGTCAGATGCGGCCACCTTTTAATACTTTCTCGCATCGACCCTTTAGGTCTCCGTACTGGGAGATCTCTTGCCACAACTGCTCGATCTATAAGTATGCATTCGTTTCCGTCTAGTGAATAAACTTCGAAAGGCTTGCTGACTGAGTCCGCCAATCTACTTCCACTAACAGTTTTGATGATAGTCTTTGTGCCGTCAGTCGACAATCCTAGAAGTTGCAAAACATTTTTCGTGATCAAAGTTGTATCAGAGCCATTGTCCAAGATAGCATAACCGTAAACCTCTTTATTACCGTGCTTTACACGTACCGGGAGTAGGCCCAAACACACGCTTTCTCTGAGAGACTCAGTGCATCCACAACTACCTTTCTCCGGTTGTTCGCCTACGGCGTGGTGGGTCTTCTTGTGTAACAGAGGGTGATGGTATGCTTTACAACCTTCTACACTGCACACCCTGTGAATTTTACATTCTACGGACCTGTGGCCCCTTTTAAGACATGAAAAACAACAACCTGTTTCTTTAGCCTTCGACCATCTCTCATCCACCGGTAACGACAGAAATGTGGTACATTTTGTGACTACATGGTTCCCTCCACAAAATATACATGAAGGTTTCAGGACTCCCCCAACGGGTACTAGCTGCTGCGTGGAACATGCTATTTTACTATCTGGTCGTCGACTGCTTGTTGCCAGCTGTCCAAACCTACTTAGCAAAATGCTCGCACGTGCTGACACAAACTGCGTTAACTCTGCGAAGGTAGGTTCTCGTTCGGTTTCAGTTAGCTTTTCGACAGTCTCCGCCCATTTCATCTGTAACACACGGGGCAATTTCTTTACTATACCTTCTAAAGTTCTCAAGGAGTTAAGGTCCGCAGTATAGTCCATTTGCTCTAGGGCTATAGCGCAGTTTTCCATTTTTATAGCTAACCTCGACATTGCCTCAGCATCGTTTTGTTCTATGTTCGAGCATTCCATCAGATCCTGTAGTAAGGCCCGGCTGACTTCATGAGTCCTTCCAAACAAACGTCTGAGTATATCCCGAGCCCTACGATAACCAGCAGATGGTGGTAACATAATGCATTCCTCTATAGCCTCCCTGGCCTTACCTTTACAGTAATGTAACAAGTATAACAGCCTCTGTCCATCATCATCAACCTTAGAGACAACGTAGAGCTCAAACTGCCTCATAAACTTCCAATATTTGGCTGGATGTCCGTCAAAGCTGCTTAATTCTACTTTCGGTAACTCATGGCCAACACTGACACAAGGCAACGTAGCGGCAACCCCTTTGTTTTCTGCGCTGCTCGCCTGGCTAGTCGTTTCACGATCAGAACTGCTATGAGGGTCAATGCCAAGACAAACTGATTTGTGACACTTTATATCATCATCCAAGGAAAAGGTATCACCTAAACCCCCATTCACATCTAAGTTGAGTTCTTTATGCAGACGCAACCTTTCCTGTCTTTGTTTAGCCTTGAATTCACGAAGTTCCAACTCTTGCCTTTCATCCAACTGTCGTACCTTCAACTGAGCAGAGGTCCTACAAGGACTAGTCTTACTATAGTCAATAACTGTACCATTATCAGAGCCACGGCATGAAATAACATCAAGAGGGACTTGCTTGGTATCTGAGGTTGGATCCATGGACATGTCACCTTCCCCGTCCGGAATTGACTCAAGGAACACCTTGCGATTGCCAGGTACAGCAGTGACGGGTTGTTGAGTACTGTAGCGGCCAGAATCCAATAATCTTGGCCTGAACGCGGGAAATAGCTAGGCGGTGCCAACTGACGTGAATCTGACTAGTTCCTGCGTTCTACTGTATAGCTTCCTAACTTCCGCGAGTGACGCACAGTCAAAGGTTGGATCGAAATATCAAAACACGGTTTGTAGTAATTCAATAGTAGATTCGTAACAAAATCTGTGGTACTATCAAAGCAACAATAAGTTATGTCAAATTACAAAAATACCTCAACAGTGCCGTTGGGTAACTATACAGTCCAAAACGTTCTCGGGTACAAATACGTACTACACGGTAAAAACTGGTTAAAAAATACAACTGTTAAATACCTGTCGGTCAATAGGAATATTCCCGGCAAAAGGGATCAAAACTCTGCCTACAGGAATCAAATCAACAAACAAACGTTCCCAGTAGACAGTCAAAAGACAAACAGTCAAATCACTGCACAACCGTAAGTTGAACCAAAACAAAATGTCGTGCGCAGTAAAACAACATCACCTTATCAACAGTCCAGCGTCACATAATAGGAAAGTGAAACACTCATAATAAGTCTCAAACATACAAAGGCAAATACCGAGTGTAAAGTCAAATAAGACAGTTAAACAAGCAAATAACATTACACCGGCGAGGGTCAAAGGTACACCATCCATAACGAGGGTAAAAATGTTAAAATAAATGTCAATACAATCAAATAAGGGTGATCGGGAGGGATTTTCAGATCAGTTTTCCTTTACAATCTGTGATAGCTTTTGTATGGCCTTATTGTCACTCTGATGAACTTTCCGAAACTTCCAAACGCCTCCTGTCTGTCTGTTATACGTTAACTGTGGGCTTTCTAACTATGGCTCTACTAGTTGGCTCCAGCATCTATGTCAGAAACCGTTCGGAAAGTGTTTTCCTGAACACTAGCAGTGGCCAAGTTAGGCTTGGATTCTTGTGAAATAATTCGTTCAAGGATGAATTAGATTCCGATGAAGGCCAACCAGGCTAATAATCTGTGACGTTAGAACGCAGGAAGATGTATGATGACAACCACCTGGAAAACAGAGATCTGACTTGGAACCATGTTCAGATTGCTGAAGAAAAATAGAGCCAACATGATCAACTTAACAGGTCTGAAAACTTGGGGGTAAGCAAAAGAAGACTGGTTCACATCTGTTGAAGCAACCAACTGGAACTGAAATTGATACTACTCTCGGGACTGAAGACATTGAAAATCGAGATCAGAAATTTTGACAGGGTGGTGCTGATTCTGTTACATAAAACTTGATCAGTCCTACAGGAATTATTCAACATCAGTACAAATTAACCAGCCCCGCCTAGTTTACTAGCCAGTCCAAAACCCGGAAGAGAGGGAAGGTCGGGCGTAAGGCTGGCAACCCTGCCCTGGGAAACCGATCCACTCACCAAAGAAACCTCAAGGCACAAAGAAAATATAAGAAATAAAACTTATTCCTCGCTGGGAATCTGGGAGGCAAAATGACGCCGGTTGGTGAAAGCCTTCGAGAAGCCGATTGACCGATGTGTCTTCTGTCGATGGAAGCGAAAAGAAAACAGTGACATGGAATGTCCGCACCATATGTGAACCCAGCGAAGCTGCCCAGATTGCTAAAGAGGTGAGAAGATATTGCATAAAGGTGGTAGGAATCTTCAAAAGCACATGGAATGGAAGTGGACTCTCCAAGCTGTTGACTGGGGAGAAATCAATAATCCACTCCGATGCTGTCACTCGGACGACAACCACAAGCGCACTGGATTTTGGGGTCACTTTCATGACGTCCCCAGTAGCATTGAAGGCTGTCATGCAGTGGGAACCAATCTCCTCTAGGATCATAACAGAAAGGTTTAAACCAAAAAGGAGGAAAGTCACAATCATACAATGCTGAGCTATGCAATTGCAAATAATAAAGATGAAAAGGAGGAGGAATTCTATGGACATCTGCAACCAGTACAGAACAGGACCCCACCCCAGATGGCAGCATCGAAATTCTAATGGGTGATATGAGTGTCAAACCAGGAGCGGACAACGCATGAAGAAAAGTCATCGTGACTCGAGAGGCACTTGGTGAAATGAACGAGGATGGAGAATTACCTGCGGAGTCCTGCGCATTCAACCGGTTAGTGATTGGAGGCACTGTGTTCAAGCACAAGGATATCCAAAAGGCAACACAGGTTTCACCAGAGGGACACACTACACTGAAAATCAGATCAACCTCATCTCAACCTCAAGAAAGTTGAGACGCAGCCGACTGGACATGAGATTAGATCAGGAAGGGGAGCAGATATAAGTTCACACTACTCACTATCTAGTGCATGGAACCCTCAAAATCAAGTTGAAGGTGACAGACGATCACAGTTCAAGTCCAGCACTCAGAACAGAAATTGAAGGACGAAACTACAAGGGACACCTTCACCTCAGTCAGTCATCAGGACAAAATGGGAGACATTAAGCAACATCTCTGAAGGAACCAGCATGGAGGAACACTGTAACTCTTCGAAAGCTATGTGGAAAGAAGCCTGCATAACCGTATTAGGAAATAAGAAAAAAGAAGATAAGGAATAGATCTCGACGGACACATGGGAGCCGATAGAGCAGGGAAAGAAATTTGGTGGAGCAGAAGATGAACCAGTGCAAAGATGAATGACAGAAAAGGGACCCGAGTACAACCTGTAAAACACTAGACTGGACAAAGGAGTGAAGAAGGGCGAGCAAAAGGACAAAAGATACTTCTATGAGACACTTGCGAGTGAAGCACAACAGACTGCTGGTAGGAGAGACCTGACAGTACTATGTCAAATAACCAAAATAAAATCTGGGCAGAGATCGCCTCAGATGAAGCCAATAAAAGACAGTGAAGGAAATTCAGTCGGCAAAGAGGAGAAACATAGAAACCGATGGGCTGACCACTTCAAACCACTCTTGAATCGACCACGATCACCACCTGTAACTCGTCCAGAAGTACCACCAGCAGCCCAGTCACAGAACTACCAGTGAACACAAACCAACCTACAAAAGCTGAAGTCCTGAACGCTGTCAAGTTGCTGAAATTCAGGAAAGCAGCGGGACCAGATGGAATTCCTCTGGAAGCACTGAAAACGGGCGCAGAGACGACAGCCGACACTCTCGCATCACTGTTGCAGAAGGTTTTCAAGGAAGGAAGGAAAAGTACCTGGCCGTTGTTTGGAAGAAGGGCCACGTTGTCGAACTCCAAAAGAAGGGCGATTTGAGCCTCTTTGGGAGCTGTCGAGGAACCATGCTGGTGTCCACTCCAAGCTAAATATTATGCTACATCATCCTGGAGAGGCTGAAGGATGCGCCAGATTCAAAATTACTATCGGAAGAAGCTGACTGGCTCCAGAAAGGACAAATCATGTGCGGATCAGACTGCAACGCTACACTACGCATCATCATAGAACAGAGCATAAAACAGCAGTCAACTGGATCTTAACTTAAACTTCATTTACTTTGACGAGGCCTTTAACAGCATCGACCGAGAAGTAATTTGGCAGTTGCTTCAACACTACGGTCCTAGTGCCACAAACCTTTATCAACCTCGTTCAACAACTATATGAGGATGCCACATGCCATGTGATCCACAGTGGAAAGCTCAGTGATGCTTCTGAAGTGAGCTGAAGACAGGGCCGAGACAAGACGGCCTACTATAACCGATCATCGTCCTGATTGTGGTGGATTGGATCATGCAGCAAACTGCGAGGAGCGAGAAGATGGACATATGCTGTTTGACGGATTAAAAGACCTTGGAAGACTTGGATTTTGCCTATGATCTGTGTTCAATGTCGCTCGAACTCGAAGATTTAAAGGCAAGAGTCAAGAAGCTGACAGAAGAGGCAAGGCGAAGTAGAGAGGACGGGACTTCTTTCGGATGAACGTAGAGAAAACGGAGGTAATGAAGATACCCAACCAACAACAAGAACCAATCACAAACTAGGAGAGAAATCTACAGGAAGTTGTCATTTTCATCCGCCTAAGCAAGCAGTTTCGTCTCAACTACAGGTGGCACAGGCAGAAGTGAGGGCGTCAAAGCCAGGATCGGAAAGACAGCAAGACGGAACTTCATTAATCCGAAATCAGCGTGGAAATCTACTCCGTTCGACTGTACTGAACTCAGCATAAGGGACAAGATTTGGATTTTCGACACTAATGCCAGTCAAGTCAGTCTTTCTATTTGATGGCTGAGAGACTCGGCGCGTTACGGAAAGGATTTCCAACAGACTGAAGACATACATTAACAGCTCACTCGATACTGAAGATAAGATGGCTAGAAAGAATAAGCGGCAAGGAACTGGCTCTGGCAATGAAGCGACCAGGAGCCTGGTACCCAACAAATATGCAGAAGACAGTGGAAATGGATTGGGTTGGACATACGCTGAAAAGACCTTTTGAAGATATCACGCGCCAGGCCAGGCAGTGTGGTGGAACTTGCATGGGAAACGACGAGCCTGGGATCCGAGGGTGACGTGGTGGAGATCGTGTGAGGAAGTAATTAAAGCTTATAAGCAGTGATGGAGCCATGTTAAAAAGACTGCAGAGAAGAGGGTGAAATTGTGATGTGCTGCTGAAGCCCTATTTTTCTCTAGGAACCCAAGGGACAAGTAACAATATTATAATGATACTAAGTGCCAGTGATCAGTGCCTTACTTACATATATGTACTGATAAGAGAAAACGAGTAAGAAAACACTTTAGATGGCAAAAGCGCTCAGAAAAGTGCTGAGTTTGTTAACCTGAAGTAAAGCGGTTATCTTAGTGAAAAACGTTTTCACTTTTCCGTCAGCAAATCGTTGCACAGCAGGCTGTAAATATGCAGCTGTTTGTCAGTGCAAAGTAGACGCAGAATGGTGGCTAGCTTTGGTCGGGTATCTACATGTTATAACAAAAATTACAGAATGAATTTATTCACTGACGTAACAGTGCATTATTTAGTTGAAAGTGTACTATTTTAGGTGCTTATTTGTTTAATCTTGTTCTAATACTTTTCTGGTGCCGAGAACAATCAAGCATACAGCTTTAGAGGTCAGCGCTATGTATTTGGTAGCATTTCAAATGAAATCGTAACAGTAGAATACATTTTACTCTCTGGATCTAATGGTTTTCGTTGATAACGCTGGAGACAGCAGATGTTGAAGACTTCTTGTAATTCACGGGCAAGCGAGTGGTTTCACTTCGTTTTCATTTGTGATATCCTAAATGTAAACGCATGTAGAAGAGTGTTTTGGTTTTCGAATTAGTGGTGTGGTACGTTCGATTTCTTCGTCAGAGATGAATCCAAGTGATAAAATAGTAACTATCCGTTGAATGTGGCCGGTTCTTTGTTCAGTGAACCAAACATATGAGATCTTGTAGCATAAGCTACCCATTGGTAACCAAGCAGATGAAAATCAAAAGAATTCAACAAGTTACAACCAGACATGAAGGTGAGCTGAGCACATTACACAAAGGCAAAAGCAGTGGCAGGGTATCATAGCAGTGAGAGCTTGCTTGAAACTGACCAGTGCAGAAGATGCGAAGATAGAATGACTCTTCATCATGTGCAACTATTTTTTCAGCTCAAATCTATTACAGATATTCATGACTGAGATCAAAGTTATGAAATTAGATGTTTAGGATTTGTCCTGGCGCGAACTTGACAGGCGCAAAGACCAATCACTAATTATTCGGACTTGTTATATACCCACGAATACGAGACCAAGGAAGAACACGATAGCGTAGTCGGATGGAATAGTATATTTGGATGGTTATGCCAAAATACCGATGCGTTCCAACTAACTGGCTAGAGAGTCGAATACGAGCAGTGCAACGTAACACGACAGCGTGCCAAATGGCGAGGATGCTTGACCGGGTGCCTTCAGCTTAGCGAGTCCAGTTAAACTATCAAGGTCAGCATCAATGTGGAAAGTCGTCAAACCCTAGGCTATTGATTTTGGGGAAGTGTGTGACGCTACAGATGTCTTTCTTGGTTGACACGTCATATCATCATTGAAAATTAATGGGTAATATTTTTATTGCAACAAATTTGTATCCATTGGCTCGCAGAGTTGAAAATTAAGTGATGTTTCATGTGAAACACAGACGTGACAAAAAAAACAGCGCAATGAATGTGCTCAAACACATCTAAATTTTTAAATAATTAGCCGGCTACTTGTTGTGTAAAAGTAGTATATCTCAAACCTGATAAATTTGCAAGGAATGTTGAATTCGAAAGTTCACTTTTGTTGCAGTGACTGTGATGTTGAAAATATATACCGTCTCAAGTGTTATGATACAGTGAATTCGTGAAGAGGATTTACAGTTACAGGGAATGCTGACGTTAGAAAACGAAATTTAGCAGATGCATAGTATAAAATGCAAGCTGAAACGTCCTTAAGATAAACAGATAGCATATGTAGGAGAAATCTAAAGATACAGAAGAAAAGAAAGACAAGCATTATAACTAGTAAAACACTCAGAAGATGAAAGAATTCCTTTCTTCAGTAGGTGGGCTACAGTTGAACCCTAAGAGGTAATGATGGTTGAACTATATTCCCTATACTTATGATTATGATAACAAAATGTTTATCAACATTCAACATAGCCAATAGCACAAACTTCAGATGCAAGTAAGCCAAGGGATTTATTGGAAAATTAGATTGTCTTAGTGGACTGGGTGATGACTGATTATTTTTGCAGTCAGCTTATCAGTCTGCTGTAGTATTTTTCCGCTTCAACTTTAACCTTCGTGTTGTTCCTTGAGTATCAATCTGGAGACAAAAACAATGCCAGTACGTATGTTTGTCGTTGATTGACATGAAAACTATTCTCCTAAGAATAACATGACATTCTTTGTACTTTCGATCTCCACAATTTCCAGAGTTTTACAGTCGGATTCAAGGCCTTAATCTTTCATTTGCACTGATACGAAGCAAACGACATCATAAAGCTTCACCGTCTTTAAAGACGAATAGAAGGGTCGGATCACAAGATTCGTAAGCCAAAACTCCGACACTTCGGGTTATAAAAATACTCTGTGATCCTCAGACGTGTATACTAGACTCAAGTATGGCTATTCAGTTAATCTCACTTGACCAATTTAGCGAGCTTTTGAAACTGAATCCTTGAGTTTCTGGGAATTCAGTAGCCAGTTTTTGTGGTCCCGTAGCTGTAGTTATGTCTTTAATTCTTTTAGATAGAAAGCACACTGCTCAACTGAACCACTGCTGACAGTTGCCTGTATGATGCGTGACTGAACGATATAGTGAAAACTCTTAGGAATAGTTGATCTCTCAGTCATCTCTTTGCAATATATTGTCAAGCTCTGAAATCTGACTCAAAATTTTAAATACGTGTCCAGATACACTATCGCCTATTTATAATTCCCGACACTGCTGATCCACCTGCGTCAGATAGTGTAAATAT
This sequence comes from Heterobilharzia americana, assembly GCA_944470555.2. NCBI lineage: Eukaryota > Metazoa > Platyhelminthes > Trematoda > Strigeidida > Schistosomatidae > Heterobilharzia > Heterobilharzia americana. The sequence goes on along the minus strand of OX104130.1, from coordinate 77,414,507 downwards.
CAGGAGTTAACACGAAGTATGTATCAGGATGTTGTATTAGTCAACGAGCGAGCAAAAAGTCTTTTTCAGTACAACTAAACAAAAAATGTTTAATGAGTTGTTACATATATAAATACAATACAGTGAAATAAAATGCTACATAAGTCCCTCTCCAGGATACAAATGTAAGAGGGAATATCTGTGTTCAATATAAAATATTATGAGGAAGGTAAATTAATTTTGAAGATATTCAACATATAGAAGGGATGTTAAGGATATTTATTATCAGGACGAAAAAAAACTGATTGGAAGAGTGTTTATATAAAAATGGAGTGTAGGACAGTCAAAACACTAAAATAACTTTACCAAAGTAATAATATATCCAGAGATAAAAAAATTAACAACCAAAATAGTATTACCTGGAATATTGTTAGGAAATAAAGGATTCCGAAGTCCATGGTGCCAGGGAAAAAAGATTTTGTTTTGTGTATGTAGAAAAGTGACAAAATCGTGTGGTCATGTTTCCAACAAGGTAATCAACAAAAAGCGGTAATAATGTTACTAGGGAATTGGTTTTATCAAAATCAAATTTTCTGAAAGTAATGTCGTGGTCAACGGACTCTTCTTCCGGATCTTGTGGTTCTTCTACCATTGCTAGTATTGGGTGATTCCGATGCCGTTGTTTCTGTTTTGACGGTGGTTTTCGGTGTTTCCGGTTGCTTCGCTGTGGGTTCAGACTTGGTATCCATGACATCTGGTTCCACAAAAGCTGGCTTGATTCTGTCTATGCTGACCGTTTCTCTTCTACCCGAGCATTCGACCGTGACAACTTTGTCTGACTTACTAATTACCTTGAAAGGTCCTTCATACGAGGGCTGCAAGGGTTTTCGTACGCCATTGTGTCGGACAAAAACGTGAGTGCAGTTTGAGATGCACTGAGGTACGTAAACTTGGTTGTCTCGGTATCGTGGGGACTGAGGTCGAAGTGTGCTTATGTGTCGCCGTAGTTGTTGTACGCAGTTAGTCAAGTCCAGTGGAATGTCTGTTGCCGGGTTAAAATACTCTCCTGGCAATCTTAAAGTAGTTCCATAAACTAACTCAGCAGTACAGCAGCCAATGTCCTACTTGACACTCGAACGTACACCAAGGAGTACTAGTGGTAATTTGTCACTCGACTTGTCATCCGTCTTTACTGCCATCAGTGCTGCTTTTAGTTGTCGATGGAACCTTTCAACAATACCATTGGATACAGGATGGAACGCACTGGTTCTTAAGCGCCTGATCCCCAGAAGTTCAGTTAACTCTTGAAATAGACTACTCTCGAATTGCGCACTTCTATCTGTGGTGATGATACTTGGGACACCGAAGTTAGAAATCTAGTGCTGGATGATATTTCTCACAACTGTTTCGGCAGATATATCCTGCAGAGGTATTGCCACTGGCCATCTCGTGAATCGGTCTACATACGTTAAAATGTAGCTAAAACCATTTGACGGAGGTAGTGATCCAACGATGTCAACGTGTATATGGTCAAATCTGCCATCCAGTGCGGAAAATCTTCCTGTAGGTGAAAGAATATATCTTTGCACTTTCGATCACTGGCACGCTAAACAAGATGTGGACCACTGTCAAAGATCTTGATTCACCTTTGGCCAGACGTATCGGTCAGTAATTAACTTCACCGTAGCTCGAATACCAGGATGTGAAATGCCATGCATCCTAGAGAAGACTAATCGTCTCATTGATAACGGCACAAACGGGCGCGGTTCACCCTTGGATAAATCACAGGTGATGGATACGGAGTCATCAAGTGTCACTTCTTCAAGACGTAATGAGGTGTTCACATTGTCTTTCAAATGTTTTAAGTCCTCATCCGTCGACTGCAACTTTGCACTTCTGCTAGGTCAATACGGTCATGTTCTAAGACGTTTACGTACACACGAGACAAAGCATCAGCTGCCTCATTTTTGCTGCCTTTGACATACCTTATATCTGAAGTGAATTAGGAAATAAATTCTGAATGTTGAATTTCTCGGGGTGAGTAGTTGTCATGCTTTGCATCAATTGCTTTTGTGAGTGGCTTATGGTCGGTGAATACTATAAATGAGTACCCTTCGAGCATATATCTAAAGTGCTTGATAGCCAAGTAACTAGCCAGTAGCTCTCTGCCGAATGTACTGTATCGCGATTGAGAAGCATTAAGTCGTTTCGAGAAGAAAAATAATGGTTCCCACTGACCGTGAACAAACTGTTGTAGCACTGCGTCTACCGCAACATTTGAAGCGTCTGTCATGATTGCTAGTGGTGCTTCTGAATCACGACAAGAGAGAAGAGTTTTAGAACCTAGAGCCAGCTCCAGTTTGCCAAAAGCATCGTGGGCCGTCTGGTTCATGTGAAACACTTTGGCTCGTCCTTGCAGTAAATCTGTCAGCGGTTGGGCTACTTCAGCACATTCAGGTATGAAACGTCGATAGAAATTTATTAACCCCAGAAATCTTCGCGGCTTTCGAAACGAGTCTGGAGCAGGATATTCCCGAATTGCATCTATTTCTTGCGGAACCGGTTTAACACCGTTGGCATTAACAATGTGACCCAAAAACTGTAGGGATTCCTTGCCAAATTCGCATTTCTGCGGATTGATTGTAATGCCATATTCACGCAGTCGTTCAAAAAGCGTCCTCAGATGTTGCAGGTGCTCTGTTTCAGATGCGCTAGCTACTATTAAGTCATCTACGTATGCACTGATGAAAGGTAAGCCATCGAGTACCTGATCTATAAATCTTTGGAATGTTTGAGCAGCATTTGTCAAAGCAAACGGCATACGAATAAATTCGAATAGTCCGAAGGGAGTAGTGATGGCCGTCTTAGGAACATCGTTGGGTTCTACAGGAATGTGATAGTAAGCTCGCACGAGGTCAATCTTGGAAAAAATATTTACTTTTGTCATAGAGTTCATAAAATCATGTATGTGAGGAATTGGATACTTATTAAGGACCGTACGCTTATTCAACGCTCGATCATCACCGCAAGGCCGTATTTGCCCTGATGCTTTTTTAGGTACCATATGCAGGGGTGATGACCATGGGCTTTTGGAAGGGCGTATAACTCCCAACTTTAGAAGTTTATCAAATTCCTGTTTTGCTATCTGCAGCTTTTTAGGGTCTAAGCATCGAGGTTTTGACGATACTGGAGGACCTTTAGTAAGAATATGGTGCGTCACCGTATGTTTTGGAAAGGACTTCGTCTAATCCGTTTGAGTGAGCTCGGGAAATTCTCGCAGAAGGATATGGTACTCGGAAGTGTTGTTTATTGGATCTACGACTAAGTTTATTGTTTTTGTCTCCGTAGCGATACCGGTGATAGAAAATTCACCATTACGGCTGACTAGTCTATGGCGAGTAGAGTCGACCAATAGTTCGTAGTGTTGAAGGAAACCCGTGCCAATGATAGGCAACGATACGTCAGCTATAACGAATTCCCACTGGAATGTTGTGTGAAAGCCAATGTCTAGGATCAAAATTCTGGTTCCATATGTAGTAATGGCAGATCTATTCGCTGCTTGTAGTACCAAGGTCAGGCTGACGTTTTTTTGGAAGGTGTGGGTGGGATCACGCTCACTTCCACTCCAGTGTCAATCAGAAACTCCGCTCCGGTCTTCCTATCCGTCACCCGAAATAAATGACTGTGTTGTTGTAAGCCGGTGGCAGCAGTCGTCACTGATAGCTGGTCTTTTCGTTTCCCGACGAAAAAGTTTTAAAATCATATGGTAACAAACAGTGACGCTTTTTACTGCCAAACTTCTTGTGATACCAGCACGTGCTACTTTCAGACGCAGTTTTACTCTTGGTCTTATCACGACTACGGGATCTGCTTCTATAGAGCTTTGGTGACCGTGAAATACAATACAGCGAAATAACATGCTGCAATATGTCCAAGCACCCATTACGGGCAGTTCGGATGAAGTGGATTATGAGTTATACTGAAAACTGTCTCTCCTTCAGTGGAAAGTCGATTGCTTTGATGTAGTTTTCATAGCAGGTGATTCAATGCTCGATTATGTAGGCTAAGTCAGTTAGGAAGATACATAGGTGGAAATTTCGGAATCTCAGCCCAAAGAACAGATGAAGGCAGTTGCCTGATATGATTGTTCTGAGGAAACCAGCTGTTTCTGACTAGCATGAACTTCAAAAGTAAAGACTCAGTATTAACTTACGTCTTCTGACTCCAACTCGGTGGTGACCTCAAACTATTTTGCTGTCTGTTATTGCTAGTTAGGGTCGGTGGAATATTGCCAGTCTTACTACAACACTTGGTTGAACTATGATCTCTTGTTAGTTAAAGGACATGTTTGTCTGCATAGTAATGAACGTAGAAATATTACTGCCAAAAGACTATTACAAGCGAAGCTTGATTATGAGAATACCAATGCAGCTTTCAATGAGGAACTGACTAGACAGTCATTGGAACAGTACGGTGGCGTCATCCCGAATGGGCCTAGAGACTTCTCCAGTCTTCTGGAAGAAACGGCATTAAAAGCTGCAGCTGAACTTCACGAGGTGATTAAGAAGTGTCGGTGGATCTCAGCAGCTTTGAGGAATTCATAAATGTGCATAAATTGATTCCTACACTACTTTTGAGAACATCAGTAGTGAAAGCAGGTCACATAAGGAGTGACAAAGGGTCTGCCAAATGACCGTTGTTTTGATTGATAAAGGGAACTGAGGCATGAAAATGAGTAGTTAGTTACACGATAGTGAAGAAGGATGGGACTGGTATTTACTCGCAAGAGAGACGACTTGAACGATGGGAAAACCACTTCAAAAAAACAATTCAGCTTACCTTTAAGACCAATTCCGTTGCCCTCTGTTCAGTCGGATACTGAATGGAGCAGTTAGATATTCATGTAGTTCTTTGTAGAAGCTGAGATAGCTGAAGGAAGCCTTAAAAAAGTGAGATCAACACAGAGAGATAAGCTAGTACTAGAGGTTCTTGAGGACGGTGATCGAGGACTGCTGGCTGAAATATCGAAACCGTTAGCTAGCTTACTGAAACCGAACATGAATCCTTATGGTTCGTTTTAATGGCTGATTGTTGTAGCCTTCGAAATAGAAGAGAAATTCTCTTGTAATAATCATGGGAGAATCAGTATAATTTTCGCTCAATCACATATTCATCCTTCACCAGGTTCTGAAAAACAAGCGCACTTGTCAGTATCGTATAATACTTGTATTTCTTGAGTTGAAAAAGGGATTTTTGACGCTGTTGATCAAGAAGTTCTGTGGTAGAGACTCTTATCGAAGGGGTATTGGATTGGTCGACTATGCCATTAAAGACTCCGTATTCAAGCGATCATGGGCACGTTGCAGCATTTGGTGAGTTACTAACATCGACTGCTGTCCGTCATGTTTGTGTTCTTCGTTCATTGTTAGTTAGTTTTGTAATACATGTTGTTATTATGCTCTTCTTCTCGTCGTCTGATTTCGACATTTATTGAATGTATCGCAGAAGATTACTAATAGACGTAGAGTATGCAAGTAACATAACCTTCTCAGATGAAGGTGTTAGATAAGTGCGTAATTTACTGGACCCACAAAATGGCGATTTGAGAATGTTCGAAATACACTTGTTACCAGCCAGTTGCAAATTTGTTGTTCCTTGGTTGGTTCATTTTCTTTTAGTATAAAGTGATGTGGTCTATTGCGTTGACTACTCCATCTACTTGGAAGGCACATAAGATATAGTGAGCCACTGAACGGTGATATATTTATATGGTTGAAGTTAACTGACTTTCACTAACTTATAGTGTATGTAAATGGTGCTCTTCTGTATGTCTGTTGAACACAGACATTAAAGATGGGGGATATGAGGTTTCCATTGTTCGAACACTATCGTTTAAATATTTCAATTGTGGATGGTTTTAACAAGTGGTGTTTCAGCCGCTAGCATCTTATTTTTTGGCTTAAACTACGTGATAACAAGCAGTTTCAGTTTATTCAACTGAGTTTCGTAGATAACTCCCCAAAGTACTAGTCCAGTTATTTAGAATCCAGTGCATAAGATGTAATGATATAACATGGCTTTAAAATATATCAAATCTATCCTACACTTTCTCCGACGTGTTTGATAATCCACTTTTTCATAACTTGTTGAAAATTTCCAACATGAGTCGGTATAAATATCATGCTTAATTTCACAGCTCATTACATAAAAATTCTGATAAATATGCTTATCAGTCTGTGATTCTAAGGAACAAAATGCTGCTATTCAGAATTGGTCAACATCTTCAGAGGTACAAGGTTTATTCTTCTCCGAGACTTCCTTGTAGTTGATATTTACTTGATCTAAAGATCTTGCCTTAATAAAATCTATCTATCAGATTGAAAAGTAATCAACAAAAATTTGTGAATATCTACTTTTTTTAATTTGTACAGGCTCTCTGTTTAGTTAGGCTCATTTTCATTGATGCTACTGAACTCATATATTGTTATGTGTCCATTTTACTTTACTTGAAATCATTGTCGTTTTCACATTTGATTACTCACAGTTATGCTAAAGCATTTCAAGAACCTTTAGATTTCTAATATTTTCTGTGTGTTTTATCTATAATGGTTCATGTATATGATGTTTTAGATTTTATTTCTGTTCAATCCTTTTGAAAAATTCAAAGAAACCAAGATCATTCAAAAGTACGTACATATGAGTGTTTTGTATTCATTTTATTGACTTGTAGTGTCTTTCGTCCTACTCGTGACTCGGCAGCCAGATGTAACAGTACTCCTGTGAACAATGTTGTCCTCATTGAAACTCAAGTCTCGCATCCACCACTCTCAACGCCACGGTATTATCCATTAGGCCATCAGAGCACAAGAACCACATCTTGTGCAATGGATATCGTTTGTTATTTTATACTTTTAATTCTCCCGTCGCTATACTGCGTAGAAAGGCTCGATCTCAGTTGGCTGATGGGCTCCTATGTGGATGCCTCGATATTCATGATGTTGTGAGTGTTTTAGGCAATTAAGTTGTGAGTTCTTCAATCCTTTTACTGTTTATCTTTATTATTCGACTACCACTGAACACTTGAAAAGAGGATACCGAAGGTTAGAATACAAATGGTTAGCATTATCACAGTTTTCGTGATACGCCAAACTCATGGTAGGTATTTTTATCAAGTAGTTTGGAAATGTGATTGGATATTGTAAGACTGAGTCACTGAAGAAATTACCGTACTTATATATTGGTTTAGTTTAAAAGTTTTAACTTGTTGAACTAGTAGGCACTATTTTTAAATTTAGGCTTTAAAAGCCGGGAAATATGTTTCATTTTAACAAAGAGAATTTAGATGTTTCCTTTCATATCAAGGTATGTCATATCGGCAACTTAAATATGAAAATCTGAAGCTTGTTACAGCAGTATTTAGTGACCAGGTTAGTCATAGACGGATTGTCAAACATGAATCTAAGCAACCTTGACTCTCTAGAATGTTGTGCATTTGAATTACATGTCTTCCTCTTGTCCTCAGCTTTCACTTACCTCAATGACATGGAATCATTAGGCTAAGACACTACTTCAAAAAAACGTAACTCACTTTCAAGCGTTAGTTATTTAGGAACATGATATTTTAGAGTAGCACTAACTTTTCAATTGTCCATTTTGTTACCCGGAAAAAAACATCCGAAATTACCTTAGATTGTAAAGCATCCCCAAGGTTGCATTTTGTGACATCTTGTATATCTGAGTATGATCACTGTCCTTAGTATTCTTGCAAGCGTTAACTTCGAATACGATCGAAGAAGTCACCAAATACATATATTCTCAAGGAGATTTAAACATTATTCCTTTTTGATCGTACTGATTTCTACAAAGTCTACCGGCAATCTGATGGTGTGGCTATGGGGTCACCCCTTCGCCAGCTCTTAGCAGATTGCTTTCTGGCAAAACTAGAGAATGGTGCGCTGAACGATACTACTAGCCGTTAAGAGTTATATTGTCGTTACATGGATGATAGCTTTATAGCTCTCAAAAGTGAAAGTGATAAGAATGGTGTTCTGAATAGGTTCAGTAGTGTTCATCCCGCTATCAACTTCACAACGGAAGAGGAGAAAATGACAGTATGTCATTTCTTGATGTTCTGTTGATAAGGAGGTTAGAATAACCCTGAAACGAAGTGTATGTAGAAAGCCAACACCAACAGGTCAATACACGCACTTATTCAATGCAGTACCCCTCCAACACGAAGAAACCTGGTGAAATGGTTAGCATACTGGGCCTCAGATATTTCTTCAGAGGATGCTATAAAGGAAGAGTGCGCCGCCATCCGTGATCTGCTTAGTAGGAATGGCTACTCAGACAAGTTTGCAAGTAACCATATGAATATTACGAGGGTTAAGACAAAGATGCCAACAGAAGCAAATGTTCTTGAAGCTGAAATTTAAGAGTGACATTGCTAGTGAGATCATAACATAATGCATAAAAAGAGTCTTGCAAAAGGCATTCTCAGCCGCTAAGTTATGTCCCATCGTCTAAAATCGTGCAATTCTAGGTGCAAGAGATAAAGAGAAACTGCATGATTCTGACACTTCTACGTGCATTTATCAATCCAACTGCTCTTGTGGAGCTAGTTACGTTGGGCGTACAATGAGGCAGTTCCGTCATCAAATTTCTGAGCACCAGGGTCAAATCAGGACAATAAAGAGATCCATACTTGCACACTTAGTTGACACGGAACATCAAGTGGATACTAGAAAAACTTTCAAAATCGTCCATCAGACCCCAATTAATTTACTGTATGGGTTACAGACTCACTTACTTCACACAACAGAGGCGATTGCAATCCACTCTTACAAACCTAGCCTTTGTATCCGAAAGAAGTTTGTTCAAACACTTTCATTACCGTGCCTGTCAATATGATGTAACTTCTAAGTTTACTTTGTACACCTCTTCCCCTTCTTTTTTCTATCAATATTCATTTGTTTCCTTATTATTACGTAATCGCTTATTGTGAATGACTGAACACTCACCAAAAGTTACTCCATTTACCTAAGAATAGCCTGCTTCATATTTCCAATTTTAGTAACTCTCTTGATTATTTACACCGTTATTTCCGAAATATCACCACGTGATTGGTTATTTGATTAAATTGTAAACCTCCTATATATTAGTGTAGAGCCCAAGATTAAGACCTAATTGAAAAGGAGTATATTTCTTCGCTCAATCAGTTTTTTTTCTTAAAGTCAAATTGTCCTTGTCACTCTGTCCCCCAAAAGTAGCATACAAACGATCGCATATATGACCTTGAAGGTCAAATAATTAAAACCTTTTTCTTTCGAGTTTATGGTTTGGAATTTCATGACGTTAAAAGAAGTTACATGAAGGTAAATCAGTTGGCAGATAAAAGCATTTTTCTGTTTGCTAATGTTGATTAAGTTTTTTTTTTGGGGGGGGGATATAAAAACCAATTGCATAAGGGATTATTAGTAAGACCTTGAAATTACTTTGTGATTTATCTAACTTCAACAAACGTAAACTATATTTGCTATCTGATCTGATATTATTAACAGTACAGTTCATATCAGATAGAAAAAAAATAAAGATCAAGAAAGTATTTATCAATTTTTGTAATCGATGAGTATTTTTTTTGAGCAGGTATAATATACTTAAGTTTTTGCTTTATCTCTTGTCACTTCACATTTTTTCTGGCTTGTTTACACTTTTAACAAACAAGCAAACGGTGAAGAGATTATATTGTTAATAATCACCACCATCCTATTCTATCACAACAATGCACTACGATTATTACGAGTACTCGACAATTTAATGACCAATCTATACATCATAATCTCTTTTTTGGTGCACAGAATTATGAATTATGTGTGGTCATATGTTTATATATCTGTCTCTATTTCTCTTTACATGCCACACTGAACCATCATCATCATAATAATAATGAGAGAGCTGACGTTTGCTAAAAAATAAGGAATTTAAATCATAATGTATACGACAGCATATATGCTTATTGAATCTTGAATGATTGACTTATTATTAGTATAAAGTGAATATATCATAAGAATATACTATAGGCAATCAATGAAAGAAACAAACTGAAGAAAATTCATATGTATGTTAATGCATATGCATAAGAATGAATAATAATGATATTAATACTGAAGATAATCATAAAACAATATTATCAAGATAAGATCAATTTAACTGTCTTTTTTTTCTTTCTAAATTAAATAAAGAATTAAATTACTCTATGTTATGTATTCATTTTGATTCATTTGAAACATGATTTGAAAAAGAATGCTACACGAAAATGAGTCTGTATCTCCAGAAAAAAACATAAAAGATAGTTGAAGAAAGATTCAATAGGAAAAGGAGAGAGAAAAAAAACAGACGAAATTTTTATTTTATTCGAATATAACTTTATTATTTTGTTCAGAAAAAGTAAAGTTAGTTTAGTTATTCATCAAATTATCATCCATAAGTTTAAATGGTAATTAAAGCTAAATAAATTACTAACTTTTATGCAACAGTCTTGTAGCGTAGATTTTAAAAAGCCGCCCTCCAGACGGTATAAATTCTGTATTGTTCGTATCTTGCATTTTTATCATTATATATATATATATATATATATATATATATATATATATATATATATTGTTAATTATGAAAGCATTTTATGGTATCATTATTAAATTGGAATAATAAATTGCGCAAAAATTCCTATTGCCAAAAAAAACAAGATAATTTGTTTAAAATATATCTTTATGATATGCATAATGTAGGTGATAACAAGGTTTATCAATGTTTTCTGAATTCAAAGTAGTATACTAATTTCATGGAGAAATGTTTTTAAAAATAAACGATACGAAAGTATTTATAATAATAATAATAATAATAATAATAATAATAATAATGGTAGTAGATAATTTTAACGATGTAATTTAACATAATTCGATGGTAACATTCCAAATTGTCCAGTTCGTTGAACTGTGCCGTACATCCAACCTTCAGATATAGGTTGACCATTGACTATAACATCTCCAGGTTTGAAAGTTACTTCATCATCATCTTTAGCTTCATAACTATACTGAGCAATAAATGTCTACAAAAAGTAATGATAATGTACATAGAAAAAACTGTACTAAAGTAGGGCTAGTATTCATATTATTATTATTTGCCTAAAAAAAATAGTTGTTTAACCTTCTTACGATAGGTGTTTTCTACACTGGAGTTGATGTGTAAGCCGTTTCTTGTACTTGTAAGGCAGTGTATGTGGTACTATTACGTATTGCTTAACCGGCTCTACTTAACTGGATGTGCTCTAGTACCTGCTCAATCAGTACATTACCTAACGTGTAACTATTAATAACGAAACTGTTATTCAAGAATATAATCAAAAGAGGGATATATTTAAATTAAGTCAATGTAGAAGTGATCATTAAGGAAATGTTTGTGCTATCTAGCACAAAAGGAGCGCAAAATAGTGTCAAGGTCTGCTCGTATGCATACTCGTTAAAAAACAACCCTGAAATACCTTAAGTATCCAGAGGCAAGCTACACGTTTATTTAGTATTATTTAATTCAGTTTAATTTATTCATTTTGGTTCTAGTTGCACTTTGGTGTCAGGATGGCGCACTACACAATCGCCACATAAAAAATGCCATTAAACTGTATCTTATACAAAGGGTATTTCTTGTTATTTAACTTTGGTAATATCTACTTTTCACCTTTCAGTAATGAATTATCCACCTGTTTTGGTATATCAGCTAATTTTATCGATGTTTTAAGCAAAGAAAAAACTGCTTAAAATGGTGAAGAATATTCACAGCTCATAATTCATATATTGTGATAAAGCTAGCAAAACGTTTCAATATCATGCTGAACATTCTTGTCAATGCACTGTAGGTTCAAAAAGTAAAGTGAATAAATTACATATGTATCGATTTGATAATTTATTGAACAATTGAAAATAAGTGGAACACATGAAGGAAAGTTTTTTCATGTTACTAAAAAAATCCTTTAGTGGTACGTAGTATTATGACTTTTCGCAAAAATAGAAATTAAATACTTGTAGTATTCGAACAATTACATGGGCATTTATACCAATGAATGTCATTTCAACAACTATTGGCTTTAACCCGGAAGGAATGTACATTTTTCGTCTTCAAAACCAATCCTTATTACTATTATTCCCTTGGGTTCCTAATGGAACATAGGGCTTCAGTAGCACGTCTACACTCCACTCTCTTCTCTGAAATCTTTTCAACCTGGCTCCACAACAGCCCACTAGCTCTCATTTCTTCCTCACAAGATCTCCTCTATGTCACCCTCGCCTCCGACACCCAACTCGTCGCTTCCCATCTGGGTTTCACTCGAGTGTCTGGCCTGATGCATGATGTCCCCAGTCAGCCTTCTCAGTGTGTGTATACCCAATCCATCTCCACTTCCTTCTAGTGCATATTTGTTGGGTGATAGATTCTTGGTTGGTTCGTTCCCAGAGTGAGTTCCTTGTTGCTTATTCTTATTATTCTGGCCGTCTCAGCTTCAGTAACAAGCCACCGTAGGCAGTTGTTATTGAATGTCTGTACTTTGTTGGGAATGCTTCTGGTAACGCGCCAAGTCTCTGAGCCAAATAGAAGCACTGACTTGACGTTAGTGTTGAAAATCAGGATGTTGTTCACGCTTTATGCTGAGCGGAGTGCAGAAGATCTCCACACTGGTTTCAGGTTAATGAAGGCGTGTCTTGCTGTGTTTCTGATCCTGACTTTGACATCCTCGTCTGTGGTGCCTGTAGTTGAAACAGTGCTGCCTAGATAGCTGAAAGAGGCTACTTCCTTTAAGTTTGATTGGAGCCTGTTACTGCTGTTGTTTTTGTTTGGGCATCTTCATCACTTCTGTCTTCTCTACGTTCACCAATCCTTGGTGAGCTAAATATCTGAAAGAATACAGAGTCTCTTACTATCGAAAGGAAACATTTGAGGAGCACATGTCAAATGGAGCACGAATAAAATCACTGGCTTTGTTTTCATCACCCACAGGTGTCTGGTATTAGACAAAAATATTTCACTTAGAAAAAACAAAGGTACTATAGTTATCTTTTTAAAGTCTATTTAAAAGTATTAAACTGTTACTTAAAATTGACTACGCTAAATAAACAGTAGCAGTACCAGTAGCACATCGCCAATCATCGATAAAACGAAGTGGGTTTTCAAACTTTCAACTAGGGTTTCAAGCTCAACAGAAGTAAAGGTGTTGGAGAAGGGACTCAACTTCAATGTAGCAGTCAACGAATTGAAACCTGAAGATGTCACTCCTAAAATTGAAACATCAATAAGTTCAGTAGACAAGACAATAGCAGATGAAGTGCGAGTACAACGTGCTCTAACACTCAGGCGACAGAATAAAACGAAACAGAATTTACCAAAAGTAGAAAGAGAAGCTTTGAAGAACCTTCGGAATGACAACAATATAGTAACTGCTAAATCTCATAAAGGCAACTCAACAGTAGTGTTAAACAAATCTGATTACTTTCAGAAAGTCAAGGAGCATATGGAAACATGACCGCACGAGGAAATTAAGAAACTAATGGACAGCATTATGAATAAGGTTCGAAGAATCACGATGGATCTAATGCGCCGAATAAAGCCATTTCTTGGTGAGTCAAAATGGTCTAGTTTAGTGCCGAAAACTAATAGTTCCAGTAACACTTATAACTTTATTAAAATTCATAAGCCACGTTATCTTATTAGACCCATAGTAGACTTTAGAAACACTCCTACTTATGATTTATCGAAATATTTAGCGATGGTACTAGGTCCAATTAGAAACCGTTCTAAATCGAGACTTAATAACTTTTATGACTTGAAGCATACATTTAGATGACAGTAGAAAAATGGCTAGTTTTGATGTAGCTAGTTGCTATGGCTCTGGAAGTAGTCACAAATGAGCTCAACAATGACCATGAGCTTACACTATGAACTAAGGTACCAGCACATGAGATCATGTTACTAGTACATCTATGCTGAACTTCCACAATCTTTAAGTTTCAGAACAAAATATACAAGCAAACAGGAGTTGGCATGGGACCCCTTATCTTGGTAGACGTATCTATATAGTTTGGAACGAATAGTTGTCAAAACATTCAGTCCTACTCCAGAAGTATGGTTTCGATACACAGATGGCACGTTTGCAGTGTTGAAATCCGAGCATATTTGCAGTTTCTCTACATATTTAAATTCAGTAGTCAATGCAATCTAATTCACCTATGAATTAGAAAATAGTGAAGGGATATAGTGACTTTGGATTGTAGAATGAAACGAAAACATAATGGGAGTTTAGACACCAGCGTCTACAAAAACCTTCACATTCAAATCATCACTTAGATTTCAAATCGTCTTACACTACGTCAGTTAAAGTTGGCTTGGCAAAATGTCTAAGTAACAGGGCCAGAAAACTTACTAAGAGAGATGATAGATGACTAAGAGACGAGAGACATTAGAGGACACCTTACTCAACAACGATTACCCTCCTAAATTAATTGATAAGTTCCTTAGGAATCGTAAGGGAAATATGATTGATATTAGTAACACATGTGTTAATAGTTGTGATAATGATGTTAATAATAATAGTCACAATACTGTGAAGAAGGAATTGAAAACACACAAGAAAAGTACCTCAAACACATTGAGTAGGATTCTCAATAAGACTGGCTGGAATGAGAGTGACATTTGAACCTACAAGCTCATTCAAAAATAACCTTTGTAGGTTAAGAGATTCTGTTGATCCAATTAGGCAGAATAATTTAGTTTGCCAGATCGCCAGCAAAACGTTTGAGGTTCAATACATAGATTAAAGTAGTCCACTAGAGTCAATTAGGCTATCCGAGCACAAAAAACATAGCTAATTCGAAACTGGTATATCCTAGTAAGATAAGGAATCTAGGAAAATCTCGGCCATAGCTATGCATGAAATTACACACACACCTACAATAAGACGAGATTGGGTGAAAATCCTTAAAACTAACATAGCGGAGTGGAGGGAGAGATTAATAACTGAATCTATGTTTGTCGAATCAACACCTGATATATGCAACGGGAATAACTCAGCATTTATTCCGGATATATTGAAAATCTTACTATCCATGTCACAGGGGGACAATAAATCATGTCTGAAGCCCAATCTAGAAAACAATACACTTACACTATGTGGTAAATCTAATACATCAATAAAAATGGGATTCTCTCTGAATACACCAATTATTCGGATAGGGGAGTGTTTGTCGTAGGACCTCCTAAATCTGCGAATGGTTAACAGTGACTTGAAAAATGAAATATTTAATATATATATATATATATATATATATATATATATATATATAAGAGAGAGAGAGAGAGAGAGAGAGAGAGAGAGAGAGAGAGGGAGAGAAGTAGTATTCATCATGGACTGATATCAGTTGGAAAACCATTGAAAATCTGGGAGAACTGGACAGCTGTTTCGTCCAACTAGCATGGGACTCCTCAGCAGTACGCACCCACCACCCGGCTAGGGATCGGACTCACGACCTTCAGGTTTCACGGCGAACGGGTTAACCATTCAGTCACTGGGTCGGTTTCCAGTGGTTCACAGTTTCCAACTTCTGTCAATTCACGACATAGCGCGACTGTCACCCGATCCCTGGCCGGGTGGTGGGTGCGTACTGCTGAGGAGTCCCATACTGGGACGAAACAGCTGTCCAGTGCTCTCAGATTTTCAATGGTTCCCCAACTGATGTCAGTCCATGATGAATACTACTTCTAAATTAAAAATCCCCATTCATCTCAAAAATTATATATATATCATATCTGCATATCAAGGTTGATAATAAATGATAATAAAGTTGATAATGTAAAACATACCCCACCGAAACCAGAGTTATTTGGCCCGTCACGTGTTTGTGATGAATGGTTATGAAAACTGTAAGAAATCGATAAATAAGTATAATCACCTTAATTACGATCAGTATTGTACATAAGTAAGAATCCTAAGAAAACGTTTACCGGGAAATGGATATCGACCAGAGTTCATAAATAAAAACATCATAGTGAAACGTTTAAAACAAGATTTAGTTTCCGTGTTGAAAAAGTTATCATATATGAACCTTGACTTCAAAGGTGATCCAACTGTTGATATCCAAAAAAGGATAATTTCAAGTTTTCTGAAAAGAACTTTCTCTATATCAACTCTCAGAGTAGTCATTCTCTGGTTTCCGTTAACGCAGTAGAAGCCTAAAAGACAAGATCCCGCATTTGGTCACCTCGGTATTTGTACATATTAGTTCATCTGCCCATGTAGCACTGAAAATATCCATCGTTCAGCTTTGGTCCTGTCCAACAGGGTCCATGAACACTATCCCGAGTGGTTACAAATATGTAACAGGGGATCAATAAGAAGTGTGATAATGGAACATCTAGTACACACTATTCATTTAGTTTGAACAACTACTTCTTTCAAAGTAAAAAGAAACTTGCCAAAGTCAATGCGTATCCATCTCCTTTGTATTGCTGAGACTTAAGCAACTCAGAAAGAAAGAACGGAATTCTGCATACAAACTCTTGCTCCTTTCATAGTCTTAGTCTTCGGCTTTTCTAAACTTTCCCTCCTCCTTCTAACTCTTTCTTTTCATTCATATTATCAACTACTCATTGATTCTATACCCACCCCTATTACAATTAATTTATGAATATTTTGTCATGTTACTCAAATCGTTATTCAAAGTTACTCATTTTCGATTAGTTTCTGTTATCTTTAGCAATATTCACTAATCTTTGCAAGCCTGAATTTTTTATTCCGTGACAATTTGACTTTGCCTATTACTATGCCTTTTCAATATTCATAAACACTTTGATTATTTTAGAATGAAAATCATATTTCTATCTTTATATATGTGTCACCTTATTGCTATGCCTAACAAACAGCTTCCATATATGATACAAACTGTCCATTCTCACCAAAAATTGTATATCAGTTCGATAGTACAGCTAAGTGAATAAACTCGCTGAAAAGAGTCTCTTCACATAGCAATTTGTGATTTATTATTTCACACAGGGTAATGTAAAAATTAATCATTATTTAATCGATATTATTCACCCATGATATTCCTGATTGTAGTGGACTGGATCATGCAACAAACAGTGAGGAGTGAGAAGAGGGGGACACGCTGGCTGGACCGGGGAAAAGAACCTAGAAGATTTGGATTTCGCCAACGACGACTTGTGTCTGATGTCGCACAAACTTGAAGATGTACAGGCAAAAACTAACAAGTTGACAGAAGAGACAGCAAAGACGGGACTTCAAGTGAATATAGAGAAGACAGAAGTGATGAAGATGCCCAAACAACAACACTAACAACAACAAACTCCAACCACCATCAATGGGAGAAACTTATAGGAAGTAGCCTCTTTCACCTATCTAGGCAGCACTGTTTCAACTACAGGCACCACAGACGAGGATGTCAAAGTCAGGATCAGAAACACAGCAAGACACGCCTTCATTAACCTGAAACCAGTGTGGAGATCTTCTGCACTCCGCTCAGCATAAAGCGTGAACAACATCCTGATTTTCAACACTAACGTCAAGTCAGTGCTTCTATTTGGCTCAGAGACTTGGCGCGTTACCAGAAGCATTCCCAACAAAGTACAGACATTCAATAACAACTGCCTACGGTGGCTTGTTACTGAAGCTGAGACGGCCAGAATAATAAGAATAAGCAACAAGGAACTCACTCTGGGAACGAACCAACCAAGAATCTATCACCCAACAAATATGCACTAGAAGGAAGTGGAGATGGATTGGGTATACACACACTGAGAAGGCTGACTGGGGACATCATGCATCAGGCCAGACACTCGAGTGAAACCCAGATGGGAAGCGACGAGTTGGGTGTCGGAGGCGAGGGTGACATAGAGGAGATCTTGTGAGGAAGAAATGAGAGCTAGTGGGCTGTTGTGGAGCCAGGTTGAAAAGATTTCAGAGAAGAGAATGGAGTGTAGACGTGCTACTGAAGCCCTATGTTCCATTAGGAACACAACTGACAAATAAGAATAATAATAGCAATCGATATTATCTGGAAAATTACCTTAGGTTTAACGAAAGTTAAGGATAGAAGTGGATGCTCACTATGTTAAATAGTTTGTTGAAGATCTAGGAACTGTGGTTTTGAAGCTTTCGGTAAATTATTTAAGATAGATAAACGTTACATGTCTGTGAGAAATTCTCTTTGAAACTAACTGTTCTGTTGATGTGACGCTAAAATAACCACAAACTAGTCATCCTGGAAGCTATTTACAAGGACTCAAAAAGAAATCTTTTACAGTATTATAAACCACTTCATGAAGTATGAAGAATATTTTCCATTCAAGGTAGGTACAATGCAGACGGATAAAAATTGAAAAGCCAATAAAAACATTGAAAGACTGAAGCGCCTAGGTTGAAACGTCTCTTTTTGAGCCGAATTTAAATTTTTAACTTGCATCCTACAAACATATATAGTTGATACAGTGAAATGGAGAAAATCTACCATTCAACGATACTAAGCATTCAGTCTTTTCAACTGAAAATCAGCTTATGAATGAAACCATTTCTTGTTAACTGTCAGCTCGTAAATAAACAGGCGTTATATAATCAGAAGATGAAGATTGTCTGAAACATGTGGTGTATTAGCGCTATACATTTCGAACAGTATGATCACATAAGGGCTTATCGAACTATTTACGAAAAGGTCCAATGAAATTAATAGGAAACATAGGAATAGGAAGGGCAGAGAAAAAACAAGAATCTTAATCACGTTACTCTTGATGTGAAAATTACAATCAATACTACCATGGTAGGTTCAAAGTGAGTACAAAGTGTTTTTGCATACATAAATGGGGTTTGAACTTACGGAGCTTCAATAAATTTAAGCACTCGCCTCTGATCACTATTATGTAGTATTTTAAAGGCTGTTTTCATGTCTATCCTATGGTTAGTTTCTAGTATATGTTTAGACATAGACGAAGATGGATGTTTGTCACTTATCGGGTCTGTTGAGGTCATTTGTTTTTGTAGCCATTTAGGTACATGTTCAACCAGCCTTAACTACATATCACAATTACTCCTCCCTATATATGTCTGTCCACACATACATGTAAATTTATAAACATGTTTCAGATAATCTTTGTCTTTCATTACGCTGTTTAAATTTATCAAACGGAACAGTTGCTTTAAAGTTATATCATCAATCCATGAAGGTGATTACACTTATTAAACGTAATTGTAGTAAATAAATATACGACTAACAATGGAATAAATGGGCCGAGAAAGTAGTAGAAAATGCATTCCAAAAGCAGGGCATTATATATATAAGATATAAAGAAAAAAGTAATTCAGCGGAAGATGTAAATTCATATCAGTTGCAAACACTTATGTTGAGAGTCATAGTAAAGGATATTTTGGATTAGTGAGAATCTGTGGGATACCGTTTTGTGAACACGATCCATTGTCGATAGATCTCTGCCACGGAAGCACTGAAAACCAATAAAATTAGTTTCGTTTTAAAAACTTTCGAACTTGTAAGAGGTTTATCCGTGACCTCAGAATGAATAAGACTAAAAGCATCCACAAAAAAAAAATGAAAATATCAACAAGAAACGTTAACCACCATTTATTAGCAGATAATCACTTACTTTAGATTGAGTGTTGAACCTCGAGGTATATTGATAGTTTCTGAAGAACCCACATTACCGTTGTTATTCATGACAGCGTTACCAGTGTTGTTATTTGCCGGTGGAAAAGCTAAAGAATAAAGTAGCATTAAGGCGAATTAATCTGTAAGTTCCATGGAGTTTTGTTAATCATAGATTTTACACCGAAATTTGAAATACCTCTTTCTACTTTCAATACGACAAAGAATACCTTCAGTGAGTACTTAAAGTTCAAAATTGTATTTCAAAAGATGTTGTCCTGATTACATACCGACACCTAGACGAACCTATTCGTGTAAACTTCAGGATCAAATAAAACTTACCAGTGCTCCCAGGTTTCCAGTGGTTCTCCAACTGTTATCAGTTCGTGATGAATTCCAACTGAAAACCAATAAATCCCCACAAACTTCTGAATTGAACAGACTGTAATAATCTGACAAACTAAAGTGTTGTTATACAATGTAGAATTCATCGACCTCTGTTGGCAGATGAGCTCTTATGGAGATGCCTGGATACTGTCGTATATTCCTGAAGTTAAATTGATCTTGGTGACTAGCAGAAGAATTTAGGATGCGCGTTTCACTATATTTCAGAGTTTTCAGTTGGTAGTGCCTACACCTCGTTGAGTATAGTTGTTCCCACTGAGGCTGGAACCCAGTACCCTTCTCTTCAAACGTCAGAGGGTTATCTAGGGCAGGACAGCCACCTCATGTGGAACGGGTATCAATTGTTTTAATGATACTTGGTACCCGTTGCACAAAAGGTGGCTATAGTGCCCTAGTGGCGATTGAAGGTAACCTTTTAAAAATATACGTATTTGCTCAAATCAGTTGTCTTTTTTCACTGAACTTTTAAAAGAGAATTTGAAGTGTGTTAAATGCTACATATCATTTGGCCGAATACTCTGATTAGTGTACGCTTTATGACTCTTGCTACTCATGAATAAAACTCATTTGGAAATACGAGGAAGTTCCTGCTTCCCCTGAGTTTTGAAGCAACATCATTTGGTGCCACAGTAATGGACTTTACAAATGATCCTTTTAAGTTACAACTGTCCTTTTGTATGAATGGATTAGATCTATGGATCGGATATCGTGTGGTAGGCGTCGAGTTCTAATAGCTCATCATAGGCTGATAACATAGTTCTAAATTGTGCCGGACGCAACCTAAGAAGAAATTGAGGCAAATTTGATTCCATTTCTCAGTAAATTTGACCCGTTATAC
Organism: Heterobilharzia americana; assembly: GCA_944470555.2. Classification (NCBI taxonomy): domain Eukaryota; kingdom Metazoa; phylum Platyhelminthes; class Trematoda; order Strigeidida; family Schistosomatidae; genus Heterobilharzia; species Heterobilharzia americana. The sequence goes on along the minus strand of OX104130.1, from coordinate 77,393,582 downwards.
CTCTCAAGTGTTAGAACTATACTGAATTTGAACTACATTGTTATATCAGATGGACAGAGGGGGCTCTGGACCCCAACTGCATGTTCTCTAAAGCTCAGTACAACTAGGCGTATCTGGAACCTTGAAGGAATTGATATCTCCTGAGAGATCCAAACTCATATCAACCAATGCTGCAGTTAGTGGCCTTAACAATTAGCTTTCTGGGTTGCGACTAATCTCCTTTAGTGCCGACTGGATGACACAAATCAGTGACTACTAGTCCAGTCTCTGTAGAATGATATTTGCCTTTACCATCACAGTTCCTAAGGAATCCGAATTCAATAGTTTTTAGGATGAATTGGGGTTCAAAGTTAACATCAGTGCAACACATCCATAATACCCTGCTACCTTCCATTAACCGTTTTGATCACTGCATAAGCAGAAGACAAGTGAGACTGAATATATTTCAGTTTTGCTTATCACACATGTTATTTTAACACTATTCATCTAAACAAGCAATGAATCCCATATTCTAAATACTGTTGGTCGGCTTAGTTAGTTGACCATATTCCTACCTATGAAAATCAAGTTAGTAAGCGTAAAGATCCAGCGAGAAAACGTTACAACACAAAAGCTTGGAAATGTGATGACACATGGTATTAGATGTTACAAAAATCCGACCATAATTTGACACCATCAAAAAATGATCATGGATTCTCGAAAGCTCTACAACTTCTACAGACATCACATCGAAGAAACAGAATGGTTACCTTATCGAGCTGTTGTTGTTAGTGTATAACTAACAGAAGTTCTCAGAGAAGAATCCATATCTTAGAATGTAGTGAAAAATTCATAATCATGTGATTCGTAACTAGTCAATGAATATCAACCAATATCACGTTATTTGATCTGAGATATTGGTCAGATTTGATTGGCAATTAGGCCGTTGAAGTAGCCTAGTGATATCATTAGTAGCTTTGAGGGGACGGACTCGAATCATTTAGAAAACATTGTTTTTTGAGACGCTTGAAAAAACGCTGTGTTTTAAAAGGGGCTTGCAGCTAGTTGCTAAAAACCAGCAAAACATATTTGTAATTTCTTACAAATGTTTTCAATTTTGGAACAGAACGATATGAAATTTGGATCACCAGGTCACGATGAATCAGTCCATGTTTCACCTCCACTTCACTCATGTCCCTCTATTCTACTATTTCAATATCATATTCTTTATGCTTATGTTGCTTATTGTTGTCACTGTGGGATGTAATGAATTGAATTAATGCAATACTGTTCCACATCCTTTCAGTTTAATAAACGTCTGGAGAGAAATCTGAAAACTTAGGACGTATAGTTGGGAGCCTAGCTCAGTCCAAGACTACACACCCAAAGTGGCATGCTTAAAAATATTTCCAAGTTAATAAACAAACCAATTCCATAGTTATTTCTGTTGTTATCTCCCATATAAAAAAGCCTAATTCATGAGAAGGTTGTGATACTGCTCAGCAACAAACTCAAAGCAGATATCTCTCTCAGCAAATCCTCTTGGAAACATTGATGCAAGGTTCAGTCCTTCAGATTATGGTCTAACTGTAAATGTTCTGGTTAACTTCTCAACTCTGCCTAATGCGGCTGATACTCGTACCACAGTGGATTAGAAAACAAGAGAAAGGACATAAATAAAGATATATTTTGTTGTAGGAAGATTCAGGTGATAAAGTTGACCTTATTTGGGACCTCTGAGTCACATGGACGCACAAATTTCTCTTAAAGTTAACATAGTGGAACAGGAACTCAGAAACCATTACTTAAAAAGACAGACTGGTATTAACTGGGTAAATATTTGAATTATATAAGTTTCCTGTAAGACGGATAATCTATACGACAATCTACGGAAGTAATAACGTTTGCATAATACTATCCCCTCGTCGAAGCGTTTTATCGATGGAAGATAATCGTTCTGGACTCCAGTAACTCTACTGAATAAAGGAAACCCTTAAAATAAATCTATAAGAAACTTCAACTTTGATGCATGATAGCATGGTGGTTATGTAAGGATGACTGTAGCACTAAATTACATCAAAAGAAACAATTTTCTAAATTTTAACAAGTAATGGAATGATGTGAGAATTTTAACTAGAAAAAGTGACAATAGCACCTTATTGGTTTTCAGCTGAGGAATGTAGGAACACAAATCTCAGGTTACTTTTGAACAACAGGTGTTGGATATCATTATTGTATCTTTCAGATATCACTTTTCTGTACAATCCATTGGAATATTACGTAATGAGCAAGAATACTATCGTTTTGATTGGGGTATTTAAAGCTCATTGTTCAATATTTCCAATGATAAGTCGTTTAAACAGACGGGTAATCCACCGTTCGAAGTGCGATTAAAGATTAAAATAATTAGAATTTGAACAAATTATAACAAGTTAGTCTGTAATCCTCAAACGACAAGTAACTTATATCACTTTTTGAATGCAGTGTAGATTATGAAGAGATGAATAGACTAAAAACAATGCTATCTCTCTCATAAGTTTTTAAAATAACAAAATACTATGAAAACCTATCAGTGAACCATGAAATCTAGCTGATAAGTTTTACAACTTCTCTATTAAACTACAGTAAATTTACAAAAGTGATAATCTAGAATTATTTTTTTGTTGAATCAAATATTCAAAACATTAACAATATTTAGAAGTAGTATTCATCATGGACTGATATCAGTTGGGGAACCACGGAAAATCTGGGAGCACTGGACAGCTGTTTCGTCCAACTAGCATGGGACTCCTCAGCAGTACGCACCCATCACCCGGCTAGGGATCGGACTCACGACCTTCAGGTTTCACGGCGAACGCGTTAACCATTCAGCCACTGGGTTGGTTTCCAGTGGTTCACAGTTTCCAACTTCTGTCAATTCACAACATAGCGCGACTGTCACCCGAGGTCATCAGTTAGCATCCACTTCACTTCCAACTGGTTGACCCTACAGGTCACGGCTTGCTTCCAGATGGATATCAGGAAGCTCTAATGAGAAGCTGTGACCTGTAAGGTCAACCAGTTGGAAGTGAAGTGGATGCTAACTGATGACCTCGGGTGACAGTCGCGCTATGTTGTGAATTGACAGAAGTTGGAAACTGTGAACCACTGGAAACCAACCCAGTGGCTGAATGGTTAACGCGTTCGCCGTGAAACCTGAAGGTCGTGAGTCCGATCCCTAGCCGGGTGATGGGTGCGTACTGCTGAGGAGTCCCATGCTAGTTGGACGAAACAGCTGTCCAGTGCTCCCAGATTTTCCGTGGTTCCCTAACTGATGTCTGAAATTTAATAAGAGCCTACTTCTCCTTAATCTAAGAGAATTACAAGCAATCATAAGAAAAATACTAACAACTTTATGAAAACAAAAGAGAAACTGATTAGAATGGTTCACTGTATCTGTTTTCTATATATATATATATATATATATATATATATATATATATATATATATATATATATATATATATATATATATATATATATATATATATATATATATATATATGCATGTAATTTTCAGTAAAGTTTTTAATATATAATCGATTGATACACCAAGATTAGATTTTGTAAAAATAGTACCTACTACTGACAAACCTCTGACATTTAGATAATTCCGCAGAAATGACGCAACTTCGATCATCTCTTTATTATACACATTAAATTGTTTTTCGTAGCAAAGCATTTGTCAGCAAACTAGACAATATCACGAAGACAAGTTTTAGAATTACATAAAACTTACCACTTGAGTAACAATCTATCCCTGATAACAAAATCAGTGTTACTGGGAAAAGAAACTATCAGACTAACAAAGATGGTATTAGGATAGATAGGGTTGTTAATTGACGAATCCTGCACGACTGATATTGGTCTGAACAATGCAAGAACAACGGCATTTGCAGAATAAAATGAGCTCATTTTATTTCATGGCCTTTCATCAGCTGCAAACAGCCTACAATTGGAATGAATTATTAGTAGTAGTAATAATAACATAACATACTTCAAACACGCAGAAGTGAATGGAGATTTGAAATCCAAGATTAACACTAAGGTAGTAAGACAAGGAAAGATAGGATTGATAGTTACATATCTTGGTCAAAATCTATGGTTATTTATATCTGATGAGATGGGAAATTCCGGATCTGTGGAATGGAGGGGGGGGGGCAGGACATTGAACGAAAGCACAATCGCCAGGCATCTGATGGAAATAGGATATCAAACAGATGTTTCTCAATCTTTCAGGATAATCAACAAACAAAGATCACCAAGTTTATTATGGTTTGCGGAAGCTGTCACTATCAAACATTTTCAACCTGACCTATGTACTCAGGAGACTGTTATTAACCTTTCTTTACCTTAGTAAATGTATAAAACGTTTTTTGCATATGTATTTAAATAACCTTCCCCTTCCTTTTGATTGCATCATCTCCTCATTAATTACTTACTGAATACTAATCACTTGACGATTTTCAAGTTCTTCATGTAATTAGGTAACCTTTTAGTCGTTTAACAGTCTGTTCAGTTACACTGATTTTCGTTTATTGTTCCCCCCCCCCACTCCACAGATCCGGAATTTCCCATCTCATCAGTGGGGAGCTGTGAGAAGAGGGGGATACGCTGGACGGCGGAAAAGAACCTAGAAGACTTGGATTTCGCCAATGACTTCTGCCTGATGTCACATAAACTTGAAGATCTACAGGCAAAAACTAACAAGTTGACAGAAGAGGAGGGGCAGCGAAGACGGGACTTCAAGTGAATATAGAGAAGACAGAGGTGATGAAGATGCCGCACCACCACCATCAACAACAACAACAAACTCCAGTCACCATCAACGGGAGAAACTTAAAGGAAGTAACCTCCTTCACTTATCTAGGAAGCACTGTTTCAACTACAGGCGGGACGGACGAGGACGTCAAAGTCAGAATCGGAAAAGCAAGACAGGCGTTCATTAGCCTGAAACCAGTGTGGAGATCTTCTGCACTCAGCATGCGGAACAAGATCCGGATTTTCAACACCAACGTCAAGTCAGTGCTCCTGTATGGTTCAGAGACTTGGCGCGTCACGAAAGGGATTTCCAATAAACTACAGACATTCATCAACAACTGCCACCTACGCTGGCTCGCTACTGAAAATCAGATGGATTGCCAGAAAGAATAAGCAACAAGGAGCTCTGGGAACGAGCCAACCAAGAACCTATCACCCAACAAATATGCAGGAAGAAGTGGAGATGGATTGGCCATGCACTGAGAATGCCGACTGAGGACATCACGCGTCAGGCCCTCGAGTGGAATCCCCATGGGAAGCGACGAGTTGGACGTCCGAGGGTGACATGGAGGAGGTCGTGCGAGGAGGAAATGAGAGCTTGTGGGCTGTCGTGGAACCAGGTTCAAAAGATCTCAGAGAACAGGATGAAATGGAGGCGTGCTACTGAAGCCCTATATTCCACTAGGAACCCAAGGGACTAATAATAATAATAATAATTTACTTCTGCGTGTTTGAAGTATATTATGTTATTTTTACTACTACTAATAATTCATTCCAATTGTAGGCTGTTTGCAGCTGATGAAAGGCCATAAAATAAAATGAGCTCATTTTATTCTGCAAATGCCTTTGTTCTTGTATTGTTCAAATTTGTCAAGGGAACTAAATGATATTGGTCCATCATTATAATATGTGGAAACTTCTAACTTAGACTATGAACTTGATTAGGGTTAAATAGGTGAAAGTTTTCTGCTACAGATGAGTGACTGATAGATTGCAATATAGTTAAATATCGATGATTCATCTTCATAACTGTTGAGTTATATTATCCAAATGATTTTCTGTAGTTATGGGTATGGTCACACTACACGGGTTTACGTTAATAATAAACACTGCGATGCATTGCTGATGAGTTGTTGTTACATCTTAACCTTCAAGATATTAACTGTTACGTTGTAACCAATAGTTTCATGTAAGATACTCAGTATAATTATCTGAATCAACTTTATTGTGATCGCGTTTGATAAAACAAGGAGGTAACCGTTTGATACTATTGTCAGTATCATTTATGGTCGTGAAGATGATACACCATCAGTTCTCTTTGTAGAATTATCTTCAAATAAAAAAAGTAATATCTCTCATCTACAAAGTGATTGATAAATGCTTAGCAAAAGTGACAAGTCTGTGAAACAAGTCTCATTTGTACACAATAAGTTTAGCGAGGAATAGGTAAAGTAATGTTTTATGGCATTCAAGTTGATAATAGTCACGGAATGATATTAGTTAGGGGACAACTAAAAACCTCTGAGCACTGAACAGTTCTTTCGTCGTACTATGGGGCTTTCCAGCAGTTCAGATTCATGACACTATATCTAGGATAGAGATCAGGACACCTACACCTTCAAGAAATCTCATCCTAAAGCATTTCATAACTGAGTACTAAACAGTTAACAGATTTGAAAGTGTGTAAGCAAATGTGAATATATCAAACTAGATATCATAGACAGAAAGTTCAATGATTTTGAACTTAGACTTAACTGTTCCAAAGTATTATTTGATAACGTTTTAGGTTCTTTTCCTGCTTTTTTTGAAATGATAAAGTATACTACTTAAACAAGATATTATTTTTGACAAAATTTAATATAAACATCAAACAGTTGGCATTGAAAAATAAACTTATAATTCATAATTGACAAAGACGACATATAATGAAAGCTATCACCATATCATTCATTCATATGAAAGTAGAACTAGGCATATAATAATGTTTACATATATCAATGGAAATAAAAGCATCACCTATGAAGGTATATATTTTTAAGGATAATATATATATATATATATATATATATATATATATGTATAAATTAGAGTATTATATGCTTATTGAATAGCGGTGTTATGTAGGTGATTTGAAAGCTTTCACAGATGAGTAGTGTATTTTAGGTAGTTTGCTTATTATATTATAATCAGTATATCATCAATAATCCTTTTGTGTTAGTGATTTGGAAGACTGGATAAAGAATGTAATTAAATTGTACACAAAACTGATATAATCTGGAAGTGTATTAGAAGCTATAAAGGAGTGAAAGATAGCCTTTTAATAATTAGAATTTTTAGGCAAAGTATGTTATGCAATCTTCATGTAATCGCAAATTCAGACAGTAAAATTGCTACATAAGAATCAGTGACAAAGACTAATTTTTATTAACTTAAACAAAACTCACAACACAAAGTTAAGAAATTAATCATAACAGGATTTAAAAATGTCAAGAGTGAAGCAGAAATCTCCTGTTTGTTAAATTCAAGTATTTCATTGGTAGAGTTTACACCGGGATGTTAAAATAATCAAGTATCACTTACTGCATGAAATATCCATCATTTAAACGGATAGTTATAGACTAGTTTTCACAAGAACCGAACATATACCTTGGCTTTTTAAAACCAAGCTGAGTATACAGTTTTCTCCAGTGACACAACCACACAGGTGCAATCACGTCGGTGGACTAGTCAGTGGACCTACATGAAATGTCCAATTAATTGTTCACTGAAAACTTGAAGCAAAATGAGAATTGGCAGAGATAGAGAGAGAGACTAAAAAATGATCTGGATTCAAAATTGCGACCGGAACAGGCTGGCTGGCTTCAGGAAAAACAAATCATGTGCGGATAAAGTCCCAAAGCTACGCTACGCATCATCATGGAACAGAGTATAGAATAGCAGTCAACTATCTACCTCACCTCAACGTCATCCATTTTTAAAAGGCCTTTGACAGCGTCAACCGAGAAGTAATTTGGAAACTGCTTCAACACCACGGAGTACCACAAAACCTTTTTAACAACACTCAACATCTATATGCCAAATGGTGCTACATGCCAAGTGATTCACCATGGAAAGCTCAGTGAAGACTCTGAAGTGAAGACATGAGTAAGAAAACATTGGCGCCTACAATCACCGATGATCCTGATGGTTGTGGTCGACCGGATCCTGCAAAAAGTCGTGAGGAGTGAGAAGATGGGCAGACGATGCTTGATACATGAGAAGACTCCAGAAGATTTGGATTTCGCCGACGACGATTTATGTCTAGTGTTGCACAAACTCGAAGATCTACAAGCGGAGGCTAACAAGCTGACAGAAGAGGCACGGAATAGGCGAATTCAAACGAAAGCAGAGTAGACAATGAAGATGAAAATATAAAAATAAAAAAAACATCGAAAATAAGCAGCAAAAACTAACGACGAAAAAACATAAACGAGGCGGTCACACCCAACTACACAGAAAGCATCGCTTAAATAAGTGGAAGCGGCACATACGAAGATGCAAAAACCGCAATCGCCAAAGCACAAAAGGCACCTATCACCGTGAAAAAGGGGGCGAAATCTACTACACTCCACTGTACTCAGCATAAAGCGTGAACAAGATCCGGATTTTCAACACTAATACCAGTCAAGTCAGTGCTTCTATGTGATGCTTGACAGACTTGGTGCTTCATGAAAAGCATTCCCAACAAATTGCAGACATACATCATCAACAGCTGTCGTCCACGCTCCATACTGACAATGAAGATCAAATGACAAGAAAGAACTGGTAACAAGGAAGTCACTGTGGCTGGCAACGGACCAACAAATAACCCATCGCCCAACAAATATGTAGAAGAAAGTCGAGATGCATTGGATTGCGCATACACTGAGAAAACCATTCGGGGACATCACGCAGCAGGCCAGGCCAGGCCAGGCCCTCGAGTCCAATCCAAATGGGAAAGGACGAGTTGGGTGTCCGAGGATGACATAGACGAGATCGTGTGAGGAAGAAACGAAAGGTTATGGGCAGTCATGGCGCCAGGTTAAGAAGACTGGAGAGAAAAGAATGCAATGAAGGCGTGATACTGAAGCCCTATGTTCCACTAGGAACCCAAGGGTCAAATAATGATAATAATAATAATAGTAAAAACAGACTACGTCTGTACACCTTAAATTTCAATACTCAAGTCTTTGAAGTATATCTTATTTCCCATTGTGAAAGCTCCTATGAAGTAGATCACTGAATGCAAATCAGGTATGGAAGAGTTTATAAACTCGTATAAGAAAAAGGAATTTCAAAGAATACTTAAGAAGAACACTATATGGCTAGAAGTAGTAACTGTATTTAGCGAGAAAAGAAAACACAGGAACCACTAATGTTTCTTTTTGATGGTATTGTGTTCTATGAGCTGAATTGTTTAATCGTAGAGCTTACCTTGTCATTCTAGAGAACAATACCATTGAAACAAATATTCTCCATCATCTCAGAATCCCACTAGCGTTAAGCGCTTCTGATTGTTCGGAAATGAGACAACTTCGTCAAGAGGGAGGCCTCCCCAAACGAACAATTATATTTTACCCATGGGTGTCTACGCCTGTGTGTCCTACCAACTACTGTCAGATACAAACCACCTACCGCCTGTCCAATAGGCTGGAAATTACTGTCAAGGAGTGGAAGACACATGATACAACTGATGTTCACCGATGCCTACTATACAATTCGGAAATATCAACAAATGGTAGGAAGCCTGAAGAGAAAGCTCCAGGGGATACTCACAATAGAACACTACAACGTTGGCCAAACCAAGCAGACGACGCAAAGAACAGAGAAGAAAACTTGTCAAAATCTCGAAACTTCGGGCATCAGAAGAGGAAGAAACGATTGACTGAGCAGTCAACTTATCCAAACAGTCCCTCATCACATCCGAGGAATTCCTCCTTCAGAAAGGGTTAAATCACATTACAGAAGAAGCCTCGGGACCAGAATTCTTCGCATCCCCACAGTTATCCCCGAAAACTTCAGAACTAAGCTCTGACACCCAACAGTAATCGTATTTATGACCAGGCGGAAGCGAACTTGCACTCAAATAACTAGTGAAGACCAGAGAGCTCTTAGAAAACTAAAAAATAAAAACAATGTCATCGTAATTCCAGCTGACAAACGGCGCACTACAGTAGTCATAGATAAAGACGATTACATCAAAAAGGCAGAAGACTTGCTCATAGACCAAAATGTATGTCAACCAATGGAGAAGAACCCAATTCAAAAGTGTAACTAAATCACAAAAATCTTAAACAAACTCATCAAAGCGGGACGAATTACAAAACAAGAGCAGTGGCGAGTGAAATCCAGTGAACCTGTTCTCCCACGTTTCTATGGTAGACTCTTCTTTCTAAAGTTTGTGCTGATTATGTTGTCTAGAGTGACAACGTAAGCTCCACGATTAAACAGTCCACCACAAAGAACACAACATCATCAAATTGTCCTCTTGAGCTACAGGTATTCTTCGTCATCTCAAAAGCGCTTGTGTATTTATGTACCTAGGCTTATGTCATATGCATACAATGAATGGTGCAAACTAGAGGTGAGTAGAATAAGGTTGATATATACAAGGTGTTGGTTAATAGTCAAGTTTTTGGTTTAATAAGTAACAGCTCATTTCACCAGCCGTTGTAATGTTCTCATTGAATAGGAACTTTGAGGGTAATCTACAGTCAGTCCAGTATATATAATATAAGAACTGATTGACAGACAGCATTAGATACATTCTATCATACTGAAGTTAGAAAATTTTAAAATATCACCAAAAACGTCTACTATTAGTTTGCTATGATTTGAGCAGTAATCTAACAGGAGAAAAGGAAAGAATGTGTGCATGAAAAAACTACTGGTAAGTAATGTTGAGAAGTGGCCTTAATTTATAAACTCTTTTTTAATTGTGTAGGTGTATGTTATGCGTGACTATGTGAGTAAATTGCTGTTAAACTTTACCTGTACTATTAATTACAATTGAATGACAAGAACCCGAACGACTTAATCCATTTTGACTTGGTGGTGATGAAATCACTTGATCATAATGATGATGATGATGCAATGGATCAACTTCTAAATGACATCCATTATGATTTGATAGTGATCTAGAGCGTATGCCTAAAAAAATTCATTTCATACATATATTTATGAATAATAAAATGAAGGATAGATGAAGGAGGGTCATGTAAAAATTCCTTGAAGTAAGCATAAACGCTAGAAATTCCAAAGATAGTTACTCCCTTTGAAAAATATAAGTAGTTGTGTTTAAGTAGGCAGCTTTGAAGAACAAACATCTCAGAAGGCGATCACATTTGATGCATAAGAAATAAGTAGGGTAAATATAACATTCTACTACTGACATTTCACAACAGGTACAAGTGTGTATATGAAAGCTGATAGATACTATAGACAGTGTGTAGACAGTTGTGTATTCAAAGACTGTGAATATAATGTTAAATTCAGGAATATTGGATATTGGTTCAAAATGAATTTGGAGAGAAAGTCACTTCATTAAAAGTTATCATCTAACTTCACTGAAAAGAACTAAAATCTCAAAAACTACTTGGAAATTCAGCTGTTTCAATAACAACGTGATGTAAGTCATAATTTTTTATAGTAGACGTTTCAGTAACACATCAGTCATTCTACGTCATAAAATTTCACACTAATAGTCACTACAATCTGAAGAGTGTCGAAAGCTTAAACCCATGCAGTTATAGGATATGAGTAGGACTCGTTGTATGAACATTTGATGGGAGGGAACCGCAGGCGTTCATTACCGTGAAATCAGTGTGGAGATCTACTGCACTCCACTGTACTCAGCATAAAGCGTGAACAAGATCTAGATTTTCAACACTAATACCAGTCAAGTCAGTGCTTCTATGTGATGCTTGACAGACTTGGTGCTTCATGAAAAGCATTCCCAACAAATTGCAGACATACATCATCAACAGCTGTCGTCCACGCTCCATACTGACAATGAAGATCAAATGACAAGAAAGAACTGGTAACAAGGAAGTCACTGTGGCTGGCAACGGACCAACAAATAACCCATCGCCCAACAAATATGTAGAAGAAAGTCGAGATGCATTGGATTGCGCATACACTGAGAAAACCATTCGGGGACATCACGCAGCAGGCCAGGCCAGGCCAGGCCCTCGAGTCCAATCCAAATGGGAAAGGACGAGTTGGGTGTCCGAGGATGACATAGACGAGATCGTGTGAGGAAGAAATGAAAGGTTATGGGCAGTCATGGCGCCAGGTTAAGAAGACTGGAGAGAAAAGAATGCAATGAAGGCGTGATACTGAAGCCCTATGTTCCACTAGGAACCCAAGGGTCAAATAATGATAATAATAATAATAGTAAAAACAGACTACGTCTGTACACCTTAAATTTCAATACTCAAGTCTTTGAAGTATATCTTATTTCCCATTGTGAAAGCTCCTATGAAGTAGATCACTGAATGCAAATCAGGTATGGAAGAGTTTATAAACTCGTATAAGAAAAAGGAATTTCAAAGAATACTTAAGAAGAACACTATATGGCTAGAAGTAGTAACTGTATTTAGCGAGAAAAGAAAACACAGGAACCACTAATGTTTCTTTTTGATGGTATTGTGTTCTATGAGCTGAATTGTTTAATCGTAGAGCTTACCTTGTCATTCTAGAGAACAATACCATTGAAACAAATATTCTCCATCATCTCAGAATCCTACTAGCGTTAAGCGCTTCTGATTGTTCGGAAATGAGACAACTTCGTCAAGAGGGAGGCCTCCCCAAACGAACAATTATATTTTACCCATGGGTGTCTACGCCTGTGTGTCCTACCAACTACTGTCAGATACAAACCACCTACCGCCTGTCCAATAGGCTGGAAATTACTGTCAAGGAGTGGAAGACACATGATACAACTGATGTTCACCGATGCCTACTATACAATTCGGAAATATCAACAAATGGTAGGAAGCCTGAAGAGAAAGCTCCAGGGGATACTCACAATAGAACACTACAACGTTGGCCAAACCAAGCAGACGACGCAAAGAACAGAGAAGAAAACTTGTCAAAATCTCGAAACTTCGGGCATCAGAAGAGGAAGAAACGATTGACTGAGCAGTCAACTTATCCAAACAGTCCCTCATCACATCCGAGGAATTCCTCCTTCAGAAAGGGTTAAATCACATTACAGAAGAAGCCTCGGGACCAGAATTCTTCGCATCCCCACAGTTATCCCCGAAAACTTCAGAACTAAGCTCTGACACCCAACAGTAATCGTATTTATGACCAGGCGGAAGCGAACTTGCACTCAAATAACTAGTGAAGACCAGAGAGCTCTTAGAAAACTAAAAAATAAAAACAATGTCATCGTAATTCCAGCTGACAAACGGCGCACTACAGTAGTCATAGATAAAGACGATTACATCAAAAAGGCAGAAGACTTGCTCATAGACCAAAATGTATGTCAACCAATGGAGAAGAACCCAATTCAAAAGTGTAACTAAATCACAAAAATCTTAAACAAACTCATCAAAGCGGGACGAATTACAAAACAAGAGCAGTGGCGAGTGAAATCCAGTGAACCTGTTCTCCCACGTTTCTATGGTAGACTCTTCTTTCTAAAGTTTGTGCTGATTATGTTGTCTAGAGTGACAACGTAAGCTCCACGATTAAACAGTCCACCACAAAGAACACAACATCATCAAATTGTCCTCTTGAGCTACAAGTATTCTTCGTCATCTCAAAAGCGCTTGTGTACTTATGTACCTAGGCTTATGTCATATGCATACAATGAATGGTGCAAACTAGAGGTGAGTAGAATAAGGTTGATATATACAAGGTGTTGGTTAATAGTCAAGTTTTTGGTTTAATAAGTAACAGCTTATTTCACCAGCCGTTGTAATGTTCTCATTGAATAGGAACTTTGAGGGTAATCTACAGTCAGTCCAGTATATATAATATAAGAACTGATTGACAGACAGCATTAGATACATTCTATCATACTGAAGTTAGAAAATTTTAAAATATCACCAAAAACGTCTACTATTAGTTTGCTATGATTTGAGCAGTAATCTAACAGGAGAAAAGGAAAGAATGTGTGCATGAAAAAACTACTGGTAAGTAATGTTGAGAAGTGGCCTTAATTTATAAACTCTTTTTTAATTGTGTAGGTGTATGTTATGCGTGACTATGTGAGTAAATTGCTGTTAAACTTTACCTGTACTATTAATTACAATTGAATGACAAGAACCCGAACGACTTAATCCATTTTGACTTGGTGGTGATGAAATCACTTGATCATAATGATGATGATGATGCAATGGATCAACTTCTAAATGACATCCATTATGATTTGATAGTGATCTAGAGCGTATGCCTAAAAAAATTCATTTCATACATATATTTATGAATAATAAAATGAAGGATAGATGAAGGAGGGTCATGTAAAAATTCCTTGAAGTAAGCATAAACGCTAGAAATTCCAAAGATAGTTACTCCCTTTGAAAAATATAAGTAGTTGTGTTTAAGTAGGCAGCTTTGAAGAACAAACATCTCAGAAGGCGATCACATTTGATGCATAAGAAATAAGTAGGGTAAATATAACATTCTACTACTGACATTTCACAACAGGTACAAGTGTGTATATGAAAGCTGATAGATACTATAGACAGTGTGTAGACAGTTGTGTATTCAAAGACTGTGAATATAATGTTAAATTCAGGAATATTGGATATTGGTTCAAAATGAATTTGGAGAGAAAGTCACTTCATTAAAAGTTATCATCTAACTTCACTGAAAAGAACTAAAATCTCAAAAACTACTTGGAAATTCAGCTGTTTCAATAACAACGTGATGTAAGTCATAATTTTTTATAGTAGACGTTTCAGTAACACATCAGTCATTCTACGTCATAAAATTTCACACTAATAGTCACTACAATCTGAAGAGTGTCGAAAGCTTAAACCCATGCAGTTATAGGATATGAGTAGGACTCGTTGTATGAACATTTGATGGGAGGGAACCGCAGGCGTTCATTACCGTGAAATCAGTGTGGAGATCTACTGCACTCCACTGTACTCAGCATAAAGCGTGAACAAGATCTAGATTTTCAACACTAATACCAGTCAAGTCAGTGCTTCTATGTGATGCTTGACAGACTTGGTGCTTCATGAAAAGCATTCCCAACAAATTGCAGACATACATCATCAACAGCTGTCGTCCACGCTCCATACTGACAATGAAGATCAAATGACAAGAAAGAACTGGTAACAAGGAAGTCACTGTGGCTGGCAACGGACCAACAAATAACCCATCGCCCAACAAATATGTAGAAGAAAGTCGAGATGCATTGGATTGCGCATACACTGAGAAAACCATTCGGGGACATCACGCAGCAGGCCAGGCCAGGCCAGGCCCTCGAGTCCAATCCAAATGGGAAAGGACGAGTTGGGTGTCCGAGGATGACATAGACGAGATCGTGTGAGGAAGAAACGAAAGGTTATGGGCAGTCATGGCGCCAGGTTAAGAAGACTGGAGAGAAAAGAATGCAATGAAGGCGTGATACTGAAGCCCTATGTTCCACTAGGAACCCAAGGGTCAAATAATGATAATAATAATAATAGTAAAAACAGACTACGTCTGTACACCTTAAATTTCAATACTCAAGTCTTTGAAGTATATCTTATTTCCCATTGTGAAAGCTCCTATGAAGTAGATCACTGAATGCAAATCAGGTATGGAAGAGTTTATAAACTCGTATAAGAAAAAGGAATTTCAAAGAATACTTAAGAAGAACACTATATGGCTAGAAGTAGTAACTGTATTTAGCGAGAAAAGAAAACACAGGAACCACTAATGTTTCTTTTTGATGGTATTGTGTTCTATGAGCTGAATTGTTTAATCGTAGAGCTTACCTTGTCATTCTAGAGAACAATACCATTGAAACAAATATTCTCCATCATCTCAGAATCCCACTAGCGTTAAGCGCTTCTGATTGTTCGGAAATGAGACAACTTCGTCAAGAGGGAGGCCTCCCCAAACGAACAATTATATTTTACCCATGGGTGTCTACGCCTGTGTGTCCTACCAACTACTGTCAGATACAAACCACCTACCGCCTGTCCAATAGGCTGGAAATTACTGTCAAGGAGTGGAAGACACATGATACAACTGATGTTCACCGATGCCTACTATACAATTCGGAAATATCAACAAATGGTAGGAAGCCTGAAGAGAAAGCTCCAGGGGATACTCACAATAGAACACTACAACGTTGGCCAAACCAAGCAGACGACGCAAAGAACAGAGAAGAAAACTTGTCAAAATCTCGAAACTTCGGGCATCAGAAGAGGAAGAAACGATTGACTGAGCAGTCAACTTATCCAAACAGTCCCTCATCACATCCGAGGAATTCCTCCTTCAGAAAGGGTTAAATCACATTACAGAAGAAGCCTCGGGACCAGAATTCTTCGCATCCCCACAGTTATCCCCGAAAACTTCAGAACTAAGCTCTGACACCCAACAGTAATCGTATTTATGACCAGGCGGAAGCGAACTTGCACTCAAATAACTAGTGAAGACCAGAGAGCTCTTAGAAAACTAAAAAATAAAAACAATGTCATCGTAATTCCAGCTGACAAACGGCGCACTACAGTAGTCATAGATAAAGACGATTACATCAAAAAGGCAGAAGACTTGCTCATAGACCAAAATGTATGTCAACCAATGGAGAAGAACCCAATTCAAAAGTGTAACTAAATCACAAAAATCTTAAACAAACTCATCAAAGCGGGACGAATTACAAAACAAGAGCAGTGGCGAGTGAAATCCAGTGAACCTGTTCTCCCACGTTTCTATGGTAGACTCTTCTTTCTAAAGTTTGTGCTGATTATGTTGTCTAGAGTGACAACGTAAGCTCCACGATTAAACAGTCCACCACAAAGAACACAACATCATCAAATTGTCCTCTTGAGCTACAGGTATTCTTCGTCATCTCAAAAGCGCTTGTGTATTTATGTACCTAGGCTTATGTCATATGCATACAATGAATGGTGCAAACTAGAGGTGAGTAGAATAAGGTTGATATATACAAGGTGTTGGTTAATAGTCAAGTTTTTGGTTTAATAAGTAACAGCTCATTTCACCAGCCGTTGTAATGTTCTCATTGAATAGGAACTTTGAGGGTAATCTACAGTCAGTCCAGTATATATAATATAAGAACTGATTGACAGACAGCATTAGATACATTCTATCATACTGAAGTTAGAAAATTTTAAAATATCACCAAAAACGTCTACTATTAGTTTGCTATGATTTGAGCAGTAATCTAACAGGAGAAAAGGAAAGAATGTGTGCATGAAAAAACTACTGGTAAGTAATGTTGAGAAGTGGCCTTAATTTATAAACTCTTTTTTAATTGTGTAGGTGTATGTTATGCGTGACTATGTGAGTAAATTGCTGTTAAACTTTACCTGTACTATTAATTACAATTGAATGACAAGAACCCGAACGACTTAATCCATTTTGACTTGGTGGTGATGAAATCACTTGATCATAATGATGATGATGATGCAATGGATCAACTTCTAAATGACATCCATTATGATTTGATAGTGATCTAGAGCGTATGCCTAAAAAAATTCATTTCATACATATATTTATGAATAATAAAATGAAGGATAGATGAAGGAGGGTCATGTAAAAATTCCTTGAAGTAAGCATAAACGCTAGAAATTCCAAAGATAGTTACTCCCTTTGAAAAATATAAGTAGTTGTGTTTAAGTAGGCAGCTTTGAAGAACAAACATCTCAGAAGGCGATCACATTTGATGCATAAGAAATAAGTAGGGTAAATATAACATTCTACTACTGACATTTCACAACAGGTACAAGTGTGTATATGAAAGCTGATAGATACTATAGACAGTGTGTAGACAGTTGTGTATTCAAAGACTGTGAATATAATGTTAAATTCAGGAATATTGGATATTGGTTCAAAATGAATTTGGAGAGAAAGTCACTTCATTAAAAGTTATCATCTAACTTCACTGAAAAGAACTAAAATCTCAAAAACTACTTGGAAATTCAGCTGTTTCAATAACAACGTGATGTAAGTCATAATTTTTTATAGTAGACGTTTCAGTAACACATCAGTCATTCTACGTCATAAAATTTCACACTAATAGTCACTACAATCTGAAGAGTGTCGAAAGCTTAAACCCATGCAGTTATAGGATATGAGTAGGACTCGTTGTATGAACATTTGATGGGAGGGAACCGCAGGCGTTCATTACCGTGAAATCAGTGTGGAGATCTACTGCACTCCACTGTACTCAGCATAAAGCGTGAACAAGATCTAGATTTTCAACACTAATACCAGTCAAGTCAGTGCTTCTATGTGATGCTTGACAGACTTGGTGCTTCATGAAAAGCATTCCCAACAAATTGCAGACATACATCATCAACAGCTGTCGTCCACGCTCCATACTGACAATGAAGATCAAATGACAAGAAAGAACTGGTAACAAGGAAGTCACTGTGGCTGGCAACGGACCAACAAATAACCCATCGCCCAACAAATATGTAGAAGAAAGTCGAGATGCATTGGATTGCGCATACACTGAGAAAACCATTCGGGGACATCACGCAGCAGGCCAGGCCAGGCCAGGCCCTCGAGTCCAATCCAAATGGGAAAGGACGAGTTGGGTGTCCGAGGATGACATAGACGAGATCGTGTGAGGAAGAAACGAAAGGTTATGGGCAGTCATGGCGCCAGGTTAAGAAGACTGGAGAGAAAAGAATGCAATGAAGGCGTGATACTGAAGCCCTATGTTCCACTAGGAACCCAAGGGTCAAATAATGATAATAATAATAATAGTAAAAACAGACTACGTCTGTACACCTTAAATTTCAATACTCAAGTCTTTGAAGTATATCTTATTTCCCATTGTGAAAGCTCCTATGAAGTAGATCACTGAATGCAAATCAGGTATGGAAGAGTTTATAAACTCGTATAAGAAAAAGGAATTTCAAAGAATACTTAAGAAGAACACTATATGGCTAGAAGTAGTAACTGTATTTAGCGAGAAAAGAAAACACAGGAACCACTAATGTTTCTTTTTGATGGTATTGTGTTCTATGAGCTGAATTGTTTAATCGTAGAGCTTACCTTGTCATTCTAGAGAACAATACCATTGAAACAAATATTCTCCATCATCTCAGAATCCCACTAGCGTTAAGCGCTTCTGATTGTTCGGAAATGAGACAACTTCGTCAAGAGGGAGGCCTCCCCAAACGAACAATTATATTTTACCCATGGGTGTCTACGCCTGTGTGTCCTACCAACTACTGTCAGATACAAACCACCTACCGCCTGTCCAATAGGCTGGAAATTACTGTCAAGGAGTGGAAGACACATGATACAACTGATGTTCACCGATGCCTACTATACAATTCGGAAATATCAACAAATGGTAGGAAGCCTGAAGAGAAAGCTCCAGGGGATACTCACAATAGAACACTACAACGTTGGCCAAACCAAGCAGACGACGCAAAGAACAGAGAAGAAAACTTGTCAAAATCTCGAAACTTCGGGCATCAGAAGAGGAAGAAACGATTGACTGAGCAGTCAACTTATCCAAACAGTCCCTCATCACATCCGAGGAATTCCTCCTTCAGAAAGGGTTAAATCACATTACAGAAGAAGCCTCGGGACCAGAATTCTTCGCATCCCCACAGTTATCCCCGAAAACTTCAGAACTAAGCTCTGACACCCAACAGTAATCGTATTTATGACCAGGCGGAAGCGAACTTGCACTCAAATAACTAGTGAAGACCAGAGAGCTCTTAGAAAACTAAAAAATAAAAACAATGTCATCGTAATTCCAGCTGACAAACGGCGCACTACAGTAGTCATAGATAAAGACGATTACATCAAAAAGGCAGAAGACTTGCTCATAGACCAAAATGTATGTCAACCAATGGAGAAGAACCCAATTCAAAAGTGTAACTAAATCACAAAAATCTTAAACAAACTCATCAAAGCGGGACGAATTACAAAACAAGAGCAGTGGCGAGTGAAATCCAGTGAACCTGTTCTCCCACGTTTCTATGGTAGACTCTTCTTTCTAAAGTTTGTGCTGATTATGTTGTCTAGAGTGACAACGTAAGCTCCACGATTAAACAGTCCACCACAAAGAACACAACATCATCAAATTGTCCTCTTGAGCTACAGGTATTCTTCGTCATCTCAAAAGCGCTTGTGTATTTATGTACCTAGGCTTATGTCATATGCATACAATGAATGGTGCAAACTAGAGGTGAGTAGAATAAGGTTGATATATACAAGGTGTTGGTTAATAGTCAAGTTTTTGGTTTAATAAGTAACAGCTCATTTCACCAGCCGTTGTAATGTTCTCATTGAATAGGAACTTTGAGGGTAATCTACAGTCAGTCCAGTATATATAATATAAGAACTGATTGACAGACAGCATTAGATACATTCTATCATACTGAAGTTAGAAAATTTTAAAATATCACCAAAAACGTCTACTATTAGTTTGCTATGATTTGAGCAGTAATCTAACAGGAGAAAAGGAAAGAATGTGTGCATGAAAAAACTACTGGTAAGTAATGTTGAGAAGTGGCCTTAATTTATAAACTCTTTTTTAATTGTGTAGGTGTATGTTATGCGTGACTATGTGAGTAAATTGCTGTTAAACTTTACCTGTACTATTAATTACAATTGAATGACAAGAACCCGAACGACTTAATCCATTTTGACTTGGTGGTGATGAAATCACTTGATCATAATGATGATGATGATGCAATGGATCAACTTCTAAATGACATCCATTATGATTTGATAGTGATCTAGAGCGTATGCCTAAAAAAATTCATTTCATACATATATTTATGAATAATAAAATGAAGGATAGATGAAGGAGGGTCATGTAAAAATTCCTTGAAGTAAGCATAAACGCTAGAAATTCCAAAGATAGTTACTCCCTTTGAAAAATATAAGTAGTTGTGTTTAAGTAGGCAGCTTTGAAGAACAAACATCTCAGAAGGCGATCACATTTGATGCATAAGAAATAAGTAGGGTAAATATAACATTCTACTACTGACATTTCACAACAGGTACAAGTGTGTATATGAAAGCTGATAGATACTATAGACAGTTGTGTATTCAAAGACTGTGAATACAATGTTAAATTCAGGAATATTGGATATTGGTTCAAAATGAATTTGGAGAGAAAGTCACTTCATTAAAAGTTATCATCTAACTTCACTGAAAAGAACTAAAATCTCAAAAACTACTTGGAAATTCAGCTGTTTCAATAACAACGTGATGTAAGTCATAATTTTTTATAGTAGACGTTTCAGTAACACATCAGTCATTCTACGTCATAAAATTTCACACTAATAGTCACTACAATCTGAAGAGTGTCGAAAGCTTAAACCCATGCAGTTATAGGATATGAGTAGGACTCATTGTATGAATATTTGGTGTAGGGAATAAGAGATTGGTCTACTAGATTAGTCGAGGACTCTTATTGCTCTCTATTTGGATCTGGTGAAAGTGTTTTGTTAGAATTGGATCTGGAAGGCGAAGATATTGCTTTTAGTAATTTTTTTTACAGGGATGATGAGTGATGATGGCCGCTCCTCATATTAATACTTAAACAAAGTCTGTAGTCAAGCTAACTTGAAATTACTGTAAGGAAAAATATTCAGTGAATACTGTTTGAGTAACAAGACGCATTCTTAGATAGGCAGTATTTCATTGTCAAAATATATTGATTAATCGTTTTATTTGTGGATGGTAAGGGAAGGTTCATGAAATAAATGTAAGGAATTGATGATGAAATACATCTTAACCGAAACTAGATGCTCAGCGATCTCATATTTCTTCTAATTCCATGAGAAACAAATTCCGAGGATCTTAGATATTCCTACAAATTGTGTCGGATTACTGTGCAGATCGAATTGCTATGTTGTGTGTAAGAAAGTTCCATCCTATCGATTTCTGTTTTCAAGAAAATTACTGGATCCTTTATTTTCTTGTTCATACTTCACAGAATCTGCTAAGTTACACTTTTAGACACAATAAATGAAATTGAAAATCACTAAAAATACAACAATTATATCAATAAAGCTAACCTGCGGAACTTGGAAAAGTGTGTGGTGAAGTACAGTGATTATTAATTCCAAATCTATTAGGTGGTGGAGTAACCGATGATCCATAGTGATTGTTATATGGTGCTGAACCAGTACGCACCTCTGAATTATAAAAACAAAGTGGAAATCACGTGAAATTAATATACATTTCAGAGAATTTTGTTTCTTGTACTTAGTCTAATATTTATATAAGAATGAAAAAGACTGCTGATACCAGGAATACTCATTGATTGGAGAAACGTTTATTTAATATACTGGATACTAGGAAACTACCTGAGATAGTTGATGTTTTGTCAGGGTTATCGATACAGTGTGATGACTGAACGTGGTATAAAAACCTGGTTCGTGGTAGCATTCAAACCAACAGCCTTTGGATTACCGATCAAGCGCTTTATCACCTGAGGTAAGTACTTAACTGCTGACTAGGTCTTAACCGCACTTTAGCCACCGAGGGTTTTGCCCGGATGAAATGTGAATCATGATACGTAACTGTCTATTCATCGTAATCACACTGGCTATCCAAAAAGAACAATTGCACTCAATCTTCTTGAGCACATCTGTACAGTAGGCAATGAGTCACACTTGCTATTTGAGGCTTAGTGATACTACCTGGCCACCCATACCTCAGGTGGAGGAGCGAGGCTCGAATCCATGACCCAATGGTTGGAAGCCGTCTCTTTAAACCACTGAGCCACAGCTCCCAGTGGTTGCCCAGTCAGGTCTTTTCATCCAATCCAAATAAAGATGAATTAGAAGGGGAGAGCATCGTACTGATTAGTGAGACTATCTCAGCCGTGGTTTGAAATACTGGAGTTATTGATGTCATCGGCTACTATTTCAAAACCTGTCACGATCCAGGCTTTCATTTCACCTTCAATCATTACGCAATCCTGATAAATTGAGGGCTTTTCACGAAATCTTCAAAGAATTACTAAAAGCAGTTCAGTGTCAGTTAAAGAAATGTTGAGTATTAAGGACTATTAGGCAAATATCAAAAACTATATTGAAAATAACCAGTGATATAAATGAACGGTGTCTTCAGATACTGACCTATAACGCATACCGTACCACAAATTATCTTGCCTTATAAACGTGGGTCAGCAATTAAGAAGTAGAGATTGATATTGTAGTTTGACCTATCATACCAACGGGAAATTACAACCATCAAAAAACAACGACCAATATCTGTTGCACAAGGGGTGGTTCTCGTGACCCAGCAGCCTAGTGGGTAACGCTTTGGGATTTGAAGCGATGGGTACTGGGTTTCAGTTCCAGTGAGAACGATACCACTCACTGAATCCAGCCGATGAGTCCCTAATAGAATGAAACGTGCGTCCTGGATTCCACTGCTAGCCACTATCTATCATTCATATGAAAACTATTGTTTGTTTACGGTTCCCTGCAACCGTAGCTACTTCACTGTAGTGGTTGAGCTCATCTCCACCCACTGTGATCCATCCTAGTTACTGGCTGAAACATCTGTTCATTGAGATTCTATCACGTTAATAAGGTTTGCTGAAGAATAGCGGGATCAGAAAATGTCAGGTCTAAAAATCAAGTTGTGCTGTTTACTAAACTAACAACAGCAGGTTTTCACAGAATAACTGCTCATTTTAGTTGATACTTGCAGCAAATCAATATTTTACCACAGTGTCAAAGGTTTACTCATAGTTACAACTGTGTTGTCCCTTAAGATCAAATCAATTTTATCTCATAGAGTTTAGCAGTTTTCCATAAAGTTTTCAGATCATGGAAACAACAGAATAGGATCTAAATGAAACATATTTAAAAGGTTGTGAGTAATCAATATCTTTGAGACGTCTCTTGGACTCTGTGGTGATGCTTCAAAGTTGATAAGACCGTTGAGACAGATGCAACCGGAAAGCTTTAGTCGCTTTAACAATTACTCCAACAATCTACATTTCTTCTCATCATTATTAACCACCTACAGTGTTATTTTGAAAAATCCATGTTTCTGTCGACCATAAGTTTTACATAATATTCAACTTCTTTCAATTCTGTGGCCCATATTAGTGAATGGAATCCATGACGTGACAGTCATTTTCTCTTGGAACTCTGCATTGAAATACATGGCTATGATTCTTCGACATTCATAATAGAGTAAAGTGTGATTATTCGTGTTAACTAATCTCGTCCTCATTCTAGCAGTAAACTTAGCAGCAAAAACTACAGTTCCTGACCGATTATCAGTTATCAATTGACTGCTTCCTCGGTTGGGAACTGGGTTATGGGAGACTGATTGATTCAAAGTACTCATCAATCAGTTTTATCCACTGAAGAATTATTCAAACACAAAAGCACGGGATAGCTATTTCGCGTTATTTTCCAATTTCTTAGCAGTGACCTCCCATATCTTTGTAGAGGGATAAAGCCCACGGCTTAACGGCTTATAGTGAGCATTGTTGCTATTCAACTACTGAGGCAGAATCCAGCTTTTCAGTGCTTTCAATTTCTGTCAGTTTGTGATATACTGAAACTATCATGCATCTATCAAAGTGTCTCACAATGTTGAGCCAACTAACCCAGTGACTCCACTGCAAAACGTTCGGTAGGATTCGACTAGCACTTAAAACTAGATAGCAGTGACCAATGAATGAGCTTAATACAGTTCTACAGGAGGCAACTCACGGCCCGAAGAGCCCAATAGTAACATCTCTGTCCGCATTGCTGTGCAACGCGGGTTCGAATCTCATGTGGTTTATGAGGTACGTAGAGGTTGAAGATACGCCTTGCTGAGGAGTACCAAAAAGGCTTCATACCGATTGCTTCTATCCAACTAATACCAGATTTCACTGAAAAATATGTAGCACTAGTACGCAGTGAATGCTACAGAAGTACAAAAGTTGACGCAATAGGTATTTATTGGCCAGGTGCTAGAATTTATTCAATGGACTGGTGTGAGGAAATTGGCAGTCAGTGTGTTTAGAACAGAGATTTGATTAAGTACAGAGTTTTATGCAAAAGAGAGTCAAACAATGTGGTTGAGAAATTCCATTGATTGGGGGTGCCTAGGATGTGTTTAATGTATATTGAATCAAAAGACTATCAAAATGCAAATGTTAGTTCAAGTAGGAGTAAGTTGTAAAAGATTGATAACGGTTATGTCAACTATCTAACTATTGTTTCGATTGGTGTGAAGGAATTTCAGCTTCTTAGTTGGAGTGCCATAGACAATCATGACCAATAACTGGCATCTCTATTTTATATTATCTAGCACTAATCAGTATGAGAAATGAATTACCAAATTTTCTTCTGATTCCACATATTTCTCTTCTCTCTTTTATTACCTTTTCTTGGGTTGAATTCAATCGAGGTGTTTTTATGATTTATTACTTGATACGTTAAGCGACAATGGTACACGTATATCATTCTATCTATATATAATATATCTAACCCAGAAATGATATGACAAAGTGTTGTCTATCTAATGATAATTAGTTAGTCAAGTACGAAACGAAAGGTCAGTGAGCTGTCGTTTCCAAAAGTAGTCAAGAATAACTTGATCGGTTTGATAAATTTTCAGTTCATATAGTAGTATTGATGAGAGATTGCTCAGAATAGCGAATTCTATATTAGCATGGGGATTAAAATACACAACACTGTACAACTTTGCATAATAAGACGTTGATCCCAGATGATGCATCATGTAGCTGCATGAAGACAGAGAATTAAAAGAAGTATATTTGAATACAACACAGAATATAGATGAGGAAGAAGACTGAAACAGTGTAAAATCTGAGCATACCTGGAAACGGTCATCATTTGAAGACACGAACTACTGATTCCTAAAACGTCAGATTCTCGAATACAATAGCCTACAATATCCTGCACAACTAAAACCATCAGTCATGGACTTCGTGTGTCCACAGACCAGTGAATTCACTATTTATGAATGGATATATAATTTGAATATTGAATCAGTCTCTAATGGATGTAAATTTTATATGGTGAAAGAGATTGTCTCGTTCTATATAGAGAGGGAATTGGATCGACTGTTCCTTTCCTTGAGGTGCTGATTACGAAACGTAACAATGGAACGCTGAAGAGATCTATCTACAGAAAACCCGCATGGAATGAATAGTTTACTAATTTCTACAGTTGAGTGATGGTCATGACTAAAAGAAACAACATTCACTCACTCTGCTATCGAACATGTAATATTTGTAGGGGAAACTGTGTGCAAGTTGAACTCTTTGGAGTTTTTAAGAGGTAGGCTTGCTCAAAACGGCTATCCTAACCGATTCGCTGATAAAAATATGCGAGAATGACAGGCGAAATCAGTCATCAGCTCAGTTTCCAAAGAGGCTTTGAGAATGAATCTGAAATTTAAGAGTGATGCAGCATCAGAAATTTTGAAAAATTGTCTTTCGAGAACAATTGGCAAGACGTTTTTCTTAGCCAAAGTTCATTTGACCTTTACCAGTCGTAAATTGTTAGCTATACGTGTTAAACATTACATACTTCGACGGGCAACCTTCATGTGTATCTACTAGTTTATTTGCTCCTGTGGAGCAAGGTATGTTGGACATAGACAAAAATCGATGTCGACATGTATACCAGAACATATTTCAGCCTGGTTTTATAAAGGTGAAAGGAAATGCATTGCGAAGTTCTACCCTTGAACATTTAACCATTTCCAACCATTCAACCGTGCCGAACAATGATTTTAAGGTTGTTTATTGAATTCACTCAAATATCTCACACCCCTTCCCCTTTGTTGCAGCAATCTTTGTACTTTTATATCGCCATTATCATTTTTATTTTTACATTTAATAGTTTCCGCTGATACTTCATTTAACCTTCCAAATAATTGCAACTTTAAAAAAAAGTTTTCCATTTATTCCAATTAACTTGTCACATGGATATTACCTATTGCTTTAATTATTTATTAACTCCATCACGTTTTCACCTCTTTGTTACCTATACTCACCTTATAAACGATTTTCAAGGGTCATAGGTAACCTCTTTTGTTATTATTCAACCTTTA
Organism: Heterobilharzia americana; assembly: GCA_944470555.2. Taxonomy (NCBI): domain Eukaryota; kingdom Metazoa; phylum Platyhelminthes; class Trematoda; order Strigeidida; family Schistosomatidae; genus Heterobilharzia; species Heterobilharzia americana. The sequence continues at coordinate 77,366,573 of OX104130.1, read as the reverse complement.
CGTCGTGAACTACCACTATTATTATTTCAACCTCCCATCATTTTAGATAAATTGTCCTCACGGATCGCAGTCTTTAAGTATTATATATATATATATATATATATATATATATATATATATATATATATATATATAAATGTACAGCTTGAGAATAAATTCATTGAAAAGAGTCCTCTTCGCTGAATATCTTGTTTTTAATGTCATAATGGGAATTGTGAATGTATTTAACTCTGATAAAGTAAATAAAAACAAGTTTTCTGCTTATTCTTCGTGTATTTGAAATTTGATGAGATTAGGATATTACGAAAACTAATAGTTAAGAGCTCAATATCTCTGAATTCTCTTCTGTATTATGATAATTTTTGATAGAATAAAAGAGATTTAGGTGAAATTTGATATATGAATATATCAGGATTATAAGTAGGCTTCCTAGTAAAGTTTGTTCATTAACAATAATAATAAACAGTAAATGCAGGGAGTAAAAATAGTTATTATTCCTAATGTTCGTAGAATGAATTTCATTTCAACAAATCCAATGGTAGTTGAAACTTGTTCAGAAAATCTTTATAGGTCTCTCTAAAGAAGGCTGTAGAAATTTTTGACACCATCGAAATGTTGTCAGATGCAAAGAGTTGGTAAGCCAGGTGACGTATGAAATAATCTGGTAGACATAAAAAACTTTTAGATTTCTATCCATATTTTAACATCTCACAGACTAGTCAAAAATCATGCACTTCTTAACCTTATTATTATTTGTTTTATGGGTTCTTAGTGGAACATAGGGCTTCAATAGTATGTCACCATTTCACTCTCTCCTGTGCAGTCTTCCCAACCTGAATCCGTCACTGTCCATAAGCTATCATTTCTTCCTCAATTGATCTCCTCCATGTCATCTTCGGTCGCCCAACTCTTCCTTTCCCATTTGGGTTCAACTCAAGGGCCTGGTCTGGAGCGTGATGTCCCCAAGTGGTCTCCTCAGTGTATGCTCGATCCACCTCCACTTTCTTCCGAGTATTTGTTGGGCGATGGGTCAATTGTTGGTCCGTTGCCAGCCAGAGTGAATTCCTTGTTGCCGATTCTTTCTAGTCATCTGATCTTTAGTGACAGTATCGAGCACAGACGACAACTGTTGATGATGTATGTCTGCAATTTGTTGGAAATGCTTTTCATAAAACACCAAGGCTGTCAAGCATCACATAGAAGTACTGACTTGGAGGATATTAGTGTTGAAAATCCGGATCTTGTTCCTAATGCTGAGTGCATTGGAGTGTGGTAGATCTTCACACTGATTTCAGGTTAATGAAGAACTGTCTTGCTTTTTCGATCCTGGTTTTGACATACTTGTCTGTGCCGCCGCCTGTCATTGAAACGATGCTGCCTAGATACCATTTCATGTTAATGCCCAAAGACTTGATTGACAGCATATCTTCTGTGACCAATTTTAGGTTTCTCTTTTCATATCAGGCAGCTAAAGTTGTGCATACAGTTTTCCTCCTTAAATAACAGTCTATCCACCTTCTGTAAACCTTCTCTGGTAGCTTGCTCGATAAAACTAAGGATTTAAATTATCATTGTTCGGTATGATTTTTTCGTGAATATTTCTTCAAGTTGTATAATTTCTTCTCCATTCTATGTATTTATCGAGAAGGTGTAGCTAATGCTAATTTTTACAATTTATTGTTAAATTCATATTGGGACAAGCGTTGTTACGATTTTCAAGAAGATTTTTTACTTTTAGACTGTTGTCACATACGATGAACACAACAAAGACACTTTCAGAATGTAGCGTATTGGATTGATAGTTGATTATTGGGTAGTTGCTCTTAGGGGTGATATGAAGAAGCCTACCATAACTTTAGCAAGTGTATATCAAATAGTTACTTGGTTAACTGATTTACTTTGAACGCTGCTGAACTGAAATCGACTCTTAACGTCACTCTGTATGGTAAAGAAGACATCTGATGTTCCAAGAAAAAGTAAACTTGTAAATAAAGAGGTTTTTTTCTGTGCCATGAAGTCTCTAGACAAATTGGAATAGTTTACAGTTTTGCAAACGTTTTCCAGTTTTCAGCAACTAATAATGAATTCAGAATGTGGAAAGTTCATCATAGGTAGGATAATTCTTGTTAAGTTCCCACATAAAAGGATACGTCAGATATCCTGCATCAAATTTCATCACAGTTTTGGTTGTCAGTCATCTTTCTTTCCCAGTATTTTTCGTAATTCCGTCTGTTTATCTTTCTTGTAGCAGTTTATATTAACTAGCGTAGAATCTTCCAGACTTATCGATAAAATCCTTCCTACCCATTAGAATTTTTCTCATGTCAATGAAACATAATTCACTTGTAGTTTACAGGTCATTCATTCTTAAGAAAATAGTTTTGATTAAATTGATACAGACATGGCGTACATTTCAACAGCATTGATAGATTTATGTTTAAACCACCCGTTTTAATCTTTGTTATGAGAATGTAGATCAATAACTTTATACTACTCAGTATTCTTTCTGTTAAGTACCTTAAATAAGAGGTGTAATTAGGACCCCAAAAGTTGCCTTTTTGGAGCTAATCCAAATGAACAGTCAATAAGTGCAACATATGCTTTCTGTGACTTTGTGGAAATCCATGTTTTAGCTTTTCCTCAACAAAAAGTCGAAACATTCTCATGAACTAAATTCAAATAAGCGCTAATGAAACGAACTGACCACTCAAACAATGATAGTTGGAGCAATGTTTGAAACTCTGACCAAATGGCTGAAAGTCAACTACTATATCAATGAACCAAAGTATCACTTGTCCTTAAATGCATATTTTGAAGTCTTATTGGCTTACTTTCAATTAAATGTTTTGGATAAAATCTGTAGATTTAACTCAAAATGGGTAATTTAATTAGTTCTCCAAGTAAGTGGAATACTGAATCAAAACTTCACGGAACAGTCAATATCCAAATTTAGAGGTTTTTGTACACCTAGCCATCAAAAATGCTAATTTAGAGGTTATAACAGAGGGTGAGTTAACTAAACCTACAAAAAAACTCGACCAAAATAAGATGAAGAGGAAATGAAATGAGTTCAACTTTGTGATAAAGAAGTCAGTATTTTCCACATCGGTTTTTAACAACGACGTAGTTGTCATGACAGACAACAAGTAGATTAGGTGATCACAAATGTAAACTTTCTGCGACTACATATGGTTCTACCAGGATTACTGAGAATGTCTTTAGCAGCTTACATTGTATTTGTGCATTAGCTAACCAAACAGTTAAGATGCTGAACAACAGTGAACAAATAAACGTTTTGATACACACTGAATTACAAAACTTAAATGAGCGGTGTTTAACCTAGAGCCGCTTACTTGGACTTTCCGAAATTCCAATATTTCAATATTAACTAGTATTTATTATCACTATATATTTTATTTTAGTCTGTTTATTAGAAATATCATACAGTGAAGCAACAGTAGCATTTACTCGATAACGTTTCGGACACAATTTATTGTCCATAATCATATCAGGTAACCAACTCCACAACTTCCAGACAGTCTTTATATATTCCTAATTTTCTCTCCTTCTCTATGGTGATAAGGGTAGTAGACTTTTCCATATATCTGGGACAGGTGCAGAACCATTTCGATTGCATGTGTTTGGTATTGATTCGATAAACAAAGATTCAGTCGGTTATCAATCTCTCCCTCACTCCACCCAACTAAGTTAGTTTTCAACACTGTCACCCTATCCCACCCTACTATGTGATTGTGTGTCATCGCATGCAGAGCTACAGCCGAGTTTTTCTCTAGATTTCTTATCTTATTAGGATCTACTGATCTTGATTTAGCTAAGTTTTCTTGTTCTGTTATTCTAATCGACCCTGGTCGACTGCTTTGACCTATGTACTTGACCTCGCAATCATTGCAAGGAATCTGGTAAACCAGATTATTTTGTTTAATTGCATCGATAGAATCGTTTAACCTACAAAGCTTGTTTCTAAGTGAGTTTGTTGGTTTGAATGCCACTTTAATCCCAGCCTTATTGAGAATTCTTCGTAGTGCTTCTGAGGTGCCTTCCTTGTATGGTAACACAGCAGAGTCTTTGAATTCTCTCTTAACAAGCTTTGTGCCCAAGTTTTACAATTATATATATATTTTATTGTTTGAATAATTTATGTCATCCACTTATCATTTTGTTGGATATTTCCCTTCAAAATACCATGAAGCAGCAATTACATAGACGTTATCATATTTTATTCATTTGAGAATACTCTAAAATGCCAATAAATAAATAACAACTGAACTATGTTGCATAGAAGGTGGCATTTATCTTTATTGGATAAATCCGACCAAGAGCTATGGTCCAACAGGTTTAGAAAGATAACTAACAACCAGTAAGTAATGGGTTCCAGACTCCCTTCACCAACCGAGATTTAGGCAGCCAGGTAGTATCACTAGCTCTCATACAACAAATGTAGCTCGAATGCACGAATGTGCATAAGGTGATTAAGTGAGTTTCGTTTCGTTGATCAGATAAACTACTGGAAAACTTTTTATCAATTCTAGGTTTGTTTGATGAAACCTCCACTTACTAGAATACAGACACATTCTAATGAAGAGTCTCAAATGGGATAGAAATTAGGTACTGTATTTCACTACCGACGCTTAACAATCAAAACAGTGTACTGAGGTTTTGATGAGTTTAATGATTTGCAAATTATGTAAAAGCATACAGTCGATGCAAATATTCATCGTAATCAGATGATTTTTCACTAATTCATTTACAAAATTGACTACATTTAATTTGGAGGTTTTTTTGGATCCATTAGCTCAAACGTAATGTGTTGACCACAGAACCTGAAGGTACTATGTCCGACTCCATGTACGGTCGTTATTGCCTACGGCTGAGGAGTCACATACCAAGACGAAACAGCTTTTTTTTGTACTGCTCACAAATCTCCAGTGGTTCATGGTGAATTTCAATCTGAAGTTTTACTTAAAACATTCTATTCAAGACTATATGCATGAATTTTCTTGAGTAAAAGTATGGTAGAGTAGTAAATTGTGAACTATGAAGACCACTTACGCTAATCAACATTGTAATCTAATAACTTAGTCACTGAATACGTACTATGCATACTTTACGCTTAGTACACTAATATTTTAAATAATAAGGGATTCTTAAAATTGTAGATTCGTCTTAAAATACAGATATCATTAAATCAAACGCATTGACCTTATTAACTGCAATGCAGCTTCAATAATCATTCATTCAGTGATTAAATAATCATTAGAAAATAGTTAACTTCACAGTGTTGAGTTTCGAATGCTTAATGAAGTCGATTGAAAAGCTTAATGTAGAGATTTCTATCCATACCACTGAATGAAGTAGGTTTGAATCACTGATGAGATATCAGTTCTTTCAAGTTTGAAGATAAGCGTTACTGGCGAGCCATATGAAGTACATAGCATAGGTTTAAAAGTTTTCGTAGTTTTTTTTCGACCACCACCACACTAATAAAGTCTACTTATATACTATTTGTGCTGAAAGACTCTTTGTATTGCATGCGTATTTTTAATCAGGGAATAATACATGAGAGTTATTCGCCTAGAATGGTCTAGAAATTCACTGAGCAACCTTTAGCACAATAATGCAGTAAGCAATGATCCACATCTGTTGTGTGAGGGTTAATGATACTATCTAATTGTCCGAACCTCGGTAGGCAGAGTCGGGTCGAGCCCATAACTCACTGATTGAAAGTCATCTCCTTAAATCAATGAACCATAATGGCATCAAGAATCGTTTACTTATAACGAACTAATTATGTTTAGAATGCTGAGGAGATCCACTGAGATGAAGAATACATTTTGTATAAACCAAGGCTCAACATAACAACTAAAAGTATGACTGGATGGAATACTCTTTCTGATAAAAACCGACATTATTTTAAATTAAACTTCATAATATCATATATGGAGTCGCTGAAGCTGTGCCAGCAATGCTATCCAGGATAACAGAACAATATTCATCAAAAAAGTACACTTTTACAAAGTATTTCATTCTGAATGTCCAGACTTCAAGTCATTAGTATTTGCTTTTGTGCTTAGGAAGAATTGGAAGTGTGACATACAAGCATTATTTTGTCCAGTCCATAGTTGTTACAAATGGTCTGGGAGACTTTTATGCCCAAATCTGATTTAATCATTGCATGATTAGGTTTTAATATAGTTCCAGGGTGATCAGAAAATGGAAAACAAGATTTTTTTGGATGTTTCATAGTGTACGTCAAGGCTTCCTCAGTAGAATATTCGAGTTTTGATTCGGTATATCTAATTATTCCTAAGTTCAAGTCTCTGATCAGCTGATTTGTTGTTCAGATCGTATAAAATTATAACGCCTTATTAGAAATGATCAGTTTGAACCACAAATCAGCTAACCAATGACTCATACACAGAAGTTATTATGTATATTAGTTGACCATTTATATTCTGATCTTTAATATAAGTGAGAATGCTGAAGAATATTTGTAGCTCAGAAGAATGATTTTGATGTTGTGTCATTTGAACTGGATGATTGGATTGTGAAGCTTTCATCGTCCTTTTAGAAAAAATTCAGAAAGAAGACTTTTTTCTGTAGGTTGTGGTGATGATGTCGTCTAGGATGACAATGAGGCTTCACAATTACACTATTCAGCTCACAGAATACAACATCATCGAAATAAATCAGAATATGCAGTTGAAAAAACTTTCAGGAAAATCTTGTTTTGATTTTCTAAACATTTTGAAAAATATAAAATAATATGAATATGATGAATAAGTAACAACTTACCACCTTGTCTAAATGACTGAGGTGAATAACGTTCATCGAATCCAGAGCTTCTTCCTGAACGTATGTTATTGGCCTAAGTCAATGAATCAGTAGTGATCGGAAGTAAAACGTATAAATATGATAAAGATTCAGTTTATGTGAAGACTGATATTGCATAACAAATATGTGTTGTTTATACTGAAACATATGCCTATGCTTATATTTAGAGATAAAATTTCCTCCAAGTTAACCAACAAATCATAAAAAGGATAGGCTTTAAAGTGACATTTAATTCAACGTGCAACTAAAGATACTCTACGTGCTACATAAGAGATTTCAAAAGAGAAGTTAGTACTTTTCAGTTAGCCACCAACTGAAAAAAGGTGATTAATGCTAAGTATATGCATTATATGTTACTCGGTTATTTCATAATAACATTTATCATTATGATTACGGTTGAAACATGAAATGTAAGCGAACAATATTGTTTTCAGTTTGATCTCATGTTTTATCCTAGTATATATAATACTACTTAAATATAAAACATTTAAGTAAACATGGAGAATGCCTAGGTCTGTAGTGATATGGTAGTTGAAGTATGCAAATAGTAACCATAAAGATAATAATTCTAGTCATGATAGGAATAATGGGAACATTGTGGTACTGTAGACATTTAAAACATCAATGCGCAAAATTAAAGAATAAAGTATGTAGATAATCAAAATCTAAGCAAATAAAAAATATGCATAAAGTGGCGAAGGAAAGAAAACAGGTGGGAAAAAAATTAAAGTTACCATTTAAATTGTTTAATAATTTTATTTTTTTTGGCTAAGGCAGAGGATAGGGGTTGTAAAAACGTTTCCGCTCACAAAAACTAGCGTTACTTTCTCTTAATCCCTTAGTATCAGCTGTGTATAATACGCGAATACAAACCCGATTCAAAAGTTCTACGGAATGCAAAAGATGCTTCTAAACGCTTTAGACTTATCTGTTAAACGATAACTATCAAATGAATGTGACAGTAGTTGTCCGTTTTCCAACCATGAAGGTAGGAATTCAGCGACACAATTGCTCAACTAAGTAGTGGTATGTGCCACATACCTATTTATGCAGGAGCACCTGAATCGGTAAATATACACAGAGGTGGCAAAGATGAGCAGCCAGCTTTTTGTTTAGGCAATAATCATCAACCGACTAGAAAATAATAAGCAAAGTTTACCAGTATGCAAGGCTCTTCTGATGACTTTAGACAGCCTCGGAAATAGAACTTCACTAGATGCATTTCTGTTAAACGGGAACTTCTTGACAAGTGCCCTTGTGTTTCTTTCCAAAACTACAGGTTAACTCATTTCTACCAGCATATAGCTAATGTATTCTAGCTTCTAGTGTATCAACTCATGGGAGTAGATCCTTCTGGCTATACTTGGTTTTAAAATGTTCGTGTTCATAAACACAAGACCTGCAAATCATTTCCTACCCTAGATATCCAAAAATATATGGAAAAATAATCCATTCGTAGGGTGAAACTCAGTTTCGAAACATGACAAATACTAATTTGTACTGGTTAGGCATAATAGAATGAGGGAAAGTTTCGTTTGTTTTTAGTAACATTTTGCTCACTTAAGCCTGTGAGATTGTACATCTCACACAAACTCCAGATTAGCTGAATTCAAACTTAAAGTTTATCAGTGTACTCAAAACTCAAACTCTTTAGATCTAGTAACAAGCCGGTGAGCAACCTTTTTTTCCCCAATATTTCTACAAATGACTGAAGAAGTGGACTCAATGCATATAAAATATCCGGAAGCTTATATGATCTCAAAAACATCAATCAAAATCTGTGACCTAAAAGCAAAGCTTATTTGAGAATAAAAGCAAGCATTATACATAAGGTACTGGATAACAGCTTGACAGCAACGGATTTAATCAACGCTTATGTAATGAGAACAGTATTGTTGGTTATTGTGGAACACTGCAGAATCAGTACCCATGGCCGCAGATTATGAGTTCAGTACATAAACTGACCTTTAAGATCTGTTTTCATCTTTTCATCTACCCGCCTATTCAAAGTTCAGTAACCTTATCATTTACTATTCAGGCATGCATAACAATTCTGTACCTCCTGAAGTTACAGTTTTCAAAATCATAAAGTATACCGTATACTCTCATTTCCTCATTCGAATAACCAAACTTAGTGAAATTTAGAGGTTTATCCAGAGTACTACACCAGTATAAGTAGTTGTCCCGTCTTAAACTACTTAGTGCTTTTGCTTTCGACTCGGTTACATCGAACTCGTCAGCAGTCTTGTATGTTTTAGGGTTTTCAACAAATCTATTCTCGATAAGTCATCATTATTTTAACCTCAATTTTTAACGGGTAAATAGTAATGCACACTGTCCTCTCTAACCTCAGAGATGAAAATACAAATTTGAGAAAAAACCTGCTGAATAGTTAGTGGAATAGAACATTAAAGTATCCTGATAATAACAACATATACTATTGTTAACAATACTACTACTAATAATAATATAAGTAATAATAAATGTACTAGTTCGTATAAAGCTGACACAGCTGATAGAATAATGCAATTAGAAAATGTTTAGTACAAACACACATATGATAATATTGTGTACGGTAAAGTTATGCAAAATATTCACTATATACAACATGGATTGTGTAATCAAACTAAGACTGTCATAAGAACCAATTCGTTGTGCGTATGCATGTGTGCACATGCTTCAAAACTCAAATATTACTACAACAACTACTATTAATAGTAGTAAGTGTAGTAACAGTAATAAGTGATGAGTGACAATACAGATTATCCTCTTAGATGAATATTGACAATGATGAGTAGAGTTCACAGTAGGAATATATAGATACAAGTACATATCATTTATCTTTATTTTGTTTTCATATACTAGTTTAATGTTTCAATGAATAATTTCAATCTCATATATATTTACTATAATAATATACGATCTTTTTTGAAGAAAAAAAATTTTCATTAAAATGTAAATTCATTGTCTATCATGTGACTTATCACGGGTATGCAATACAAAGGGATAACTAACAAGATGGAATGAAGTTATCATTTAGTATTCCTTCAATGTTTTAGTGGGTGTTAAACTGATAATGAAAAGTAATATCTAGGTTTTGATTTACCTGTTTGAATGGTTACGAAATAAATTGTACTGGGAAAAAATAAAGAATCTCTCAAAAGTAGTCGATGGACTCTACTGATAAGCTGCAATGAATGTGTACTATCAACAAATGAAAGCAGTACGAAACATAGTGAAACAGAAAAAACCTGCGTAATTCAAGGGTAGAAATAAAATAGAATATACGAAACCGAACGCAGCCAATTTGACCTATATTACGTTGGAGAGTCCTCTGAATAATACAGTGTATCTGATGACTTAAGCTGCCACTGAGTTGTAAAGATATGGACGTTAGCTTTCAATAGACGCTGATAATAATAGCTATCTGTTCAAATGATCTTCGATAATCCTTGTTAAAAAATGGCAAGAAAAACCCTAGAAGATATAATATTCAAACTAAAGGGTAATTAAGTTTGAGGGTTTGTGCTGATTTTTTTTTGATTTTAAGTTGGTATTCGTCTAGGACTGACATCATTTGGAGGATTATGGGAAACCTGGGAGGACTGGAAAGCTGTCTCGTCCAAGTGTGAGACTCCTCAGCAGTGCCAACCCATGACTCCTCCAGAGATCAAGGCCAGGACCTTCAGGCTCCGTGGCCATAAATCCCCACAAATCGTCAAAGTGAATTGATTTATTACTTATTGATGACTAGCTTCGATAGGTGATTCCTCAAGTCTCAATGAGAAGTTGTGACCGGTCAGGCGAACCTGGTGGATGTGAGAACGAATACTCAGCGATGAAATTGGGCAATGGTCAAACTATGTCTCAAACTGACGGCAGTTAGAAATATGTATTATTGGATTTCAATCCAGCAGCTCAATGGTAACGTGCTGGCCATGGGACCTAAAGGTCCTGGGTTCGAATCCCTGCAGGGTCATGAATGCAAACTGACAAAGTCACATACCACGGGGAAGTAGAAGTAAAAATGAAGCGCAAACATTTGAGAAAAGAACGGATCTGCACCAGATAATCAATAATGATGATGACTCAGTACATCTAAGTTTATCGAAAGACTGTAACCTGGAAATATAGTTAGCGACATTTTCTTTGAGTAGTCATTTGGAAACAGCTAAGACAATACAAATGCTGTACTTCAGGAAAGGTTGACCAATGGAAAGGAAAAATAGCCCTTTGAAGTGATCATCTATAAGTTAAGCAGTTTAATCCAGTGTAAATTCTGATCAGAAATCTTTTTCTGAAGTCCCAATGAAAACCTCTAACAATCACAACCTCAGCTAGACATCCATTTTGAGATATACATTTATGATATACTTAAAATATATCTACGAACAAGAAGATTATCAAAAAGTAGTTTTAGGCGCATGGATATATTAGTTATCAAAATTATCTTCATCTAGAAGGTAAAGTTCTCTACGTATAATGTACTTGATAGACAGAGTATTGTAGAATCTAACTGAAGATATGCTTTAATTTTAGTCCCCACATTTCTCAGCAATGTACAACTTGAAAAAAGATAAAAATACGAGGCGAGATAAGATAAATCAAAAAAAATCAGTGAGTAAAGAGAGAAGAAATAATTGAAAAATGATGAGATTGATTGGGTTTTTCCGGGACGTGAGATACCTCTTAGAGTCGAAATTTACTGATTATTTCTTGTGTCCAGTGAATTCCATCAAGTATCCTAATTTAATTATTTAGAAGGCTCCAGCCAATATTGAAAAAAAACTTAAGAATTGTTATCATTAGTTGTTGAGGTTTCATCGACCTACTCATATTCTAGCAAAAATATGGCTTGACATTTAAGTTGTTATCACGCTCGATGAACGACTATGGTGTTACTCATTGATTTTTTCTTCCTTGTCTGGCCACTGTATATCTAGCTTCAACATAAACCGCCTGATTACTAGAAGCAGTTACTAATTAGTTCAGTCAGTAGTAATTAACATCCAGTATGTGTATTATTCCGTCACAATGGACCTAATCATTACATAGCACAAATCTATTCAACGCTAATCAAGCACTTTGAGTATTTACAACACAAATTCTAGTCTTTAAACAATAGAATTCTAATGAATTGCATAATATTCTTCAGTTATTTCACTTCACACTAGGACCCTAAAAGATCCTGTAGGCGTCTTTGAATTTCGTAATAAACATGGATTAAAGTAGGAAATAGATTATATACCCACTGAATCGCCGGTTTAAAGGAAACACAAAACTGTGGTTCACTGGAAGTCAACACATTTTGAATCCTTGAACTGACAGAAGAAGATAAAAACAGACAGAAAATTAAAGAGTAAAAAGGTGAAAGGGATAAAGTTTTATCGAGGAAATGGGTTTCTTGATTTACATTATTATTTGTCCTTTGAGTTCCTAGTGGAACATAGGGCTTTAGTAGCACGTGGCCATTGCACTCTCTTCTCTCCAGTCATTTGAAGCTGGCTCCACGACTGTACACAAGCTTTCATTTCTTCCTCACATATCTCCTTCACGTCAACCTCAGACGCCCAACTCGTCTTTTTCTAAGTAGCTTCCACTTGATGGCCTCTCCTGGTCTGATGCGTGATGTCCCCAAGTGGTCTCCTTAGTGTATGCCCAACCCATCTCCACTTTTTTCTGTATATTTGTTGGGTGATGGGTTCTTGATTGGTCCGTTTCCGACCAGCGTTTCTTGTTGCTTATTCTTTCTGGTCATCTGATCTTCAGTATCACCCATGAGAATTTCGATGTCGCCAACCAGGGTCATGTTCATTACTGATTGAAGTTGTCCACAGAATTTCTCTCCTGATTTACATGAAGATAAGGTATATATTATATGTAATTCTGACCGATTTTCTGACACTATAACTGGCTAATTTATCACTACACAGTTTGTAGAAAATCGTCAAGTTGAATGCTTGCTTACTAGGCAGTAAAAATCACATGGTGCTTACTGGGCTGAAGGAGAGAGAACTAAATTCTAAGTTTTTTTGGTCATTGACTTGTTTTCTGATAGATATAGCGTTGGATGATAAAAAATCACTGCAAACAGAATATAATACAATCCTTTTTCGACTATCTGAGATAGCCGTAGTTTTGGCAGAGTAGCATTGTTACTGGATTGAAGGTGAAATGAAAATTTGGACCATGACCAAATTCGAACCACCAACCACCAGGTTTCCGGCTTGATGCTCTACCAACTGAGCTACCAGGTCTGAGTGCTGACCAGATTTTCACTTCACTTCGATCAACAAGGTTCAATAGTAAGATGGTCAAAAAATGATGATTGATATGATGCTCCCCCACTCTTATTCAGTTGGATTTGGATTGGAATGAGAAGTTTTGACTAGGCAGCCAGTGTGAGTACGATCAAGTGGTAGTAATGCATCACGAATTCATATGAAAGTTGAGCAAAACCACACTTGTGATTGGAGTAAAATAAAATTCTGGTCAGCAGTCGGATCTAGCAGCTCAGTTAGTAGAGCATCGGACCAGGAACTCGATGGTCGCTGGTTCGAATTTTCATTTAACCTTCAGTCATCACCCAGTAATAATACAATCCATCAACTACCAGGTTCAGGCGCCAAGAAATGAGACCTTGTATTTTTTGTGAAAGTTTATAACACTACCTGGTGGTTCAGGATTTAAAAACAGAACCTACTACTTAAAAATTAAGTGTTTGAGCCAATAAGCAACTTCATCACAGACTGGTAGAAATAGGAAAATGTGAAAGGTTGGACTCTAGCCCAGTAGCTCGGTATGGAACTAGCTAGCTGCGAAAGTCCTGGACTACATCTTTGGAGGGGAGGAGGGTCATAGGTGTAAACTGCTAGGGAGTCCCACAGCTGTTCAATGTTTTCAAGTTTTCAATGGTTTTCCAACTGATATGAATTCGTAGTATATTGAAGCGAAACTTAAAGCAGTTACATTTATTCGCTAAAATTATTTCAAGCTACTTTTGATTTTTTTTGAAAAAATATTTGACAGAAAATTTCACAAGTTATTAATTTCAGGTGGTCTTTTTCAATAGGCATATAGAAGTTTGTCACACGAAGTGATAATTAGTAGTATGCTGGAAAAAAACTTGTTGGTCCGTGAGATGCACTAGAATATCACAACATAACTTTGTTAAAAGACAGAAATTCACAGGGTGTTTTGAGACTGAAAAATGCTACTTATCCGAGCTAAATTGCATATAATGTATGAGATATGAATCAAAGTCTTGGAGGTATAGTCGTTCAGAGGTATGCGAATAATTCAGTTAGTTTCTGATTGATAGTTCTGGCGAGTCAATAGAAAGTTTATGACAAAAAATTCCTTTAATTTATCGATAATATGAAATAGATTATGAAATTTAATACAAACGAATACGTGTGAACAGATTTTAACATCAATAGTTGCCAGAATTGTGCAACATTATCTCCACCCTCCAACTGAGTAAGCTATCCGACATATTATAAACCAGTAGTTGAAGATAACAGATGATTTGTGTAAAAATCCCCTAGGAATTCATATACTCTTTTTGTTCATCAAATTTTAGGTATCTTAATATGTGTGTCCTCTTTGTTTTATCTGGTTAAATTATCTTTCTGTTTCTGTTGATTTACACACTTTTATGTGACATCCTTAGTTGTCATGTCAGTACCTTGGTTCAGACAGATTTACGCAATGGGCTGTAATTGGTATATAACATGTCTAAGGGTATGAGACAGTGTTCAACTAGTCTAAAATGGTATAAATCCAAATAACTATGTTGTTAAGAACTTGTTATAAACGAAGTGTAAATGAATCATGCGTTTGTAAAAAGTGGTTTTTAATGTTTTAATCGCAAGCAGACCAGAAGGGGAAATTAAAGTGTATAAAAGTGGAAATAAATGGGAAGCTTAGTGTACAAATAAAAAGCGATAATCGTGGGGCGGGGGAGTGCAACCGATTTCCCTTTTTACGCTTTTTGCTTACGATTGTTACTTCTTTTCCCTCCTTGATTTTGTTTTTCTCAATCAACCTAATTCCATTTTTCCTCCCCCATTGTAATCTGATAATCTAATTTTCCCCTTTCCCCCTCTTTCAACAGCTTCTCTTCAGTATTTCCTTTTCCGTTTCGATTCCCCTTTATTTCACAATCCTTTCCCTTTATTATCAGCTTGAGATATTGCGAGATAATAATTTAAAAAAATGAAGCCATAATTACGCTTCGGTAATGATGATTATTTCTCTAAAGAGCTACAATTAAAACATCGAAAACAGCATACATTTTTTCAGTAATGAACAGGTACCTTGTGAGTGAGTATTAGGAAGCACGAAGTTCGCGTCTGTGGTTTTTATCTTACCTGTCTCATATCATCTAAATGGCATACAATTTTATAGTTAGTCGACATGCAAGCCTACTACTTCACGTAGGTTTTATGCTTATTTGCAGCCATCAGTAGAGCTTATTTGTGAAATTTGACGAAACTCTGGTTGCCTATCAAATTTGGACCTGTGCCATTCAATGTCAAAGTGAATCGAAACTCACATAGCAACCATGTGTAGGTTTGTGCGACTGCCAATGGGCCACACCTATTGTCCGAGAGCTGCTACCTGATTACCCAAACCTGGAAAAGTGGAGTGGGGTTCGAATCCTTAACCCATCAGTTGAAAGTTAGCTCCCAAACGATCAGTTCATAAACAGTGTATTGTACTGCATGTAAGTGGACACATACAATTCACTATATCAGGTTTCACCGAAATAGATGTATAACAATCAGAAGTCCAGCTGAGTCTGTAGTCCAGTCAGCAAACCATTCAATGATCTTAGCATAAAACACAAGCATTCAGGTGTTTATTAGGTGTTTTTGTTATGTAATTATGTTTTAGGTACTTAGTTATCTTTGACGAAGTTAGAGGTTCGAATCGTGTGTCACTTTATGCCGGTCGAAGTAGTCTGTTGTATCACACGGAGGACATTCTACATGGTCATTGTTTTGTAAGCAGAAAATTAAGCTACAGGAGCAAGCTGCTCTAAATGTCTGTCGACCTGTATCATTCAAGTTGGTTGAGGTTTTTTCCAGTCCTATAAGGTAACTATCACCTCAGTTGGTAGTGTTGTTTACGAAAAGGGACAAGGGGAAAAGGCCTCATCGTAATAAAACTTATCAATCGGTCTAAAATATTAGACTACTGACAGGCCGTTTACACTCTACAAGAAGTTTACAGTCTTGGAAAATAAAGCGACTAATCGTTTATACTACCTAGAATCGTTGATGACAGCTTATATGCAGGAGGTATTTATCTCATTCTAAACTCTGGATGCAATAATATAACTAGAAGTATATATTAATTTACTTACCTTCTTTTTCAGTTTCAGTCGACCAAGTTACTTATATTGTCGATATCCTAAGTCGTAGGCCCATATTTCACGAGCAAATCAATCAGTTCTCCTGTCACATTAGATTATTTGTGTTTTCAATACAACTAAACAGAGAATAATCCCAGTAAATCTTGAACTATACTTCCAGAGGATCTATATAATTTGGCGAATGTTATTCATACATTTAGTATTTATTTATGAGATTAAATCTATCCTACAGCTGATCAGCATATGATAATGCGCTGGATGAGTAAACCTCCAAGTTCATTGTCGAAATATTCAGCCATGCAAGTTTCGAATGAAATGATCAATAATTGATGAAATCCACTAATATGACTCATTATCATGGAGTAAAATTTCACTCTACTCGACAAATTATAACTTTGGTGAGCAAACTGTTGAATAAACTTACAATTGGACGCACCTATCTGTTAGTGATTCGGAAACTGAGAGTATGTTTTACTTCAGTGGCCTGAAAGACTACTATTTCCTGTAAAAACAGTGATAACTGACCATTTAAACCATAGCAGGTGTATTCATTAGGGTGGCTTGTAGGAGTCAATCCAGACAATGAGTTGGCATATTGTATGAAAGTGAGTGCATGTTGGTTCAATCACAGTCGTTACGTGTGATGATCGCTATATATGTAGTGTAAGCGATCCACTCAACAAAATATCTGAGACATACAATCTCCCTTTCAAAAAAATAAAACGTATCTTTTATATGCTACCAAAAAGCATCACATAAGTAGAAAGACGCATTAACACAGGTTAAAATAGGAACGATACAATTTGGTCAGAACTCAGAAATAGACAACATAAAATTGACTACCCTCCTGACGTCAATCCAGTCCTACAGTAAGTCAGTCGTGACCTGATTAGTTGAATGGTGATTTCAGAGTGCAGCACTAGGTGACGTAAGTTTGAATCCTTCAGTGGACATCAGTTGCTTGGAGATTACAGATACGCCTTGCTGACAAGTGCCAAAAGACGAAAATCTAGATGAAGTATAACGTCCTGCCAACTACCGATAACTATCTGAAATCAGACAAAGTGTATCGTGACGCTAACCCTCCTAGATAACATTAAAAAATGATAGGATTCAGCCATTACTGAGGATTAGATAACAGTGTTAAATTCCCAGTGACAAATCAATACATTTGAGTTAACAACAGCATGAGATGTGGGATCATGAAAATAAGTAGTTTCACTTAACATACTTAGTCGATCTATAAATCACTCTTCTGAAATTATTTACACAGCCAGTTGAATAAAATGTGATAACTTGATAAATCATGTTATATGATTATCAATAATAAGCGATAGAGCTTCCATAACTGATCGCTGCTGATGTTACCTTGGTTCAATCATTGCATCTCATCGTGTTTTATTAGTTTATCTACTATTATTATTATATTATTTGTCCCTTGGGTTCCTAATGGAACATAGGGCTTCAGTAGCACGTCTACACTCCATTCTGCTCTCTGAAATCTTTTCAACCTGGCACTAAGACAGCCCACTAGCTCTCATTTCTTCCTCACAAGATCTCCGCGATATCACCCTCGTCTCGGACGCACAACTCGTCGCTTCCCATCTGAGTTCCACTCGAGTGTCTGGCCTGACGCGTGATGTCCCCAGTCAGCCTTCTCAGTGTGTGTATGCCCAATCCATCTCCACTTCTTTCCAGTGCATATTTGTTGAGAGATAGATTCTTGGTTGGTTCGTTCCCAAAGTGAGTTGTTTACTCTTATTATTCTGGCCATCTCAGCTTCAGTAACGAGCCATCGTAGGCAGTTGTTAATGAATGTCTGTAGTTTTTTGGAAATGCTTCTGGTAACGCGCCAAGTCTCTGAGCCAAAAAGAAGCACTGACTTGACGTTAGTGTTGAAAATCCGGATGTTGTTCACGCTTTATGCTGAGTGGAGTGCAGATCTCCACACTGGTTTCAGGTTAATGAAGGCCTGTCTTGCTGTGTTTCTTATCCTAACTTTGACATCCTCGTCCGTGCTGAGTGCAGTTGAAACAGTGCTGCCTAGATAGGTGAAAGAGGCTACTTCCTTTAAGTTTCTCCCATTGGTAGTGATAGGAGTTTGTTGTTATTAGTGTTGTTGTTTGGGCATCTTCATCACTTCTGTCTTCTCTATATTCACTTGAAGTCCCGTCTTTGCTGCCTCTTCTGTCAACTTGTTAGTTTTCGCCTGTAGATCTTCAAGTTTGTGTGACATTAGTCATAAGTCATCGGCGAAATCTAAATCTTCATGGTTCTTTTCCACGGCCCAGTGTATCTACTAATGTGAGAATTTATTGACTCATATAGTTTCACACTTTATTCATTTCCTCAATTTTCTAAACATGAATCAAATAACAAGAAACATTTTCATTATGAAACAACTACTGAAAAGGAAAATTCAGTTTTTTTAGTTAACAATTAGCTAAACGTAAGCATGAAATTGATGAAAAGAATCCAGCCATAGTACTATAGGATATCTGCGCTAGTGAAATGAATATCAAGATGTTTAGACATAATAATCGTGTGTTAAGCATGAGAATATGAAAACCAGAGTCTTAAATTTAGATCAAGTTTCCTTAGTTCTGATTAATAATAAGAAACAAATCATATTGTTAGGAAAATAATTTTTTCTTATTACATCAGACTTTCTACGCTTTTTGTTATTTGTAATACGTTATTCTTACACATTAATAATCATGTTACCAGGACACTGAAGGATATATATATATATATTACTTCAGCATTGGCCACGTGTGTTTAACGTTATAGTCATATGACAACGATATTTTTAAAATTTCCATTAAATACTACTGATTATGTGTACAATTGACGTAATTGTTGTTGAGTATGGATGTTCAATGGAACAGCTGAATACTTGATATTCAGTAATCAATAATTATCTTGACATGTTTAATGAATTTATCCTCCAACATAAGAATACAACCTCCTTCACATGATAAATAAGATAAGCATATTGAAATATAACTAATTCCCTCATTATTAGTAAATTCAATTTTACAATAAATAAAAGTAGAGAAGAAGAGGGAGAATAGGATTCAACGTAATTTAATAGGATTATTAGTGCTGAGTTTAAAGTATCACTTATTTAGTAAAATTATGTAATCTGAGATCATAAAATTATTATTTCCAATTAAAATTTACTAATGACTTGATTTTATATCATTTTAAAGTAGCTTCGAACTCCTCCTTCACTGTCACATATCAGGTAGGTCGAATTGAAATATATGGAATGATTGTATTCCACATTCCACAAACTATTGCTTCTTTGACCACCATCACAGTTAAAAACATTACCTACAGGATTATTATGAAAAGTATTTTTCTTTCTTCTTAAGGCAAGCTAATATGAAAATAATCACTTCGTAAGTTCTTTGAAGAGAATTTACTGAGACCACTGGAAATATTCACCAGTAAACAAGTAGAGATGTTAGAATCTTCAATCAGACATTTGAAAATATGCCTTAGCTATGAGTTTGAATCATTTTTAGGCTATAGAGTAGGATTTATTTCCACCATCTTAAAAGCTTTGATATTAACTATGATGGATTCCATAGCTGCACCAAGTAGCATGATATATTGGTAAATAGAATTTCAATAAGCTCAAAGGACACGAGTATTTTATCAATAATGAAAGTCTCATATTACAGTTTTTATCTATTCATGATATTTTTATGAATAAAATTAGCTTATCCTACTATTCCTTGCTGTCTATCAGGAGTACTATGTATAATTGTGTTATCCTAAAATAAAACTTGTTATTGGAAGACAAAATAGATGAAAATTCATCAGAGAAAACTTATTATGGTAGTAAAGACCTGTATTCACTTAGTAGCTATGTGATTATTTGCACAGCTGGCAGTGAGCTACACCTGCTGTATGAAGGCTTATGATACTCCCTGGCTGTTCACATCTTACTAAATGAAGTGGTGCTCGAAATTTTGGCCTACAGGTTGAAAATCCTCTCTCCACTTACTTCGACTTGGATGATGACAATAAATGTAGTCCAGAATCCAGTTCACAAACATGAGCCGGAATTAGCTACATCCAACTGAATAGTTAATTAAAAAGATAATTAATACCCTTTAAAATGGATTTGAACAAACTAGAATAATTACAAATAAGCTTTACACGCCTTATTATCCCCTTCTTCAACATACTTTTTCGTATGAAATAATATTAGTTGAGTACAGAAAACCGCCGAGTAGATATGAATCAACCCACAAAGGACGCTTACAGTTAACTTTAGACATTCAGAAGAAATTAGACTTATTGGTGAAAATGAATCTAGTTCGAAATTGGGTGAAATCAATGAAAATTTATAGGCTTGGAGTATATTCATTCATTGCTTGCCTTTTACAATAACTTTGATATGATTTCCACGGTAAACTTAATACATGATTATGGAATTCTAGTTTGAAATTGTTTGTTTTAATAACGTACATCAAAATGTTGTGAAGTATAATAATTTGTACTCAAAAGAAGTCGTGACCGGTGGGGCAAACTTGGTGGTTATGAGGACAAATACTCAACGATAAAATTGGGTAATGGTCACTCTATGTTGTGAACTGACAGAAGTTGAAAATATGGAAGACTGGATTCCAACCCAGTGGCTCAATGGTAGCGTGCTGGCCACAGAACCTGAGGATCCTGGGTTCGATCCCTGCCGGGGTCATGGGTACACACTGCTAAGAAATCCCATACTAGGACGAAATAGCTGTCTAGTGCTTCCAGGTTTCGAAGTTCCTCCAACTGACGTCAATTTATAATGAATACCGACTGTAAAAGGCATTGCATCACGTTTAACGTCATTCAAACCGAAATGATTACTGTAACAAGACATGGATATCCGCATAAGAAGCTTGACATCTCTGAAGCCTTTCACAAACGACTGTGTCGCTTTGAAGTTCTGAGAATAACCTATATGTAGATGTCAGATTGATTGAAAAGGCGAAAATCGATAGGATATATAGTTTTATAAAAGTTTGGAGACAGCCAAAGCCATTTTAAACATGAATAAACGGTTGCATTTTGCACATATTTTGACGCTGCAGTACACCTTTTGTTATCTTACCATTTTTCATAAGTACCAAGAAGTCGAGTAACCACCAAGGGTGGAATGTGAAGGTTATTGATCAAATGTCCACTGACTCATATATGTAACAAGGATACACCAGTATTTAACTGAATGTCTCTTCGAAGAAGAGAATATACGACACTGTGTCAGAAAGATAGGGAAAGACAGATTAACACCATCGAGTGTAATACAGCATTGTATTAATCTAGGTGATTATACTTTATGTAGATACAGTAAAAGAGTAGGTATCATTATGAAGACGATAAAAATCAGTACATAGGAAATTTGGATCACAACTTTATTCACTTTTTTTAGTTATGACTACTAAAACTCTTTTCCATTGCACACTTATTGCTTGATGGATTTATCTGAAAACAACCTAACCAGAAATCTATGAATCGTAACATTGGTTGATTATAAGAGGTGAATATATCTGACATCTGCCACAATTTATCAAAATGACACCTGAGTGAAATGGGAAAGTTATAAAAATCGAATGTTTTGATCGATTATTCTTCAGATTCTAAGAATTCTGAATTTGGATCCCAGAAAATCTTTATTGTAACGCGCCAACGGAAAGTGGTAAATTGTCATGTAGCAGCTTTCTTGTCTAACCTGGATTTCAAAGATCTTTCACATTTGTCGTTCAGTGATTAAAACAAAAACTGAACTGAATGTTTGAACATTCAATTCAGAAGACATGTAGGCTGAACAAAGAATATCCTGACCGATTATTGTCTATAGTTATATGTCCGTATTGTGTAATTTTGAGTCAACAATAGTGAAATTTCTATCTGGAGGTTTGTGAAAGTTTACTAACTGATTTTACGTTGAAATTCACCATGGACTAACATCCCTTGGAGGAACATTGGAAACCTGAGAGCACTGGATGGCTGTTTCGTTCTAGTGTAGGACTTCTCAGCAGTACATACCCACGATCCCGTCAGGGGTCGAACTCAGAACCTTCACACTTCACGGATTACATCTTAACAAATCACCTAAGCTGATGGAGTTCAGCGGTCTACATTTTCTAGCTTCTGTCTTTCTGTTATCCAGCCGATATGAGTCCGTGATGAATACTGCTATCTTAGAAATAAAATCCATATAAACATCAAACTATATTATTATGTAACAGAAATGTTAGTATTTAGTGCCAAATGAGTATTTCAGATTATACGTATTGCAGTTCCATATGATACAATTTTAATTAAAACCTTAAACTCTTCCATTTCAGAACATTAGACAGATTGAAACTCTTGCAGCATTCTGATTGGTCAGTTATACTCATAAGTTTCCACCAATGAATATTTAGAATTATTTACACAAATATCCTCTTACTAAATTGATGCTTACACTTGAATACTTTTTCAGAAAAAACTTAAATATTATTTTAAACAAATGACAGGCAAAAAGTGGTGCAGTCTAAAAGCAATTAAGGGATAGAAGTCGCCAGAAGAAATAGTAATAATAACCCATCATACTGTTCGTACTAACTTTTTGAACAGTTCAAAGTAAGTTAACTACTTATTGACTTGAAAATATAATTTCAAATAAAAAAGCATTGAAAAAGGAAATATAAAAGATATCAGTTTAAAACAGATAACAAATGAACAAAAGATGATGAAGCAAATCAAAAATATGAACAGAAAAGATCTGGTATATAGGCGCTTGACCACTTACCCACTGAATGTAATAATAATAATTAGTAAAAGTACACATAAAGGACTGATTAGAGGCAGAAAATAGAAAGTATGCTTTTTTGAAATATAAATCGAAACGAACACCTTATAACAACAGAAACAACAACATGCAAGTTTGATGAAATGATTAAGTCTAATTGTATTGGACTGCAGTAGGAGAGTTATAGGAAATGAATATTCTGTTTAACAGTGAACAATACTTTCAACAAATAGCGCATAAATCTTTTCCTGAACGTCAATTCTGGATCCGACTCAAGATGACTTGATCATATAATGCGGATGCCAAGCCACTGCTTACCTTGACGAGTTATACTAGAGGAAGTTGAATAAAGTTGAAAAAGACTTCAGGGTGGCCAGACTAAGACGTGTCACCAGTCTGTGAAGTCTCTGACTGCAGGTTTTAGTCATGTGGTCAGATACAGACTACCTGTTTGGGGTCTTTGAGAGCACTCCTGGTGATCTGGTTGAAAATTGATCATTGTAGCCCAAATGTATTCACTCCTTGACATCTAAAGCCTGAATATTTTGCGCTAACCGTTATCTTATTCCGCCATACAATTCGGTCTACTTTTATATGACTCTTTTTCCATCCACTTGTTCTTCGTATACTGCTATGAAGTGTGGTAACTTGAACCTATGCACTCGTGTGCAAGATTCTATGTTGATTTTGTCTGTTTTTCTGTCTATCTTGGCATTAAACATTTCACGAAAATTACAGAATTATTGAGTTTCAATAAGTATGAAAGAAGGAACCAGATACCCTTTGAAAAGCTGTGAAACATCTTGTTTATAAGCTCATATAATGCCTAGTAGACTTCAAACAGAAAAAAATATTTATGTGTATGTAGGGATTTTTCAGTTACAAAAGTGTAAATGATAAATAGTCCAAATACACAGAACCCCCTACGATCACGACCGACACATAGTAAATTATGGGAACCAGATCGACGTTTTCTAATCGCAAAATGACCACTTCATCCGTTAGAAACCAAATGATCTACAAGTTTTTCTGGATAGAATTAGACCATGAGGTAATTGGTATCATTTTAAATTGAATAACCGAGTCTGCTGTTGATCGAGACCAGTAACTTTCAGCTACTCATCTCGATTACAACCATACATCACATCATTGACAAGGATATCTCATACGTAACTATAAATTCATTCGTACTCGAAAACATTAACTAGTTGTTACACACTTTCATTGGCACAGTGTGTTGTCCAATGAGATCTTGAAGGCTTCCTCAATCCTTAACATTTTTGAAATCACTGGTCGACTTGAGAATTAATAATTTGGAGCCTCAAGTTTAGTTTTTTTTTGTGTGTGAACAGATATGCGAAACCATTATGGATTTTATTTGGAGTTAGGCACTGGTCTATAGTACACGGAAAATGTTCTAATATGTACCAGTAAGGTGTTTTGTGACGATATATACATGGTAATTATTTAACTAAATATTAAAGTATCCAGAGTATGCAGGCCTCTTAAATAGGAATTATGAGACTAGTCTGTAAAAAGCCTAGGATGATATGAGTGAAAATAGATTACAGTGGTAAATGTATGTCCAAAATCCTTTTTTCTCTGTCCTAGTGTAATCTCTTCACTCTTTTATCAGTCTTGTTAAATCTCAGCTAATGGCAATACTTTCACGCCGATGATTTTCATCTTGTATACTAACATTCTCCATGTTGGTATAAAACCTAGCACTTTGGATGATTGTATACGTTTTTTAATAGGTTTGACTATTTTCAATGTTTTATACATTGGCACATCAAGTGGTTAGGCAAAAAGAAAAAAAAAAGAAGAGAATATTTGATTTTAAGTGGTGCACAATTCCAAACCGGAAACAAAGGATAAATTTAAGTATATCTGCGCCACTGCAGTCCATACGGAGACATAGTATATAGTCTGTAATCATATATTTTGGTTGAATTGCAAAGCGTAACAGAGAAAGTTATATTTCTTTATATGGCTCAGATTAGTATTTCGAAACTTCATGGCCTGATCTCACGTGTTAGTCTTATAAAACTTAGTTTAATCTGGAATTACGTGTCTTATCAATTGTTCTTTGAGTGGTGCTATAAGATGTGGCAACTTGAGTCAATGCACTTCTGTGAATTTTTTTCGTTGATTTTATCCATCTGTTTCTGTTGTAAACCTTAGTCTTCTCACAACCAAGTACTCGTACTTCAACAATCAGTGAGTTGCGATCCACAGCTTTATCAATTGACTTACTTTTCTGGCCTAGAATCACTGTTTATATGGTTATTTCTCAACACACCAATGCTACTGCAGAGATGCCAGTGATCAAATATTTTAGACTATTTCATATCATCTATTTTTAGTGGGCATTTCTCATAAACATACAACATATTACTAATAGGCATTCAAATATCTTAAAAATCGGTACCAGAGGAGAAAGTAGTAAGTATAATGTATGAAATTGCTAAATGTCTTCAAAATGTAATCAAGTAAGTCTATCTGATAGGACACTCCAAAACTTTCGATACTGGTTATCTTATCCCTTACGGGATACACATTATGCCGAGGGTGAGGTAAATAAATTCCAAGGATTTTGTGGTTTAAACAAGTGATATGAGAAAGATATATGTAATGTACACCTGCTAGTTTTCTCAGCAATTATAGTGCGTCAACCAATGTATGCATTTACTCTTACTCAATGTTGTTAGTATTCTAAGGGGGATAAACATGATGGAGTTCTGTGGCATATTGATTTAGGTCTGCATGTGTCAGCCACTCATCTTCATCGACTTTATCTTCTGTAAGTAAGCGGTATAATAAACTTGTACACCTAAGGTACAACTCAATGCTTAACAGGTACATCAGTAACAGGGTGACGAGTTGCAGTGATCTTTTTCTATCATTCCTGTTAACAAAAGAAATGAATGATTGGAAGAACAACAGAAAAATCTTGGCAACATTAGCACATTTGATATACTTGCTAAATTGTTTAGTAGAATGAAAAGAAATACTTGAAATCCCTTAGTTTTTCAAGCTTTTCTCATTTAAGAGTTTGATAACTTGAGACGATGAATATTTTCACTAGACCACGTAAAATGTACACAGTGAAGAGTTGAAATTCCTTATTTCTGAAGTAAAAGACCAAACACCGAAGAATACACTGACAAGATTATTGAGAATAAAGCAATAAAGTGAACTTTAAATAGTTTATTCAAGTTGAAGTGTATAAGTTGTAATTAGTATCAACTGCTAGTATTTTATTCAACTCTGAGATAGAAAATATGCTTTGTTTACTATGAAGTCCGTAAATCAGTTATCAGTTAACTTGTTGAAAATAAATCATTGCCAATTAAAACAAGATTAATTGTACAATTAGTTGTAAACCTAAGAATTTTAGAAAACTTGAATATACACTTCATACCATAATAAAATGTTTAGAAGGAAAATTTCATTATTATTATTAACAAGGTAAATAAAATATTTGTACTGATAAAAGTAGTTAAATTAATTCTAAATTTGTTTTTATGAAATAAAACACCAACACAGATTGAAATCTACTCTGTAACCAAACATAGTGATTTTGTACTTTGATTAAAAGTACTACATCCTACCGCTCGTTTCAACTTAGACCTGCTTTTCTGATACAATAAACCCCGTGTAACAATAATCTGATAAAAAAATAATAACTTCATTTTGTCAACCTTAAACTAAATGACATTATCAATTCAGGTTTAGGTTACTCAGTTAGATGTCCTACTGATTAGTGTGTCTAGATGGATGGTAAATTGTGGACCAATCATACTTTTCTTCCAGAGAATGGCACTCAGTGAGTAATCCTAATAATGAGAAATAAACATTGATCATTATATTGAGCAGTTTATACGCAACTTGGCTTGAAGTAAATCTACATTCTACTTATTACACAAAGATCACTCAATCGTCTGAAAGACTCCCATTATGAATTGTTCTCTAAGCTAGGGTTTCAGTTGGCAAAATTTCCTATGTCATGCTAGACATAGTCAACAGTGCATCACAGGTTCACGAGGAAGTGAAGTACTTGGTTTCGCACGGATATTTAGGATATGCTACGTTTCTTGATTATAATTTGATTGGTCGCTTGGTGAGTGCGTGAGGGCTTTGCAGAACCTGATTGGTTGACTTCATACCTCTAGATTTCCCAGGAAGTACGCGACCACATGATTAGTTGATTTCTTTTGTTTGTTTACAGCACACTGAGGTCGTTTCCTGTTGGCTTGTTCACACTTTTTGCTCAAATGAACTGATGAAAGTCATTCCCTAGGAAAGTCAACCAATCATATTCAGCTTACACCCATGCACTCACCAAGCGATGAAACAAATCAAAGTCAGGTAAAGTAGCACACTTTCTAAATATCCATAAAAAACCAATCACTCCACTTCATTTTTAAGTTGTGATGCACTGATGATGATGTCTAGCATGACACAGAGACGTTCGCTAACTAAGATCCAAGTGCACTTTAAACATCCACACACTGAGCTATTTGTCACAAGACACCGGAAAGATCATCAATAAGTACTATTTTGAGTTAATTATTGTTACATAACTACTTGTTAGGTAAGATATACCGTATTTCGAGTATAAAACTATGCTTGTGCTCTACAACAGATGTATATGTACGTGAGTACTATTTGTAGGCAAACATTGTAAGTAAGGATGACTTGAACACACATTAGTATTAGTACTAATCAATCTGAGACAATTATTGATTGATTTTTGAGTAATCTAAAGGTGCCAATCATACAGTTAACACTAATGACTGATTTTCTTACTTCTTTGCATCTCTCGCAAATGTGTACAGAATCATTTTCACCCTAGAAATATATACATATAGATAAACAGAAGGTATTAAAACCATAGCCAAGTATTATGGGACCATTATACATAACCTTTCATAGAAGATAAGTAGACAAGCATATTTCATTAGCATATACTAGAAAAATAATAGAGAGGACTTTGAAAATGTAACAGACGCGTTACAATTAGATCCTTTTTTTATTTATTTAGCTGATCAGTTGGTATAAATCAATGGAAATTAAGATGATTTCTAAAGAAATTGGTTTGTTTGTGAATTGAAGCTTTTATCTACACAGAAGCCATTGTTGTTTCTTTTTCTAACGCATAGTTACAAGATATGGTCGCTGAATTGTAATATGTTAAAATTATTAATTTTCGACCAGGTGGGCAGTTGAGGATCAAAGAATTACTACACCGGCTGAATTTATACATCTTTAGCTCACCTAACTCTTGGAACATGCTGCACATGTTGACACTGCTTATAAAGTGAGACTGTTCAAATAAATCACGTATAAAGAGAAGTGATCTGATTAAAATGAGTATTGTGAATTTATCATATAACCCCAAACTAAGCAGCGTAAATTACATTCACCTCTAAGACCATTCAACACTAGTATTTCTAAGGGTGTCAATTATTCTTTTGAGTGATATCAACTATAAAATGTACAAATGCATGTTGAGAACAAATGAAAATTTTAACTGTGATCACTGAAAAAGGCCTAAATTGAATAGTTGTCTTAAAACATTGACACTAAAATGTGATATTAGTCAAAAATTGGTCAGCATCAAGCAACTGGATAAGTATATCTAATTCAGGAATACAGGAAATCAGTCAATCTTTAGTTGTATAGCTCAATGATGACGTCTCTGACTGTATGTAGCACTGGTGGATATCAGTTGCTTGGAGGTTGTAGAAACTCTGCGCTAACAACTGCTAACAATCAGGAAAACTCATTGACGCAGGACTTCTCAACCAGTTGCTACCATCCATTTGATATCAATCAAAGTGTACTATAGTGCTGAGTCACCTAGTGATAACATGACGAAATAAGGTTCGATCAGCACTAAGGATCACATGATATGAAATCGGCGACTCACCAACTCCTAATCAATGAACCTAGGTGTTGATCTACCAAGAGGTGAAGTGAATTGATCTACATGAAAAAAAACCTCAATTCCATATCGCCATCCTTGAGTATAAGCAAAAAAGTTTGATTAACTCTTTTTTTTTAAAACAAACATTAAAGAATACAAACTGACCGAATAAAAATAATTATCTTCGTCATAATGTTATAGTGGAAATCACTATGACATACATTCTACAATAAATATCTTTAATATAGGTGAATAGAGCTCCAGTGAATAGCAAAGCAAAACAATAGCATGCATGTAGGAATATTATAGATTATCCGTAAAGCGCATTAATTTTAGCAAACATATTTAACTGTTTCATCAGATAGTCGGCAAAAAAAATGAAAGCTTTCATTTCGAATTGTATACGGTTAGTCAAGTTGAAAGCACATTCAAGGTAGAGAATAACAATATTCAGGCATTGAAAGATAACTGTTTAAAGGTATATCGAAAGGTGTAATGAATCACTGTAAACTGTAATTGAAAATAGTGGTCAATATTTGTCGAGTGAAACCGATATATTTATTCCGTTCTTATCTGGTTCTGAATGTTGATGGTTTTAAAGATTACTTATATAACCCAATGTCACAGTTATCTGTCTATTTGTGCACTATATACCTATATACCTATGATTTATGAGATTATGTAGAGTTGTATCATGCCCTACATTTAAACTCGTTAGGTAATCTAAGATTACAAACGATTTATAGTTATATCAGTAAGCCCAACTACTTTCTTAAAAAGCAAATATTTCGTGTACCTCAGCCACTTGTCTTCTCTTGCTTACCTATAAGAGATGAATCACTTGCTTTACATCATAATGAGTAAATCTTATACGAATAAATATGATGTCTGTAAAAACTACCTACGATAATCTACAATGATTGATTGTAATAGTGAAGCGTGGATTATGACTAATGTCAAGGTGAAAGTTAATCTGTTATTGTGTTTTGAATTAGTCCACATCAACTTGTAAACCTACTAAACTGTTATCAAAGCTTTGTTTTAAGTTCGTTATTATAGTTTCAGTCGAACTTCATTCGAAATCTGTTGAAATTGATGCTGAAGTTCGATGTGAATACTAGTTTCAAAACGATATAAAGTTGACTTGATTAGTAGATAGATGGAAATAGTGAATTTCACTGAGAAATGCCTGAATTAATGATGGAAGGATTCAGAAAAGTTCTATTTTTGGAGTCAAAGATACTCTGTCTTTCGGATAAAATTGTAAGCAATTTACTTATAGCAACACAGTTTACTAGACTGAAGTAAAATATGTTATGCGAAAGATTTATTGTATACATCTACACCTTAGTTCATTATCATCTTTTTTATTGATAAGAGGCTCATTTTAAAGCGTTATTTGTAGACTGAATTAAAGTGGAAGGCATTGACTGCGAAAACCGAAAAAGGCGAAAGTAAAATGCACTTTTTTTTGGCTGTTTTTGTGTTATCAGCTAACCTCACTGTATTGTTTCGATAGTTTCAGTGTATGCTGAGTCCATAAATCATCTGGAAATGATGTAATCTTGCCTCTAATACGTTGAGCATCTGCACTGTATCGAATCTAGAATAAATATTTACAATAAGGATTGTGAAGAAGAAGAAAATATATGCATAAAACACTGTGTAAACAAGTAGACTTGACGAAATATGTATTCATAGTGCTTACTGCTGTAAGAGAAGAAAACGACTTAACTCTCAATAATGATCATATGGTTCTTTGATTTTCAGTGTTTATCGAATTCTTTTGATTGACTAAACTACGTAATATATTATAAATTGTGTTGAATGCTTAAAAGCAATTAGAATAGAGATTGTAAACTTAACTATTGTTTTTACTGATCCCTGGATCTGATTAAACTTTTGCTTTCACAGAGAATTTCAACTTATGCAGACCAATATCATTGAAAAAGATAATAGTAGGTTGAAAAAATGAGCTTTCGATTACTGAACCAGTCATCATACTTCTTTCTGTTTAAGGTGATTTTAATTTATAAAACTTGTGGAATATGTAAGTACACAACTTGGGCACTATGATAGAGTACAATTTTACATTACATTAGTTTATTTGATACAACACACAGTGATACAGTATCACTTACTGGATGGTACTTCAAGCACAATTTATTCCTCACTATCATATTGAAATGTTCAATAAATTATGCTTGAAATGTCATTGATGAAATAATACTGTATCACTGTGTAGTATACCAAAAAGAATAAACGAATATGAAATGCGTTAACCATTCAGCCACTGGGTCGGAGTTCAATGGTTAATAGTTTTCAACTTCTGTCAATTCATGATATAGTCTACTGCTGAGGAATCCCATACTAGGCGGAAACAGCTGTTTAACGCTCCCAAGTTTTCAAGGATTCCCCAACTGCTGTCAGTTTGCGATGAATACTACCACAAAATATAAATCCTCATCCATCTCAAATATACATTCATATGAAATGTTTAGCATATTTTTTGACGTCAGGAATTGGTAAGGAATAGTTTCTTTGATAGTGGCACTGTACAACCTGCATTCGAGTCTTCAACGAAGCACTACCTTGCTTCACAGACAAAAGTATAAGCATTTTTGAATCCTTCTCAATTTATCTTTGAGCATCTATCATTAACTGCAACACAATCCCATGTAATTTGGGGGGTTTGTGGGGATTTAGTGATTTTCCAAGTTGATATTCATGAAGGAATGACATCAGTTGGAGGAATATTAGAAACTTAGGAGCACTGGACAGCTGTTTCGTCCTAACATGGGACTTCTCAGCAGTACGCACCCATGACTCCATCAGAGATCGAGCCCATGATCTCCAAATTCCGTGGCCAGCACATTACAACTTTGTCACTGGGTCAGAATACAATAGTCCATATTTCCAACTTCTGTCAGTTCACTACGCTGGCCACGGAACCTGAAGGTCCTGGGTCCGATTCCTGGTAGGGTCACGGGTGCACACTGCTGAGGAGCCCCATACTAGGACGAAACAACTGTCCAGTGCTCCCAGGTTTCCAATGTTCCTTTAACTGATGTCAGTCTTTCATGAATATTAACTTGAAAAAAGAACAATGCAGTGTATTACCATTTACAATTGATGTTATATTTTTAGTTTCTTGATCAGCACTTTGTGTATGAGTAACAGATTATTTATTATTCAATTCATCTGAAAAATATCCTTAGAAGAGATGCCTTTAGTGAGTTATACTGCCGTTGGTGGGCAACCGTAAAGGCCACCTTAAGAACAACAGAAATAACCAATCGGTCTTTGATATTTCGCCTGGAAAAGTACTTTTGCATAAAATAAAGGAATGTAATTGGCTGTCTCATCACTTACTGAGGTAGCCTTTAAAGTCACCCACCGCTGATTGTAGAAAACATTAAGAATTAAAAGGAACAGATCCACATGTAGATTTGGATGTCAAATAATTTAGTTGATGATATACACTAAGCCTTTCTGTCTTCCTACATTTTCTATCTGTGTGACATCACACTGTCATCACATACTACTACTAATATCCCATATTACATACCACTAACTAGTCTAGAAAGTTAAAGATTGGGACACTCATTTTTTACACGTGGACATTGAACCATGTGCGAGTTAAATCTACATGCATAGATTGGAATAAATCAACGAAAAATAATAATAATAATTCATGCTTTAAGTGCGCATACAAAGAAACTACTCAGTGGATAAAAACATTTTTCGCACGATTCACAAATATACAACAGATTACTAACATGTGTTGTATACGACCATCGATCCTGTGGGATACTGGATTTGTAGGCAAGCGTACCTTGCGCTAAACGTCCTTTCGATTTGTTATAATCACGATGATATAATGCCTATTTTAGTTGTGAAAGTTACATAAAATAGAGAAATATACATCCTTGTGTATTTACAGTAGAAACGTGCACTTAGTAAGCTTTAAACGATCGATCTTATTGATCGATAGTGGCTACCAGTAGAATCCAGAATATGCTTTTCGTCCTATTTGGGACTCTTCAGCTGGAGGTATCTGCCTCCCAGTGAGTGAACCTGGGACCGATCACTTCTAACACCAGAGCGTTATCCACTAGGCTATCAAGTCACGATAGCTACTTCTTGTTCAACGAGTATAGTTTGCATGATATTGCTTGTATTACCACATCGTTGGTTGAACAGAACCGACGTACTTGCCTCCCAGTGAAACGAAACAAAGAATGTGTCGGTAATAACAATGTGAATGAAGCTCAAAAATGAAAATACTGTACTTTATGCCATTGCGGGTAAAGAAAACTTTACAATAAAGCATAAGGATCATAGGTTCACTTCTAGCACGGTTTGGGTAAGTGGACCATTGCATAACCCACTACAGCCTAAACTATTTTTCGGTGATCTACTATCGTTGTGGAAAACTAAACTTTGATCTAGAAAAGTTGTACAACGCAACTTATCTATCATTAATTAGCAATATCAATCTACGTGTATTCATGAAAATTATTTGTCCTGACGTCTGAGATACGTGAGAGTACCTTAGGGATACTTCTTTACGTTAATCAGTTGATTAGACATGAATTTCTTTTTACTATCTAAACAAAACCGTTTCATACAAGGAACCTTTTTTATCCTGATTATTTTGCTGTTTAAGGACAAGATTTTGAGATTTTGCATACTGTACCTTAACCTGCTAATAAAATAGCATATGAAAATGGCATGGAGTTGGTATTTTTAAAGCCTTAGTTAGATGAAGCAACAATATATTTATCACTTTAAAGAAGATACGTGGAAAGTAACAGTTTGTTTTCGATAAACCTGCATTTAAACATATACTGAAATCAATTCAGGTTTGAAAGCCACTGAAATCAAAAGCTTAGAGTATGAATTCATGTTATTTGCCAGTGTTAAGCCTGATTCCTGGCAAATAATTACTTATTGAGGGCTAATTACTGGAGATGTAGCTTATCGGTTAAGTCAGCTGAGTGTCAGCCAGTGAGTCATGGATTCAAAGAACGCTATGCACGTTAAGGTTTAAGCGGCTAGGTAATATCATTGGCCCTCATTAAAAAAATTGATGTGGCTCAACCCATGGACGCGCTTAAGATTGTCTAGTGAGTTTCGGCTTTTTTTCTTTCGACATGCTGAGTTTCTGATGATAATAAGATTTCAGTATGCATATCTGTGGCGTAATTGGTCTTAAAAACCACTCAGAACAGAGAACATATTTTACCTAAGTTGAATAATGAGCAGTGTATTCATCTAAAAGGCAGAGATAGTCTAATGCAAGTTGTAGATACTGACAACAAAACGAAGGATAATGTAGCTTCATAACATAATCAGTTTTTAGTGAAATGGCACTGGATTGTACTTAAAGGTCCATAAAAGCTTATTATAAGCAGAATAATCTTGAAAACCTCTCACTGAGATGGATAGCTACGATATAACTTGTTTCAATATTACCTAAACGCGATGACAAACATTAGTGGTTGAAACACTGGTTAACCAAGAATATTTAAAATGATGGTAAGGAGTAGTATAGTGAAAGGAACAAGTGAAAAGCTATCAACGTTAGGTAATCAAAGCTAATAGTATGAACCTGTTAGGTTAAGCTAGTCCAAAAAGTGATGGTAGTAGTCTATAGATATGAGTTTTGAATTTGTGATTTAGTGTCACATGAAGAGGCTAAAAATTAAGCTGAACATTCTGAGGAGCAGTTTAACTTACCCCGAAACAAGTCTACGGATTCCAATCAGGTATCTTAATCCCTGACTTTAGCTGAAGTCGACAATTCAGTGACAAACTTAGAATAATGAAAATCAGCATATCCCATTTGTCTAATTGTGACTAGTTTTTGGAGTAGTATTTCAGCATAACTAGTTGAATTGACTTGAGTATGAGGCATATTTCTTGATTATCAGAAATTTTAGTCGTCTTCTCAAATTTTTAGGGTAACTTATGAAAACTGATTGATGTTCAAGAGATAGCAGAAGTTAAACTATTGAACGTTTTGAGTTACAAAACTTCAAACCAAACATTTCAGTTTTACAAGGCTGACTAATTTAAACTTACTCATTGTAAACCTTTGAACTTCTGGAAATCAGTTGTCAATTGTAGTAATCGAATTTCGTAGGTATTCATTCATTCTACGACTAGCCATCATGATAGTTTATTGTAATAAGTGTAGGAGAAAAATGTTTGAAACTAATCTCAGTCCCTTAACATCATTAGTGTATAGAGTCAAATTTTTATGAACACACTGAAACCTAAATTCAATAAATTATTTCTGAAATGTATAGATTTGCAATTTAAAATACATTTTGTTATATTTTTCATGTTTTCAGGGTGATAATTTGTTTTTCTCCAATAATGTAACTATGATCAAATCAAACTTGGAACGATATATACATATTAATGTAAGTGTAAAACTTGGACACTGTGGTAGAAATTAATTCCATATTAGATTTGTCAATTTGACTTATAACACACAGTGACACAGTATTATTTACTTGATGACGTTTTGAGTATAAGTTATCAATGCTCATAATCAATATCGATGTAATCATAGAACATTTGACTGACAACGGATTTTTATAGTCCTATCACCTCATATTCTTTGATTACATTGGTAGTAACGTTTTAGTGGTGTATCACTTCTGTCATATGTATTGGATATTGGTTGATTCGATGAACAAGGACTCAGTAGTCAATCTCTCTCTCTTCACCTAAATGTATTGAACTTAAGTACAGCGGCTTTATCCCATCATATTCAGTGATTGTGTGTTAATGCATACGCTGTAATAGCCAAGTTTCTTCTAGATTATTGATCTTATTCGAATCTGTCATTCTATATTTAGCTAGATTTCTATGTTCCACTAATCTAACTGACCCTAACTGGCTGACTGGTTTGACCTATGCACTTGACATCACAGTCATTACATGGAATTTGATAGATTCTATTATTTTGTTGAACTGGTTCTATTGGATTCTTAAGCCAGCCGACAAAGTTTAACACTGAGTGAGTTTGAAGGGTTAAATGTCACCCTGATTCCAGCTTTGTTGAGGATTTTACGTAAAGTTTCTGATGCACCTTCATTATAGAGCAACACAATAGAGGTTGTGAGCTCCTTTCTACTCGTGCTGTCGTTATTAGTCATACTTATGTTGCTGTTGTTGTTTCATTTCTTATGTGTTCGTACGAATTAGCTCTTCTTTTATGTGTTTTAGTTCCTGGTTTAAGTCCGTGCACTGACCAGTGAGTTTTTTACCTTGATCACTTAGACATTTGACTAAACCTGCCTTAAATGACATTGGTTGAGGTGACTTGAAGTCTAGATACCTGTTAGAATGTGTCGGTTTTCTGCATACGGTAGTATCCAAATCACCATCTGTCCTCCGTTTTTATCCTACAATCCAATAAACGTGATTCTTCTTGTTCATTTTCTATCTCATAAGTGAATTGGATTCATTAGTTGCTTGATTGAACTAAAAGATTCTTTTAGGAATACAGAAAAATTGAATTTCCTTCAAACTTACCTTCGTGTCGTACTAATTTTATTATCCCATCAATGAAAATGTCCAACAAAAGACGTATCTCCGTATAAAATGAAGTTCCGGAAAACACCTCAAAAAAATACTGATAGCTTTGGGTGAACTGTCAAATTTTTGAGTTATCCACTTTCATGAAAACGATTTGATCATTTCAACACTTTACGATGGTATACTGATAGTATTACCTCAAGTACTTTGTGTATTTTTAAGACCAGTTTACTGAAACCACGTCACCAGATGATTTTATTCTCAAATGAGGTTAGAATTGTGTCCTATTGATGAAACTTAAAACCATAAATATAGCGCACTTAAGCATTAGAAAGTTGATTTAATCAGGAGCTGAATTACACTTGATTCACTCGGTTTAATGACATTGCCAGGAGTCTCAAAAAACACTAAGTGGAACGGATATCGACATTTTGACCTAACTGTTGGAAGTGGAGAGTTTAAATCAGTTAAACATTGATCAAGATTTTAACATGATCACATCTCATTGTTGTTCTACTCTTCCGCTAGCTGCGATGTATGAAATGAACTTTCTTTAAGTATCATAAAAAGAAGATCAAATAGAAGAAAAGGTTAATTTTTGAAATAGTCAGGGTTACACAACTTCAAAACAATCAGTACAATACTTACACTGCTGAACATTCTTGTATTGTTTGCCACTCTCAACAGTTCTGGTGTATCCGTAACCAAAGTGAATGAAGTCGGCTTTGGACTATGTCTTTAAAAAGAGATATTATTAATTATAATTTAAACTTAAGCTACTTATGAGTAGGTAAACATACTTTGTGCAAACTTTTCGCTTTCTGTATTACTTCGGAAGAATGAAAGTCATGATCAAGTAAACTTTTAAAACTCTATTCTGTTTGCTTATTCTGGCTGGAGGTCAATGGGTGAGCTTTGGCTGCCTGTAAAATATAACTTATTAGCATTTAAAATCAAACCGAGAATGTCTATAAGAATTTGAGGCTTGTAAAATGCTCGTAAACTGAGAAGTAATTTGGCAACTGCTTCAACACTACGGTTTTAGTGCCTCAAACCTTCATCAACCTTATTCAACAACTATATGAAGACGCCACTTGCCAAGTGATTCACAGTAGAAAACTCAGTGATGCCTTTGAAGTGAAGACAGGAGTAAGACAAGGTTGTCGCCTGTTATCACCGATGATCTTCCTGGTTGTGGTCGACTGGATCATGCAACAAATTGCGAGGAGTGAAAAGATGAGCATACGCTGCTTGACCAATGAAATGAGCCTAGAAGATTTGGATTTCGCTAATGATGATGATTTATGTCTAATGTCTTGTCGCACAAACTGGAAGACCTACAGGTAAAAACCAACAAGTTGACAGAAGAGGCAGCGAAGATGGGACCTCCTTCAGGTGAACATCGAGAAGACAGAGGTGATGGAGATATCCAACCAACAACAGCTACAGCAAAAACAAGCATCAATCACTATCAACGGGAAAAATCCAAAGGAATTCCCCCTTTTTCACCTAGCTACCTAGGCAGCATCGTTTCAACTACAGGCGGCACAGATGAGGATGTCAAAGCCAAGATGGGAAAGACATTAATACAAGCCTTCATTAATCTGAAATCAGGGTGGAGATCTACTGCACTCAGCATAAAGAAAAAGATCCGGATTTTCAACACTAATGTCAGTTAAGTGATTGCTTCTATATAGTTCAGAAACTTGGCGCGTCACGAAAAGCATTTCCAACAAACTGCAGACATACATCATCAACAGCGGCCGCCTACGCCCATTCGATACTGAAGATCAGATAGCCGCAAAAAATAAGCAACAATGAACTCACTCTGGCCTGGCAACGAACCAACAAATAATTCATAGCCCAACAAATATGCAGAAGAAAGTGGAGATGGATTGGGCTAGGCATACACTGAGGAGACCACTAGGGGGAATCACGCGCCAGATCAGCCCTCGAGTTGAACCTAAAGGGGAAACGACGAGTTGGGCGTCCAATAGTGACATGGGAGAGATCGTGTGAGGAAGAAATGAAGGCCTCTGGGCAGTCGTGTAGCCAGGTTAAGAAGGCTGCAGAGAAGAGGGTGAAATGGCGACGTGCTACTGAAGCCCTATGTTCCACTAGGAACCCAAAAGATAAGCAATGGTAGTAATAATAGAAATAATGTGCTCGTAACACAACCGTTTTCAGGTTTGTGGAGATTTATTGATTTCAAACCAGTATTCATCAGGGACTGATATCTGCTGAAGAACCATTGAAAAACCGCGAGCACTGGACAGCCGTTTCATCCTGATATGAGACTTCTCAGCTGTGGGCACTCATGACTCTCCTAAGAGTTGAACTCAGGACATCCAGGATTAGTACCGAGCCCGTTTTTGATATCAGTCCGTGGTCAATACAAACTTAAAATCAACAAATCCCTGAAAACTTCAAAACTGTATTACTATCCAGTGGTCATTAGTGACTGATCATTAAATTCTAACC
Source organism: Heterobilharzia americana (assembly GCA_944470555.2). Lineage (NCBI taxonomy): Eukaryota > Metazoa > Platyhelminthes > Trematoda > Strigeidida > Schistosomatidae > Heterobilharzia > Heterobilharzia americana. The sequence continues at coordinate 77,327,579 of OX104130.1, read as the reverse complement.
CAGTGTTCTAATGGTAACATGCGCCAGTGAAATCTGGAGCTATCGCGTTCGATCCCTGGTGCGGTCATGGAGATGCACGGTTGAAGAGTCCCCTACTATGATGAAACACCTTTTCAGTGCTCCCAAGTGTTCATTGGTTTCCCAAATGATGTTGGTCCGTGATAAATGCCAACTTGAAACAAATCTATCACATAATGAGAATCACCTTTGTAAGTTCTTAGCTCGATTACTGTCTCTCAACTGCAGACATTAACATCTTGTTGATTTCAATGGTTGGTATATGGGGTTTACATGAGACATACTGGCTGCGTGTATGTGTGTAAAGCCATAAGAAAGAACAACTTTGGTTATTTGCCTACCAGTATGCTATAAGCAGTCATGACTGGTAAGCTGATACAGTAGGGATAACCGATAATGAAAGCTTTGTAACTGAATATTGAATAAAATAAGCAAACATTCTTGTTTATTTTTACACTTTATTCAGTACCACTCATTCTCAATGTCAGCTGAAGTGTAAAATGAATCAAATTTGACAAAGTAATATTACATGCTAGCTGAAGACCTATCAATAGTTAAGCGGAAATGGATCTCTGGTTTGGAGCTCACTTAACCTACATTGGCCTCGGAAACCGGATTATATCATATACCCACACGCAACAAATCTAGCTCATAGCCTAGTACATAAATATCCATCAGACTGAATTACATCAGTAATAAAATGTAAAAGCACTTACGCTGCACAATATGGTTTCTTGTCAAATCCATGATAATTACATATACTCAATGCCATTCCACAATGTTGGCAACGAAAACATTTTCTATGCCATATCTAAATCAATCATATGAAGCATAAAACAAAAAAAACAATAAGAAGAGTCATAAAACGAGAATGATTAGTGAACAGTAGTATCATCAGTAAAACTATTTACATTGATTTTCGATAATAATAAAATTTATAACTGTCAGTATTTACCTTCACTTGAATGTATATAGTGACAATATAATGATACATTTTAACAAAAGGATTAGGTCAAAAAATGTTTGACTAGTAAACTAACGTGTGAGTGTGAAAAGTAAGTAGGTAAGTATACATACTTTTATTGTGTCTACTAAACTACTACATTTTTACAAGGCAATGGTTTGTTGATTAAGAAATCGAATGAACTACAATAAAATGTTAGTAATAAGTTCAAGCTCACTTATGATGACATTACGATATTACTGATAACTGCGATTAAAGTAGTAAAGTAAGTGTATAAGAAAGAGTATTGAACACAGTTATCTCATATAATATAACCTGAGAAGTAGTTTGGACTAGAAGAAATTGTATGAATCCGAAAAGAAACGCTTCCAATAAAAATCTGATACATAAATGGGTTATCCTCTCACTGTGTTAACTTATACCAGTAGATAGAGGGGTACATAACAGCTTGAATCTTCATTTTCTGTCAAACTGTGAGGCCATATCTGCGTGAAAACCACCCCCACAGGTTCTTTTCTTATTTGAAACATAAGTGAATCACCGAACAGAATTTAGTCTTTGCTACGGAAACCTAAGTATTGCAGATTTAGGTGAGAATATACATAAATAAGCAGCTTTAAACGGTAATCACTGCAACATGTAGATTAGTATGTTACGCATCGATCCAAGCCACTAAACTTCTGAACCACGACACATCTTTTATACTCGAAAAGTAAAAACGTGTAACAGTTAGTGCATCATAGATGTCCAATAAGAAATTATCTGCAATGTTGTACACATTTGGGAGAGGAAAGACTGAATATACAAATAAGCACAATAAAAATAAACGTAGTTGACAAGAAAGGGATGCAATGTGCATATAAATTATAAACGTTTACTCCAATCCGTACTCTACAGTTTTTCTGAGTTCGTTTTGTTGAGCATATGGAAGACGGGACAAAACACTCAGACTACTACTGATTTCAATTATGACCAAAAATAATAATATTTCAAGCAAACAGGTTTTGTATTACCTCATAATTTACCAATTAATCTTCGACGTGTCAATGAATTGCATTTCATTTCATGACCAGACACTTTGAACGATGTACCCCTTTTGCAATAATTAACCGACCCTAGACTAACCAAGTAATACTAAATCTGACAAGACATACGCATAAAATGTGATTGTACCTGTGAACTGAATAGATGCTTAGCCTAAAACCTTTTAATGAAGCGGATAACTTTGAATTAATGAGCTCTGCATCACAGCAAAAGTAAGTACCATCCGCAAAGTCGATGTTGTAGGATAATATTTTTAGGTGGTTACCAAACTTCATTATCCCTTAGAACATGTAGCTGAATATGAGTACCTTGTGCCCAACAGAGAGTAACACTATAGAAATGATGTATACTGAGAAAATACCTTGAAATAGTACTCCTGAGTTCGGAAACACAAGGATAGGTGAGGGAACTGTCGATTTCAGCACTGAGTTCTGTAATTTATAGATATCATACTTTTGAGTTTTTGGAATGCTAACCCAGTCAGTTTGGATATTGGTATAAGCAAGAATATGAAAAACGTAACGGGATGAACCGAAACCGTGTGATAAACAGTGAGCCTAAGGAATACTTATAATCGATAGAATGAGTAGGAACGGTAGATACATCATAACCATGTGGCAAAATGTATTAGTATACTCTCTCAAAATAGGAAAGAAGAAAGAAACTAGTTATTGAGTGAAAATTGCGAAGAGTGAATGCTGTGAAGAAATTAGCCTGACTGGTGTTCAGAAAATATTCCGCAGCAGCTGTAACCACTAATCAGCCCGCACTTTTTTCAAAGGCTCAATCACTTTAATTCAGTATTGTACCAAAAACAATAAACTTATTTTTCATAAATACAAGAAAACGCTACATGAAACACCGTTTTTGCTCAAAGGTAAAGCACTTCTGCATCGGAGAGACCCTTTGTTACCAACTAAGATTGCAACTGAATGATAATACAGTCCATATGAAGTGCTCCGATAATCAGATGTGGTAGTTTTGTAAAAATTGAAAGATATCTCGATACACTTTTGAATATAACGACTTTAGGTAATTGTATTACTGCGACTAAGTGTTTTGTCACTACATAACCCATAGAAACTTGCTTACATTAAAGAGAAGACAGCGCGCACTGTCTACAACTTAAAATCACATTTTTGATGCACATATACGAAGTGATTGCTGATTGAAACCAAAGATCATCCCAGCAATGGATCTTGAAGTCTTCTGAAACTAAATCTTCATACTGATAAGACCCAATAAATGGCAAATCCCTTACAATTATTGCTTGAATCATTTATTGCTGATAAATTATTCACAAGAAGTCTGTAAATACATTTAACTTTGAACACTCTTATTATGAAATCGGAGGAATTATAAGAAATTTGTAGTACGATGCCTCATAAAACAACCGTCTTTGTGATTGTACCATAATTGTTATAAAGCGATATCATATTTCTAAATTAAGTGGTTAAATGGTCTACTTGTATAACATAATGAGTATAAAAGGTTTGCACATTTAGAGATTGGAGTGATGATAACAAAAACCGAGTGTTCTGCAATATTATCTATTCTAGACAATGATCTTAGGATTTTCACGAAAATGTTTCTACTCCGATCGAGTTTGAAACTGTAAAAGTGAACTTACAGGGTTTTCCTTAAAACATTGATCACAAGATGCTCTTTGAATTAACTACTAGTGTTGTGAATACGATGAAGTGAAAACTTGTAATTTTCTAGGCGACAAGCGAATACTCAACATGTAAGCTTAATCTTTGAGAGATATTGTTAGTTTTTATTCTAACTTGATCTCGAATATGATTTATTTAGGTCTCACAAGTATATAGTAACTGGCATGACATTTCTACACGTAGATGAAGTCTCAAATGAGTTTAGAAACTGTTAGTAATTTCACTGATGAATAAGCTTTTCAAAAAAGGTTACTCAAAAACTTTTGTTCACAAAGATAACATTTCATAGTGAAAATGAGGATGATGAAACGAAAACCACAAATAACAAGACGGACAGGTTAAGTTTTCGGTCAAGTTCATACCGTTTACTACAGAGTCATCAGCAGGCTCAAAGTTTTGTACTCTGGGATAATTGTTATCAAAAGTGAAATGTTTAAAAACGGAAAATAAATCCACATTTATTTATAACACTGTGGTGCATACTGATCAGAATAAGAACTAATACATACTAACAAAACTAAAATTCTTATGTCGGTTTTAGTGAGATTAGTTTTTATATCAAAGACCGAAAAAGTATATCCACAAGTTGCTATATTATTATACTAGGTTCGTTACGTTAAATAACACAGACAAATAGTAGCATAAGAAAAGGAGCCTTCTGAATTCAATATACCAACTAAAGTTTAAAACCCAATAAAATGGAATACATGAATGCATTCCTAATCTTCAAGTAGCTCTGTAACACACTGTTACTATACGTGTATTTACTTCCTATACAATCGTATTCTTGCCAGTCATTGTGACATTTTGCTTTCAATTTTGTTTAGGCGGTTATGAAGAATGCAAACTTCAGATTGTTAAACCTTTGCAGGATCATAGCATATGTTTAAGAATAATGTTTTCAAAATAAGCGTTTGCTCATTTTTATATCCAGTTAAATCTAACCGATTACCCCAAGGACAAAAGGCGTGACAAACACTGCTTCTATGCATCTCTAGAAAAAACTGCCAACTGTATGCGAAATAAGTAAATTCTCATAGAACAAAAGAAGCCGTAAAGTGGTACTAATGGCAATCTGATGAGTTTAGTAACCAGATTGGGGAATCAAAATACCGGACATCCAAAATATAGGGGTATTCGGAAGATACCTTTTTGATGCTAAAGTTTTGCAGCTAAAAGGGTGTTCAGTTGTGAAGCATACGAAATATGTAAATGTGGGATCCCACATGTTGGTTATATAAGTTTCCATCAGTATATAATGGATAGGAAAATAACACACAACGTTCAAAGAAAGGAAGGACTTCAATGTGATCCCCAACCACGATCTGAGGGCATCCTCATACAGCAATGAAGCCGCAAAGAAAGGGTTCAGTATGGTCTAATGAACTAAATGTAGATCTATGGTTTTTATGCAATACTCAGAGATTGAAACTGCTTACCAAAACAAGTAGTAGTATCAGACCCCTTGGTGAACGCACCAAAAAATAAAATTCTGACTTTTAGCACAAAAAATTACTGGGGTGAAAACCACAGATGGAATTGGCCCATAATTATAACTAAAGGCTGATATTATGTGCAAGTAATTTGCAAATTGATCTTCCAAGAGAAGCTGCAACGGAGGGTTTAGTTTTAGTTCTACTTCGGTTAGATAAAATGCATGCAGGGGATGTTATCAGTACCAACTAGTTGATTAGTTAACACCTATTGATAGCTGACAGAAACATGTCAGATCTGTTAACACGTTTATTCACACATCTTATTTCGCAACTGTTCATGCCACTACAGCAACTCCAAACTGAATAAAGAAAAGTGGACAATAATTTACTAAGAAATATCTCCATGTTGTACGATTCAGTATTTGTAACGAAAACTGTTCGTACAATAAAATAAGACTTGGTCCCTACAGCAGTTATTCATGAGTGAAAATCTTCAGGACTCTTACTCTCAAAAGTAAAATCAGAAACAAAATCAAATGCTGTTTATCAACATGAGGTGAATGTAGGTATTTCATAACAGCTGGAGTACTGCAGTACGTAAGCCATTAGTAAGTAAACATATATATATATATGTTATATAGTTATATATAACTATGTTTATTAGTACTTCACAATTTCGATGCATGGTAATATTGATTTCAGCAGCACAACCAAAACAAAAACTGCTTATAAAAACAGAGAAACTCTAATTTTTTATATTCATGATAGAAGTAACTGTACAAACCTGGTCAAAACATCTTATCACTTCGAAAGGGTAAACGGTTTCCTGACAAGCAGCACAAGCTCTATCAGTGTTCATTGTGGAGTCTAAAACAAGCTTTTAAGTTGAGATGGCAGTTTTTAACCGACAATACTGTGCAATTATTCCAAGACACTGCCTTAATCCTTAAGACGAGCGATTCAGAAAAACGCCAAAAGCAAACTGAACACCAGTAGCTGATTAGCTATTCTGATGAATAAAAACAATCAAGGTCAGGAAACAATTTTAACTTTCCGCTCAATATCCAACATCAATAAGACGAGTATATGAAACTAGCAGTAATTAGTCCATCTTTTTCGGTTCCCAGTGCATGGTTTTTATTGTTTAGTTTTGCTCCCTCATTAGGCAACGAAACCCCTTCCGCTTTCTTGCTTTCAGTTCAGGCATGATGATTGTTTTCTGTAGCTTTGTATTTGTAACCTGCTGGTTGGGTTGATGAAGGGGCTACTGGTTGCTGTGAAGGTGATCCTGTCTGTATAAGTACCTGAACTTGAATAACAGGTCGGTACGACGTTACAAGAGAATAGAAGTAGGTAGCATGAGTTTCATAGCTAAAGAGAAGTCCTGGGACAAGGTAGGTATGTCCGAAAAGGTGCTCAGTCGTAAGCAAGAAATCGCGGTAGCTATCTAGTCAGGTCAATAGTGAACTTGGTACTTCACTGGTGAACCATGCAAGCCGACGCAACTCATCAACCTTCAGAAGAAGCCTACTAAAGCGGCTGTAACTACACCTACCGATGCAATATTCAACAAGACACGCTTGAGGGAAAGGTGCAACCACAGTTTGAAGTAAGTCCTCCAGCATGTTGTTTTTATAGGGTTCCCTCTTAACAACGACCAAATTGCAGGCAAGGCTGCTTTTTTCGCGAGTCCTGTCAGATGGGTGATTTTATGGACCATTGTCTGGTAGCTTCTCTTTCTGCGATAAACTAAATTGATGAGGTCTGAGTACCCTATTCAGTCAAGCCATATTTTCACCGCGTTCATGTGAAATGGATGAAGACGAATTGCCAACAAACTACAGAGACGAAACAACGTATAACGCTGTTCATAAGTGACGTAAAAACAGCGTGTGATAGAGAAAGAATTCTTCAGATAACGCGTGGAACTGGGTTTCAGGTAGAGTTTGTTAATCCTGTGTAAGTAACAAAACAACTCCATGTCATCATGTTGTGAAACAAAAAAATGATTTTTGCTTAGTAATTTCAGAACTAAGTTTCAGTTCCACAGGAGAGCACAAAAATGAGAAGACCAGGCAAATGCGAACATTAACTGATCTCCCATGATATTTAGAGTAACAATGATCGAAACAGAAAGCTTCTTACAACGTGCTGCTCCAAGAATATAAAAGATCGGTAAAATAACAACTTTCCACAAGTTGACGTTCAATATTTAGTGGGTGGTAGTCGATGGATCGACGATTTCAAGATATTTTTCAGTGTCCTCTGTAGATGAGCGCCAAACAACAGGCCTCGGGGGCTAGTCCCATGGTTTGAGAGACAACACTAAAAGATAAGCCCGTTTCACATCCTGCGTTGCTTCTTCTATATCTGAAAGCAGCTGGAAAAACGAAAACTGAATAGCTCAGAGTATTCTAGTGAGTTATCGTAGAACTTTCATCGTCCGTCACAGAACAAGCAAATTAGAGTTTGGAACAATCTGTTGCGTCTGCCGTCAATTCTACGGATGTCACAATGATTTCCAATGGGGAAATATCCACAAAGCGACATGGATTTCACCAGATAGACACACCAAAGATCAGATCGACTTTATCTCAATGTTAAGGAAGTGGAGATGCAGCCTACTTGACATAAGGTCAGGAAGGGGAGCAGATGTAGTTTCAGACCACTATCTAGTGCAAGGAACCTTCCGAACCAATTTGAAGGCCTTCAAGGAAGTTGGTGATAGAACACAGTACAAGTTTAACACCCGGAAACTGAAGGACAAACTACGAGTGGTATCTTCACGTCAGCCGTCAAGATAAAATGGGAGATATCGAGCAACATCTCTGAAGAAACCTGTGTGGATGAGCACTGGAACTCTTTGTATCGGACTTAGTATTTTGTCATAACATAGTTATTATTTTGGCAAATGTAGGCTCCAACTTCCCGAGAAGTGATCACAAAACGGTATTATGCGCACTACCACTTCCTGCAACCAGTACTTCCACTACACACCAAACAGTATGTAAAGACTACGGTAGGACGGATTGGCAGCAGATGTGTCCATTGATCAGGTGCATTGACTGAGGATCTTTCTTCACCACCACAGACCTCAAATTAACCGTTGACAAGTTTTGCTACAACTCTAAGACCTGTCTTGATACCATCGTTCCATTGAAAGGTTCCAAAAAATGCCACTAAACAATGAGCCGCATATACCTCCCAACGCTCGTAGAAAGTTACGCAAACTCTCAACAAGATACTACAGACATCATGACGTCGATGCACTTCCGTTGATTCTTGGTATTCTTAACTCTATCTCGCATAACCATGATTTACGTTTCGAGGATGAAGAGAGTTGTGCACTAGATGGCTCATCTAGGGTATATGCATTAGCACTCCTTGAGAAGCGATCGAATTGCATAAGACATAACATTCCTCTTCTTATCCACGACACCAAAGCTTGTAATAATCCAGTGGATATGTGTGAAATACTCAGCGACTTATTTGCAGTTAGTTATCTGGAACCTGAAATTTTTCGTATGGCACTAATGTGGTCTGCACTTTTAAAAGCTATTCTTCTCCTCAACTAACGACAACAGATATGGTTGAATTCACATACTCGAATATTAACCAAGCCATTAGGACGCTAAAATGTTCCGGCAGCGCTGGCAAGAACGAAATATCATCACATTTCTTTAAATTTTTGTGGCCCTGATATTCCATCATTATTACTTAAAATATTTTGTCTCCCTCTTTGGAATCTTTCACATACCCTGATGTACCGAAAAAACATCTATTCTCCCTAGATATAAATCTGGTTCAAAAACACTAGTCAGCAACTACACACCAATAGATATTACGCCTGTAGTTTCTAGAATTATGGAGAAAGTTGTTCGAGAAAGCGTTCTTCAGCACATGCTTAGTGGCAACACCACCACATCGAGTCAACATGGTTTCCCAAAATTGAGGCCCCGTGTAACTTGCCATCTTGAACTTCATAACCACCATGCGCGACCGACACCAATTAGACATTTCAAAGGCATTCGACGGAGTCGATCACTTGCCGTTAATAAGTGGGTTGTAGACTATGGGAATTGGCTATCCACTACTGGGATGGATTAAGTCTTTCCTCGGTAATCACACTCAAGTGGTTAAGGTAGATCCACACACTTCAAAACCTAAGCCAATCACCTCTGGTGTAGTTCAAGGCAGTGTCTTAGATCCCCTTCTCTTCACTTCATACGCCGATGACATCCGCAGCTGCTTTACTAGGGTAAACCATTCTTGTTTGCTGATGAACTAAGGGTTGCATACACACTCACCCATGACGATTTATCCCACTTCCGAGCACTAATACAGGGGGAGCTCGATATAATATCCGCATGGTCTGCTGCTCAGAAACTTCAGTTCAATAAGGGCAAATGTGGCTGGATTTGTTTCGGTGGATACCCAACTGCATCTTCAGTCTACGAAACTGCCTGTTCTTAAAAGTGTATGTGACCTTGAACTAAGATATTCAGGTGACCTCACATTTTCTGAACAGGTAGCATCACAGACTCGCAAGTATAGGATCCTGATGGGTTGCATAGTTCGTAACTTCCACTTCAAAGAAGTCAAGCTACTGCTCTATAAAACTTGAGTACACACACTATTAGAATACTGTCCATTTATACTGAGTGGTATCCGCACGAAAGACAAACATAAAATAGGGGAAGTTCAAAGGTATTTCACAGCCAAATTACTGGGACATGATTGCAAACAGGGCTACAGCTCCAGATACAGGACACTAAGCCTAGAAACGCTTTGGATGAGACAACTCAAAACCAATCTGACACTCTTCTTTAATGTGTTACACAAACACGCGTTTACAGCCGGTGGTGAGTTTCAGTTCGAACACAACAGTTGTCACGATCTGCGCAACCACGCCCATGGCGCCGAAACGAAATCGTTCAAGTCTTGCTTGCGCGCAAACTTCTTTGCCGTCAAATTCTCTCGGTTGTGGAACAGACTTCCAGCTAAAGTAGAGGCCTCCAAATCAACCTCTGAATTTTTTCGGCCACCGACCAACTTCTTATCATCTGGTGACTTTTCCGGCTTATCGAATACACTAACAGTCTCCTCCACGACACTTCGTATACTCGGCCTCCTTAATGTGTAATGAGACAGCCAACACACCTACTCTGACCTTTCATACGGAGCGTTGAGGAGACTTCCATAAGTTATCACGAACTAACGGCACATTCTGTCCCACCCGACACAATAATCGAAAACAGAAATTCTACACTACGTGACATCAGGAAATTTATATTTTTAAGTACTCTGACGAAAAAGGGCATACAATGAACACCATAGCAAAGGAAGTTAAGTAATGAGAAACGTGAACATAGAAAACACTCTCCTTGTTGGAATTCTTGCCTTCTCCGCCTGCTGCTTTGTCCGTCTTTTTCTCGTTGTAGAAAAGTAATTCAGTTCTAAACGTTGGCTTGGTTGCCATCGAGGATTAATTACCCATGGAACAGACCATGGCTGAAACTACCCTTCATGGAGGGTAACCAATTTTACCACGCTCAGAATACCTAGCTACAAAAAACAGAAGTAAAAATGCTCACTGAAGTACGACTACATAATTATCAAAATCCAGGATTAGCCCATTATAAAAGTGACCAGCAAAGTCCAACACTTGCCAACTGCATGTTTGTCATGACCCGCGAGAACGGCAGACAAGATGTCCTGGAAGTCCGTTTGGCGCATTCAAACAAGTCTTGCCTCTGGATGCTGGAGTTGGAAAAGTGAAGATATTCGGCTTTTAGTCATAATATTCATGAAGATTGTGGGTCTTTGTCGTGTAATGGTATTAACATCCGTGAATGATACAGTCCGGGAACCATTAATGAAGTACAATATGTAAGACCGTTTTTTGCAGACACTCCTTGATAAACGTTTCATCATTGTCTCAAGCAAAAAGTACAAACTGATACAATGGAAGTATCAGCTTCAAGCCTTATTTTTCTCCAGGTAATACCTGCAATATCTAGATACAAACCTGGTGTTTCTATTAATGCGAAGACGACACTTCCACTTGTTCAACTTGTAAATTTTCTGCATACTTGTTCTGCTGGGCTGTTCCATCGTATGAGCACGCAGTACCTATATCTTCTAGTGACAACGGGTGGGGATTCAGATTGCCTTCCCTGGATATACATGCAACTTATATATAAACTTACTCATACCTGCTAAAATGGTGTGTGCCTGTATATTCGGGAATAAATATGATTATTATTGTGACCTGTCACCTCGATTTCCTCAACTTCTTTACCGCTGGACGTGGTCAACATAAGTTGTTCCCTGACCCTTATTTCTATATCTCAAATCGTTCTACAGCGTTGACCATTCCGTAGTTATCGATAAGCTACAGGCCTCCAGACTTGTCATTCCCTTATCAGGTTGGATTAAATGTTTTCTTTGTGACCGTTCAAAAGTTGTGAACATAGGCCTATTATTCCTGGTTTGGTTGAGGGAGGCTCACTCTGTTCTCTACTTGTCACTATTTAGCTTAATGACCTTCGCAAGCACTTCTTGGTCGATAAACCGCTTCTGTTCGCTGACGATCCAAACGTTGCATACACACTATCATATGACGACTTGCCATATGTTCGAAGGCCAGTACAGAGCAAACTTCCCTCAGCTACAAACATATCCATCACATGGAACCTCCAGTCCAACTTACATGTGTGCGTTTGGATTTGCTTTGTAGCACATTCTGTTCTTCCACGGCTCTCTCTGCAGACTGCGACGCTGCCTAGTCTCCGTGGCGTCCTTGACTTGGGACTCCGTTATTCTAACGACCTCACGTTCTCTGAACATGTTGTGACACAAACACCCACGTGCAGAATAATACCGGGCCGTACAATTCATAACTTTCACAACCGGGGGCCAAATTATCGCTGCACAAAACATGCGTTCAATTCCCGTTGGAATGCTGTTCGGTTACTTTATGAAGCACCCGTATAGACGACAAACATAAGATTGGGAGCGTGCAGAGGTAATTTACATCCAGGCTACCTGGTCAAGAATGTGATCAGGGTTATGCGTCTTGGTGTTCGTCCCCTAATCTGCAACCACTTTGGATGCGACGTCTTAGGACTAACCTCATAAGTTTCTCCGGGATTTTACGCAAAATATCCTTTACAGCTGGTGAGGAAGTCCGTTTCACACCAGAAGGTTGCTACAGTCTTAGCAATCAAGCCTAGCGTTAGAGCGAAAGCTTTCCGAACATCTCTACTAGCTAACTTCTTCCCCATTAAGTACTCGAAAATATTTAACCGTTTTCCTGTTGACATCAGAGCGTCGAGCTCAGCTATCCAGTTCAGTCGTATGTTAGAAAGATTCCTAACGACCAGTAAATCCCCAACATACAGAAAGAACCAAAACTATGTTACACAATGCTCAGTATAATAGGTCCCTTAAACGTATGACGTGAAATACCCTGATCGGAAAATCCACGCTCTTCCCACTACATCCCAAGGGCAAATTAGGACTACTTCGTTAGTTAAGTTGTCCATCTTTACCTCCCACTTGTTACCACCACTAATGGAGACATACTCGGATGTAGCCTCTCAAAATAGCATTTCCGAACGCAGTGAATAGCATGTTTTTAATCGGAATATACACATCAAACCTAGGATCGTGCATCTAGTAGCAGGCATGACACTATGTACGTAAGTTGAAATTTACATATAGCTAACTTCCTTGTGCCTTGGCACCCCGCTCTCTGTTTTCTGCACTCTTATTGTAAATAGAATCTTTTAAACCTGCAACTGGACCGGAATTACTTTAGTTCATCAGCACTATTCCTGAATTTCACTTCAGCAGTCTCCAAGCAACTCCTGCGCTATCGTGCCATCTGTGATGAACATCCTTATGGCATCACAAGAAGATACTTCCTTGAAACCTTTTGACGTTTATTAATCCAATGTCTCATTGACTGGCACCTTTCTATCCACTGTAGCTGTAAATAGCATACAAAGGTGCAGAAAAGTACTTACAACTTTATCTACAAGTGCGGGGTCCCTAACTCGACCTCAAATTCGAAAGAATTTGGACAATATTCACCGAGCTGTTAAGCACAATCCAGAGCACCGCGGCGGTTGCTGTGGACATGTCTGATTTAGCATGAAGAAACAAAAATAGATCGTTTCATAAGGAATGTGATATATTTTTGTCAGTATTATTTATTATTATTCGTGCAGTATAACTTGACGTTTTAATGAATTTGGAGATCCATGTCTTTTGAAAAATACATCAAGTCTGCGGTGGTACTTCGCTCAAAATATGTGGTCCTTCAACTTAGAGCACTTGGGTAGTTTAGCCAGCGTTCTTTTTTTCGGGAAAGAAATTGCCGAGTTACTTCCTCTCCTTTTTGGGTGATTCTTTTGCATGTTCAACAGACATGGCTTTCATTTCCTGCAGATAACCTAAAATTACAGCAAAAGTTAATATTAATAACGATAATAATAATAAACATTTCATGCGACATAAGTTACATGAACAGAAACCGGTCCACATGTTTGATCCTTTTCGGCGGTGAGAAATGACTATTGAGTACAATGTTAAGCTGTACAGTAGATACTGTCATTCATGGTACACAAGAGGTGCGTCTAGAGAAAGAAAGTTGTTGCTTCGCAGAACTATTGTTCATCATACTGAAGCAAGTCGAGTTCGAAAGTAGGAATCATTCGGCTGTTGTTTGAATCTTCCAATATTCTTGAAGGTGTGGTAGGTGGTACAGTCATGAGCCTGGGGTGTGTACGTTCGTCATAAAGTTCTGACGGCATGGTGCACACTGACATACGCGAGTGCTAGGATTCCATATGGATGCAGGGCTGGTTAGTTGAGCCTGAAAAATGAATAGCAGTTCTGGATTTAACTTAAAGTGCACTGTTTGTATATGGTGTGAAGTTTTCATTCTTTCAGACTGGGGTTTTCCACTGCCTGGGAAAGAGGAAAATGATAAAATATTTTGAAGGAAATATTACCAGAGATTTTCCACCACCAATTGTTATAACCGTATCTGTAAACACGACATCCACCTTTAAGTTTAGCGATAAATTATTCTTGTTATCATCAATTATCGCCCAGAACCTCAACCCGGATACTTCACCGGAGAGTGTAGGCCAACGTGAAAAGCTTCAACCTGCTCCGCGAATTTCCCGATTACTTATCTGGTATATTGTTCTGCTAGGAACAACTAGACCTCACGGGGTTAGTTCTAATGCTGGATGTTGGCATGTTGCTGTTCATCGGTTCTTCGAAGCGATAAGCGATAGTATAGTACCCTGCATTAAAATCTCAGTTGTGGCAGTGGAAATGAGTTAAAAGCTTTTTGTTCCAAGGCAATGGTTTATGTTGCCTGATAGTGCGTATTTGTGTTCAAGCCCTTTTGACAGCGAAATATTCTTCACCGTTGTTAGACAAAATGCGCTTGAAATTGCTCTCTCTCTAGTGTCGAACTCGCGTTTAAGTCCCTGGGGTTTGCCTGAGGGCTTCCTGGTCATAAATCTATCCTATGATGGGATGCTTACCACACTTTGATCAGAGTGGTTGGCTTTGGGAGTGGGATTCTCAGAAACCATCATGTTTAATGGAGGAGTTGCATGAAGGTCCAGAAGTGCCCGTCTTCTAGGTGATGCTGGAGGATAACTGCACACTTTTTTGTTGTCATGTGTCCCTTCTGTGCTTTTAGTGCCTCTAAAATTGCGGAAGGGAGGACTAAATCGTTCTTAAAGTGCATTCCAGGTTGTATCAAATGCCCCCGTAACATCAAAGTATTGAACGATGATGGTTTTACGTTCTTCGCGGTCACTAGCTATGTAGTTGAAGAAACCGAAGTGGCAGGGAAAAGACCTTGGCCGGAACTGCCTTCTAAGGAGGGTGACCAGTTTTATAGATTTAAGTACAGCTAACTGCAACGTGCCGAAATAAAAAACCATCACTGATCTACAACTTCACATTCATCTAAATCCAGGATTTATTCATTATAAGAGTGACCGAGAAGGTCCAACACTTATCGGCGACAAGGCTGTCACGAACAGTGTAAGCGGCCGACTGGATAAATAGGTGAACAAAGAATTATTTTATTCTCAAATTAATAGGTTAGCATGAGAGAAGCCAGTTTATAGTCATCATCAAGTTGATAACAGCAAAGAAATCTCCAGTGGTTGAGCTGTCCTGAATGGTACAGATGGTATCGCATCACGGTTTATCATGATAGTGAAAGCGACTACAAGTCATAAAAAGAACAGAAAAATATCACTTCACGGTGCATTCAGATTGTTTTGTGAGTTTTGGTTGTCCCCAATCACGGTTCGTTTCACACAATAAGGTGATACCGAAGTCGTACAGCATTAGACATTTGATTTACATGTGACCTAGATGGTTAACCTGACGGCATAGTTCCGTGTTTCGTCAGATAAATGTTTGTTTCGACATCAGTTAAGATGTTTGTGGTATCGTTGGCCAACGAAAACTCACTTCACCGATTTTAGGTAACAGTAAGTGTTAGCATAACCATATAATCCACGTGAGTACTTAAGTCTTCTAATTTCCAACACGTAGTGTGACCTTACTCAGCAATACGGACGTAATCAATCGGGATTAGTTGTTGTTTAAAAAGAGATAAACACCCGAAGACTATTATCTAGTGCTCATGGAGTTTTGTACACCGAATTCACCTTGAAACGTTAAGTTAGCTGAAACTGCTCTCTAAGTAGAGTGACCAGTTTTATAGATTTCGAAAAAGCTAACCGCAACATGCAGAAATAAAAAAAGAATACTGATCTACAACCTCGTAAATATCAAAATCCAGGATTAGCCCATTATAAAAGTGACCAGCAAAGTCCAACACTTGCCAACTGCATGTTTGTCATGACCCGCGAGAACGGCAGACAAGATGTCCTGGAAGTCCGTTTGGTGCATTCAAACAAGTCTTGCCTCTGGATGCTGGAGTTGGAAAAGTGAAGATATTCGGCTTTTAGTCATAATATTCATGAAGATTGTGGGTCTTTGTCGTGTAATGGTATTAACATCCGTGAATGATACAGTCCGGGAACCATTAATGAAGTACAATATGTAAACCGTTTTTTGCAGACACTCCTTGATAAACGTTTCATCATTGTCTCAAGCAAAAAGTACAAACTGATACAATGGAAGTATCAGCTTCAAGCCTTATTTTTCTCCAGGTAATACCTGCAATATCTAGATACAAACCTGGTGTTTCTATTAATGCGAAGACGACACTTCCACTTGTTCAACTTGTAAATTTTCTGCATACTTGTTCTGCTGGGCTGTTCCATCGTATGAGCACGCAGTACCTATATCTTCTAGTGACAACGGGTGGGGATTCAGATTGCCTTCCCTGGATATACATGCAACTTATATATAAACTTACTCATACCTATTAAAATGGTGTGTGGTTTTTTTCGGGAATGTTGTCGTTAAATGGTGATCATTATTTATATTTATTTTCCCTTGGGTTTCTAATGGAACATAGGGGTTCATTTGCTCATCCGGAGCGCACTGTTTTCTCTGCAATCTTATAAACCTGGCTCCATGACAGCTCACAGTCTACCATTTCTTCCTCGCACGATCTCCTCCGTATCACCCTCACCTCGAACGCCCCACTCGTTGCTTCCCATCTTGGTCCCACTCGAGTACCTGACCTGGCACGTGATGTCCTCAGTCGGCCTCCCCAGTTTATGCCCGATCCATCTCCACTTCCTTTCACTGCATACTTTTTGGGTGATAGGTTCTTGGTTGGCTCGTCGCCCGACTAGATTTCCTTGTTTCTTATTCTTGTTATTCTGGCCATCTCAGCTTCAGTAACGAGCCAGCAGAGGCAGTCGTTGACGAATGTCTACAGTTTGCTGGAAATGCTTTTCGTATTGCGCCAAGTCTCTGAGCCATACAGAAGCACTGACTTGACGTTGGTGTCGACAGTCCGAATGTTGTTCACGTTTTATGCTGAGTGCAGAAGGTTTCCACGCTGGTTTCAGGCTAATGAACACTTGTCTTGCTTTTCTGATCCTGTCTTTGCGTTCCCGTCTGTGATGCCTGTACCTGGAACAGTGCTACCTAGATGGGTTGAAGTGGCTACTTCCCATAAGTTTATCCAACTGGTGGTTATTGGAGCTTGTTGTTGTTGTTGGTGGTGGTGGTAGTGGTGGCGTTGGTTGGGTATCATTATTATCATCTGTTTCTTGCCTACGTTCACTTGAAGTCCTGGTTTCGCTGCCTCTTCTATCAACTGGTTAGTTTTCGTCTGTAGATCTTCGAGTTTGTATAACGTTAGGCACAAGTCGTCGGCAAAATCCAAATCTTCTAGGTTCTTTCCCACGGTCCAGCGTTTCCCCCTCTTCTCGTTCCTCACTGTTTGTTGCAGTCTACTACAATCAGACATATTATGGGTGAAAGTAGATGGCAGCCTTGTCTTGCTCCTGTCTTCACTTCAAAAGCACCGCTGAAATTCTCAATGTGAATTACTTGGCGTGTGGCGTCTTCAGGCAGTTAATGAATGAGGCTGATGAAGGTTTGTGGCATTCCATAGTGTTGAATCAACTGCCAAATTACTCGTTGGTCAACCCCGTCGAAGTCAAAGTTGAGGTAGAGGGTTGACTGCCATACCACGCTCTGTTCTATGATGATGCGAAGGGTTGCAATTCGGTCCGCACATGATTCGTACCTCCTGAAGACAGCCGGTCTGTTCCGGTAGCCGTTTTGGATCCAGTGAAACCTGTAGCCTCTTCAATATGATGCTGTTTGATATTTTGCTTGTGGCAAACGGCAGCGTGAGTACTCGTCAGTTCACGCAAGGGCTTGAGTCAAATTCTTCGTGAGTTTGACTAGGTAACCCCTCCAAAAATAACAATAATCATATTTATTCCCGAATATACAGGCACACACCATTTTAGCAGGTATGAGTAAGTTTATATATAAGTTGCATGTATATCCAGGGAAGGCAATCTGAATCCCCACCCGTTGTCACTAGAAGATATAGGTACTGCGTGCTCATACGATGGAACAGCCCAGCAGAACAAGTATGCAGAAAATTTACAAGTTGAACAAGTGGAAGTGTCGTCTTCGCATTAATAGAAACACCAGGTTTGTATCTAGATATTGCAGGTATTACCTGGAGAAAAATAAGGCTTGAAGCTGATACTTCCATTGTATCAGTTTGTACTTTTTGCTTGAGACAATGATGAAACGTTTATCAAGGAGTGTCTGCAAAAAACGGTCTTACATATTGTACTTCATTAATGGTTCCCGGACTGTATCATTCACGGATGTTAATACCATTACACGACAAAGACCCACAATCTTCATGAATATTATGACTAAAAGCCGAATATCTTCACTTTTCCAACTCCAGCATCCAGAGGCAAGACTTGTTTGAATGCGCCAAACGGACTTCCAGGACATCTTGTCTGCCGTTCTCGCGGGTCATGACAAACATGCAGTTGGCAAGTGTTGGACTTTGCTGGTCACTTTTATAATGGGCTAATCCTGGATTTTGATAATTATGTAGTCGTACTTCAGTGAGCATTTTTACTTCTGTTTTTTGTAGCTAGGTATTCTGAGCGTGGTAAAATTGGTTACCCTCCATGAAGGGTAGTTTCAGCCATGGTCTGTTCCATGGGTAATTAATCCTCGATGGCAACCAAGCCAACGTTTAGAACTGAATTACTTTTCTACAACGAGAAAAAGACGGACAAAGCAGCAGGCGGAGAAGGCAAGAATTCCAACAAGGAGAGTGTTTTCTATGTTCACGTTTCTCATTACTTAACTTCCTTTGCTATGGTGTTCATTGTATGCCCTTTTTCGTCAGAGTACTTAAAAATATAAATTTCCTGATGTCACGTAGTGTAGAATTTCTGTTTTCGATTATTGTGTCGGGTGGGACAGAATGTGCCGTTAGTTCGTGATAACTTATGGAAGTCTCCTCAACGCTCCGTATGAAAGGTCAGAGTAGGTGTGTTGGCTGTCTCATTACACATTAAGGAGGCCGAGTATACGAAGTGTCGTGGAGGAGACTGTTAGTGTATTCGATAAGCCGGAAAAGTCACCAGATGATAAGAAGTTGGTCGGTGGCCGAAAAAATTCAGAGGTTGATTTGGAGGCCTCTACTTTAGCTGGAAGTCTGTTCCACAACCGAGAGAATTTGACGGCAAAGAAGTTTGCGCGCAAGCAAGACTTGAACGATTTCGTTTCGGCGCCATGGGCGTGGTTGCGCAGATCGTGACAACTGTTGTGTTCGAACTGAAACTCACCACCGGCTGTAAACGCGTGTTTGTGTAACACATTAAAGAAGAGTGTCAGATTGGTTTTGAGTTGTCTCATCCAAAGCGTTTCTAGGCTTAGTGTCCTGTATCTGGAGCTGTAGCCCTGTTTGCAATCATGTCCCAGTAATTTGGCTGTGAAATACCTTTGAACTTCCCCTATTTTATGTTTGTCTTTCGTGCGGATACCACTCAGTATAAATGGACAGTATTCTAATAGTGTGTGTACTCAAGTTTTATAGAGCAGTAGCTTGACTTCTTTGAAGTGGAAGTTACGAACTATGCAACCCATCAGGATCCTATACTTGCGAGTCTGTGATGCTACCTGTTCAGAAAATGTGAGGTCACCTGAATATCTTAGTTCAAGGTCACATACACTTTTAAGAACAGGCAGTTTCGTAGACTGAAGATGCAGTTGGGTATCCACCGAAACAAATCCAGCCACATTTGCCCTTATTGAACTGAAGTTTCTGAGCAGCAGACCATGCGGATATTATATCGAGCTCCCCCTGTATTAGTGCTCGGAAGTGGGATAAATCGTCATGGGTGAGTGTGTATGCAACCCTTAGTTCATCAGCAAACAAGAATGGTTTACCCTAGTAAAGCAGCTGCGGATGTCATCGGCGTATGAAGTGAAGAGAAGGGGATCTAAGACACTGCCTTGAACTACACCAGAGGTGATTGGCTTAGGTTTTGAAGTGTGTGGATCTACCTTAACCACTTGAGTGTGATTACCGAGGAAAGACTTAATCCATCCCAGTAGTGGATAGCCAATTCCCATAGTCTACAACCCACTTATTAACGGCAAGTGATCGACTCCGTCGAATGCCTTTGAAATGTCTAATTGGTGTCGGTCGCGCATGGTGGTTATGAAGTTCAAGATGGCAAGTTACACGGGGCCTCAATTTTGGGAAACCATGTTGACTCGATGTGGTGGTGTTGCCACTAAGCATGTGCTGAAGAACGCTTTCTCGAACAACTTTCTCCATAATTCTAGAAACTACAGGCGTAATATCTATTGGTGTGTAGTTGCTGACTAGTGTTTTTGAACCAGATTTATATCTAGGGAGAATAGATGTTTTTTCGGTACATCAGGGTATGTGAAAGATTCCAAAGAGGGAGACAAAATATTTTAAGTAATAATGATGGAATATCAGGGCCACAAAAATTTAAAGAAATGTGATGATATTTCGTTCTTGCCAGCGCTGCCGGAACATTTTAGCGTCCTAATGGCTTGGTAAATATTATTATTATTATTGTTAGTCGCTTGGTTTCCTAGTGGAACATAGGGCTTCAGTAGCACGTCTCCATTTCATCCTGTTCTCTGAGATCGTTTGAACTTGGTTCCACGACAGCCAACAGGCTCTCATTTCCTCCTCGCACGAACTCCTCCCTCACCCTCGAACGTCCAACTCGTCGCTTCCCATGGGGATTCCACTCGAGTGACTGGCCTGACGCGTGATGTCTCCAGTCGGCCTTCTCAGTGCATGCCCAATCCATCTCCACTTCCTCCTGCATATTTGTTGCGTGATAGGTTCTTGGTTGGTTCGTCCCCAGAGCTCCTTGTTGCTTATTCTTTCTGGCCATCTGATCTTTAGTAACGAGCCAGCGTAAGCAGTTGTTGATGAATGTCTGTAGTTTATCGGAAATGCCTTTCGTGACGCGCCAAGTCTCTGAACCATACAAGAGCACTGACTTGACGTTGGTGTTGAAAATCCGTATCTTGTTCCGCATGCTGAGTGCAGAAGATCTCCACACTAGTTTCAGGCTAATGAAGGCCTGTCTTGCTTTTCCGATTCTGACTTTGACATCCTCGTCTGTGCCTGTGGCGCCTGTAGTTGAAACAGTGCTTCCTAGATAAGTGAAGGGGGTTACTTCCTTTAAGTTTCTCCCGTTGATGGTGACTGGAGTTTGTTGTTGTTGTTGATGGTGGTGGTGCGGTATCTTCATCACCTCTGTCTTCTCCATATTCACCTGAAGTCCCGTCTTAGCTGCCTCTTCTATCAACTTGTTAGTTTTTGCCTGCAGATCTTCAAGTTTATGTGACATCAGGCACAAGTCATCGTTGGCGAAATCCACGTCTTCTAGGTTCTTTTCTACAGTCCAGTGTATCCCCCTCTTCTCGCTGCCTACTGTTTGTCGCATGATCTAGTCGACCACGATCAAAAATATCCTGCATGATAGTAGACAGCCTTGTTTCACTCCTGTCTTCACTTCAAAAGCATCACTGAGCTTCCCATTGTGAATTACTTGGCATGTGGCGTCCTCATATAGTTGTTGAATGAGGCGGATAAAGGTTTGCGGTACTCCGTAGTATTGAAGCAGTTTCCAAATTACTTCTCGGTCGACGCTGTCAAAGGCCTTCTCAAAGTCGATGAAGTTGAGGTAGAGAGTTGACTGCCAATCTATACTCTGTTCTATGATGATGCGCACTGTAGCGTTGCAATTCGGTCCGCACATGATTTGTACTTCCTGAAGCCTGCCTGTTCCGGTCGTAGTTTTGAATCCAGTGCATCTTTAGGCCTCTCTAGGATGATGAGGCTTAAGATTTCACTTGGGGTGGACAGGAGAGTGATTCCGCTCCATTTCTTGCAAGCACTGAGGTCTCCTTTCTTCGGCAGTTTGACAAGGTAACCCTTCTTCCAATCAATGGCCAGGTACCTTCTCTTCCCTCCACACCTTCTGCAATAGTGGTGTGAGCATGTCCGCTGTTGTCTCTGCATCGGTTCTCAGTGCTTCTGGCGGGATCCCATCTGGTCCTGCTGCTTTCCCGCATTTCAGTAGCTTTATGGTGTTCAGGACTTCCATTTTTGTTGGAGAATTTGTGTTCACTCGTAGTTCTATAGCTGTAGGTGGTGTTTGTGGACGAGTTGCAGGTGGCGGTGGTGGTGGTCGATTCAAGAGCTTCTTGAAGTGGTCGGCCCATCGTTTCCTCTGTTTCTCTTTTTTCGTAATTGAATTTCCGTCATCATCTTTTATTAGTTTCGTCTGTGTTGATCTCTTCCCAGATTAATAGGAACCTGGTTATTTGATACAATATCGTCAGGTCTCTCTTACCTGCAGCCTGTTCTGCTTCACTTGCCAGTGTTTCGTAGGAGTGTCTTTTGCCTTTGCGTGCACTCTTCTTTACTTCTTTGTTCAGTGTTTTATACATTGTGCTCAGTTCCTCTTGTCGTTGAGCATCCTTGCACTGGTTTATCTTCTGCTTCACCATCCTCCTCTCATCTATCAGCTTCCAGGTATCCGTCAAGATCCATTCCTTATCTTCTTTCTTCTTCCTTCCTAATACTGTTGTGCAGGTTTCTTTCCACATAGCTTTCAAAGAGTTCCAGTGTTCATCCACACAGGTTTCTTCAGGGATGTTCCCCGATATCTCCCATTTTGTCTTGATGGCTGACGTGAAGATCTCCCTTGTAGTTTCATCCTTCAGTTTCCGAGTGTTGTACTTGAACTGCGGTCTATCACCAGCTTCCTTGAAGGCTTTTAACTTGATTTGGAAGGTTCCTTGCACTAGATAGTGGTCTGAACCTACATCTGCTCCTCTTCTTGACCTTGTGTCAAGTAGACTGCGTCTCCATTTTCTTGAGATTGAGATAAAGTCGATTTGATTTTTAGTGTGTCCTGGTGTCTGGTGAAATCCGTGTCGCTTTGTGGATATCTTTGTGCCTGAACACACTGCCTCCAATCACCAAATCGTTGAATGCGCAGAATTCTGCAAACGATTCTCCATTCTCATTCATTTCACCTAGCGCCTCTCGACCCATGGTTGGTTCTCTTCCCGTGTTGTCCCCTCCCAGTTTGGCATTCATGTCGCCCATCAGAATTTTGATGTCGCCAACTGAGTTGTGGTCTTGTCCAGTGTTGATTGCAGTTGTCTGTAGAAATCCTTCTTTTTTTCTTGCTCTGCATTATTTGTAGGTGCATAACATTGTATTATTGTGACCTTTCTTCCTTTTGAGTTGAATCTTGCTGTAATGATCACGGAGGGGATTGGTTCCCACTGCATGAGAGCCTTCGATGCTCTTGAGGACATCATGATAGCCACTCCCTCAGTGTGCTCGTGGTTGTCGTCTGGGTGACCGGAGTAGATTACTGATTCTCCAGTTGACAGTTTGGAGAGTCCACTCCCATTCCATCTGCTTTCGCAAATTCCAAGCACTTCGATGTGATACCTTCTCATCTCCTTTGCAATCTGGGCTGCTTTACCGGGTTCAGGCATCCTACGGACATTCCATGTCCCCACGTTTACTTTCGCCTTCATCGAGAGAAGACACATCGGCCAATTGGCTTCCCGAAGGCTTCCACCAACTGGCGTCATTTCGCCTCTCCGATTCCAGCGGGGAATAAGTTTGTTTTCATTTTCTATATTTTGTTTGTGCTTTGAAGTTTCTTTAGCGGTTAGATTTGTTTTACGGGGCAGGGTTGCTAGCCCTATGCCCAACCTTCCCTGTTTACCCGGGCTTAGGACCGGCTAGTAACTAGTGAACTAGTTAACCAGGCGAGGTTGAAGACAGAGCTGGAAAAAATGAGATAAGACTCACTGTATTGTGGCTCCCGCGGAAATCTTTGGTAAAAGGTGAAAGATTTATCCGCAAATGAGAAGACACCAGAGTTATATTAGAGTATGTGAATTCAACCATATCTGTTGTCGTTAGTTGAGGAGAAGAATAGCTTTTAAAAGTGCAGACCACATTAGTGCCATACGAAAAATTTCAGGTTCCAGATAACTAACTGCAAATAAGTCGCTGAGTATTTCACACATATCCACTGGATTATTACAAGCTTTGGTGTCGTGGATAAGAAGAGGAATGTTATATCTTATGCAATTCGATCGCTTCTCAAGGAGTGCTAATGCATATACCCTAGATGAGCCATCTAGTGCACAACTCTCTTCATCCTCGAAACGTAAATCATGGTTATGCGAGATAGAGTTAAGAATACCAAGAATCAACGGAAGTGCATCGACGTCATGATGTCTGTAGTATCTTGTTGAGAGTTTGCGTAACTTTCTACGAGCGTTGGGAGGTATATGCGGCTCATTGTTTAGTGGCATTTTTTGGAACCTTTCAATGGAACGATGGTATCAAGACAGGTCTTAGAGTTGTAGCAAAACTTGTCAACGGTTAATTTGAGGTCTGTGGTGGTGAAGAAAGATCCTCAGTCAATGCACCTGATCAATGGACACATCTGCTGCCAATCCGTCCTACCGTAGTCTTTACATACTGTTTGGTGTGTAGTGGAAGTACTGGTTGCAGGAAGTGGTAGTGCGCATAATACCGTTTTGTGATCACTTCTCGGGAAGTTGGAGCCTACATTTGCCAAAATAATAACTATGTTATGACAAAATACTAAGTCCGATACAAAGAGTTCCAGTGCTCATCCACACAGGTTTCTTCAGAGATGTTGCTCGATATCTCCCATTTTATCTTGACGGCTGACGTGAAGATACCACTCGTAGTTTGTCCTTCAGTTTCCGGGTGTTAAACTTGTACTGTGTTCTATCACCAACTTCCTTGAAGGCCTTCAAATTGGTTCGGAAGGTTCCTCGCACTAGATAGTGGTCTGAAACTACATCTGCTCCCCTTCCTGACCTTATGTCAAGTAGGCTGCATCTCCACTTCCTTAACATTGAGATAAAGTCGATCTGATCTTTGGTGTGTCTATCTGGTGAAATCCATGTCGCTTTGTGGATATCCCTGTGCTTGAACACGCTGTCTCACCTCCAATCACTGAATCGTTGAGTGCACAGAATCCTTCAAACCATTCTTCGCTCTGGTTCATCACCTCACCAAGCGCTTCTCGTCCCACGACTAGTTCTTTTCCAGAGTTATCCACTCCCAGTTCGGCATTCATGTCGCCCATCAGAATTTTGATTTCGCCAACCGAGGCCTTGTTCAGCGTTGATTGCAGTTGTCTGTAGAATCCCTCCTTCTCCTCTTCATCTGCATTATTTGTAGGTGCATAGCGTAGCACTATGCGATTATGACCTTCCTTTCTTTTGAGTTGAACCTAGCAGTCATGACCCTGGAGGAGATTGGTTCCCACTGCATGAGAGACAGCCTTCGATGCTCTTGGGAGGTGGACATCATGACAGCCACTCCCTCAGTGTGTTCATGATTGTCGTCTGGGTGACCGGAGTAGATTATTAATTCTCCAGTTGACAGTTTGGAGAGTCCACTCCCACTCCATCTGCTTTCTCAAATTCTTAACGCTTTGATGCGATACCCCCTTATCTCCTTTGAAATTTGGGAAGCCTTGCTAGGTTCAAACACTGTTTGGACATTCCACGTCGTCATGTCTACTTTGGCTTTCATCGCGATAGAGGAGACGCACCGGCCAATTAAAATAGACCTTTATCTGACGAAACACTGAATTTTGCATGCTAATCAATCACGTCAACTTTTCATGACGCAAACACAGAATATTGCGTTGATTTGACGCTGTTTCAGTGTTGAAAAGAACTGCAAGTGGGAACGATCCAAACCGGAATTAATGTGTATGTGCTGTGAAGTGATACTTTCCCACCCTTTTCATAGTTTTCAGACGCATGATGTCGTGACGGAGTTTGATGTTCTCCCTTCGGTACCTTTTTAACACCGCTGAAATCTTTTATATTTCTCTACCATTATCAATGGAATCTTATGATTGTTAAATGTACCATGTGTTCTGTAGACACATCACATCAATTGTTACCACTCCAAACTCAGAACGTATTCCAATACGACAGACGTAGAACCCCAGGAACCGCAGTTCTCTAATTCTACATTACGAAGTTTGAAGTTATATAGTTACTAGGATATTCTAGTGTTGAACCGACCGCACATTGACTTGAAATAAGATCACCTCCATCAGGGGAGGACAGAGCAATGTTTTTATTTGTGTTCAGTGTGCACGTTGTATCCAAATGGACAGAGTCTTACCTCACGCAAGCGTCGCTTCTAGTATCTGTTACACAGATGGTAGCTGGTTTCGCTACTGTACATGGTGGGTGCGTACGGCTGGTGATGCCACTTGGAGGATTCAATATACCTGTTGCGCTTTCGTATCTGTTGACGCCGCTTGAGTGGTTGGTGTCTAGGATTTGTGTGTATGGCTGACTGTCTTTTCTGTTGCCCCGATGGTGCCAAGACTGACGGTTCAGAGCAAGGGGTTTCAACACCCCCATCAGTTGTTTGGCCAAAACTGCAGCTGATAAGGATGTAGTGGATAAAAAATCATCGTGTTTTCGTGGACCATGTGAATTTTTGTTCCGCGCTGTATTCCTTGCCAGTGACTGCCTTCTGTTACAATTCACAAATGACGTAACTAGCGTTATATTGGATCGGGGGCTGCTTCCTAGTAAACTGGTGCCATGCAGAGGACCAAAGTTTTTCCTCACAAAGTACCCCGCTGACATTCTAATAAAGGTGGTTTGATGTTGGCTTTTCTCATCAGTAAAAGATAGGGTTGGGTTGTCGTGACGTCCATTTTTGTCCTCGTTACTAGTGAGAGGTAGCTGAGTGCATAGAACCTTCTCGGTGGAGCTACTGTTCATACTTCTGTCAATTTCAGAAGGGATTGAGGGATCGTTGTATGCTTCTTGCGTCTGTCTATAGGAGCTTTGGTTTATCTGCTGCACATCGAGTGACCGATATCCTAGGACCTAGGCTGGTGTGGTTAGTGGACTTTAGGCCTCCAGCAGACCTCAGAGGGAGTTCTGTCACGTTTAGTACCGCGTCAGATTTTACTTTTGGGCTTTCTTTGGATACGTCTGGATTCAGGGTTTTAGGCGGTTGAGTCAAATCATGCGTTTCTTAGTCTTCCGTCTTCACGTTGGTCGATGTGTTTTTCGGTAAATTTGGCTTGATAGAGTTTGTGGATGGAGAAGCCCTAGGCTTGGGTATACTGGAGGAGATAACTGCCGCTTTAGTATGCTGCAGCTTTGGAGCCTCTTGACTGTCAGGTCATGAGCACAGTTGTAAACCTGCCTCTTCACCCCTGCCTTATCAAGAACTATCTTTATTCCTGTGAAGACAGTGTTTTTTGCTACAGTAGATTCTGCTTTGATGAATGCTTCCGCTCTATTTGCGTTTTAAACTGCAAGCGTATCGGACAGCAGTGGTACTGCTGTCTCCTTTTTAGTCAAAAACATTCTGTGTGGACATTATGAATTTTTGCTGTTTGAAGCAAAATTTCTCGTATCACCTCCAACTTTGTCGTGTCAGGGACGTTGTGGACTATTGCGTTCATTTTAAGTGTAAGTCTCTTGCTTACCTCAGTGGTGATGAAGTTTACCAGGTAATCTACCCTGGTTAGTGTTTCGGTGTCAACTTCATCGACGGATTCACAACACATCAAGATGCTCAGTGGCAAGAGATTGCCGGTCTGAGCTCTAATTTCATTCAGCTAGGGTGACACCTCCAACGCCCTTAACGTATTTTCTTGTGACGCATTATTCTGTCTGTCATCCTTCAGTCTGCGTATTTCTGACTCTAGCTCCTCTACAAAAGACTTCAGGCTTTCTATTTATGGAAGTGGTAACAGTGACACACCTGGTGTCTGGAGTCTAGTTAGGAGGACACGACAGCGTAGTCGGATGGAATAGTATATTTGGGTGGTTGTGCCAGAATACCGATGCGTTCTAATCAACTGGCTAGAGAGCCGAATACGAGCAGTGCAACGTAACGCGACAGCGTGCAAAATGTCAAGGATGCTTGACCGGGTGCCTTCGGCTTGGCAAGTCCAGTTAAACTATCAAGGTCAGCACAAGTGCCGAGTGTCATCGAACCCTAGTCTATTGATTTTGGGGCAGTGTGTGATGCTACAGATCACTCCTCCACCTGGTAGGTTCATGAGAACCCTAAGACGATAGCAGCCGGAAGTAGAAACCTAGTGGTTTCCCCACTGGTAAAACTCTTACAATGGGCTTGCTGCGTGAAGTGGCTCCTGGTTGTCTGAACTTATTCTAGGGTGTCATAGCGACTGAAGAGTAAAATGCAGTAAACCAAATTGTAGGTCGATCGCGGTCCTCGGTCTCCTTTGACGTTCCGTCCAGTGCTCGTTGCACCTGGAATATGAATGAGTCAATAATGCCACGAAAACGTTTTGTGAAAATGGGAATTATTTATATATAAACATATCGAAATGAAGTTTACGCCCTTTAAAAACACGTTTCATCACGTGGTAGCGGTAAAGCAATTGACATAAGAAGGCAAAATGTACGGAGATTTGCGCACTGCCGGTAAATAAGAAAAATCGTGCCCCGAATAAAAATTTTGAATTATTTTAAAAAAATATGGTTGGCATACTTTATTTCACGCCACCTAGTTGAATACGACTTTAAATACTCCGGGAACCTAACGGTTCGACCTTGTCGTGTTTTCTGTTGCTCCGATGGTTGTTGTAACTGTGCATTACCAGGCACACCGTCAAGAATTTCGATAATCGAGCTATCCGTCGGTCGGCTGTAGCGAGCTGAAACGTCACTTATAATGGTTGCCTTAGGAATAGGCTGGTTTCAAACGATCGATACTAGCAGTATCTTCACGTACGTTTCTCGTGTCGCTTCATTACTTTGAATGGCCTATCGTAGGTTGGTTCAAGTGGTCAACGAACGGCGTCGTGGCGAATAAACACGTGCGACGTCTTTCGTAAACTGGGGTGGACGAAGACATTAGTCGCTCGAGGTCTAACCGGAGAAGGCCCAACTGAACGCATTGCGTTTGTAAGCCTGGTCACTAACGATGCCTTGTCGGAAACATGTTTGAAAGTTGAAGGAGAAACAAACTCACCTGGTAAGGGAAGAGTGGTCCTATAGACGAGTTCTGCGGCGGTACATCCAGCATCAGCTTCCAAAGCGTTAAGAACACCTGGTAGGACTGGAGGCAGAGCCTCGGTCTACTGAGGTATGTTTGCAGCTGAAAGGGAAGCTTTCAGCTGTCGATGAAAACACTTTACCATGACATTTGCTTGTGGATGGTGAGCTGTCGTTCGGAACCGGGTGCAACCTAAAAGTGCAGTTAGAGCGTGAAATAATCCACACTCAAATTGGCGCCCACGGTCGGTTGCGACGTAAGATGGACATCCGAAGTTCTCCATCCATCTTTTGACGAAAACACAAGCAACTGTTTCAGCAGTAATATTCTTAATAGGTACTGCTTTCGGCCATCGTGTGAAACGATCGACACAAGTGAAAAGGTAGGTACATCCATTGGATTCTGGTAGGGGTCCTACAGTATCTATATGGACGTGGTCGAAACGCATGTCTGGGGCTAGAAAAGTGCCTGAAGGGCCTCTTGTGTGTCTAGTGACTTTGCACTTTTGATAAGCCAGGCATGACTAAGCCCACACCTTAACGTCTTTGCTCATCACAGGCCAGCAGAAACGTTGAGCAATAAGCCTAACGGTGGCTCTTACACCCAGATGGGGCAGTTTATGCAACGTATTGAAGACGTAGCATCGGCATCTCTTCGGAACTATTGGGCGTGGTTGACTAGCAGAGATATCGCACAAAATTGTATCCTTGTCTGATCCAACCGGACAAAGTCGCAGCTTGAGAGTTCTGAACGACCACTCATGATGCAGCTCAAGGACTTCCTTTTGATGCCGAGCTAGTTCAACGAGATCAATGCCCTCGATATGGTTTATCAAAGCTATTCGTGGTAGTGCATCGGCTATGGAGTTATTTGCTCCAGAAATGTGGCAGATGTCTGACGTGAACTGGGAAATGTAATCCAGCTGTTGCGACTCACGCAGGGAGTATTTGTCAGACGCCGAGCTGAGGGAAAACGTTAACGGTTTGTGGTCTGTGAAAATAATGAAATCACGACCTTCCACAGAATGTCGAAAGTGGCGTACAGAATAGTACATAGCTAGGAGTTCCCTACCAGATGTACTGTATCTTGTTTCGGCATGTTGCAGCCGCCTCGAGAAAAAAGCTAACAATTGCCACTGGTTGTCAGTCAATTGTTGCAAAACTGCTCCAATTGCTGAGTCAGATGCATCAACAGCAATACTCAAAGGAGCATTGGGGTCATGATGCATAAGTATGGTTGCGTTGGAAATGGCTTCCTTGGCTTTAGAGAAAGCAAGTCTAGCCGCGTTGTCCAGAGCCGTGAACTTCGTAGTTCCTCGGAGTAGATCTGTTAATGGTCTCACGACGAAGGCACGATTGGAAATAAACCTTAAGTAATAACTTACCAGACCATCGAAAGTGCCGAGATGTTTCACAGTGGTCGGCGCCGGATAGTTCATGATAGCTGCCACTTTATCTTCCAATGGGCCTATACCTTTGTTGTCAGTGGTATGCCCAAGGAAGCTGAGTGATTCAACCCCGATTCCACACTTTTTTAAGTTGACTGTGATGCCATGTTTTTTAGTCTTTTGAATACGAGGTAAAAATGTTTAAGCTGAGTTTCCTTATCTGGAATTTCAATGGGACAGTCATCGATATGGACGTGAACGAAATTCAAGCCAAGGAAGACATCATCCATAAAGCGTTGGAATGTTTGTACTGCATCCTTAGGTCCGAATTGCATGCGCAGGAATTCAAACAAACCAGAAGGAGCAATAACGGCTGTTTTCGTGATGTCTTCTGCTGCCATAGGTAGCTGGTTGTACGCTCTGACCAAATCGATTTTGGAGAAAATGTCCATTCCGCATGAGGTTGCAGTCAGGTCGTAAATGTGAGGTACCGGGTGGCATTCCGGTGTTGCTTTGGCGTTAAGCCTTCGGCAATCACCGGCCGGGCGCTAGTCATTGCTATCCTTTTTGGGAACCATATGCAGTGGTGATGCCCAAGGACTGTTTGACAGTTTGATAGTGCCCAGTTCGAGCATGTGGTCGAATTCCCTCTTCGCAGGTTTTAGCCTGTCGGGGGCTAGGCGTTGTGCTTTGGATGCCACAGGTGGACCTGTGGTTGTGACGTGATGCATAACATTGCTGGTTATGCACGGAAGAGTGTGCTTCGGTTGCTGCAACTCTGGATATTTCTCCAAAACTGCTTGGTAGGACGCGTCGTCTGGTTGTTTAGTTCTAACGATGGCTAAACTCGGACCCACATGGGTGGTGCCGACAATAGATAACTTTGTGTTGTTATCTATCAGTCGTCGACGGCGAGCGTCTACGAGTAGATCGTAATGGTTTAGCAGATCTATGCCAATGATGGGCATAGAAACGTCAGCCAGGAGGAAGATCCAGTGGATGGGTTTACGTAAACCCAAGTTGAGGTAGGCATACTGTCTCCCAAACGTCGCGACTGCCTTGCCGTTGACTGCTTGAAGATTGAAGGATGGGTCATGATGACGCTCCTTCGTCGGTGCGGGAAAAACGCTAACTTCTGCACCAGTGTCGACGAGGTAGCGAACCTTCGTTTTATGTCGGTGACATAGAGCAAACGGCTGTTTCCGCCGGCTATGGTTGTCGTGAACACTTGCCGACGTAGCCGTCTCCCGAACTTGTGTCCTTGTTAAAACTGCATGGCTTCCGACATTTCCTGGTTTTGTCTGTGTAAGTACTAAGAAACCAGCACCATTTAGGGTTTTTCATCCTGTTAGACTCAGTTTTGGGGCAACCACGCGGGTTGCCGCGATGCGTGAAGATGCGTTTCTGTGAAGTGCTACGTGTTGTAACATGCCGGTTCACTTCCCACTGTAGTGAACGTATGACTGCAGGAAATCGAGAATGAGGATCTGAGACGCTCTGTTCTCAAAAATCCTCCTCGGCATACAGAAACCATGTTTCCACATTGTCTGGCCAATATGGCACGAGTTGGATTGTGCTCGTAGTCGGCTTAGTATAGAGAGGCTTGGGAGTGTGGTCAGACATAAGTAAGTATAGTAAATGGACATATAAATGTTATCGAAATGAAAACAATAAACAAACACAAAATGGAACAGGCTCACCAATTCAATATTTGTTATTGGTGGGGATATGTGATCACGTCGGGCTTACCAATTCAGGATTTGTCCTGGTGCGAACTTGACAGGCGCAAAGACCAGTCACTGATTATTCGGACTTGCTGTATATCCACGAATACGAGATCAAAGGAGAACACGACAGCGTAGTCGGATGGAATAGTATATTTGGGTGGTTGTGCCAGAATACCGATGCGTTCTAATCAACTGGCTAGAGAGCCGAATACGAGCAGTGCAACGTAACGCGACAGCGTGCAAAATGTCAAGGATGCTTGACCGGGTGCCTTCGGCTTGGCAAGTCCAGTTAAACTATCAAGGTCAGCACAAGTGCCGAGTGTCATCGAACCCTAGTCTATTGATTTTGGGGAAGTGTATGACGCTACGTGGTCTAATTACATGTTGGGCGTGCAGAGTTGTTTCAGTTATTATTAACGTTGACTGTCTTATCGAACGCAGTCCTTCTTCCACTGGGCATAACTGGAGTATAAACTGACTCACTTATGCTGTTGCAACCGGAATCTGCCTTTGGTGTCACCAACATTTGGGTATTGTCGGTGCACTGCTCCACAGACAGTTGTGTCCTTGCCTTTTTACATGCATGAACCATATCTAGTTGCATGTCTGATGTGTGATGAGTCATTTGAGAATTAAAAAGCTTTGTGATGACGTTAATATTAAAGTTATGATACACTCACTAAATCACGTTAAAATGTGACACAATTTCAAACGTGCTGCGATGTGGCCTCAGAAATCTATGCCGACTAGGTGCGACGACATTATTGTTGAGCACGTTGAACAGCGTCGTTTTTAACTGCTATCTCCGTAATTCTGGCCTCAAGAATGCGGCCACTTTATGGCTCCTGGCTCAGTGTGAGGTATGGCAGGCTTACCTAGTAAGAGTGGTCTAGGAATGGAGCCAAAGGCTGATGAGTAATCCAAGAGGGAACAACGAACATGCTGAAGATCTCTGTCTGGACTAGAAGCAATATAATGTTGTAAGGCAGTGACGGTATCTAAAATGCCTCTCCTGTGTTTGTGAGCAAATTGTTTTGGATCTCTGAGACCCTCCGCTGAAGGTTCCAGCATAGGGAGAATTAATTTCTCCATTGCCTTCACAATAGGAGAGTTTATGAAAATAATGACAACTGCAGCAACAATTTGTTCCTGAACCTATAGGTGCATATCATTTTACAGACACGGTTATAATATTGAGTGTTTAAAATCTTTGATAATGTTTTCGCTGCCTCTTTTCAATCCCAGGTAGTGGAAATCCCCAGTCTGAAAGACAGAGGATCTTACACCATAAGCGAATGCAGGGCTTTAGGTTAAATGTTGAGTTGTCGTCATGCCCTTAGGTTATCTGGCAGAAACGAAAGATGTGTCAGACGAATATGTGGAAGCATCATTCGAAAAGAGAGCGAAGTAATTCAGCAAATTGTTCTCAATAAAAGTTATGTTGGCCAAATAGCCTAAGCGTTTTCATTTGAAGGACCATGTGTACTGATATAAGTACTACGGTAGATTCAGTGTATCATTCAAAGGACATGCATCTGCAGGTGCATTGAAACGCCGAGGTATACTATGTAGGCAATGATGAAAAAGTCATGAAAGTATATGTCCGCCCTGATGAAACGACCCATTTTAATCGTTCATGCTAAATTAGACATACTTCCACAACAATGCATTGTATCGCATCCAGTTGCTCCTTGGATAGTATTCAAATTGCTTTGGATCTTAAGGTCAGGGACTCCACACCTATAGATGAAGTTGTAGGTATTACTCCGCATTGTTGTATACTGTTAACAGCTACAGTGGATAAAATGGCGCCAGTAAACTATTTGCAATGGTTCGGAACTTAACATCCGATTCAGATGACCGAACTGAGTTAAACTTTGACCTGCTCCCAGGCAGCTGCTTTTCTGTTTTTAGAAGAAAATGCGCCGACGATATCTATGCTGGGATGTAATAAGTTATCTGCAAACTCTCTGTATATGCTCGAAATACCATCAGGACATAAACTATGGGATGGATTCACCGATTACCGCATTGAAATACTTCATTCCCATAAAGTCCGGGAAACCTACTATCTATTCGACTTTGGACACTAGTTAGGATGGAATCAGCCTGCAGACCTGTGAATGACTTGTTTAACGCGCAGACGTGCGAAAAATTTTCCTTTGTTACCTGTTTACCACTAGTAAGCTCTTTAAATAATTTCCACATAGTATTTTTACAAGATGGAAATTTCTGGCGGTGCACAGTATTTGGACCCTGCATTTCAGACCTGATTAGGTAGTTAAGTCTTTTAATGCGACAGTGGTCTCTCGTCTTATAAAACCTCCCCTCTTCCCACCAGATCTCCTGGAGGTGAAGAGATGAAAGTCTGCAGATTGTTTCTGTGCGGTAGCAAATATCGAGACAGAATCCGACAAAGCTTGTGATATTGGTGATGCCGTTTCTTAAAACTTCATAGACAGGCAGGTCCCCGTCTGTTTCCCCCAACAGGCTTCTCAAACGTAATATACTACCCTGTGGATAGCATCTGGACTTTCTTGCAAAGGCATCCTAGAGCTTTCTTGTGTAATTTGATATTCACTTTAGGCGGAACATGTCCGATGCAGTGGTCGAAATTCAGCAACGAAGCCCATTCGCAGGTCACATATGTGCTATAGTCATCTGTAAATTGTAAACCTAGTGTGCTGTAAAGACTAGCAGAAAAGCTAACTATATTTTCACCACCCAATGAAATATTTAAGTAGTGGTCACATGAGTTAAAATTTCCACAGACTATAGAACAGGATTTAACCGGAATCGGAGTAGCAAATTTAGTGAAGTCGTCGTCTAAATCCAACAAATCTGGGAAACTGCAGGCATAAATGTTCGTTATGTATATGTGTGTGCAGTTACTCATATGTTTACGACGATATTTGATTGTAATGCACACAATTTTTTCGTTGGAGAAGCCAAAGCGTACACGGTTGCGGGTAGACCAGTTGGAGTTGACAAATGCTGCTAAACCTGCACCATATTTCTTTTTGGAACGGCTTTGATCTTGTTGAAATAATTTGAAACCACTTCAGTACATTAAATCATCAAACAGGTCATGAAGCCATATTTCCTGCAACATTATTACACCTGTGTTTCGGCAGGCGTTTGTGGATAAAAGTGTCTGTGGATAACCAAATCTCTTTGGTAATGAACTGGAATTTGCTCATGGTACTTCCGGAACAGTCATCTAATCTCTTTTCATAAGCCTGAGAGCCAGTTACGATCGGAGTTACCAAATCAACCGTGTTTGCAAGGGTGGCGTGCATTTCTGAAACGAGTATTATCATTGAGAATGCCAACCATAACTAAGGACACTTAACGGTATCATGAACAGTTGAGCATTTTAAGATAGCTTGGTAACGCTTAGTTTTGTCCGACTGCAGTACTGCGTTTGAAGTATCTCACCTAAAAGAACACAGAATTAAACTTACATGCTTGGGCTGTTTGGCTACTGAGAGACATTCTAGAGGATTAATCAGCATCTAATGTCAGGTGGATAGGAGGCCACTAATCTGGCTTGGAGATTACTTCATTTATCGTTTGCAGTCATTTAGAGTTGTAATCACCTTATGATGCTCAGTAACATACCCCAAGATTCCAATGTTGCTTCATTACCATGTTTCGTCTTTGTGATGGTACACTTCTATCCTTAAATTTGCATCCAATTTCATGTACAGATGATGTTTACATTTAGATGTAGCCAATATTGGCAATCGTTGTATCTTTCACAGTGACCTGAGTACAACCCAGCATCTAACTACACCCCTCAAGAAGTTAAAAACTAGCTGTTACGTGAACAGTTTAATGGATCCTGAGGTTATTTCCAGTGATATATCTAGAGTTCTTTCCAGCGTTACCAGGCTGTGAACTTCTCATACCGAGCGAAGGGATTTTTTTAAATCGGTGGGTTAAGCTCAAGTTTATTACCACCCAACTTTATATATATATATATATATAGGTAACTAGAGGGCGCGCCTATAATTTATCCCTACTTCGGAAAATATATCACCTTTCTAGAACATTTTCGAAGAATAGCCACGCCATAAGCGTTTGAAATACTGTAACGACTGTACTTTGGTCGCTTAGACACTTAAACTGCAACGTACGCAATAGAGAGGGGGCAGTGGGAATATTATCAGTTAGTTACTCAGTTCATAACACCTTATACACCACCTTACCCTTCTTATGCTCTATTCATTACTATTACCCACTAGGTAGTAGT
Source organism: Heterobilharzia americana (assembly GCA_944470555.2). Taxonomy (NCBI): domain Eukaryota; kingdom Metazoa; phylum Platyhelminthes; class Trematoda; order Strigeidida; family Schistosomatidae; genus Heterobilharzia; species Heterobilharzia americana. The sequence continues at coordinate 77,290,966 of OX104130.1, read as the reverse complement.
TTGGGAGGATAGTATTAGGGGCAGGAAAGTAGATCTATGCTAACACTAGAAGAGTTAGCATTTGAAAACTGTAGAATTCCCTCTGACATCTTATAGTTCCTAGGGTGCAGTCTAGCCCTTCTAAAGGAGCTTATAGACTTCTTACTGACCATGCTTGACGTCAATATTACCAGAGAACTCATTGTTACTGTTTCAGCCTTTTCAAGACACTTCAGGCTATAGGAATAACCACTATTGATTCACGATAAATATGTTTTGAAAGAGGCAGATGAAAATACTAGAAATAAAACTGCTTGCCATTCGAACAATCCAAAGTTTGACGGTAACTTTTGTTAGTATTTGTCAATAGGGTTAAATTCTGTGATGTCATGATTTCATACTTGACCATTTGTTATTGCGCATGCACTATTTATTATTTCTGTCCAGTAACAACACTGTCGCTCATGGAATATACAAATGAAATTCATCTCCTTTATTACTGTTTTACAGTTAGTGATGATAAATGTAGAATTGCAGCAGGATGAAGGTTAGTTTAATTAGTAGTAAACTACTTTACGTAAATCGACTTTTGACTGTTAGCATAAATGATGCTAAATACTGGTGAAATCATAAAATTTACCATCATAAATGCATTAGGTGACTATGAAGTGAAATTAATTCTCTTCAATCAATCTTAACGGTATAAACCTTTTTAGGTGGTTCACGTTTATACTTGATACCGATTGATAGTCGTTTTCAGTAGCTCATATACTCTACTTAATTGGACTTTCTGTGGCCTAACTCAGCTGAATTTTGAAGTGGCCATGAATCATGCGGTTTCACGGTGGTAATTGCTCAAGATATGCATGAAGTCATAGACGCTTTCCGCATGGAAACACACAATGATCAGATAACACGTGATCGATGTTGTAAAAATTGATAATATCATTTCATTTTCGGGAACCAAAGAATGAGTGTTCCAAACCCTGAGTTTTGAACGATGTCAAACAAAAATCAAGGTGCAGATATCAGTAATCGCAATACGGCATTATACATATTCATAAAGTATGGTTGCACGTATGGATTTTGATAATTTTCTGTCACTAGAGTTTGCAAGACGTTTGAACAAAGGGGGCTTGATAATTTATCTTTGTGCACCCAAGTACATACTGTCGAAAGCCGTTTTCTTTATGAAAGAAATATGACTTATATTTGGAAAAGTAAGTAAGGTGTTTCAGTTCAAAATCTACCATACATAAGGACATAGTAACAAAAGTAGTATGAAACCAATGTAAAAAACCAAAAGATTACTTTAGATAAAGTGTGTCGTTTATATATATGAGGTTTATCTGAAGCCTTATCCCTAGATGTTTATACCTTAAGTGATTAAAATCAACGTATAGGGAGTGCTGGTTGTACTCCTACTACGTAACGTTTGGCCAACTCCACTTAACTTGGTGTGCTCTAGTTACTACTTAACCAGTACCTTACCCAACGTGTAAATATTGATAGCGAAACACAAATCAAAGAAACCGGTTTCAGGAATATATTCGAAGAAGCAACATATTTAATTAGAATAAATGTAATAGTAGTGAATAGGGGGAAAAGTTTATTTAACCTATATGGCTAGTACAGTTGAACTGGGAACTCTGAAGGTATGTGTGCTAACCAGCCCAAAGGAAGTGCAAAATGGCGTTGAGGCTTGCTCAGAGGCTTGCGCGTTGAAACAAAACTTAAAACACATTGAGCTTCCAGAGGCGAGCTAGGGGTTTATTTAGTTAGTCTTATTTAATCTATTTATTTCAGCCTTATTTGCGTTTTGGTGCCAGGAATGTGCACTACAGGTTGCTCCCCTCACAGAAGGTTGTTGAGATACCGGCAACTTTCGGTCTTCAAGCCGAAAAATATCTATAACTGAAACTTCGTGCAACAGTCATTTTTATTCTGGCTGATTTTTTATCAACTGAAACCGTTTTAGATATTCTGAGGATGATTATTATTGGAGTATTATTTGCAGCCCAATCTTCATATGAATTTTTTCACTGTACCAACAATACGTTTGCAGAGAGTGCATAAAAGCTGAAACTCTGAGTCCGAAGTAGATGCAGTATATATCGATACAAACTAAGCTAAACTTATGGGTGACCCTTTTTTTTCTCCAACAAGTGTTTCCTCTCAAAATGAATGATTCGGTCATCTTGCATCACTCACATCTCATTTTATTTTAGAAATAGTCCGCAGCACTGTGTTTGCATAGAGACCAACCTGCTCTGCATGGTGATTGGATGAAAGTAAATTGTTCATTTAAGTCCTAGGGGCCCAATATATATCTTTACTCTCTAAATTTTCGTTATTTACTGATAAGCTTAAGTGTCATTAGTAAATAAATGTATTTGATAAACTTATTCTCAGTTTTTCATATATTAAAGCTCAGGAAATATATTAAGTTGTCATATAAACACATGAATTCACTAAATGGGTCTACTAATTCAGATACTACCAATTTTCCTACTCAGCTGGAGACTGTTTATATCGCCTGTGTCTTTTTGTTTGAATTTGTTGACTTCTAATCAAAGTATAGTGTGAACGATTTTCACTTACCTGATTTTTAAAGAATATTTTGTGTAAGTTGAACCAAGTAAGCAGAAAACATAGATACTAGAAAAGCAGCGAACTTTACCTGAGCTCTTATTTTACGCTTTCACAGAATATTCAAACTCTAGGTAATCCGTCTTTTTGTGACAGTCGAACTTTTGTGTCAATTGGCTTGACCAGCTAAAGGAAAAAACGTAGTACTACGATTAAATGTCAGTGATACAGGTGGCCAGTGAGCTTTATTAGAAGTCATTATTTATTGAGAAACCAGATTAGAGTAAATTTTTATTTAGTTAGTCAATTAAAGGGTTTTTATTTCGTTGAGTTTAGCCTGGAAGTAAAAAGGAATTCTTGAATCTTTCGCCAAGAATAGCACTGCTAATCCACAACAAGTAACCAGAATTTATGGTTTCAAATTTGTGATAACTCATCACTGATATTAGGAGGGGTTTGAAGCCAAGAATAAGATTTCCGACGACATGTTTCTTTAGGCTGTAGGATATAGTTTTGGTGTTTATTTTTCTTTTTAGGTACCGGTAATTTTTTGAAAAGAAAGAAAATTTACAACTATACCATTTAGCTTAGGAAATGTCATGTCACAATAGGTTTTTCAGTTGATCTGAACTTTTTATCTTTTTACGATGATTCTTTTGTGGTAATTTGAGTTCTCACAACCTTCAAAAAAAAACTTTTGACCATTCACACTGGATTCTTTTTACGGATGCGTAAACACAACATGAAATCCAAATGATCAGACTCTGAAGAACACTTCTTGTTCAAATTTGGGCCACAGAGTCTTATTGATACACAGTAAATGGATTCTTCCTTCAATATAGTAATTAGTCTTAAACTTTAGTATGTGGATGATTCATTTATGCATCTTGTTTTCAAAATCTCAGGTGAATATCACCAATATTTTCAATTAAGGATGAAACTTTTGAGCTTGTTTATGTATTTTTGGGCCTTTTTGTCTTGTCTAAAACGAAAATGCATACCAAAAAAGTTGATGCAGTTACTAAGTGGGTCAAAATGGAAGATTTCCAAGTAACCCTCGGAAGCTTCAAAGTTTCATGGTGATTGTCTTAGATATGCTTGCGCTAAGTAATGAGCAACAACGCAGTTACTGACTTTGGGTTCTTATTTATTTATTCACAGTTAAAAGAAGTTTATAAAGATAACGTTTCCAAATAATGAGTTCAAACAAAATCACTTAACCTAGCTCCTTAGTTTGAAAAAGGACGATAATGTTTCTGTAATAAAATTTAGGTTATTCCTTCAGCTTGATCTTAAACTTCATTCAGTGTTTATACTGATTCCATCTTAGTATTAAACATCAGATGATTACATTTTGGGTTACTACTCGCACATCTAAATTTGGATTTGTAAATTTTGTGTTTGTGTGTATCCCAACATTTGGCCAGTCTCAACCACATAATTAGTTACTAGGTATAAGATGGCACTACAACAACAAATTAATTGTATTTTCACAATAAAGAGTCAAATATAGGAGAAAGAATCTGTTATGCAGGGGTAAGAAAAATGGTATTTGAATATCCTTATTTCCAAAGTGCCACGGTTTGTGTTGATCTTTTTTCCGAAGGAAACAAACTTCACTTCCGGATAACTTAATTTTGCTGATAAACAGTCTTTCAAACAGATGTTTCAAGTAAGCTTTTTAGAATTTGGCGGAAGTCCAAGTGTTTTAACTGTCTAGAACACCTGGTTTCAGGTGTTATCATTCCGGACTTATTTTTTTGCTAGTCATAAAGCTTGTGAATGAAACTCAACATTATGCATTTTTTCAAACAATAGTATTTCATTTCTCGTTTATGATGAATGATTTTAGATTACTATAATGCATGATAAACCATTAATTTCCTTGCCTTCATAGGAACTTTCTATTCAAGTGTTTTATGTATTCCAGATTTCAGTTTGTAAATGAGAGGATTTATTAATACAAGTGTAAAATTTAGAAACTGTGATAGCATGTAATAAGTACCACATTGTTTATTTGACACAGCATATAAAGATACAATATTATGTACTTGATAACGTTTCACGCACAAATTATTGCCTATGGTCATATCAATATAATCATGCAGCTCTCGGTATCCGACTCTTGTAGCCCTATTACCTCATATTCTTTGATATTAGTAATAAAAATTTTCCACATCTTCAGTGTAAGTGTTGAGTCATTCCTATTACATGTGTTGGGCGTTATATGCAGTCTCTCTTTCCATCTAACCACGTTGTACTTAAGTTCGGTAGTTTTTATCCTACTCTGTTATAGGTTTGTGAGTCAGTGGATGCACTACAATAAACTGTTTTTCTACATTTAGCTAAAATCTTATCCTTCGATGGTGCTACTGACACCAATCAGATGGTTTGAATTATGCTTTGGACCCCATAGTTATTTAGCTATGCTAAGTTGGTCAAATTGTTTTGTTTGATCTGATCAATAGGGTCCCTAAGCCGAAACAGCTCATCTCTGAATGAGTTTGTTGGCTTGTAAATGTTGACCTTATTCCAACCTTGCTGAGAATGTTGTGCTGAAGTTCTGATTTCCCTTCCTTATACTGTAACAATGGAGGCCTTAAACTGCGTTCTACTACTACCTGCTACTTCCTTACTGAGGGCTGTATTGAATAAGCTAATATAATGTGAAACAGCTTTCTCCACGGTCACCAAGTTGTGTACCAATTCGTTCATTCAGTTATTACCTGACTTTTTTTAACACGGGAATTTACTTTGTTTAAACACTAGTTCAAGTCATTCCATGACTATATAAGATGGAAGATACAGTCAAACTATTTTACATGAGCTTGCGGCTATTCAGAGCGTCTTACCGGTGAATACGTCATGATGAAAGCCTGATATCAATGCGAACTTTACCAAGCAACGGTATCAAAATCCACACAAAGTAAAATAACTAGGGAAAGCAAATTGGTATGTCTAAAAGGGAATAGTGTTTAAAGTCCCTAACAGACGTGAAATGTCCAGGATTCAACCTGCTGCCTGAGAAGTTTCTATTTCAATACTGTCCCACGGCACAATTTACTCTAAAAATCTCTGGTGAGTGCTTGACCTTGCTCCAACTTCCTCTTCATATGCTACTCTGTTTGAAGTTTTCTCCATAAAGAAATCTGTCTGTTGAGTTCTCTTTCTATGATGTGTGTCCTGTAAACGCTTTTACTACATCTGATTAAGAGGGTAAGCAGTTAAGGACGATGAGACCTAAAGTAGAAAAATAAAACGACATGGATATTGCTAATCAAATGGTCATTTTTGGAGTATTTTAAGAGGTCTTGTAACGTCAGAGTGTTGTTTTGGTGAGTGAATATTTGAACTCGTATACACCAACTATCCTAATGGAAGACAGTAGTTCTCATACTTGATTTTAGCTACATATTCAAGAAAAGGCTGGCAAGTTGAGGTTTTCAAGGTGTCAGGAGTAAAAGTCGGAGACTTTGGGTGACGTGGCATACAATCTATGAAAGCAGAGCGAATTCATTCACCTTCCACCAGACCTTAGTAATATTCATTTGCTCATTAAATTTCTTGAATATCATTCTACTTTTCAACCACCACATTTTCAGTAATTTGCACTTTGTGAGCCGATAGAAATGTCACTGTTATAAGCCCTACATCTTTTGGCTAGGTTATATGCTGATATTCATCTACTCGCCTTGGTGAAATAGTTGTTTTGGCACAAGATATTGAAATGGTATGAGTATATACATGCTAACATAAGGTGTTCATCAGATTTAAAAGAAACCTTTTAGAAGGAATAAGTTTAGTCATAGACAAGAGGAGAAGTAACGGAAAACATTTAGCAACTGCGTTATTACGATTCAGCAGCTCTGTGTCGTTAGCGTCCTGAATCATTTCAGTGAGCAAAAACGGTAGCATTTGGGTGCTATGATAGTACATTATGACTGACTCAAAATAGTGACTATGAACTGATGAACCTATTCACTTTCTTGAGCAGCAACATTAATAGTTTTTGTTGTCAATGAATGTTTGCCTCGATCATATCTTCTGGAAACTGTATTACCTATCTCTATCACATTCGTGTAACGAAACTGCTGGTCGTCGAATAATTATTGAAGCTGTCTTCAGCTGTAAACGGAGCTGAAGGCGAACACTATCAAACAATTTTAAACTAACGCAATGAAACAACTGCTAAAATGGAAGTTATCTGAAGACTATCGAAGTTCTTAAAATTGTCAGCTTAGTTCCATCTCATAGGTGTAGCTTTGTTACTTATATCATAACACAATTCAGTGATTTAAAACAATTAGTTCCCTTTATAAACTTTGATAAATGAATGAGAAGGCGTAAATTGCCTGAAGCGCGTTTTGTGTTTGCGCAACACATTCCGAACAATCTGATCACACCCATATTTGTCAAGGGTATTTATACAGAAATTCATAAAGATAAGAGGTGAGAATATGAAAAGAGATCGGGTAGGAAGGGTAAGTTAACGGCCAAAGTAACATTGAAAATCAATTAAGAGAAGATAATCGAACCCTGAATTTAGTTTGAGGGTTGAATTCACCTAGTGAAGTTTAATGTAACAACGAATTGTTTATGAGTACACCAAGGTGGTTTAAACCTAGTACTAGTTAAGGTCTCGACAGATTTAGAGATCAGTCTCTAACACGTTTTTTGAGTAGATTTCGAGGAATTAGCAACATTAATCCTGTCACCTGTCTCAACGATATATTTCGTGATCGAAGTACCTGGACGTCTTCTACCAAAGTTTATGGGTTCAGACCATTCAGTTGGCTTCTGAAGCTGCTTTAAAATATGCTTCGAGGCCCTTACGTTTTTGGATCTATGCGTTATCCCTACGTATTTCTCATCACACGTGCATTTGAAATGATAGATCCTGCGGGATGCAACATTGTCGTTCACATGCTGTTACAGTCTGGGTGAACCTACAAGCTTAGGTGCATAGTAAGTTCTTTTAACAGCGGCGTTAAGTCTCTACTACGAGAATTGCTTTTGTACGGAAGACTGATGAAGACATCTTTCTTCGTGACAAAGCGAAGAGCTGGTTTTGGCGCTGTGGTTATTTTGTGCTGCCAAATAAATTTTCATGGACAGTTATTTTCCAAGTGTTTCAGTCAGTGTTCTTCTCCAGTCTTCCAAAGTATCATCTGTACATTTCATTGAATTGTACTGAATAAGCACCACACTAACGCTCACTTTCACGGAACCAGACAGAAGCTACGATAGTTCAAATATTGGCCATTCCATGTAAGTTTTTTGTAGACAAACCGTTTTATGAGCCTGTCCTGCTACTGATTAGGTAATATGTTCAAAAAACGCAAGTAGTCATCATTCTCTTCTACATATGTCAAGCATATGTTGCTCTGAACTTTATTCAATCGGTTTAGAATTGAAGTAGAATAACTTCAATTATCAGAAATAATAAGGATATCGTCGACAAATCTTGCTCCGCTAAGTTTTCCATGAGTAACAATTCAATGACTAGTTTGAGTTGTGGATAATGAATGCGCATTTGTCTTCTGAATGAAGTAGACATATTTGTTTATCTTCTGAATGAAGTTAGATCTCAGGCAGACAATTCTGGAAAACACCATGTGTACCTTAGCATTTTATGAATTAAAATCTCACCTAACATTGGATTAGTTATATATGCTTATTTTGTTAAACATATGACAATAGGATAAAAAATACTTTTTAATTTCAGAGTCACGAGTAACTTGAAATTGCCAGCGTGGTAATTTCTTACAGTCTCAAGTAATATTGTATCAAAGCCTTCGTATTTTAATGAATCATCAATGAATCACCATTATGGTTTACGTATATGCTACAGGTGGTGTGGTGACGATTAAGAATGGTAGTAAGTAAGTATTGAACATATTGAGCAACATGTGCACACTTATGTGCTTTCTGTGCACCTGTCTATTTGAAAGAAAATTACAAACGGTGATTACAGTAAGCCACGTAAAACTGTTCGCTATGCGTACTCAGCTTAGTATTTCGATCGGCTAGTCTGGTAAAATATTTAGCTTTGATAGACAGGCACTATCTTTGTTTGTTTGTCTCGGTTATTACTCTTCATCATTGTCATCAACCTACGCATAATTTCACATTATGTTCTGTGTTTTAAAAACAAAAATTCCTCCTTAATTTCATATTTGTTAAAAGAAACAAAGTTTAGTAATCATACAGTGATTCAAACGAGATTCATGTTTTTTTTTCAATATTCAATGTCGTGAAGTTTTTTCTCAAGTGATTGATCGTCTTATGACTGTTGAATTTTGAACTCAATGTAGTGAGCTATTGTTTTTATGTCAACTGACCAATATCTACTTATCCAAAGGAAACAAACTGTAATCATTAAAAAAGTGGCTTTTAATCGACTAGTAGTTTTGGTATGTATTTGCGTATATAATATCGATTTATGCTAGAGATTTTATATATTGTAATTCATATTTACAGTGATAGATATTCCTACTACTTATTAAATAATGCACATCTTTGATATAAGATGTGAACAGGTAATATTAGATAGACCTAGGAAACCCTAAAAGTTTTAACTAATGTAATCAAGATGTATAGTTGATAAAACATTAAAGATGAAGTATAGATTGAACTATGGATCAAGGAATTACAATGTTCGTTTCATATATGTATACCTCTTAACCCATAATGTAGAAAAACTTCAAAAATCTTAAGCTGATAAATTTAAACTGGCGCCAATCTATAGTTTATACGTGCAGAAGTTATTCTATAGGCTAATGAATTCATCTGTTGCCTGAAGTAGTGCAAAATAAAGTTTCTTGTCTCATTTATACAACGTTCAGAGATTGTGATACTTTTCAATCATATCCAATTTTTCTTCTTTCACGATAAAAATACGTTGAAACATTAAACAGCTGATTCTTTTAAGTTCAGGTTTCCTTAATTTCACCCATCTACATCCTTTTGACAAATGAAGTCCTGGATTATCAAACCTCCAAGTGAGTGTGTTATCATTCACCACCTGGGTTAAGAGCATAGATTTCGAATTGATGGAAAGTATTTCTCATCTTACTGAAGTAAAATGTTGCGTCAAGACTAATCTACCATAATACCTTGTCTGTTAGTAGGAAGTAGAGTGGTTGAGCGAGTTGACAACTTCACTGAGTTGGAAAGTTAGGACGGTGCTGATCCGTCAGTGGCTACCGAAATGTGGGCATATAAGCTAAAGGTTTGACTGAATTTTACCAGCTTTCGCAACCTGTAGATCCTTCATGGCACAGACCACGTGACGTGATACCACAACGACAGGAAAAGTGAGAGTCGGGCGCAGATTTTCAGGTGGAAGAGGTAGGTCAACTGATCGAATAGTGAATCTTAGTGAACTCAGATTGGCTGAGAAATACGCTGCTCATTCCTAGTCACTGCTGTTCCACAGTATCAGCTGATGTACATTTAGGATAGAAAAGACTGAAAGCAGACGGCATAAAAAGTGATATTAGTCCATGAAGTCTTCGACTATTGGTCTGAGTCAAGTAGCGTAATTTAAATCCCCCTGTTGAGTGTCCGTGCAACAAGTGAAATTCGTTGTTGAGAACTTTAGATGATATGGCTGAGAATCTATATCAGTGGCCCAGATGCGCCCACATACTATCTTTATACTAGTTGTCATGTTAAAGTTTGCTATTTACTTTACATGCTCCACTTATAACTTTCTGCAAATTCGGTTACTGTTTCGCAATGCCAAGTGCTGTGTCTGAGCCGACTGACTGACTAACCAAGGATTTAGCAATTACGGAATGTAGTTTACCATGGTCTGACATTATCACTGAACAGATTTTCATGGCCAAAAATCCATGAGGGATTAAAGTTATTAGTTGCTTTTACAAACCCATATTTTGAAGTCATAACTCGTGAGTTTGGCCAATTCAGATGTCAGGAAAGATACCTACCAATGACAATGGATGGTGTTTTTGTTATAAAACGAAATAATGAAAGCAAAGGCACATGAAATGCTGCATTTCAATTCAGTGATTAGATAGCACCAAGTAATCTTATAGCCCTGATGGTCTTCAGGGCTTATCTTATGAATTTGTATAGCTGAGGAGTTACAAACCAGGATGAAAGGGCTATCCAGAGCTCTTAGGTTTCAAATAGTTTTCCAACTGTTTTAATCCATAAATGAAAGTACTGTGATATCTTGCTTTTATTTCAAAAATGAATGATTCAATCGGTAAGGAATTCTAACTAAGAAGCAACCACAGATGCAGATAAACTATCTTGTATTGAAAATCTATTGGAAATATGTTGTATAATGGAGGTTGATTGATAGGGAGCCTCTGGCATGAGTTTTCAGACTGGTTTATTGAAAGTATTTGTCAAAAATGGACTCATTGAAACTTCAACAAAAATGTTAAATGTTAAATTCAATATAAATTTTATTGAATTTAACTCTATTAGAAATGTCGTTTAGTCTATATTTCATTGATTGATCAGTGAGGCCCAAATAGTGATATGGCCAGAAGGATAGTATCGTTTATCATTGGATAGTAGACTGATATGTGGATTTCTAAAAGTATTGCTCAAAGTCACTTGATATTTAAGCTATGTCAGATGACTTCTGTTTCAGATCAAGTAGGGAGAATTTGAAAGGGTGACTTTAAAAGCTATCCCAGAAACTGACCAGACAGCCAATCAGATTCCCTTATTTTATAGAAAAGTAGTTTTCCAGGCGAAATATCAAAGCTTGATTGGTTTTCTCAGTAGTTGCCAGTGTGGCCTTTAAGTTTACTCATTTAAAGTTACTTAATGGGTTTCTAAAATTCAAGCTCATTATCTTGGTTGTATTGTGTTCTCTGAGCTGGGTTGTTTAGTCGCGAAGCTTTCATTGTCTTTCTAGACAGCATCATCATCACTAACTTCAGTATGAAGTGAGCTGTCAATATCTCTCCATGAGTGATTTAGTAGCTTGCCTTGACGAGGCGGTCTATGATTGGTTGTTTCCTTTGTTGGACATGAATTCGATTTCGACAAGAAAGATGAAAAACGACATAAAGGTCAGAGGTCAAGCAGAGGGACAGCCAACAGGAAAGTCTATACAATCAATGACACAACAATCAAAGGAAACAACCAATCATGGACCGCCTCGTCAAGGCAAGCTACTAAATCACTCATGGAGAGATATTGACAACTCACTTCATACTGAAGTTAGTGCTGATGATGTTGTCTAGAAAGATGATGAAAGCTTCGTGACTAAACAACCCAGCTCAGAGAACACAATACAACCAAGACCATCCACTTGAGCTACAAATATTCTCTACTATTTCAAGCTCATTATCTTTTAACAAATACATACTTTCAGAAAAGCATGAGTTAAGTGTGGAACAGTATGCGGTTAGATATCATTAACCACAGTAACTTGAAAGAGTAGGATTAAGTTGTTTTACATGCCTATTCATCTACGGTAACCTAACTTCAACTAAAACTTGAGAAGACACCTGGATAGAAAGGTTAAGGGTATTTGAATGTGTAACTTTTAAGAGCGCGACTAGTAACGTTTCATTAATATAAGAGTAAAGCTTGGGCACTGTGGTCGATTGTGATTCCATTTTAGTCTGTTTATTAGAAATATCACACAGTGAAATAGTAGCATTTACCAATAAATGCTACACAGCTTGAAAAATGACATCACTCAACGAAAGGAACTATCATCCGAATGTACTCTTACACATTAAAATGTGGCTGAATATGCAGAGTTTGAGGAACACTGAACAGACTACTGCTCATATTTACATTTGGTAGCAAACTGTTCATGAATGACCGAAAGTATGATGACAGTGTTGCTGAGTAGTGAAATCAAAGCATAGTAAAGAACTCTGCAGAGTTTCTATAGAGCAAAACAGGCATATTTCGAAAAGTTCCAAATTAATTTCATCATGAGAATATTGTTATTAGTGGTTATTCGGTGTTGATTGAAGGCGAAAGAAAAAAGTGAGTCATGGCAGGATTCGCACCAGCGACCACTGGGATGTTGGCTCGGTGCTCTGCTACCTGAGCTATGAGACCCAACTGCCAACCAGGTTTTTGTTTCCCTTCAATCACCATCCAGTATCAATACAAGTCTGCCAAGCCATGACACTCTCAGTCAGATAGTCGGAATGATAAACAATATAATGCTTCCCCTCTCTAAGTAGTCCTGACTGGGCAGCCAGTGTAAATATGATCAAGCGATAGTAACGCGTCACGAATTCATATCATAGTCGGGCAAATCCCTTGGTGATTGAAGCGAAATAAATGTCTGGTCAGCAGTCAGACCTCGTAGTTCAGTTGACAGAGCATTGAGCCGGAAACCCGGGTGATCAGTGGTTTGAATCCTGCCACGGTGCGAGTTTTTATTTCACCTCCAATCATCACCCAGTACCAATACTAGTCTGCCAAACTATAGCTATACCACTCAGATAGTATGATAAAAAATATAGTGTTGATGAATAGGCAGAAGGTAATAGCTTCATATTAATAACGGTAGCAGAATTCCAGAGTTTCCATTTCAGGAATAGTTTGGCTATATTGATTTCTAGAAAAAAAATAAGAAACTGAGAAATATCGGTATCAAAGTAGCTTTGGGGGGGGGGGGAAATGTTTCCATAAAATAACTCCCAGTACCAGAAAAACAAGAAAAAGCATGATAATATTTCATCTCCCTTTCATTTGGAGTGTTGATCTATAGATGTGTGTTGTGGCTCAGTTGTTAAATCGTTGAGTTGGTATCTGGAGAGCACTAATTTGAACCTTGTGACAACCCAAGTTTTCACTTGACTTCCAGCCATCACTCACTATCGATAAAAATGATACTTTATTGAGTTCAAAAAGCATATTTTGAAACGCAAATAGGAAATGTACGGACGATGTAATGTAGTAATTAACTATACATTTACCTAAATATAGAATTAAAGCACGGACACTTGAATAGAACACAGTTCTATATTAAACCTGCTTGTTTGACAGAGCATATATTGATATAGTTTTATTTGGTATACGGTAACATTTACATCAAATCAAACGTGTGATGTTAGCCTTCTTTACAAGAATTTGAAACAACTAGTCCTTTTTGTGAATTTGGATGGTGTAATTAGAAGACGTCACTCATACTATTCACTATTAATGCCATTCTGATGATTAATCAGACTAACTTTCTGGCAAGTCACAACCTAATTAGTCTATTCAGCTTGCAGTCGGTCATTCAGGTAAATAGGAAGGATGCTTATTAGCAGATATTTATCCATCACTCTTAGTTGACTGCTATATCTAGATACTAATTGCTAACAGAAAACCAACAAATTAGTGGAGTAAATCATAACTCACAGCTTCAGGGATTCGAATTGAATGCTCAGGTTGTATGGTTACAAAGTAGGCAAAGTAGCACAGAAAACTAATATTACAAGAAGATCATGATGACTGTTGAATCTTCTATCTTTGATAAGTGGTCGTGAAGGCTATATAGACAAGGAAGGCAAAGTTAAAAGTACTTTTAAGAGAAAACAGAAACTACTTGGCGGCTAGCAATGGAATTTGGAATGAGCATTTTGTCCTATTTGAGACTCGTCAGCTGGATATATCTAAACCCCAGTGCATGATGTTTTTCCTACTGAAACTGAAACCCAATATCTTTGGCTTGAAACGCCAAAGCAATATCCACCAGGCCATTTGGGCACGGTGGCCACCTTTTATGCAACGGGTCTCAAGCATTGCTTGGTGCTTGTATTCTCTTGTTTCTATCTATATCCGGTCGAATCGGTCGATCTCTGTCACCTGTTGGATAACTCCTTGGCGTTTGAAGCAGTGGTTAATGGGTTTGAGTTTCAGTACGATCAACATTGTGCGCTAAGGTCCGTGTACTTCCAGTTGACGAGTCCCAAATTGGATGAAATGCACATCCAGGATTTCATTGCTAGCCATTAAGCAGATTAAAAGATAATGATCACTTGGACAGTATCGAGGCCTCCACGCAGGAGTCCATCAGTCTACAGAGGTCTAAATAGCCATACATTGTATAGTTCAACAATCATCCTGTGGTTCTGATATCATCCAAAGGTTTTGTAGGAATTTAGTGGAATTATCATTTTTTTAAACGAGTTACATGCTTAGATTTGAACAAGTTCGTTTAAATGTGTTGAAAAGACGTTCAATTTATGAAACCATATGTTTAATTAATGTGAATAGATTAGAGACTTCTAGATATTAATAAAAACGTTATTTATAATATTCCTTCGTTAAATTAATTCATATCCTCTGCAAAAGATATTAATCAAACTGCCTGTGAAACATTAATTTTTGTCACACAGAATGAACTTCGATTCTTTATAAAGGTTTATTTGTCTGGGATAGATATTAATTATGGGGCCACTGAAAACATTGGCTCATTATGAGCTCATGACCTCATGGTGTATCAAACTCATGAACGTTAGGTCTCACAGTCTGCACGTTCCTACTTTACCAATAAATCAGCACTTTCTCATTTGACTAGCTGCCATAGTTTGGCAGAATAGTATTGGTGCTGGGTGATGATTGAAGGTGAAATGAAAATTCGAATTGCGGCCGTATTCGAAATAGTGACCATCGGGTTTCCCACCCGATGTTATATTAGCTGAGCTACGAAGTCTGACTGCTGACCAAATTTTTATTTCGCTTAAAACATCAGGGGATTTGCCTGATTACCAAGTGAATTCGTGACGCGTTACCATCTCTTGATCTTATTTCCGGTATGAATACTAGTCTGTCAAACTACGACTATCTCAGATAGTCAAATGATGATCAATATAATGTTCTCCCTCTCTCACTCTCACTCAGTTACATTTGTATTGGGATGAGAAGTCTTGAATAGATAGCCAGTGTAAATATGATCAAGTGATAGTAACGCGTCACGAATTCATATCGTAGTCGGGCAAACCCCTTGGTGATTGAAGCGAAATAAATGTCTGGTCAGCAGTCAGACCTCGTAGTTCAGTTGACAGAGCATTGAGCCGGAAACCCGGGTGATCAGTGGTTTGAATCCTGCCGCGGTCCGAGTTTTATTTCACCTTCGATTATCGCCCAGTGTAAATCAGCATTTAATGGCCAACGCTTTTCAATTCCTGGCAATTATTGTGATGGCAAATAAACCTCCAAAGTGAATAAAGTTAGTGGTTTTATCAAGAACTGAGCTTTCTGGTTATGTTACTACCTTGTGGATTGCATAACCATTCTATCACTTTTTGAATATCATTTCCCATTATTCTAAAGTCACATTCACTCCTCCTATTTAACATAGTGATGATCCATTCATATGAGTACTGTGTAATGCAATACACAAGTTCACACTACTTAAACGAAAATTTCACTTTAAATAAGCAGATAAGTTGCAGCAACCTTTTCTATAATATAACCTATACTGAATAGTCTTTATTTCATGAGTCAAGGTGAATAATCCTGTCATTTGTTAATCCTCGCAACCTTTCAACTTGACGTTATATGAAACTCATATTCAATACTCTAACTTCCATCTTTTGTGACTTGTGGTAGTTTTATCGACTTTTCTTCAAAAAAATCATCTTATTGTATAACCTTATAGTAAGAACCACTCAAATACTTGAAAATGATGTATTTGTTCGACAATTCTTCACGTTTATCGACTGCAGTTTATGCATATATATATATATATATATATATATATATATATATCAGTGTAAGTCAAAGCTAAAAAAATGGTGTAATTTTTGACCGACCGCAGACACAAAGCTATCAGCGCACTTTTTTGTCATCTACCCCGTCAAGATTACTGTTGGTTTTCCATCACATTGTCAGTATAAACAAGTGGCCCTATGACACTCCATGTAAGCCAATAAAGGAGACTTAATGAATACTGATTCTGTTGCAATGAGTGTTTTTAGCAGCAACTTCTTGTTCATTGCAGTGATGACGTTACCACCAGTTCAACATTCTAGCACTATAAGCTTGAAATAAGAATAGGACCTGATTTGAAGGAGGGTTTCCTAGAGGCAGATAGTTGAGCTCGGAAGCCGTTTCCTTAAAGGCCTGTGGTTCCGATTCTTTTAAAATCTAGCTTTCTTTTACTTTCAACTGTATCCAGCAAACAGGTGAGTCAGTCTTTGCAGAACACTAGTTACGTTTGATCTTAGGATCTAAGATTAATTGTTAGTTTTCATGCAAGTGCCGTGTGACAGTCACGATATTGTTTATCGCCCATGATCTGAATGCATAAGGTTCCAATTATAAACACTGTAACGTGAAGAATATAAGTGATTGGTGCTGTGTTTGTAAGTGAGGACAGCTATCTCGTCCTAGTGTGTGACGTATCAGCAGTACGCACCCACGACCCCACAGGGGATCGAACTTAGGACCTTCGGCTCTCTCAGCGAGTGCGCTGACCATTCAGACACTGGGTCGGAATTCAATTGTCCACACTTTCCTACTACTGTCAATTCGTGAAGTAGCACAACTTTCCAACAAGGCCGTCAGTTGGCGTACGCTTCAAGTCCCATCTGGCTTGCCACAGCGTCCGAAACTTCTCAGTTAGGACTTCTGGATATCTCTCTCAAAACCTGTCACGAATGATTTTCTTAATTTAATTATATATATAACATTTACATTACATCCGTTTATAGAGTTTAGTAGAACTTTCAGGTTATCATATCATACACTATAACTTGTTGCGACTGGAGTTAAACATGGTAAATTTCTTCCGTCCGATTCATATAAGTATTGACCAAAGTTGATACATCTCACCCTTACGTTGACTTGAAGAAGTCGTTCCGTTTATTGCGTTTACTTCTGAAGCATGAAGCCTAGTAGATGATATCCAAACGAGCAACTAAGCCTTGCCTAAATGAAGTTTCATAGACTAAACTGTCTCGCTCAGTCAGTGTAGTTCTACTTTAAGATACATGAAAACCTATTTTATTTTATTTTACCAAGTCTTTAATTCAGTCATCAAATCTCTCCCCATTAGGCTACGCCTATTCATTAGTCTCAAGCTTTACTTGATAATAATCTCGTTATGCATTATGTATTGCACGGGATAGAAAAATATAACATTGGAGAACATTACTAATGAACAGATATAATAGAAATTTCTTCAGCTGCTGATAGATATTAAAGTCGATGCCAACCAGATTTATTTCAGACAGGATTTATACTTACTTATCTGAATCATTTGAATTAGACTTAAGTAGAAGAAGCACCCAGAGGTGCTATGAGGTTTGGCACTGGTGACGATGTATCTCTTCAAACTGAAACCTTTACTCATCAGAACTATTGTTGAGAAAACGTTCAGTGTGAAATTTTGTATTACGATTTGAATGCGCCTGAAATCAGATCGCTTAAAATGCCTTCATTAAAGTTTTCTTCATAAGTAGTATTCATCATGGACTGACATTAGTTGGGGGAACCATTGAAAATCTGGGAGCACTGGACAGCTGTTTCGTCCTAGTATGGGACTCCTCAGCAGTACGCACCCACCACCCGGCTAGGGGTAGGGTGACAGTCGCGCTATGTCGTGAATTGACAGAAGTTGGAAGTTGTGAACCACTGGAGACCGACCCACTAGCTGAATGGTTAACCCGTTCGCTGTGAAACCTGAAGGTCCTGAGTTCGACCCCTAGCCGGGTGGTGGGTGCGTACTGCTGAGGAGTCCCATACTAGGACGAAACAGCTGTTCAGTGCTCCCAGATTTCCAATGGTTCCCCAACTGATGTCAGTCCATGATGAGTAGTACTTCTAAATTAAAAATCCCCATTCATCTCAAAAATACATTAAAGTTTTATTCATTTGTAAAGCACTTTCTAACATGACAGTGTACCTACCCTCGAAGTTATGGAAAAAACAGTGTTACTTGTAGTTATTCACATTTGAGAGGCAAATTTCTTCACCCTGTTTTTGTTCTACCTTACTTGCACAAGCCTCCCTGATAAATTTGAAAATTCACTCGCTTGCATTATATTGATCTTTGTTCGATATCACGATTTAATTGGATGATCATCAAAGTCACTTTCTGTACTAAAATTGAATATTTACCTGAAAACTTAATGTAGGATTCTTACTCTTGAAAAGGATCTTCCTAGAACAATCGAAACATTCAGGAATAATACACAAAATAATTGTTTATTTTGTTATTCGTTCTAATATACTACGCTGGGATTATACACATAAAATACCCTATACGATAAATTTGCAAAGTAATTGAAGTAACATTAATTACTACATAGTATCTGTTAGACCGCTGGACAGTATGAAAATGTCACCTAAACAATTTCGATGAATACTCTTCACATGCTTTTCTTTCAAACTAATCCAAAGACAGAGTATACAGTTGGTTAGGTGACAGAGATAAACATATGTCAACAACCTATACAGTACAGACTATAGTTAATAACTAAATATTAGCGAAATATCAGGTTTATCGTGAAATACAACTCTGTATTACATCCCATCGGTGTGTACTCCAACTGACAAAAAACTTATTTAATTAAAATGGTGTTGGAGTAGGAAAATTATGAAATATCTGGAAAACAGATTACGATGAACTATGAATGACATCTTTCTAACGGAAAGTTATGACGAAATAAAATTAAGATAGTAGGGAAACTTGAGTACTGTGGTAGATTATAATTCTATTTTAATCTGTTTCTTGTATGGATCACAGTGTGAAACAATTTTATTTACTGGATAACGTTCAGGAAATAATTCTGATATGAAGTTGAATTTCTGGTATGATCTTATTGGTTAATACTATTAATATCATAAATGATGCCATAGTCATTCCGTTTTTTCTCTTCATGGTATCTATAAAGTAGTTGAATGAGTATCAACAACTTTGTTTTGCACCAAAATAGACTCTTCATATTGGCTATCCTAATGACTGTTCTAAATTATGCTAAACCAAATGAACCTATCATTTATATTGTTCAATGTTTTAAAATAGACAAAACGTATGTTTAGAAAATGCAATAATTGTAGTGATTTATAGCTTTCTTTCACAAGAGATATTGTACTTCTATGCTGAAAGGAGACTTTTCACATGGGTTCACGTTGAACACAATATGTATGCCTGACAATTTGAAATTACTTGTCATAAAACTTCCAAAATTTTATTAACTAAAACTAGAAAATGACAGAAAATAGCTCGTCTACCTCAGTTAAATGATAGAAGTTGTAGACTGAATTGTACTTGGTATTTGAAACACATAAAAGCAGCTATTCCAGGATGACAGAATACATGTACTTGCAAATGATTAATAAATTAAACGATCGACCATAATATTTTTCACAGCTGAGTTTTCCGACTTACGAAGTGTGGTGTTAATAAAGTATCCGTTGGAAACCACCCTGCCAACATCTTAGAGCGAACAGCATTAATCACTAGGGTGCTGTTACATCCAGATGACAAGTACCAAATAGGACGTAACGCGCGTTTTGACATAATCGTAGCGTGTTTAAAAAATAAAAAAAAAACAAGATTTCTCTGAAGGTTTTACTGCGTTTGCCTCAGCTACTTCAGCAAAATATTTGGAGGTTTCCTGCTCTACGGAGGTAGCTGTGTCATTTACAGTAAAATATTCAGGAAAGTTTGTTTTACTTTTCTAAACATGCTAGGACTATAATAAAACTTACTTGTATTGTCAGTAATGCAGTTGTAGTTACCACAGTCCTGAATGCGGTAACTACATTTCAGTAAGTTGCAGATGGATGTGAATAAAGAAAGAAGAACAATAGTAGAAGAACTAACATGTATGTAAGTCGTGGATTCTCTTCAGCTGTTCTGCAACCTACAGAATATAATATTCATAATAAAAGAGTGTTGTACAGCATACTTTCAAATATCGACAAGAATGTTTGATTTAAGATGGAAGTTAACACCGATTGATATTGACCAAGATTGATGAAGTTGTTAAGACTACTCCAAGGTTAATTATTGACACAGTGGTACAATAAATATTCTAGAGGAGATAGCAATATATATATATATATATATATATATATATATATAGATGAAAGGAGGTGACATGCAAAATAACTATTCTAGAATTAGTTAAAATGACATCGCGGTTAAGTAAGTGTTATGGAAAGTCAACAGGTCTTCACTATATTGAATAATAAGCTGGATACAACTCAAAAAGTGAGAGTCAGTTTTGAAATAGATCGAGAAATAAAGTGGCAAAAGAACTAAAGGTCATAAGGTCATAACATTTTGTACCTACAACCTTAGGAGATTAAAATTACCAAGTTAGTGCAGGATTAATGTAGTTGTAAAACTTGGGCACTGTGGTAGTATGTAGTTCCATATTAGATTTGTTTATTTGATTTATAACACACAGTGATCTAGTATTATTTACTTGATGACGCCACTTCGAGCATAAATTATTACTGCTCATAATCATACCAATGTAATCACACTACTTTCCACATTTGATTTTTATAGTTACGTCACTTTACATGATTTGTTTTTATTGGTAGCAAGATTTTCCATATCTCTAGTATAGGTGTTGCGTCATTTCTATTACATGTGTTGGATGTTGATTCGATGAACAGTGATTCAGTAATCAATCTCTCCACCTAATTATATTGGACTTAAGTACAGTAACTTTATCCCACCCTATATTGTATGGTTGTGTATTAATGCTTGCATTGCAATAGCTGAGTGTTTTTCTGGATCATTAATCTTATTCGAATCTGTCATTCTACATTTAGCTAAATTCCTATATTTGGCTATTCTAACTGACCCCGACCGGCTAACTTGTTTGACCTCTATGCTTGACCTAACAGTTATTACATGGCATTTGATAGATTATTTTGCTTAACTGGTTCTATTGGATCCTTTAGTCAGCCGACAAAGTTTATCTCTGAGCGAGTTTGTGGGTTGAAATGCCACTTTAATACCAGCTTTGCTTAGATTCCTTCGTACAGTTTCTGATGTTCCTTCCTTATAGGGTAACACAATGGAGGTTGTGAACTCCTTTCTACTCGTGTTGTCGTTATTATTTGTACTTGTGTTACTGTTATTTTTTCATTTCTTATGTGCTCGTACGGATTTCTTGATAAACTGTGGAGGATAATTATTAACTATTAGTGGTTCTTTTACGTGTTTCAGTTCCTTGTTTAGGTCCTTGCACCGACTAGTCAGTTTTATAGCTGTATCACTTAAACATTTGATTAAGCCAGCCTTAACTGACATTGGCGGGATGACTTGAAGTTTAGATACCTGTTGGAATGTGTCGGTTTTCTGTAGATGGTAGTATCCAAACCACCGTCTGTTCTTCGTTTTATTTTTCAATCCAACATGGGTAATTATCTTTGCTCGTTTTTCACCTCATGTATGAATTGGATTGTGCCTATTACTGGGTTTATATGTGTGAGGAAATTGTTGATATATTCCTATTTCAACACAGTGAATGTGTCATTCACATATCGCCACTATAATTTTGGTGCAAAAGTAAACTTAAAAGCAACTGGTCCCTTTGATAAATTTAAACAGCGTAATGAGATGACGAAGATTATCTTCAGATAATCCCCACCGAAGTATCATACTTGTTAACATTTATTAGCCAGGTGTATCTGAAACTTCATTAATATAGGTGTAAAACTTGGCCATTGTGGTAGAATTTAATTCCATATTAGATTTGTTTATTTGGTTCATGACACACAGTGATATAGTATTATTTACTTGATGATGTTACGAGCATAAATGATTTCTCATCATTATGTGTTATAAACCAAATAAACAAATCTAATGTAGTAGTGCAAGATCGACAACATTATTTTTCTGAACACGTAGATCAGGTTATTATTATTATTATTATAATTTATTATTAGTCCCTTGGGTTCCTTAGTGGAACATAGGGCTTCAGTAGCACGTCTCCAGCGAACTCTGTTCTCTGAAGTCTTTTGAACCTGGCTCCACGACAGCCCACAAGCTCTCATTTCCTCCTTGCACGATCTCCGCCATGTAACCCTCACCTCGGACGCCCAACTTGTCGCTTCCCATCTGGGTTCCACTCGAGTGACTGGCCTGACGCGTGATGTCCCCAGTCGGCCTTCTCAGTCCAGTCCAATCCATCTCCACTTCCTTCCAGTGCATATTTGTTGGGTGATAGGTTCTTGGTTGGTTCGTCCCCAGAGCTCCTTGTTGCTTATTCTTTCTGGCCATCTGATCTTCAGTAACGAGCATGCATGGGCAGTTGTCTTCAGTTTGTTGGAAATCCCTTTTGTAACGCGCCAAGTCTCTGAACCATACAGAGACACTGACTCGACTGAAGTTGGTGTTGAAAATCCCGATGTTGTTCACGCTTTGTGCTGAGTGGAGTGGAGTGCAGAAGATCTTCGTACTGGTTTCAGGCTAATGAATGCCTGTCTTGCTTTTCTGATTATGACTTTGACATCCTCGCTTGTACCTGTGGTGCCTAGATAGGTGCAGAAACTACTTCCTCTAACTCTCTCCCGTTGATGGTGATTGGGGTTTGTTGTTGTTGTCGGTTGGGTGTCTTCATCACTTCTGTCTTCTCTGTATTCACCTGAAGTCCCGTCTTCGCTGCCCTGCCTCTTTTGTCAATTTGTTAGTTTTTGCCTGTAGATCTTCAAGTTTGTGTGATATCAGACACAAGTCATCGTTGGCGAAATCCAAATCTTCTAGGTTACTTTCCGCAGTCCAGCGTATCCCCCTCTTCTCGCTCCCCACTGTTTGCTGCATGATGCAATCCAGTCGACCACAATCAGGAATATCATGGGTGATAGTAGGTGGCAGCCTTGCTTTACTCCTGTCTTCACTTCATTTCAAAGGCATCACTGAGCTTCCGATTGTGAATTACTTGGCATGTGGTGTCTTCATATAGTTGTTGAATGAGGCGGATAAGAGTTTGCGGTATTCCGTGGTAATGAAACAGTTTCCAAATTATTTCTCGGTCGACGCTGTCAAAGGCCTTCTCAAAGTCGATGAAGTTGATGTGGAGAGTTGACTGCCATTCTATTCTTTGTTCTATGATGATACGTAGTGAAGCGTTGCAATTTGGTCCGCACAGGATTTGTACTTCCTGAAGCCTGCCTGTTCAGGTTATAGTTTTGAATCCAGTGCATCCTTTAGCCTCTCCACGATGATACAGCTTAATATTTTGCTTGCCTTGGGTGGACAGGGATGGAGCATGATTCCACGCCAGTTCTTGCAAACACTGAGGTCTCCCTTCTTCGGGAGTTTGACAAGGTAACCCTTCTTCCAATCAATGGGCAGATACCTTCTCTTCTTTCCACACCTTCTGCAATAGTGGTGTGGTGTGAGCATGTCCGCTGTTGTCTCTGCATCTGCTCTCAGTGCTTCTGGCGGATGCCATCTAGTCCTGCTGCTTTCCCGCATTTCGGTAGCTTTATGGCGTTCAGGCCTTCCATTTTTGTTGGGGGATTTGTGTTCACTCGTAGTTCTATAGCTGTAGGTGCAGGTGGTGGTGGATTCAAGAGCTTCTGAAAGTGGTCGGCTCATTGTTTCCTCTGTTTCTCTTCTTTCGTAATTGAATTTCCGTCATCATCTTTTATTAGTTTCGTCTGAGTTGATCTCTTCCCAGACAGTAACCTAGTTATTTGATACAATGTTGTCAGGTCTCTCTGTCTCTCCTACCCACAGCCTGTTCTGCCTCACTTGCCAGTGTGTCATAGAAGTGTCTTTGTCTTTTCGCGTACATTCCTTCACTTCTTTGTCCAGTGTACTGTTTGTACTCAGTTCTTCTTGTCGTTGTGCATCCTTGCACTGGTTATCTTCTGTTTCACCATCCTCCTCTCCTCTGTCAGCTTCCATGTATCCATCGAGATCCATTCATTATCTTCTTTCTTCTTCCTTTCCAATACGGTCATGCAGGTTTCTTCCCACATCTCTTTCAAAGACTTCCAGTGTTCTTCCACACAGGTTTCTTCAGGGATGTTCCTCGATATCTCCCACTATGTCTTGATGGCTGACTGATGTGAAGATTTCCTGTGTAGTTTCATCCTTTAGTTTCCGAGTGTTGTACTTGAACTGCCGTCTATCACCAGCTTCCTGAAAACTCTCAACTTGATTTGGAAGGTTCCTTGCACTAGATAGTTGTGTGAGCCTACATCTGCTCCTCTTATTGACCTTGTGTCAAGTAGACTGTGTCTCCACTTTCTTGAGATTGAGATAAAGTCGATTTGATTTTTAGTGTATCCTGGTGTCTGGTGAAATCCATGTCGCTTTGTGGATATGCTTGTGCTTGAACACACTGCCTCACCTCCAGTCACCAAATCGCTGAATGCACAGAATTCTGCAAACAATTCTCCATTCTCGTTCATCCCATCAGCGAGTGCTTATCGACCCATGGCCAGTTCTTTTCCAGTGTTATCCACTCCCAGTTTGGCATTCATGTCACCCATCAGAATTTTGATGTCACTAACTGAGGTCTTGTCCAGTGTTGATTGAAGTTGTTCGTGGAATTCCTCCTTCTCCTCTTCATCTGCATTATTTATAGGTGCATAGCATTGTATGACTGTGACCTTCCTTCGTTCCTTTTGAGTTGAACCTTGCTGTCATGATCCTGGAGGAGATTGGTTCCCAGAGAATGAGAGCCTTCAATGCTGTTGAGGATAGCATGATAGCCACTCCATAACTCAGTGTGCTCGTGGTTGTCGTCTGGGTGACAATATTGGAGTAGATTGTTGACTCCTCTCCAGTTGACAGTTTGGAGAGTCCACTCCCATTCCATTTGCTTTCATAATTTCCAGGCACTTTGATGTGATACCTCTTTATCTCCTTTGAAATCTGGGCTGCCTTGCTGGGTTCAAACATCGTGTGGACATTCCATGTCCCCAAGTTTACTTTCGCTTTCATCGAGAGAGAGAAGACATATCGGCCAATTGGCTTCCCGAAGGCTTTCACCAACTGGCGTTATTTCGCCTCTCCGATTCCAGCAAGGAATAATTTTATTATTATTTTATTATATTTTGTTTGTGCTTTGAAGTTTGTTTAGTGGTTAGATTTGTTTTCCGGTATAGGGTTGCTAGCCCTCTGCCCAACCTTCCCTCTTTACCCGGGCTTAGGACCGGCTAGTAACTAGTGAACTAGTTAACCAGGTGAGGTTATAGATCAGGTTAGAGCCTTCTAATTGCAACTGCTTTAGCAAACTGTAAAGTAGTGAGTTTCAGTTGCTTACTGATCACTTTGAACGACTCTGTTACACCGACTTTATGTTCAGTATTAAGCGAATGTCGGACTATTGCGTAGAGGATATATTTATTTCTGATGTAACCGTAGTCATAGAGAGTTAGCTCAGTTATTTTGCTGTTGGATCAATGTTCACTGAACTAGATATTTCCTCAAACATTATTATATTGACCAATAATAATAATAATAGTCGCTTTATTCCAAACATTATGTATGACACAGTATGGAATTATCAGCATGTAATTTTTCAAGGAAGTCACTGCTAAAACAATATTTTCAGACGAAATGGTTATTGCATCTGAATGATGATAATAATAACAGTATTGAAGACAATAGTGTGAAAGAGTCAACCATAATGAGGAATCCAGACAGTAAGTTTGCTAGTGGAGGTCCATTCGATTAGTTCAAGGATCTACAACTGAAGTTTTCTGCACTGAATAGTCCACTTTCATATAACATGGAATTTTTCCTTTATTTTGTTATTAACTCCAGAAATGGTGAGTTGAAAACATTTAAAAAATGTGCATGAATACATGATACATTCAGTGGATTTATTTAAATGATTAAAACAAATTGAAAGGTAGAAAATTGACATATGTGTCTGGTGGAAACTTTTGGTAGCCTAAGGTTCAAGTATACATCTGAAGGTATTTTTCGCAATTGATTGAAAATGTTTGAAGATAGTCAAAAAACCAAGGTTTTCATGTTATCTGTTCGGTAATGACCATTCACAGCAAAACAAATCATTGGTATTTAAATTCATTTCCGGGTCTAAAAACTGCTTTTAGGGTAATAACAATGAAGCATAGAGAATAAAAGCTGTTCACATGTCATATAAGATAAAAAATATTTATGGTTTCGAAAGTGCTGTTAATCACGAAAAATATCTCCGAATTCCCTTAAAGTAGACATAAGTAAGCATTACACTCTGATGTATTTTTATATCAGCCAAGACCATTCTGTTAATTTTATCTGTTTTCAAATTTATTTTAGAAAATGTCATTCTTAGGTTTGTGGGAATCCATTTATTGATTTCAGATTGGTATTCATCATTGACTGATATCAGTTGGAGAAGGACTGGAAAACTGAGAGCACTAAACAGCTGTTTAGCCTGACTAAAAGTCCCCTCACTAGTGCGCACCTATGACCACTCCAGGGACTGAACGTGTATCTCCGGATCCCGTGGCCAGCAAATTACCACTAAGCCACTGGGTTGGAAGCTAGTGGTCCATATTTCCTACTTCTGTCAGTTTATGATATAGGCTGATCATCATTCAGTGGCGTCGTTGACTTCCTGTCCTCATGTTCTGCTTAGCTGGCCCCACCAGATACGACTTTTCATTGTAACTTCGAGAGTTACTTATTGAAGCTAGTTACTAACCAGAACTAAATTGCTTCAGAAAAGTAAAAAGAACAGCAAAGTTTGCAGAATGTGATAGCCTAAAGATATTCTGTCCCAATCTTTCCACTGTCTATACACCTTAAGGTTTACAACAACTAAACAGATCATCGCAATCTATATGCCATAACTGATGAAAAAGAAATGAAAGAGATAATACAGATTAAGGAAGTTTGGATGAAATAAGTTAGAGAACTCAGAAGATTTAAGTACATTGAAAATTCGCATTCAGACATTTAGAAACAAGTCATGGAGATGATAAGTTTAAGAAATCAAGATCCAATAATCAACAGAGTAATTGTATGCGCTTGAAAATAATAATTATATTGGTGTGGAACAGATTATTAGTTGGTTAGAGTCAATCAGCAGGAAGCCCTGAGCCTAGATTTCGTGACTGTTGGCATTCGTCAGCAAGGCGTATCTGCAATCTAGCTCGAACTAATATCGCCTGTCAGATATGAATCTACATCACTGTGTTGCAGCTAACAGCGTTACCAATAAGATATTTCGAGCCGCGACTAACCTTCTATGGTCACTGGAGAGTAACCGATTTCATTTTATCTAGTCATGAATGTTGACCGAGTTCCATTCTTAGGCAAATTTCATGCTAACTGGCAAAGAAATGAAATTTTTTTCCCCTTCATACTGAAGTTAGTGCTGATAATATCGTTCAGAAAGACGATGAAAGCTTCACAATTAAACAACCCAGCTTAGAGAACATAATGCAACCATTAGTGGTAAGTCTTAAGCAATAAGTAATTGGTAAGAGAGTAAATGAATATTTGTAGAACAAGAGGGTAAGAGGTGAGCTTAGTAATACTAGACGCTACACTATGTTGATGAATACAGTAATGAAAGTGGTTGAACAAATTTCTTTTGAATACAAAGGTTAAGTTTGAAAAAGTGAAGTAAGCAAATATGTAGTGCATGTGGTAAGTTAATTAGTATTAGATGAGTAACTTGAAGTGCTTTTCTAGTGCCCACTGGATGTCCAGTGTTAACTAACTTTGGCTTTTTATTCTCCTAATCTGTCCCTTATTCAACAATGACTGGGGTGCTGCTGCGAAATTCGATGATGGATTTGTCTCATTTAACACCCAATGTAACCAGCTCCAAAGCAGCAGTTAAACTGATAAATGCACTTATTTAACCATTTACAATGACTATTCTTCATTCCCCCCATTTCTGCACCATTCGATTAGTGTTTTGATTGAATTAAACACCTAAATATTAGTCTAGAATCGGAAACAAAGACGTAAGTGAAAGGAAATATATTTCTTCTCTCAGTTAGTCTGTTTTTCTAAATTGATGTAACCAAAACCACAGTTATTCTCTGTTCAGGCTGTCAGTCCATGTCATTTGATAAATGAAGTATGGAATAGAAAAGATTATAAAAGTGTATTTACCAAGTTAATGGTGTATTTATGACATTAAAATTGGATACAGTTTCAGGCAAAATCTGTTTTTCTTCACATAGTAACATAGTGGAGATGAAAAACCGGAATCAATTGTGTAGTCAGTTTTAATAAGATGATAAAAATATGAACCGTACAAAATTTGAATGATTTATACCAAATAAGAAGACGAATTAGTGGCTACAATAAAAGTTTACCGTTTTAAATGATGTTTTTTGATACCCATCTTCAGTTCAATTCTTCTGGAAGCAATTCCTATAAACATTTAATCACTTTGAATTTGTCATAATGACGCATTTCATTCAAATTTCTTGATTTTCTCCGATAAGTTTTCGTTATTTTTTTGCCCTAGATTATCTTCTCGTCAGTCATTAAGATATACAGATTCCGTTTCTTATAATTTTTATATCCCCTATGCAGTTGAAATGAAGGTGATAAGGTTACGTGTTCTGCGTAAATTTCTCTTTACTTTACAAGGCTTTTTGAAAGGAACCAGTTTCATGAAGTTTAAATATATGCGTCTCTAAAAGATGTTATAAATGGGTTTGAATGACATTCATTCATACATTTTTTACCCAATTTCAATAAGATGTTTAGCTGTTAAAGAGCTCAGGCGTTTGTTTCCAGCTTCATTTGGGTCAGGAAACTCTGTTTGTTTATGAAACCACTTTAAATATGCAAGTTTTATTTATTCCTAACCAATAAAAGTTAATGGGGGTATGTTTTAAAGTTTCTTGAAGCATTATCCATTGAGAGGCTTTAACAACCTTTAAGCGCTGAAAAAGTTGAGAAAAACAAAAAACCGATAAAGCATCCAAATCATTTATAGAGGTCGATGGTTATCCCTTGAACATGGATTTACTCTGAGTACAGGATGCGTATGTATGACTTAACTAAGTTGTTCCTCGTAAGTTATATATATATATATATATATATATATATATATATATATATATATATATATATATATATATATATATCTTGGTACTTCAAGTAGTCTTGGCCAACATATGTTTGCTAAACAACATAGTTGACATAAAATTATCTACGTTGATCAGTAGCATGTCAGCAGAGCTAAGCCTGTCTACAACCAACCAGAGCTTAATACTAACTATGAGAAATGCAATTCGAATAATAGTAGGTCTTTGGCTGACAATATAACGTCGAATGATCAAAGTTTCTACCACATATCTTGACTGTATTTTCAAGTGATGAAAATCACCACTGAACAGTTTTCTAAAGTCTTTATAGAATTCAACAACAATGAAGTAAAATGACTTCTTTAGTTCCGAAGTTAAAACTAGAGGAAGTAAGACCTTATGAAACGTGATATCCATGTTACTTTTCCAATAACGTTGATATTGGTATATTTGGTTTTATCCAGACAAATGTTTGCGACTAATTTTTATTAAGACAATCTAATCTTGAAGAAATATTTGATTAATTAGTTATCAAAAAAGGTGGTAGTTCCTGTATAACATTTGTGAGAAGTAAAACAAGATAGTTCATACTGTGCACTGCATAAAATTCTTTACCAGGCATTGTTTTCTCATGTTTATCCTACACTAGATTGTAGTTTGCCTTATATTAGCGCATGTTTAGCATATTTTCCTGTTTTCGTGTTCTTTATTTCTAAGGTACTGCTAGGGAAGTAACTTCATTAGCTTATAAATTCATAAATTATATATTAAAATTCTTTATTTGATACAGTACACAGTGATGAAGTGTTATTTTATAATTCTAGAACTGTAAAACTGTCAAATTAGATCAAACTTAGGTTTCCTGGGTTGTATTATTCCCTGGATATGATTATGCGGAATAATTTGTCCTTAGAATGCTATCCAGTAAATAAAAATTTACACAAAACCATGTTTCACTGCAATGGTAACGTCTTGCTTTTATACTGATCAACTGGCCGTTTTCAACTGTGTTAAATTGATTTGCTGCTAACTTCTTATCTCCTACATAATAACTGCGAAAATTCTAAACAAATACGTCGTATATGTACATCAGTTACTTGTTCTATCCAAAGTAAGAAATACTGAGTCAAACCTAGCGAAACAACTGCGAAAATAATCGACAGAAGTTAGCCAGTTGTAGGAATTAAACAACATGGCGTCAATAGCTTTTTAGATTGTTGAGCAGATCAATTTTCCAAGACAGGAAGTATAGACTATTAGTTGTTGAAATAAATTAACGTAAGATACGGTATTGAAATTTATATTTTCACAAGCTATCTGTTGAAGGATATGAAGGTCGTTTAGTCTGTTTTTGATACTTATTTCCAAGGCAAACAGGTATGCTTTGAAGATACACTTCTCTGACGAGTACCATGATGAAATCGGTTACTCTTCAGTGACCATTCAATGAATGTGTCTAATCCAGTCGTACAAAAGGTCAGTCTCTGGCTGAATTGCTTAGTGCTAACATCTCTGACTGCGTCATTAGATGATGTCTGTCTAAATCTCATAGGGCGTTATAAGTCCCCTAAATATTGCAGAAACGCCTTGCTAACAAATGAAAGCAAACATGGAACCTCGCTCCAAGTATTCCTACTGACAGTCATCAATCAGCTAACATGTATTTGAAAACCTGCTATTGATTATACGTAGGTCTATGTTCATACAGGTTTTGATTTGTTCATTATTATATTATTCTCCCCTTAGGATCCTAGTAGAGCACAGGGATTCAGTAGAACGCCTTCATTCCACTCTATTATCTGCAGTCTTTACAACCTGCCTCCACCACTGCAAACAAGATTTCATTTCTTCCTCACACCATCTCCTACATGTAACCTTCACCTCGGACGCCCAACTCGTCGTTTCCCCATTGGATTCCACTCGAGGACCTGACGCGTGATCTCCCCAAACCGTCTCCTCAGTGTATGCCTAATCCAATCCATCTCCACTTCCTTCTTCTGCATACGTGTTGGCCGATGGGTTCCTGGTTGATTCGCTCCCAGAGTTCCTTGTTGCTTATTCTTTCTAGCCATCTGATCTCCAGTGTCAGTATCGAGTGAGCGTAGGTGACAGCTGTTGATGTATGATGTCTGTAGTTTGTTGGAAGTGCTTTCCGTGACACGCCAACTTTCTGAACCATATAGAAACAGTGACTTGATGTTGGTGTTGAAAATGCGGATGTTGTCCACGCCTTTTGCTGAGTGCAGTAGATCTCCACAGTGATTTCAGATTAATGAAAGCCCGTCTTGCTTTCCCAACCCTGGTTTTGACATCCTCATCTGTGCCGCCACTGCCCGTAGTTGAGACGATGCTACCCATATGGGTAGGTATGTAGGTGAAAGAAACTACTTCCTTGAGGTTTCTCTCGTTGATGGTGATTGGTGTTTGTTGTTGTTGTTGGTTGGGTGTCTCCATAACCTCTATCTTCTCTACGTCCACCTGAAGGAGGTTCTGTCCTTGCTGCCCCTTCTGTCAACTTGTTGGCTTTCACCTGTAGATCTTTGAGTTTGTGCAGCATTAGACATAAATCATCATTGGCGGCGAAATCCAAATCTTCTAGGTTCTTTTCATCAGTCAAACAGCGTATGCTCATCTTCTCGCTCCTCACGGTTTCCTGCATGACTCAGTCTGGTCAACCACAATTAGGAAGGTCATCGATTTTAGTAGGCAGCAGCCTTGTCTTAATTCTATCTTTACTTCATAGGGGTCACTGAGCTTTTCATTGTGGATCACCTGGCATGTGGCGTCTTTATATTAGCTGTTGAATGAGGTTGATAAAGATTCGTGGCACTTCATAGTGTTTAAGCAACTGCCAAACTACTTCTCGGTAGATGCCTTGGTCAAAGGCCTTTTCAAAGCCTATGAAGTTAGGATGGAGAGTTGACTGGCATTTTATGCTCAGTTGTATGATGATGCGTAGCGTTGCAATTTGATGCGCACTTGATTTGTTCTTCCTGAATCCAGCCAGCCTGTTTCGATCGTAATTTGATTTGTTTAGTGAGGCAGAAAAATATCATCCTTAGATTCATAAGCGCTGAAGAGCTGGCAAATAATCTGCGGAGTTTTAACTACCGCATCATGATCAATAGTTTTCAAAAACAAGAAACAGCACCTTTTGGATTTCACTGCGACGCTTTATTAAAAAAATAGCCAAACCATGATTAGAGGTAATATTAAAGTTATTGAATTAAGAGCCAATATATCAAAATAAATTGACCGATTCAGTCACTGAAATCAACAATGGCAGAGGTAACTGGATTTAAGTATATCAGTTTTCAATTGTTGGAGTGATGGACAGTATAAAACCGTTAAACTGTAAACCAACTCATATTCAAAATTTATTAGTGAAAGTTTTCCACATTGATTAGTAAATGCAGAGTAAGCAAGTTCATGTTGTCTAGTCCTGAGTATTGAACAAATTTTAGCGACCATTTCGCAGTATGGTCACCAAGCTAGGAGACTGACCATCGATGAACGCTTATATCAGTCACTTGGTAACTCTCCTTTGACCAATCAGTGTATGTCATGAAGTTCTACGAATAGTTCAGCAGTGATGTCTTTGGCTGTAGCACAGAATAATTCAGGTTTGAATCTCAGATACGACATCGGCTCCATCGAGGATGCGGATACACTAACAAGCATGAGGCCTATGGGATTTAGGGCATCCTGTCTATAATTTCCATCCAACTAACATGTATCAAAATATGCCACGATGGTGAGTCTTCTTGGTTGGTGGTAACACTGTAAAATGATCAATACAATTCGGTTAGCACTCGCAACTAGACAACATGAATTTGGTTAAGGTCCAGTGACCAATCAATGAAACGCAAACTACCTCAGGGGTTTAAACTTCTACTCTTAGGCCAACATTAATGTAATTATTTAGATTCTAGTGACTGAATTATTGCAGTAAAAAATAATACTCAACTTGCACAGAATATATAAATGAACGTTTTTAGTGTATCATGAAATAACTATTTATTGAACAAGAAGGTAATTTTATCAGTGTATACTGGTCATTTACTAACATCAGAATTCTGAAGATATACACTACTTATCGTATTGTGTTGCTTTAGTTGTTTGGATATTGATAAAAATTGGTCAATGGCTATTGGTGTAGATTCTATGCTTGTCGAAGCTTATTAAATACGTAACAAAACATACTGTCATACTGAATTGCTCACAGCAGTGTACATATATCTGGCCTACTTTAATCACCACTACAAAATGAGTACGAAATAGGAGATAAATTAGAGTTCAGCATCTGCATAAACTTTGAATAAATTTAATAAAGGTGTTTTAAAAATGAAGTTCAAACTTTAAGGTATAAGTTGGCATGATTATTGCTCGATTTACTTAGTAATAAATCTGATCAAGTGGTTTTTGTGTAGTAACTAATTCCCTTGAGGCATGCTCTGTTACGTAATACATCTAAGATGTTTCGACTCCTGTATATTACATCACTAAGATTGAATAATTTAACTACAGTGTCAATATATTGTATTTCAAACGGCTACACTAGATTCAACTGTTCTCACTTTATAGGCTATGATCAATTTGCAAATGGTTTACAATTACACCATCCACGCTGACGTTTTTCTATAGCTGATTAGTTTTTCAACTGCACAACTATGATTTCAACAAGATCAAGTGATGTGCAATCACCGTACAAGAGTTTCACAAACTATTTAAATATACTAGTGGACAACATGAGTAGCTAGAAACAACTCAAACTGATCTGTGGGTTTGCGTAAGTAGATCAGAATGATCCAAACCGTGAAATTTGTAGATCATCTGCAAATTTTTCATCCTACCTAAGGTGTAATGGTTCATCCAAGCCAAGTAGCCGGATCCACTTAGTTTGAACAGTTTAGTAGTGAGAGCTGAATTCGTCCGTGTACACTGTTAATGAGCTCGGTCCATATGAGCAATATAGTCATCCAGTGTGTTTCGATCAGTCTGATCTAGCTAGCGAAATGTACACATCCGTTTAAGTGATTTCTATTCATTCATGTGGTTCATTAGTATATTGTGGTCACTCTTAACAATCATAAAATGACGAACAGGGTTGGGGTATATTATTTAATATTTTTTTAGATTTCTGACTTCAAGCCATTTCAAGTTGATATTCGTCATGGACGGATGTCAGTTGTAGGAACACCGGAAACCGAAGTGCACTGGACAGCTGTATCATCCTCGTATGGGACTCTTCAGCAGTGCGCACTCTTAACTCCACAGGGAATCGAACTCAGGACCTTCGGGTACAATGATCAGTACGTTGCCGCTGATCCACTGGATCAGAATCCAATGGTCTCTATTTCCAACTTCTAACAGTTCACGACATAGCGCGACCATCACCCAGTTTCGTCATTAGGTACTTGACCTCATGTCCACCAGGTTCGCCCTGCTGGTCATGACTTATCGTTGGAATTTCAGGAATCAACTTTCAAAGCTAGTTGCCAGTGAGCATAAGCTGTTTCAAAGAAATAGGTGAATCATCTTGTTATAAATAATGAATATCTGCATTCAGTCTGAGATTACTTAAAATTACACGGTTGACCTTATTAACAAGTTGACAGAAGGGGCAGCAAGGACAGAACCTCCTTCAGCTGAACGTAGAGAAGATAGAGGTTATGAAGACACCCAACCAACAACAACAACAAGCACCAATCACCATCAACGAGAGAAACCTCAAGGAAGTAGTTTCTTTCACCTACATACCTACCCATATGGGTAGCATCGTCTCAACTACGGGCAGTGGCGGCACAGATGAGGATGTCAAAACCAGGGTTGGGAAAGCAAGACGGGCTTTCATTAATCTGAAATCACTGTGGAGATCTACTGCACTCAGCAAAAGGCGTGGACAACATCCGCATTTTCAACACCAACATCAAGTCACTGTTTCTATATGGTTCAGAAAGTTGGCGTGTCACGGAAAGCACTTCCAACAAACTACAGACATCATACATCAACAGCTGTCACCTACGCTCACTCGATACTGACACTGGAGATCAGATGGCTAGAAAGAATAAGCAACAAGGAACTCTGGGAGCGAATCAACCAGGAACCCATCGGCCAACACGTATGCAGAAGAAGGAAGTGGAGATGGATTGGATTAGGCATACACTGAGGAGACGGTTTTGGGACATCACGCGTCAGGCCCTCGCGTGGAATCCAATGGGGAAACGACGAGTTGGGCGTCCGAGGTGAAGGTTACATGTAGGAGATGGTGTGAGGAAGAAATGAAATCTTGTTTGCAGTGGTGGAGGCAGGTTGTAAAGACTGCAGATAATAGAGTGGAATGAAGGCGTTCTACTGAATCCCTTTGTTTCACTAGGAACCGAAGGCACAAGTGAATAAAATGAATAATTTTTTTGCCGTACCATAGAGTACTTGAATTTACTCACTTGTGTTTGATTTAGTTTATTGGTTTTCCAGTGGGCATGTAGCATTGGATGTTATTCCACAGGTATCAGTCTAAGTTTATGTATTTATTAAGAAAGTTTAGAATCGTTCATTTTATTGCAGATCACTTTTGAATGTTTTCTAGTTAATGGCCTTCTTGAAAGTAAAGTTTTCTCACTGAAAAATGCGGTGTGAGTATAAGTTTCTAACTTGTATACTTAAATACATATACAGCATAAACTTTCTCATAACATTAATTTTGAATGGAAACATATGGTGTTTGAGAAAAATTTCTATATAAGTGATGTAGATGAAACTCTTTTATTATACTGAAATCTGTCAATAAGTGGACAGTTCAAGATCTTGGATAAAAATTTGCGATTCATATTTAGACGATTACATAACTTTGCATCCTATACCAGAATGATAAGTAAGCTTCTGGAAACATTTGCTTATTGTCATGGGCGGATAAACCTACTGTATGTTAATTATGTCATTTTGTATTTGCCAAGCCAAGTATCAAACATATTCGATTTTTTTGCAGTATGAACTAGTTAACCTAAAGTTTGTGGTAAACATGCGATTTTTGTTACAATAGTATCGGATCTACTGACTACCGTTTATTTTCACTATTGACTTTTTATCCTTCCTGGTATTGAATTAATGCACAAGTGTTCATCAGTTCTACAGGAACTTGATACATCTCTTAATGAGTGAAGTTGAATTTGGAAATAATAACTAGAGTCAAAAGACTACTTTCTGATTATGAAACAGTATAAGACATATGGCATGACCTGATGATGGCTGGATACTAGGAATTGAGTAGCAATTTATTCTCATTTCATTCTCAAAAGTAGGTCGATAAGAGTTTAACTATACCGTAAGATACATTCACAGCAATTAGAGCTTTATAAACTCAACGTGAATAGCGAAATAAAAAAGATAATGAATAATCATTTACCGTTTACAGCGGGGTTCAATTGGTAGTAGTAGTAAAAAGAAGGTCAGTCAAACAGCATAAGTTGTTTCTTGAGAAAATACAATCGATAATGGCTAAAGCATTAAACTCTACAATATGGTTTCAATTTACAATCAGTCCGTTGTTCTGCACCCCATTCTGCAATAATATTTTGCCTCATATTACTATGAAATTACTAGTGTATGGCTCTTATAGGTAACTCTCGTCGGGTCACTAAAATAAGGTTTTCGACTACAGCACTGTGTGACGCAGGTTCCAATCTCAGACAGGACATCGCTTCCGTTGATGTTGTAGATATGCCTTACTGATGAATGCGAAAAAGAGCAAAACCTAGGTTCAGAGCTTCCTGATGATTGTCTCCATCCAACTAGCACTAAAATATTTCACAGATGAAATCGAAGCAAATTATTGTACAGTAAAATTACCACAAAAAGGTTATCAATGAAAAATCAGTTTTTGAACTGAAAAATATTTGAAGGTGTAGTTGATTATTTACTTGATTAGTTTGACACATGTTTGCCTGTTTCAAATTATTTTTATGTGACTAGTATTTTCAATGTAAACAAGTTTGTAATTAATTTGACTGACAACAAGGTTCATAAATATATAGTATACCATGAACTATTTTGGGTAGATGTTTAGTTTTGAATCATAAGCCCTATCAGAATAATAACTGGCAGTTCTTGTCAGCCAAAGGTATATGTAATTTAGACGTAAAGTTCAAGGACTGTTTCAAAGTAATCACAATATGACCAGCTTGAACACTGAAATATATATATATATATATATATATATATATAATCATCTTTTACCGGTCTCTAAAATAGCGTCTTCATGGTATATTG
The DNA here is from genome assembly GCA_944470555.2 of Heterobilharzia americana. NCBI lineage: Eukaryota > Metazoa > Platyhelminthes > Trematoda > Strigeidida > Schistosomatidae > Heterobilharzia > Heterobilharzia americana. Next base: position 77,253,190 of record OX104130.1, on the reverse strand, counting down.
ATGATTTTGGCAGTAGGAACGTATAATCTAAATAATTTATTTATTCCATCCATACTAATTCGATCGCTGTAAAGAAAAACTCAGTGGACATTATTTGGATTAGCAGTTTTTTGATTGGTATGACTTGTTAGTGCATCCTGGATGTCATCAAGATTACTGAATATTCTAGTAGGACATGCTTTGGCATCTTATCAACATCACTGATACCATATATGGTGACTAATCCAGAGTGTAAATGATCTGATTTCAATGAATGTGAAGTTTATTTTTACACTTTGCATGTTTAAATAGTTTATCAGTTAACCATGCATCTATTCTCACTATCTTGTTTATAGTGTAAGACGTTGACAGTCGATTCACAGAATACCTTGTTAGACCTAAATTAAGGGTTTGCTAATCAACACCAGTAGGTTCTATGTGTAACTACAACAAAACCATTCTCCCTTCAGGGGGTCGAACCTCACTCACTCAATGCTGATGTCAGAAACTTTAACAAAACGTTGTTGTCAGCTGACATGAAAGGAAGTTAAGATATTGCCACTTGGTCTGATTATGTGCATTGGTTGTTTATAATAAGTTGACCTAATTCTCATCACACTATTGACAAATTCTGATTACTAGACCGCGGTGCAAAAATCCAATGATTCATAGATAAATTCAACAGACTACTCTTTCTGTTTATTATGGAGCTTTTTCACTTTTTAAATTGTTTGTCGCATTATTCAATATGATAAAATGCATTGATCGTTCTGCTACAGTTATCTAATCGTGACGAAAGTTTTATTTTGCTGATATAAAAACAACATTGTTTACGGCCTCCTCTGAAACTCTGCTATCTTCCTTCAAATATGTTTTGATCACAAGAGTTTTCGTAGCATTGTTTGCGTGTGGTGGAATCATCGTGTGAGCAATGTTGAGGTCAGGTGAATGATACTGGAAAAGACAGACAAATCGAGTGGGGAGGTTTGAATCTTCATTGAATGAGATAGTTTGGATATGTACTGTGCATGCAAAGCTACTACCTACCTCCACTTGCCATGCTAGAAGAAGCTGGACTAAGTTACAAGAGAGTTCAAAGTGGTCAGACCAAGATCTAGCACCAGTCTAAATACATCCTGACTGTTGATCTGAGTCGTGTAGGGAAATACAGACTGTCATGCTGGGGTCTCCGAGAAGAAAGGAATCGGCTTTTCTGGACTATAGGTGACATGGTCAAAAATCGATCACAATGGCACAGATGTATTCACTCGTTAACATCTTCTACAGCTTGAAAATTCTCATTAACCTTTATCTTCAGATTGCCTATTTTGTCACAGAACTTTGCATACTTTGATATCATTCATTCTATTCTCCGGTTGTTTGTTTACTACAATGAAATATGGCAACTTGAGCTGATGCACTCGTATGCAAAGTTCTACTTTGATTTTCTGTCAGTCAATCAGTCAGCCCCTAAAATATTCATTCTTATATTGTATGAATGGATAATGTTTGAAAACTTTTAACAACCTCATAATTCAGCAATTTTGGTTATCTTACATGAAAGTTACAACACTGTTTTGCTTTACAGTGATTTCGCCAACTAGCTATCTAAACGTGTAATGAGGTATTAAAGGCATCTGTGTGGTTGCTTGAGCTGTCATTCAATTGTTTAGCAATCGTCTACATGCTATTGTGTTGTTGGTTATAATATGCTTCAGTTTTGACTACCTTTTTATCTACGAATTATAATGAGAGTTCGTTTTTCAGAATATGGCTAGCAACTTAGTCAAAAATCAGGAAACATACCAATGGAGACATCTGAAAACACAAGGTAATTCAGTGAAGAAAATTTTCTCGACGAAACGCTTTCCCTAGCTTTACAGTCGTATTCATTGTAATAACAAACAAACAAATGAGTCTGTTAATGGCCAATAGGTCAACATTAGGTGATGAAAATGGGATGTTCTGAGTTGAAGTATTAGGTCAATTGTAAAATTAGAAAGGGATTACGTGGTCAAGTATGCAATCGAATAAAGTGATGGTTACCGGGTTGAAAAAAATTAGTAAAAAATAACAATGCTAATTATCATCAGTCGAAAGGAGAACGAAAGTCAACTGGTATTGTTTCATCCTGGGCCATTTAGTGAACCCTAGTCATGTCGATTTCCCACAGTTTTTCATAATTTTATACAAAGTTAAGGTAAACGACTCAAAATGATCGGGGATTGGTCACTTACTTATGCCAAAGGCGTTGTCAATCCAACAGTTAAAACTTGAACTCTGCGTACAAAAAGGATACGTTCATTCTCCTGTTTTACTGCACTCATAATTCTCCCTTGACGCAGTTTATCGCTTCAATATTTATCTTGCTCTTGCTGACTGATTATATTTATTGGTTTTACTTTATGGTTCACTTTTCTGCATATTAAAATGTTTGTTCCAATCTCTCCATCAAATTCTCAGAATATATTACTTCGATAAAAGACCGTACTTAGTGCTATCATTTCTGACCTCTTTATTTTTTAATCTATTCTTCGTCACCTTAATCGACTACATATTTTTCTTATACACACTCAGAGTGCTTCTAGAAGTGACTCACTATTTCACCGTAGAATATTCCAGTTTGATGCCTTAATGTTGAACTTTGGTCAATAACAGATTCAATAGTCCGCTTGTTATTACTATGAATACAACTGCAGAGTTGCTAATGAAAATTATTCGTCGAAAAGAAAGTTTACTTTACTGAATAACATTGTGTTTTTTGAGTCAGTCCACAATCCCATAAACGGGTTCCCACTTGCGTTTCTTATATCATCATCTCTGTAATAAGTTTATTTATTAAAGAGATCACTTTTATGATAGAACGGAAGGTTGTCTCGTTTGCTTTTACCATTTTAATTCTCGTTGAAATTCTTTTTTTCCTAAGAAGTATATGTTAACATATTAGAATTCATGACACTGTTAGATATCAGATTCTGTCTGTCATGGAAATTTCTATTGACACTCTAGAATGTGATACTGTCTACTTCAGAGTGAAAGTATAAGTATTGTGCAGTAACAGTAAAAGACAATGAAGTTGTCAACTAATCTTACCTTCTACTTTGATCTATAAGTTTTCGCTGAATATTCCGTAGACGACAAGATTTCAAGAAAGGAGGAAGAAATTTTGATATCATTTTAAGCTTAACTAACTTTGGCTACATCGTACAATTTTGCTAAAGGCTTCCAAGTCAGGAGAACTTAGTGAGGATAATTGGGAGAATCTAATTGAAATGAACTGAATCATAACGATTTTTATAGCTGCATGTTTTGTTCACAATAAGAGTAATTCTATAAGAAGATGATTTAATTTCAACAAAAGTCGCATTTATATGCAAGATTTAGACTATTAGCAACATATTGGTCTGCAGGTATACTGACTTGATACTACAGAAGATAGATTCATGGTAAATTTCTAGATAAAACATACATTCAAGTTTCTCATATCATTTCCAGTGGATTACAGTGTCATGTCATGAAGGAAGGTGACCAGTTCTATGTTATTTTATTCCGAAACTTAAAGAAGAATCATATCAGTTCCCCAAAACCATAATTTACCTGAAATCTGAGGAATGAGAAGAGAGATCTAGGGCTGTAGAAGTTACCAGGAGAGATTTCATGGCATGACAGAGTCAGTGGTTGCAGTCGTGATTGATGTTGGCAAAGCATAGTTGTTCTAAGACTTTATGGAGTAGCGGAGACAGGTGTTCTTATATTTAACAGTTGGTTTCCAGCAAAATTAAACTTGTTTTTGATTAAAGTCTCATGCTTCTTGAACTTTGCTGGCAAGGTAAAGTTTTAACCTCTAGAAAACTAATTTTGTTAAGTTTATAATCATTATTAGACAGTCTTATGGCCTGAAATGTTACTCGGTGGTCAAAAACAGCAGATTTTCCATAGAATCTGACCAGTAGTGATAACTTAGATACTTGTTTCTGTTTGGCAATTAAATTATGCAGGCATTATTTTCCAATATGGCAAATTTAGATGTGGTCAGACTTAATTCACCCTACTGTACATCCTGAACATGCTGTTTCACGCTTGTTTATTGGTTTTGTTGATTATGGTTAGCTAAGTATTGTTTCGTCCTTTGGTTGGCTGCCACTATGCTGCTTCAAAACATGATGAGTGGAATTAGTACACTGTTTTCGATGCCATCAGTCCATAGGGTTAAATTAAATACCTGAAAGGAATGTAGTTCATACACTAGTCGATTATGTTAACCGGTCTGCTGGATTAGTGAGCATTGGAGGAAGAATAGATTGTAATCATGTCACATTTATGACAGATGATCGAATTCAGTTACGTTCTCAAGAAAACGTGAAAGACAGGTTCTTGCTAATTAGCTTATGTGTCATCAGATCAGGTTGCTACTGACGGTACTCAGATATCCACTGATTTACCATTTGTATTTATTTCGATAACTTCTTTCGACCCTACAGTTATCTGTCCATGTTCTATAGTTTTGCGTCGACAATACTAAGATTTCGTTTAACAGTTGGTTAATGATGTTACATAGTTGGGGAAATCACTTCAGAAAAGTCTTGTGTGAACAGTAATGTTAGAATCCAACCTGAAATACTTGAATATCTAGGTGATTATATAGCCTGCATAATGCCATAAGATGGTAGTTTATCAAAGCATACAAATGGTGTGTATGTAAGTTAGATGTAATAAACAAAGAAATTTGAGGAATAATAGCTTAGAAGAGGACGAAATAGATTAGGAGAATGTGAAAAATTGCTCACCTGATGGTTCTACCGCACGCGATCAGTGTTACGAAGAAATCTGTGATAAAAACCCTATGATCGCTTCATGTCTTCTACTTTTAATGGCCATGTCAAACAGCCTAAGAACAGGACAGAAGAAAACGGGGTGTAGTAAGTTAGTTCTTTGATACATAGTCGGATATCTTGTGAGTCAGCGTCACAGGTGGCGTAAGTTGGCATATGTCAGACTTTCTGTATCCCAGCTGAGATTTCATCAGCAAGTAAGCTGTTCTGGCTGATGCAACTTTTCAAGTAAGTGAAGTGATTGATACGTTACCCCACTTGTCCCTATCATTAAACTTAGAGTACTTGCAGGAGACCAGTTCTGGAGCATCTTCTTAAATTTGACAGTGAAATGCATACCAAACATACTCAGGATTCTGCTCAACGCCATATTTTGTCACCATCACTTAGCAGGACCATATCGTTCCATATTCCAAATCAACCAGGTGACCTTCGGGGAGTAGACTAATCTCTGTGAAGTCGCACTTACCTAAGGTTATGTTCGTTGGTACATCTGTGATGAATTTAAAAAGGAAAGATGACAGTGGACAACTCAGTCAGACACTTCTAGTTGTCGTTGACTGACAACTCACCATAAGCATCTACGCAGCTGTATGAGTTAGATTAAAGAGCGTTGCATCGCATTATATCAATTCGCGTTAATCCTTTCGCATTCAGATGCTACCACAGGACATTGCGGTTGACAGAATCGAATGCCTTCTTCAAGCCAAGAAGTCTGACAAGGATCGACTACATGCTGATAATTACGTCTAAGTATCAAAAATGTGGTATGGTAAAAATATGATCGATGCACTGTTGTCTAGGTCTGCAACATGCCTGCTTTTCTCAATTTCGGTCTCCTCAAGTTGCACTTAGGCGTTGATAAACTATGAAACCTAGAACCTTGGAAACAATATTACTCAAAATAATTCCCCTATGGTTCTTACAAGATTTTTCCTCCTTCTTGTAGACTAAGATGTTCGACTAAGTGGACCAGTCTGACGGCACTACCCCTGATTCCCATATTCTACTTAGTACCTCCATAATTCTAATTACCAATTTCGTATCTCCATCCTTGGAAACTTCGGGTTGCAAACTGCCAGATCCTGCTCCATTTGCATCCCTTCAGATTTAAAACAGCTTTATTGACTTTGTCGAGAGTTGCAGGACTAATATCTGCTGCCATTTCAGGTTCAGACTGGATGCTGGACAACTACTTCGTTGCTGAGAACCAATTGAACTGTGCTTCAACGTGTTCCGTCCATCATTCCAGCTTTTTTTCCTAGGAGGCTATCAGCGTCACATCTCCTGTCATCATAGTGCTAAATACCGTCCTCTTTTCGGTATTCTCAATAACCCTAGATAGTTGCTGAGTGTTAGTTAGCACTGGTGCCTTCTTCATTTCTCTCTCGCTTTCTCCAATCACCACTGCTTGTGATCGACGTGAAGACTGTTGGCCAACTTACTTAAGAGTTGGCGTTGCTCTTCATCATAGTCAGAGCCTGGTAGAATTAATCTTCTCGTATTACCTGTTTCAGATGACGTTGCAGAAACTCAATGATGTTTGCTAACTTTTAGGAGTAGGTAACAAATTGTCTTTATCGCTATTTCTGTATCATATTTAATGCCACGCCAGGTTTCCTCAAGCTGAGCATTGCTGTTCTGTTCAGATAAATGCGTACTTCACATCCCCATCTACCAGTTGAGCACAGACAGACCCCACCACCTCCTGTCAGGGAAAAATATTTACTGTGTACTGTTATATTAATAATGAACAACATTTCCGTTGAAATTTTGATAAAGTTAGTTGTGGAAAGGTCATTGGCAGCTAAACAATTTAGTGTCCACGTAGAAAACATCATCATTGCCAATCTCTGGAAAATTTGATATTACTCTGAGTCTGTTATATGGTTTGGCAGTTTGTTGATAGAATTTTTGTAAACTTTTAATGTAGTACAAGATAGCCTGAAAATTATCGATCTGATGCTTAAAGACTTTAGAAGTTAGATGTTAACGGATTTTTGTGACATTAGAGTTAAAGAAAATTATAAAATGTATTTCGTTGTTCTACTCAATACTAAGGAAACTCGGATATCGAAATTATGTAGGTGGTTATTATTTATCTGAGTTGAACATCGCTGTCTACGCTAAGAATTGGCTGGTTTGAACAAAATTCAGATTAACAAATAGTGCTATCAGACCTTAATAATACAGGCTGACTACAACTTGGGTTTTATTTTGAACCAAATAGCTAGGATTTCACACATGACTGTTGAATAAGAACGTCTAGAGGCAAACAAACTGATTCATCCTTGCTGAATTTATTCATAACTTGTGCAGAGATAATAAAGTAATTTCGGATCATAATTAAAAATCTTTTTCGCCCTAGACATTGATCGTTTTCAGTGATTTACTCAAACTTTATTTTGTCTATTTAACCAATAAGCTACCTGTCTTAATAATCATTTTTCGAGATACTTTCACTTACATCAAGGATTACTTGGTGATCGAAAACTTATACTTCATTTTATAATTCATAAACTCAAACTCCATTTGTGCTTAAAAACATTCACATAGATGAAAATATAAGTAACGAATTTCCAGAAAAGTAACCTTATGTACTTAAGCTTAAAACGTTCATCTATCAGCTGATTACCTCAGAAGTTTCTTTTGTTTATAACGTGGAAAGATTTCTTCACTACTGACAAATAGCATTTTGCATAAGCTCTAACAGTGATAACCGGTCATTCATCATGCCTGAACTTAACTCATTTACTTGACTTCGTCAAGTATACAATCACTGGAATAAATGACATGAAAGAAACCATTTTCCCAGTAATCATGTCTTATGTTTGCGCGGTGGCATCAAAACGTTCAAAAGCGTAGAGTGATATTTGAAGGTTGAGGAAGAAATTTCATTTGAGCAACTGTATTTGAGATTTGACTTAAAGTTCATTATGACCTAAAACTGATATAACTCTCATTCCGTCGAGGTCTTACTATGCAGAAAGGTCTCTTGGATGGTGGTGAATCAAATCAGTTACCATTGTAATATAAATTACTACACTGTGATGGGGGTCTGAGGGCGAATTCATACCACTGACCCGACAGAGGTGGATTGGCAGTAAGGTGTTTGCCTTGGATGACCAACAGTTCCATTCTGATGCCATCTATCCACTAGGAAGGATGGTTAGAAAACGTTGACCTATATATATATAGCACGCTTCATTACCCAGTGGTCTTCAAGCGCAAGCGATATGGGTTCTATCTAGGCGGCGGTAGAACACCCTAACGTCAAAAAACATCCCGCAAAAGGCCGTGTGTGACAAGCCTCAAGCAGATGTTCCATGGGTTCTGCGGTTGCATAAATCGTTTACTCTTTAAATTACCTTAAGAAAAATAACCTTTCTTGGTCGGGGTAGCTAAAAAGTGTTAACCCGGGGCACGATTCCGATAGTATACAAGACCTAATCAAACGTAACATAACCCCTCATCTCTGCCTCTTCATTTCCTTTCTCCTCATGATATCAATATTAGACCTCTTACGACTTACCCAACCTCTCAATCTACCACAGTTGTCAACATCTAAAGCCATCGATCCCTCATCTTAGTCTCCTAGGACCCCAAGGGTCATCAACGTCATATTGGGGCTTTCAGTTTCAGACTCTGAACTAAATCGATCTGCAAACGTCGATCTCCAGAACTCTGTAGTATCTAGCCGTAGATGTATGATGTATCTCTGAAACAAGTAAACAGGGGTTAAGTGTGGTCATTATGCTGATCTCACCTGACCTGTATAGTGAATCTACAAAATTCCCTTTAAGAGTATCAGGAGATCCAGTGGCTAGCTCTCGTAGATTCGATATGTAAGCACAGCATTAAGCTGTATGAGAGACAGTGCGCTTCTCTACTGGAAACCGGTCAACAGCCATCTATGTGTTGTCTGACTGATTGCCTCTGAGAAACCTAAGAATATACCTGCAATCAGCTTATGCCTATTCGTAATCTCCGCCCATGCACCCGAAGTCGACAGTTTGGATGATGCGAAAGATGAATTCTATGAGCTGATAACTGTGTTACAGAAAGTAAAACATTCATATGTAGTCATACTGATAAGTGACTTTAACGACCAAGTAGGGAAGCTGAATCAAACCGAAAGGCATCTCGGGGGTATCGAAGGAATTCCATGCGGACAAACCGGCCATGGCGATCGTCTATTGCAGTTTTATTCTGATGATCACTTGCTTCTGCCCATTACTTACTTAAGACCTAAGGACAGACACCATCTCCCATGCTGTCCACCTACTTCAAACCAACGACGTACAAAGATAGACGGTACTGCGACAAGAAAACATGTCGGTGGAAAAGTGCCGTTATTTCTGGAGTACCAAGGTAAATTATTATCACGCCCCCAGCATGATTACGAGTAGGTATGCTCCTTACTGTCCACAGAAATTAGGAGGTGGTGGGGTCTGTCTGTGCTCAACTGGTAGATGGGGATGTGAAGTACGCATTTATCTGAACAGAACAGCAATGCTCAGCTTGAGGAAACCTGGCGTGGCATTAAATATGATACAGAAATAGCGATAAAGACAATTTGTTACCTACTCCTAAAAGTTAGCAAACATCATTGAGTTTCTGCAACGTCATCTGAAACAGGTAATACGAGAAGATTAATTCTACCAGGCTCTGACTATGATGAAGAGCAACGCCAACTCTTAAGTAAGTTGGCCAACAGTCTTCACGTCGATCACAAGCAGTGGTGATTGGAGAAAGCGAGAGAGAAATGAAGAAGGCACCAGTGCTAACTAACACTCAGCAACTATCTAGGGTTATTGAGAATACCGAAAAGAGGACGGTATTTAGCACTATGATGACAGGAGATGTGACGCTGATAGCCTCCTAGGAAAAAAAGCTGGAATGATGGACGGAACACGTTGAAGCACAGTTCAATTGGTTCTCAGCAACGAAGTAGTTGTCCAGCATCCAGTCTGAACCTGAAATGGCAGCAGATATTAGTCCTGCAACTCTCGACAAAGTCAATAAAGCTGTTTTAAATCTGAAGGGATGCAAATGGAGCAGGATCTGGCAGTTTGCAACCCGAAGTTTCCAAGGATGGAGATACGAAATTGGTAATTAGAATTATGGAGGTACTAAGTAGAATATGGGAATCAGGGGTAGTGCCGTCAGACTGGTCCACTTAGTCGAACATCTTAGTCTACAAGAAGGAGGAAAAATCTTGTAAGAACCATAGGGGAATTATTTTGAGTAATATTGTTTCCAAGGTTCTAGGTTTCATAGTTTATCAACGCCTAAGTGCAACTTGAGGAGACCGAAATTGAGAAAAGCAGGCATGTTGCAGACCTAGACAACAGTGCATCGATCATATTTTTACCATAAGTCAGTTTTTGAAACACAGACATAAGTTAAAATGATTTAGAAACGATGAGTGATACCATTTTAATCTGGTTATTAGAAATAGAATTGCAATCTATGATAGTGCTCATGTTTCACTACTATTCCATGAATCATATTTTGATGAACACCTAAGATATAATCACGTAAATTGTTCACGAGACCTAATTTTATGAACACTGAAGTTATATATTCATGTTGCTTCCTACGGTCTCCAGTTAGATGATTATGTTATCTTTAGACTGCTTACTATTCGCAAAAATGTCTATTAAACATCGATTAAAAGAAAAAATCTTTTCAAAATTTTATATTAATATTGGCGACTGTTTTTGTAATACAAATTTATAACTCAAGATGTCTTTAAAAACTTGAGTGATGTGAATGAAACATTCATTCAAATAATTTTAATTCGAAGTAAAATAGTAAGAAATTTTTGTTCGCAGATCATCTTAAAGCCTTGACTCATTGATATGATATTTAACTAGTGTGTATAAGTATAGCTTATAAAGACATTCATCTTTTCGCTTTCAGTTAGACTTTGAGATAATAGCGAATATTTATACTTCAGGAGGATGATTTTTATACTGTCGTATTTTCTGAGCTGGATGATTGAATGGTGAAGATTTCATTATCATTCTGTACAAAAATCATCATCGCAAACTTCAGAAAGAAATGAACTATGTAGTTTTCTCTAGAAGGGATTTATCAGCTTATCCTGATCACTTTTGGTGTGATTGATTTTTTCTACTGAAATCTTATCCTTTTCCCTATACACGTTTAGAGTGTTTGTCCCTGTTGACGTGAACTTTTGACCCTCTTGTTGTTTTTTGTATCTCTTATTAGTTGATAGATTGGGGGATTGTCATTATATCTGCTGATCGCTGATTAACGTAGATACCAAGCACTGAAAATTTCTCCGGCATTTTTTGCATTTCTTCTATTCAGGATTTCCTCACTTACTCAGACGAATTCATCTCCAACATTGTCAATGTGTATTGGTATTATTGAGCATATGTCATGAAGCTTCACTGCTAGTTCACGTTCCAGTTGGCGGAAACGAAGAGGGCACTTTCTCTGTTCGATGTACTGTTTTTTTTACAGTTTCTGCATCTTATTTTGCAGATGGCGTTGAATCTGTCTTTTGATATTGTATCTCTTGGTCTCCATTACGGTGAATTAAGAGATTTCGTAGTCTTGTGAGTCAGAGTGATTCCAGAAGGCTTCAATAACCTAGTCGTGATCTCGGAGACTTTCTTTAGGCGGGGTAATACAGCCCGTTTGTTGATTTCCGAGGCTGAAGTTTTGGTTGTCAATGAATTGGGCAAACATACTTTGATGAATTTTCGCGGATAGCAGTTCTCCTGGAAAAAGTCCATTATGTAGTTTTCTTTCTTTCTCTGTAAGGTTGATTTACTTTAGTGTGCCACCACCATTCTGAAAAATGTTTTTATGCAACTGATTTTGTGTGTTTTTTGATTATTGTCGCTGTAGTTGAGGATTTAATCCGTTTAGGTTGGTTTTCTGTATACCTCAGTTTCTGATTTTTCCGAATCTATCCTAGTTATCAGAATATCTAAAATGCAGGTCTGTTGATCGATTCCTATTAAATTATGAATTTAATGTCATAGACAAAATCAAGTAAATCAGTTCAATCTGAAGTTTATGCAAATGATTTTGTGTAGAGTGACAATGAAAGCTTCATGATTCAGCCATCTAGATTAGAGAACACAACGCCATCAGAATATTACCTCGAATGCGAAATAGTTGGATGACCTTTTAAATTCAGGAAGTTAAATACCTGTTAACTGTATTAACATGTGATGTACATAGTTCACTATCAACAGTTTTTTCCTATCTGTTTTCTACCCACCTTAACTACCAGAATGAAACCAATTTCCTCTAAAAAGTAATCATTTGTGTTAATGTGCTTTTCTATGAAAATTTATCTTTGTGAAATGTTTTTCGACTTATCGTGGAAATGAATTTTAACATATCATACAGAATTGCTGTCTGGTGAGAGGTGTTGATTAAAACGAGTTTCATCAAGCTAACCTACACATCAGTAAAATAAATTTTGAAAAATATGGAGGAGCGCAAAATCCCCTTTAAATCCCTTGCTGAGATATAATGTATGTATAATGTATAATGTGTGTGTCAGTGGCACAACAATGAGTTCTTTAAACAATCATTACAAAACTCCTACGACTTATAGAATAAATTATTAGTTGAAAGCCTAAAATTTTTCAGTGGATCAATCTTAATCATCAGTTGAAGACAACTGTATGCCATGGTGACAAGAAAACAATTTAGTACTGGAGCTATTCTATACATAATGGCCAAACGTTATACCTATCAGCGATTACTTTTCGAAATTATCGTTAAAACATCCGAATGAATGATTAGACTATTCATAGAAGACATGCTATCCACTGATTCTGCATCTGCTGTGGTTTCTGTAATCAAATTTGCCAGAATATAGAACAAAGTCGAAGTCAGTATGGATATAGAATACCAGTTGGTCACTGAAGGGAAACTAACTTCATAGTGTCTAGTCCTGATTGCTGATTAAATTCTGTTGAACATTTCGCATTGTAAGCATCAACCTAAAAAGTTCACTATCGGTATGCTATGGGAAACATTTTGGCTGGATGTAGACGAATCGATACAATTCACTCAGTATCCGAAGATAGACAAAATAAAGTTGTTTACTCTCCAGTGACCAGTCAGTGTACCTAGTTCAGTCCTACAGGAAGTCAGTTGCCATGAGAATGGCTCACTGGTAACATCTCCAAATAAAGCGCTGGGTGACATGGGTTCGAATCTAAGGATGGACGTCATTTCCTTAGAGGCTGCAGATACTCCTTGGTGAAGAGTGCCAAAAACCTGAGACCTAATTCAGGTAGGGTATCCTGCCATAGCTTCCATTCAACTAACGTGATGATAATTTATCGAAACTAGTTCTAGACGGTTACTAGATACCTTCTTTAGAATAATCAATAAAATATTTCTTAATTGAGCTATTTTGGAACATAAAAGGCAGAAAATTTAAATAGGCTAAACGCTTCTTGTTACCGTACGTACAATGCATTTTAGATCTAACAATTTTCACTTGGTTTCACTTTACTGAAATATGAGAATCAGTTTATTAGGTAGGATAAACTGTTTAGCGATAGCTAATCAGTGTTATCTTTTATAAGTAACTGCGACTTAGATATGTTTTTTTTCACGGAAAGTGTATCAGCGGTTATGATACATATGTAATTTAACCCCATATACTCGCCTATAGATTATAGACAATTAGTAGTTTATTGATGAAATACTTATGTCAATTTGTTAGACGTCTCTAACAAATGCCCAGTCAGCTTCCAACACAGAACAGTAAGCACTGAAAAATACAAAGTCGCTACATGTTATTACAGAATTCAAGCACTGTGGTATGCTCACTGTATCATAGAATGGTACTGTATTATTTGTTAGACAATACTGTGTTACTGTATGCTATATCAAACAAACTAGTCTAATATGGAGTTATATAGTTGCTTAGTTCTAACCAGTTAAGGATACAAAATTACCAAATAGTGAGACTGGAAAAAGAAACAATTTTCGGCTTGAAACTTTAGTCACTGAAGTTATAACTAGTTATTGTCTATGCAGCAAGTATGATTTTGAAATAATCCTTTCTGAAATGGATACTTCTTAGGAGGTAGATATGAAATTTTAATAGCAATCAACTACCAGTAGTCAATTCAATTATATGTGATCGCTGTGAGAACTAATTTGCATTTTCAAGTTTACTTCACATGAATATTGTTTACCGTATTTCATGCTTTTTGGGTTTACATATGTTAGAACTTAAAACAACTAAAGATCTAAATAACGCTCATAAAAAAAGAAACAATCTTAACGACGAATATTGTTTTCGAAAAAATTCCAATTAAGTTTTACAATTATAAAATGAATTTGAACAGCGTAAAAACAAGCCAATTTAATAAAAAACATTTTCGAAATGGCCTTTAGTTTACATTTTTTCTACGCACTCCTTGGAATAAGTCGATCTTACTTTAATTGCTATGCAGCTGATCATATTACTTTTATGCCCCATTAAGAAGAAGCTGAGAAAGTATGTATACTGTACTTTAGTTAGTAAATGCCTGGCCTAGGTTTGAATCGCCTCAAAAGATTCAGTAGCCTCAAAGATTAAACTAAACAGGTATATGATCAACGGAGGTTAGTTTGTTTTGATTGAAATAATCGATGACTTTCTTGAGGATATAAAATCCCAACGAGGATATTCTTCATTGAATTACACGTGAAGACAGTAACTTTCCATGCTTTTTTGTTACATTCAAAAGTTCTGCGTACAGTCTTTATATTAACAAAACTTTCTGGGAATTAAGGTTACGGATTGTAGTGTTCAGCAATAAATTTAACTAAAAGCCATCTACACTATTCAAGATTGAATACGTAAGCAAACACCCCACAGAAAAGATCTTTTTAGAAGAGGCTATAGTCATCTAACAGTTTAACACTTACAAAAACGGAATATTCGTCTGCTTTAATATCACATGAAAATTTCTAAATATGACTATTTAAGTATGTTTTTACGTAGAAGCTTTTTATTTTCACCGCATTGTATATAAGAAGTATGCAGTATGTATTGGCTAGTCAATGAGGAATAAGAAATTTAATGTTGTCTAGCCTTGACTGGTGATCGAAATGTATCTTAGCCAATCCTATAGGAGGTCAGTTGCGGCCTGAATAGATCAATAGTAACATTTTTGATATAAGCATTAGATGATGCGATTCCCAACCTCTCAAGGAACATCGGTTCGCATGAGGTTGCAGATGTACCTTGCTGACAAGTGTGAACAAGCAAGAGACTCAGGTCAGTTGTGAAGTAACTCCTAAAATGAAATTTAAGTGAAAAATTTAGATTATATATAACGAAGGACTATCATTTCGATCCGGTTTTGTTTCCATTCAACTCGACAATTTTAAAGATACTCAAACCGTTATGTAATTAAATTTGGCTACTATATATATATATATATATATATATCAGATAATCAAATCTAATATGGAATTACATTCTACCACAGTGCCCAAGTTTTTCACTTATATTAATGTGGCTGCTTTGGTCCAAAGACTCATACCATTTTATTGTGAATGAACTGTAACTCACTGGCGCGTTACTAGTGCATTTATGAGTCTGTCAGCTGCATCTAATGAGTACTGTTTTTTCAAAAACTATTCAGTAGATGAGATAGAGGTACGTTTGATGAATTTTTAAGTTAGAATCTTAATAAGACTATCCTTGATCTATAATTCCAGCTGAAGTTTCAGAAATTGCTTTTTACACACAGAAAATGTATTTTAACCATTAATCTTTAAACGTTTTACTCATTTTTACGGTGTTTTTGATGTACCTGATTTCCAATCAACTCTATTCATCACACTAGATGTCCCTGTTGTCCATAAAAACTATTAGTTACATCCGTTCTATTTGTTTCATGTATAGATTCTATATGAATAATTCTTTAGAGTAGTAAGAATATGAAGACTTCAAAAGTTATTCAGGAATAAAACTTGCATCTCAGGATAGGAAGCAATCCCAATGTTAATATTTTATTTCTAGTTGTTCACCAGATTTATATAAGTATGCAGGTTAAGTATTTATGCAATTTTAAATAAATACTTAATATGCCTATGCAGCTTGTAAAGTGATTCTCAGGCATATAATAATTATGACGTACAACTGCGTCAGATTCGTATCCACTTCGTTAAGCTTATTAATTTTTCCTAGTTCAAAACATTCTGCATTTCGTAAATATTGATTCATTGATTTTGTTGCAAAATGAGTGTCTATGGCTTGTCGGTGATCTAGTGGGTAACACTGTGGCGTTTGAAGTTATAGGCTCTGAGTTCGAGTCCTAAAGAGAACAATATTCCCCAGTTGGAGACAGGTACTACCGGCTGACGAGTTTCATGTAGGACAAAACACACGTGCTGAATTCCAATACTATTCGCTGTCTATCATTAACTATTCGTTAGCTGCCTAATTAAGATTCTTTAACAAAACTGGTAAAACTCACTCCCTCAAATGTGTCATTACGTCTCTGTCAATTTATGTCAAGTTAATCAGTAGAAAGAAAGACTAAATCAAAGTATTTTATATTTTTTGAGTTCTTGTTAAGTGGTTTTTGAAGTATTGGCTTATTCAATGATAGATAACTTCATGCAACATTATTCTCAGAAGTGACTTTGACAAAGATAAAGCTGGTCACTTATGTTGCCATCAGTGGTTACCGAGAACTGAAATGAAAATCTAGAGGAGGAAACTAATCAATTGGAAGTATGAGAAATTGAGTAAACCTCAATGAAATTGTTTGTGGTATGATCTCGGTACAGGTATAAAGGAGTTCGTTAACAAATACTGATATGTATTAGATAGTCAGCGATTTTCTTGGCCTCATTGTGTGTATTATCTAAGGAATGCATTTACAGAAAACCTGACAAGCGGTCTACCGTCTTCGTCATTTGTAACACGATCTTTGTAGGTAGATGGGTGAAGGTATGTAGTCTTCAATAACAGATGTATTTTTACGAACGCTTGTATATTACAGACCCATCGTGCACTAAATAATGACATTATACTTACACCTTTAGAAAAGGCAGAGAAGACGGGACTTCAAGTAAATGTAGAAAAGACAGAGGTGATAAACATACTCAACCAACAACAGACACAAATCACCATGAACGGGAGAAATCTAATGGAAGTTGTATCTTTCACCTACCCACCTAGGCAGCATCGTTTCAACTACAGATACCACAAACACATATGAGGATGTCAAAGCCACAATCGGAAAGACAACAAGACATGTCTTCATTAATCTGAAATCAGTGTAGAGGTCTACTACACTCAGCATAAAGCGTGAACAAGATCCAGATTTTCAACATTAATGTCAGTCCAAATGGGAAATGACCGGTTGGGTATCCGAGGGTAAAATGAAGGAGATGGTATATGAGGAAGAAATGAAAGCTTGCGAGCCTTGGTGGAGCAAGGTTAGAAATAGTGTAGAGAAGAGAGTGAAATGGAGGCGTGCTGCTGAAGCTCTATGTTCCACTAGGAACCCAAGGGAAAAATAATCATGATAAATTTAGGAAAGGGAAACTAAAGTGCACTCTTATAACACTTTAGAGGCTTAGCAACATGTTGGATACCTATAGCTAAGGTAACCAGACCAAACGATTTTGGCATTGTGTACAGTGGTTGACTATTGATTTCAGTCATGCACGATATGTAACTAACCCTAATAGGATTTGCACCTTGTTAACAGTCAAACGCTGGCGATAAAAAACAGATAATTTTGGAGGTTGTAATGCCTTAAGAATGCATAAGCCAACTACTTTTTTATGCTGACATCACAGTGAGTGATGATAATTTTGTCTAGAAAGAGAATGAAAGCTCCATGAATAAACTAATTAGCTCAAAGAACGCAATACAATTAAGATAATCCATATGAGATAAGAATACTCCCCACCATTTTTTTATTGTTTTGTTCACCTGTATTATACATTGATGTCACACAAACCTGAAGATCTACAGGCGAAAACTACCAACTTGACAGAAGAGGTGAGGCAGCGAAGACAGAACTTCAAGTGAATGTAGAGAAGACAGAGGTGATGAAGATACCCAACCAACAACAACAACAAGCTCCAATCACCAGCAATGGGAGAAACATGAAGGAAGTGGCCTTCTCACCTATCTAGGCAGGCAGCACCGTTTCAACTACAGGAGGCACAGGTGCAGACAAGGACGTCAAAGTCAGCCAGAATCGGAAAAGCAAGACAGGCGTTCATCAGCCTGAAACCAGTGTGGAGATCTCCTGCACTGCAACCAGCACAAAGTGTGAACAACATCCGGATTTTCAACAACAACTTCAGTCGAGTCAGTGCTTCTGTATGGCTCAGATACTACACGCGTTACGAAAGACATTTCCAACAAACTGCAGACATTCATCAACAACTGCCTACACTGGCTCGTTACTGAAGATGAGATGAGATGAGATGGCCAGAATAATAGGAATAATCAACAAGGAACTAACTCTGGCTGGCCAGCTGGCTGGCTGGCTGGCAGGCAGGCATCAACGAACCAACCAAGAGGCTATCGCTGAACAAATGTGCAGTGGAAGGAAGTGGAGATAGACTGGACTGGGCATACACTGAGAAGGCGACTGGGGACATCACTTGTCAGGCCAGGCCAGGCGAGGCCATGCCAGGCACTCGAGTGGAACCCAGATGGGAAGTGACGAGTTGGGCGTTTGAGCCGAGGGTGAAATGGAAGAGAACTTGTGAGGAAGAAATGAGAGCTTGTGGGCTGTCGTGGAGACAGGTTCAAAAGATTTCAGACAAGAGAATGGAATGGAGACGTGCCACTGAAGCCCTATGTTCCATTAGGAACCCAAGGGACAAATAAATCAATGATAAATTATAAAGTGATTACCAGTGATTTGAAGAAAATTCTCCTGAAACATAGATCACCATACCTTGGATTTTCAAGGTTTCTGGTTCCAGTCAATAACTTGTTCTGCATTGTACGCAACCTTTTACGGTACGAATATTATCTAAGTCTCTTTGTAGTAAAACAGAATTTAAAATAACTATCTATCATGGTTTAGTCTTGTTCAAGAATTTGAGTTTAATTGTATCTGGTGAGTAGTAGGTAAGCTTGTCTACTGTTAGGCAGTTAGAGAGAACGTTAGCTTGGATGTACACAGTATTGCCTTTACAACTACAAAATAACTTCAAACTGTCTGTCTATTTTTAACAATTTTGATTAGAAATTGAATCGTCTAGAATTTGGCTTTTAGAAACTAATAAGATATTGGGAAATCGACCGTTTGTGACACTTTTTGTCAAAACAATTTTTATTTCTTCAAACTTTTAAAGCTGAAGGAAGAGATTTTTGTAGCTTCGTTTCTCTACTATGCAAAAGTGTTCCTACTACTGAAACATATTTTCCTTGCTTACAGTTTGAGAATCTTAGTCATTTATGCATAACTTAACCACACTTGTATTGAGTGATACGATAAACAATTTCCACTCTTCTGATATTGAAAACCAATGTGAATCGAAAGAGAGTAAACAAATCAACAACTGACAGTTCACCTACGCAGATAAAGTACTTTTGTATATAAATCGTCTTAAAGTAGGACCGTGAGCGATGTTTAAGACAGGTGGATGATTGATACTATTATTGGCTCCAACTATGCTGCACGTGATCATATCTTTTACATTACATCTACCAGAAATTACTGGAGGTAAGTAGACCTTTTGTATAAATGTCATGGTGTTTCATTCATTGACTACGATGTTTCACACTGTTTTTAGTTACTTTGGGATTAGACAACAGTTTATCGAGTCGAATGAGCCATTCTCCTAATATATGAGTGTATCGATTAGTGCTGTTATACATGAGACTACTTTTACTATCTTTTAACTATGTCTCAACTGACTAAAAGTAGTTAATGGAATATTTTTATAATGTGAGCTAAATATGATTACAGTAGTATCGTCGTTTCCTCCACTAAGTTAACTTTCAATGATGAAAATCTCTTAGAGTTTAATTCACTTTGACTACATGAGTTTTCATTTGACTCATAGTTTGTTGAATTTGTGTTGATCTTTCATGATAACTACTAGGGAATAAATTGTGTTTCTGTTTATGTTAGAAATTCAACCTATACTTATGATATGGCTAAGCACTATAGCTACAAATTCCTTTTTAAAAAAAGTTGCTTTTTGACTATCAAAGAGCATTTTGTCAATAATAGTTTTTAGTCTAGTTGTAACTTTCTATTTTTCAGGATGAAAAATTCATATTCTGTCGAAAAACTGCATGTTTCTTTAGGGCAGTGTTTGCGAATTCCTCTAGTTTATGACAAAAAACTTGTAAATTTGTTAATTTCTATTATTACTTACTTCATAGCAATAAACCCACGCAGCCAATTTAAAGTATGTAGGTTCGAGTATATGTAGAGAATGAACGTCATTGGTCTTCAGAGCTTGTACATGGTACTGATCTGCTGAACTGGATACACACTCATTGTCTATCATTTACAACTCAATGGATTATATGCAACAAAAAAGTGGTGGAAAGTAGACAGAGACGAAATTAAAGTAGACGTTCGTGCAGAGACTGCGCAAATTATCATACCTCACAGTGGCATGAAAAGAGAAAGCGAGTAGAGAAAGAGTGACATAAAGGTAGACGAAGATGTACGGAGACGAAAGTGAAGGAAAGAAGCGAATCAATTGCAATTCTGTATCAGTTTTGGAGTCTTTTGTTTTCAGTTTCAGTCTGTTTTAATTGAAAGAGAGTCTATGATACCCTCAAAGTTCAGAATCATTATAAAGTTAGCATATTTTTATTCTTCACCTTAATTATTAAAACTTTCCTCACTTTACTTCACCCCTCTACAGACATGCAAGCTAGTTTTTAGCATAAGTCAGAATTGGAATTATATCGGTTTAGTGCAAGGTATGTTCAGTGTGAAAATTTTTACGTTGACTTCAATTTTACGTTTCTAATGCTACTACTGTTGAAAAAATACGCTAGTAGTATCTTTTGCTGTACACACCGTCAGGGGACTTTCTAAACTTATCCCGTATTCTGAACTCTTGTTAATCTTCGAAGGTACTTTTGTAAAGAACTGAAATCACATTCTTATTTTATAAATTGACTTGTTAGTAAGACGTTCTTATTAGAATAGCGTTTAGTATTTTGCACACTTTTGTGCTGTTTTTCAAATGAAATTGCTTTTTTCACTGTGCACAGCTCAAGCTTGACCAAGATTTTCTTATTAATAACATTTACCCTAAAGATATATCACCTATATAGCATATGTTTGCCCTTATGTTTCACATATCGAAGCCATTATAAGTCATAACTTGAGTCGATATCGTTCCCAACATGCCAAACCGATCATTATATATATATATATATATATATATATATATATATATATATATATATATATATAAAGTTGATATGTGAGTTCTGTCCTGGTACTTTTTCTACCACATAATATACTTGCTAGGTAAGGTACAGTCGAATTCTTGTACTGTACAGGCCTACAATCGCTTGTCATTTCAAAGCACCAAGCAATATATTATTATTTATCTATTTTATTATATGTCCCTTGGGTTCCTAGCGGCAGATAAGGCTTCAATAGTACGTCACCATTTCACTTTCTTCTCTGCATTCCTTATAACCTGGCTCCATACCTGCTCACAAGTTTTCGTTTCCTCCTCACACACTATCTCCTCCGTGTCACCCTCACACGTCCAACTCAACCGTTAACCTTTGGATTCCACTCGAGGGTTTGGGCTGGCGAGTGATGTTCCCAAGTGGTCTCCTCAGTGTATGTCCAATCCAACCCATCTCCCCTTTCTTGTGTATATTTATTGAGCGACAGCTTCTTGGTTAGCGTAGAGTTGCATTTTGGTCCGCACATGAATTGGCTTAGGTCGCCCTTCTTCAAGAGTTTGACAAGGTAACCCTTCTTCCAACCAATGTGCAGGTACCTTCCTTTCCTTCCAGACCTTCTGCAATAGTGGTGTGAACATGTCTGCTGCTGCTGTCTCTGCGTCCGTTCTCAGTACTTCTGGCAGGATTCCATCTGATTCTGCTGCTTTCCCACATTTCAGTCGCTTTATGTCGCTCGAAACTTCCACTTTCGTCAGAGGATTTATGTTCACTTGTAGTTCAGCGGCTGCAGGTGGTATTTCTGAACGAAGTGCAGGTGGTGGTCATATTCAAGAGCTTTCTGAAGTAGTCAGCCCATCGTTTCCTTTGTTTCTTATCACTGGTAATCAAATTTCCTTTTTCATCTTTTACTGGTTTCATCTGTGTTGATCTCTTCTGAGATGGACAGTAACCTGGTTATTTGATATAATGTTGTCAGGTCTCTCTGTCTCTCCTACCTGCAGCCTGTTCTGCTTCACTTGCCAGTGTGTCATAGAAGTGTCTTTTGTCTTTGCGCGTACATTCCTTCACTTCTTTGTCCAGTGTAGTGTTTTATACATTGTGCTCAGTTCCTCTTGTCGTTGAGCATCCTTGCACTGGTTTATCTTCTGTTTCACCATCCTCCTCTCCTCTGTCAGCTTCCATGTGTCCGTCAACATCCATTCCTTATCTTCTTTCTTCTTACTTCCTAATACGGTTATGCAGGTTTCTTTCCACATCTCTTTCAAAGAATTCCAGTGCTCATCCATACAGGTTTCTTCAGGGATGTTGCCTAATATCTCAATCTTTATCTTCATGGATGATTATATTAAGATGTCTTTTGTAGTTTCGTCCTTCAGTTTCTGTTCTGGGTGTTGAACTAGAACTGTGGCCTCTTACCAGCTTCTTTGAAGGGTTATATCTGCTCCCCTTCTTGATCTCATCTTGTGTCAAGTAGGCTGCGTCTTCACTTTCTTGAGATTGAGATAAAGTTGATTTGATTTTTTGCGTAGTGTGTCCATCTGGTGTCTGGTGAAATCCAAGTCACTTTATGGATATCACTGTGTTTGTAAAAACTGCCTTCAATCACCAAATCTTTGAATGCACAGAAGTCTGCAAACGATTCTCTATTCTCGTTCATTTCACTTAGAGCTTCTCGGCCCATGGTTAGTTCTCTTCCTGTGTTGTCCGCTCCCGATTCGACATTCACGTCACTCCTCCCATTAGAATTTTGATGTCACCAACTGAGGTTTTGTCCAGTACTGATTGCAGTTGTCTGTAGAATTCCTCCTTCTCCTCTACACCTGCATTATTTGTAGGTGTGTAGCGTAGCACTGCATGATTGTGACTTTCTTTCCTTTTGAGTTGAACCTTGCTGTCATGATCCTGATGCTGGAGGAGATTGGTTCCCACTGCATAAGAGACAGCCTTCGATGCTCTTCGGAGGTGGACATCATGATAGCCACTCGAAAACTCAGTGTGCTCGTGGTTGTCATCTGTGTGACAATAATGGAGATTACTGACTCCTTTCCAGTTGACAGTTTGGAGAGTTCACTCCCATTCCATCTGCTTTCGCAAATCACAAGCACTTCGATGTGATACCTTCTCATCTCCTTTGCAATCTAGGCTGCCTTACTGGGTTCAAACATAGTACGGACATTCCATGTCCCCACGTTTACTTTCGCTTTCATCGAGGGAGAGTAGATATCGGCCGTTTGGCTTCTCGAAGGCTTTCACCAACCGACGTCATTTCGCCTCTCCGATTGGAGCGAGGAATAATTTTGTTTTTATTTTTTATATATCGTTTGTGCTTTGAAGTTTCTTCAGCGGTTGGATTAGTTTTACTGGGTAGGGTTGCAAGCCCTATGCCCAAGCTTCCCTCTTAACTGCATCACGAGGCACACCAACTTCAGCAAGCAATGAATTGCGGCTCCTCTCCGTATAGATAGTATTCTGTTTGTATTTATAGATACAAGAATATAACCATGTGGTAACTTACGGCTCAGTATGAGCCATGGAAACCTTAATTAACAACAGTGGTCTAAGGACAAAGTTCAAGGCTGATGAGTAATCCAAGAAGGCATAACGGAGATACTTAACACCACTGTCTAGATCGGAAGCAATATTATGCTGCAAGACAGTGATAGCATCTAAAGAGCTTCTGCAGTAGTTGTAAGCAAATTGTTTTGGGTCTCTGAAAGCCTCCAAGTACAAGATGAATTAATTTTTCCATTGTCATCAACAAAGCGGAAATAATAGCTGTGTGTCAAAAGTCAACATTTGATCATGCATGAATTGGATTGTGCCTACTACTGAGTTTATGTGTGAGGAAATTATGGATATGTGGACACATTTACTGCTTTGAAATCGAAACATATCGACAATAATATGGAACAGTTTCTGAATAGCTAAAAAGAAATAAATGATAAATTCTTACCTGTAGTATTTTGTAGCGATTAGGATCAAAATTTATTAGCTCAATTCAATTTTCTCATGCAGGTATATGTTTGTAATTGAATAAAGATTTATTGTCAGTAAAATGTGATATATATATATATATATATATATATATATATATATATATATATATACAGACAAGTTTCTTAAGATACCTTTGTCACTAAATCCTAATGGATATTCATAAACCAATTCAATCCCAATAAAAATTTGAGTTTTTTAAATGTTTCCAGATTTAGACATTATCTGCTAAAAATCCGACCACCAAGAAGTACGTTTTTCATATGTAATGAACTAACAAGAAAGTTTAGTTTTATATATACCTGGGAAACTAGATTATTATTTGAACAACGTTTGATCTGAATATTAAATGAACAATAACATAGAAAACTTGCACCTTCTGATAGAGTAGCTGTTAATTATTTTTCAAAGACTTGATAATCTGGAGCGAATTTTTCAGCTGTTATTGTCAAGAAAGAATATATTTTTCTCCTTAAAACACTAACTTTATGTAATTTTGTGATCATGAATTTGTTTGATCACGAAAATTACTTTTTAAGTTTTATCATGGGCATGATTCTTCCAACCAGACCTTTTAGTGTCTTTCGCTTGATTCCCGTTATATTTTTCTTTACTTTATTATCCTTGTAGTGTTTTACAAGAATCTGTATGATATGTAACAAACTGTATTACCAAAGTATGCTTTTTTGGCAAATCAGTGCATAAGATATACTTTACACACAGAAGAACTCAAAATTGATTTAAACATGTCAAGAATTATGCTTAACCCTCCTTACAAATACAATGGGCTAAACTAATCTTTGTAGATCACTAGTTGCAGAAATTTAGGTGTAGAATTCTGGCATTACGGTAGAATATAATTTCATATTAGTTTTGTTTATTAGATTTATAGCACACAGTGATACAGTGTTATTTACTTGATGATGTTTTGAGCATAAATTTTGTTTATAATTATATCAATGTATTCACACTAACTTTAACAATCGATGTTTATGGTCCCATCACCTTATATTATTTGTCTCTGTTAGTAGTAATATTTTCCATATCTCTGGTAAAGGTGTTACACTATTCCTGTTACATGTGCTGAGTAGTGACTAGATGAAAAAGGATTCGGTAATAAATCTATGTTTCCACCTAATTAAGTACAATGGTTTTGTCCCATACTGTTATTTGATTGTGAGTTAATGCATGCACTGCAATAATGGAGTTTTTTTTTCTAGATTATTGGTCTTATTTTATTATTTTGTTTATATGAGATAGCCGTGGTTTGAAAGTTTAGTATTGATACTGGGTGGTGATTGCAGACAAAATGAAAAATTGGACTACTGCAGGATTCGAACCAGCAACCATCGGTTTTCTTAGCCTCATAGCTCACTTATTAGAATATCGGACCGAATGCTGCTTAAAGATTAACAGTAATAAAATGGACATTGTAGAGAAGATAGCAATAGTTAAGAGGAGGCTAAAAACAGTACCATTCTCGGACCAATAACAACTGTATTTATGATATCTTGAGCTTAGCATAAGTCCAAAAGATTTTCACTGTATTGTTGAATAGTGAGAAGAATACATTTTTAAAAATGAAAGGTTTTTAAGCTAAACAACAGAGGAATTGTCAGCATAAAGAATGAAGAACTCAAGAGTTTTTGTTATCATGAATTAAGATGACTGACGTTATCAGGATAAAACAAGATTGCTAAGTGTGTGTTTTTGAATACAAAGGTTAGATTGGAATACCTCAGTGATCCGCAAAATGTTTTAATTCATTTGTTTCATGATCATTTTAAACTGTTTTGATAAAACTGCACCGTTCAGCGTTACATGAAGGCTAAGTGTCTCAGACACTGAAAACGTGTGGTCTTTAAAGACACTGATTTTCCTGGAGATGTTCAGAAATGTGAATGAGAACCATTCGTTATGTTCTTATAAAATGTACGATTTAGCATATACTTGTCGAGTGGTGGGAACGGCTGAAGGTAATAAGTGTTGGGAAGTTGTGCACTTTGAATCATCCTAATGATCAGTTAGTCTAGTGAATGTAGACCATTTCGATGGCACTGAGTCTGTGTTCGATTCTTGTGAGAATTTCATCCCCTATGAAGGCAACTCTGTGGAAAGACGCTCCTTTTCTTAACTGTACAGCACTTCACTCTACGTATTTATCTCCTACACTGCTTATCGAAACTCTTTTGTTGGCATTTATTTTTGCTTAAGTAGCTTTTAGGGTTTACAAATTCCATTTCAGTTTTCTTTTGAAAGCAAACTTCTTTTATATGGTTTATAAGTGCTACTAGCAGACATTCTGTGAGAATAAATTGACGAAAACTGGGGAAGTTTAAATAAAGCCTACTTTGAATTCCATCTCAAGGATGCACTCATTGATCGTTCGGTCTGTATAACGTTGAACAACAACGTGTAGAAAGTTAGATTCGTTATCAGGCTCAATTTCCGCTTTAACTGTTGTATTGAGTTGCACTTTACTAAAAGGTTTCAGCCAGTGTGAGGTATGTTAATTATTACTGTACAGCAAGTGTGTTGTCAGCCTTCTTTACACAAGTCATATTGACTATTGATTCTTGTATAAATCCCAATAGGTGAACACCATATAGTTGACTGGTCCAGTTGTACATACGTTTCAAGTGATAATACTAATCGATATTTATGAATAATACAGATGCATTTCCAAATTATCTTCAGTCAAGTCTTGAAAATCATAATACTAATTATCTTCATTCCCTTCACAGCGTCTTTCATTCCAAGATTTTTCTTGCATTATCTAATAGTATTTTCGTTTAGCCATCGTGAAAGTATTATTAGATCAAGGTAATACAAGGTGATTAGGTTACAGTCTATGAAATAATGGAACAGGTATGAAAAGTGAAGTATATGTGTTGAATCCAACAATCAGGGAGTAAGGAAAATAATGTCAGATAAATAAAAAAACATCTTGGGGATGTTACTACCAAAATAAAACTAGTAATTTGACGTACCTCTCTTGAATGTGGAGGACGCGCTTGAACCGATGGGTTGGTAAGGCTTTGGTGAATCTATACTCACGTCGAACTGTTTAATTCAAATTTTTAAATGACTATGAAGGAACATTCTGGTGAAGTTAAGTGGCCAGGTTTTAGCAAATGCTTAAAAATCAGGCTATTAATCGATTTGCACTCCCCTTAAGACAACAAAATGGTGGGAGGGTTCGTGGATATGTCTGGATAGCACACGCCTTGTGAGGTTTATGTGACCACTTTCATAAGAACAGATGAATTAGTAAGCAATCATGAAGGTACTGAAAGAGGCAATTTGTCCTGCACATGCTGTCAACTCAGTTGGTAACTAAAGAAAACAACTTAGAATTGGGGATGGAGGTGAGGAAGAAGTAAGGTCTTCCTCAGTGCTTTACCCAGTGGATTCTTCAGTATCTGTCTCTGCCACTGTATCTCTTTTGAATCTAGTATTCATCAACAATACTCCCTTTTGAACCGTAACTGCTTCCTCTTGACTTCATTTTCTCCTCAGTGTACCTTGAAGGATAACCATTCTTGATTTACACACTTCAAAGTACTTTGGGTTTCTCATTTACTGTATTACCTTAACAAATTCTTCTTATTCCTGTGCATAGTGAATGAATTAGATTTTTTTCATCTCCCAGTGAGGCCCGATTCCGAAAACTAGTGTATTGTTGACTGCTTTTTTTCCGCTATGAATCAGTCTTCTCAGGCATCTATCATCTTTCCTTCGTTTTAGAAAGTCCAACAAGTGGGGATCTGAGTTGTTCTCACTTTTCCTGGTAAATTAAAGTGAATTAAACTGTGATATTATTTGAAAATTTGTACCATATCTTCATTTCTTTTTGATTTTCTACCAGCTGAGCTGCGAGGTCCAACTTCTGACAAGATTTTCATTTCCCTTCAATCACCATGAGTTATACCCGACTACCAAATGAATTCGTGAAGCATTACTACCACCTGATTGCACTCATACTGGTTTCCTAGTCAGGACTTCTTATCCAAATCCAAATCTAACTGAATAAGAGAAGGAAACATCATGCTGATTATTGTTTTGACTATCTGCGGTAAAAATCTAGTCGGGAGTTGGACCTCGTAGCTCATTTGGCTAAAGTTCGGATCGGAAACCCGGTGGTCGCTAATTCGAGTCCGGCCGCAGTCCAAATCTTCATCCCACTTCCAGTCATTGCCCAGTATCAGTACTAGGCTGCTAAGCCACGGCTGTCTCAGATAGCCGAAATGATACCTACATTGACTTGTTTTTTTGCTGCTGACGTTTTCTTGATATGTAGTGAAGTGTGGTAGTTTGAACGCCTATGTTCTTATGTCAAGTTTAATTGTACGTCTATTTGTTCAT
This sequence comes from Heterobilharzia americana, assembly GCA_944470555.2. NCBI lineage: Eukaryota > Metazoa > Platyhelminthes > Trematoda > Strigeidida > Schistosomatidae > Heterobilharzia > Heterobilharzia americana. Next base: position 77,224,636 of record OX104130.1, on the reverse strand, counting down.
TAGCTAACACTGAGATAAAGCCAAACAAAGTGCGGATAGTTTTAATAATTTGTATTGTACCACAAGTTTTTCTATCGAAAGAATACTGTTTCTTTTTACAAAAGCGTGAGTCAGAATGCTTCAGATAAAAGACAAAAGTCAAATTTCAATGACAGAAGTCATATTCGATATTTTTTCAGGACTATTGGTTTCAGATGATTACAGATTTAGATGATACATGTTTGATGGAAAGTTTTAGAATAGCATGACGAGTAGCCTTGAAAGTCAGATTCATAAACTTTGATGCCTATTATGACACAATTAATGACTTTTGCCTCGTCTGTATATCGAAAGTGTATTGACGGCCCACTTTCTGTCACCAATTGTAGATATGATTTACACAGTGTCAGTAGATGTTGGTTGATCTCTTCTTATGACTGTTGCATCTATGTGTAATAAGTAATATCTGTAGGTCAAAAATTGGAACTTTAGAGAATTCTGTCCCACTGCTGACAAAAGCAACTTTAAAATAATCAAAAGTCCCTTCTGTACTATACTAAAATTGGCTTTTAACTACTATCAAAACACATATTCAAAACTTTGAAGATAAATTATGACATGTAACAGCTAGCAGATAAATTTAGGATGTGCGTTTACTTCAATTTGAAAGCAACCAGTTATTTTTTCACCAACTTAAGTCAAAGGCTGTGGCCTCAGTAACACTAGAACCTACCACTCATCGATCTAAGCACCAGAATGTCTTCCTCTAAGTTTCTGAATTGCTACAGCCACTTTACACTCAAAGGTTTCTTTTTTTTTGAGTTGGATAGATTAGCTACTGTCGAAATTTGAGCTGCTGCATAGGCTTAAAAGAAAAGGCGAAAATTGTTAACTTTCAGGAATAGTGGTATGATTCAATCTTGACGGTCAGTTGCGTAGTTACCTTCCACTTGTTGCGTTGAATAGCTGATTTACCTCTCGATAGACTTACTGCTATTCTATCAGACTGTCAAACAAAAGGTTGATGGGTCCTTTTAGTGGATGACATAAGACATCAAAATAAGTGTTGAATATATTAATTCTTATAAACTACTTTAGAACTGAAAATTTTAAAGTTGGTGACTGATTTAACAAATTTCAGTGCCGCTAGTGTAACCTCAGTATCATAAGCAATCAAAGTACTATCACTTTACACTTTTTTTCTGCAAAATAATATACCTTCAAGGTACAGATAAATGTATACATACGTATGGAATTTGGTCAGCCTGGCACGGAGTGTCTTCAATGTGTATTAGTCTGCTGATTATGGCACAGTGATAATAATGTATCATTTTGTACTACCTCAAAAATACCTATCTCCATTGGAAGTAGATGCTCAGTGATGCTTTTGAAGTGGAGACAGGAGTGAAACAAGGTTGCCTACTATCCCCCATGATATTCCTGATTGTGGTCGACTGAATCATGCGGCAAACAGTGGGGAGCGAGAAGAGGGGGATATGCTGGACGACGGAAAAGAACCTAGAAGATTTGGATTTCTCCGATGACTTGTGCCTGATGTCATATAAACTTGAAGATCTACAGGCGAAAACTAAAAAGTTGCCTATTGATTTGAGGCAGGGCAGCGAAGATGGGACACCATTCAAGTGAATGTAGAGAAGACAGAGGTGATGAAGATACCCAACCAACAACTCCAACAACAAACTCCAGTCACCATCAACGGGCGAAACCTAAAAGAAGTAACCTCCTTCACCTATCTAGGCAGCACTGTTTCAACTACAGGTGGGACAGACGAAAATGTCAAAGACAGAATCGGAAAAGCAAGACAGGCATTCATTAGCCTGAAACCAGTACGAAGATCTTCTTCACTCCACTCAGCATAAAGCGTGAACAACATCGGGATTTTCAACACCAACTTCAGTCAAGTCAGTGCTTGTGTAGGGTTCAGATACTTGGCGCGTTACGAAAGGGATTTCCAATAAAATACAGACATTCATCAACAACTGCTTACGCTGGCTCTTTACTGAAGCTCAGATGGCCGGAATAATAAGAATAAGCAACAAGGAGCTCTGGGAACGAACCAACCAACAACCTATCACTCAACAAATATGCGGTGGAATGAAGTGGAGATGGATTGGACTGGGCATACACTGAGAAGGCCGACTGAGGACATCACGCGTTAGGCCAGTCACTCCAGTGGAACCCAGATGGGAAGCGATGAGTTGGGTGTCCGAGGTGGGGATGACATGGAGGAGATCGTGAGAGGAGGAAATGAGCTTGTGGGCTGTCGTGGAACCAGGTTCAAAAGATCTCAGAGAACAGAGTGAAGTGGAGACGTGCTACTGAATCCCTATGTTCCACTAGGAACCCAAGGGACTAATAATAATAACTGGAATTAGATATACATAAATCTGAGCATCAGATACTCATAAAATAAACCTTAACCTTCTGTTCTTTTGGCAAATTTTAGGACATTTAAGCAGAAATGTAAGTGAATATATGTCTCATTTCATTCCTTGTAGTGAAAAACATGATAACTTATTCATTCTCTCGTTTCTCAACTACTTCCATGTTGTTCTGCAAACATACATATGAGCTGACATAGTTTCACGATAATTTAACGGTGGATGCACAAATGATAAATTTACGACCGATAATTTAGTTTACCTGCAAACTACATAATATTTTACAAAGTGTAGTACAATATGAAAATGTTCTGACTAACAGTGAACCGGATAGTTTGACCTTAACCTTTTTTACTTTTCGAGGAAATTTTAATCATCCAATCAGTCTGGGTGGCTTTGGGTTCATCGATCTCACCTATTGTAGCTAATCTATACGTGCAAAAGGTAGAATCAGACCAATTTAGCCAACATGATTTAAAACCAACAATATGGCAAACATACGATGACGACACCTTCGTCATAACCAAAAGACAAGGTTTAGAAAGTGTTTTCAAATATCTTAACAGTCGTTTCAATCCCATAAAGTTCATGTTTGAACTAAAAACAGAATTAAGAACGCTAGCTTTCTTAGACTACAGGGCAGTGCGAAGCGATGACGTGACACTTGACACAGATGTCTATAAAAAAGATACACATTCTAACAGGTACATTGACTTCAACTCAGCTCACCCATTGGAAATGTTGCCAAAAACTTGTTGACGAGATCACAAAGGACATCAAATGAAGTGCAATCTCAGCAAGCAGATAGGGAAGTTTCAAAGCAGAACAATTATCCAAATAAGCTAATAGAAAAGTAAGAAAAAGTTTATTGAAAAAGACACGGAAAAACCCAGCTACGAAGATCGGTTAAGTGCTATAGTATTTCCTTATCGCACATCCATATCAGAGAAAATAAGACGTATCCTTAATAGTTACAACATCCGAATATTCTTTAAGGTTATGAACACATTATACTCACATCTGTGTAAATGAAAAGACCTGATTCTCCATTTGGAACAACAGAACTAGGTTTATAAGATAGATTGTAGTGAATGCGGTGCCACATACATTAGCAACGCTTCATGTAACGTACTAATAGGTCTCACCGAAGAAGGTCGAAGCCGCACGAGAGAACCGAAAAATTCCGGTGATCTGGAAAAGCCTGAAAAAGACTTTGACATTGCTGCTCATGCCTTATTTTCAGGTCATAAAATATCCTTTGAAAAGAGAAAAGTCCTGCAAAAGGGCTTTTTTTCACAAAGACAGGGCCATTGCAGAAGCTTTGCATATCTATTCTTATCCTTCTTCTATTAGCAGAAAAGATGGGTTAGACATCCCACAAATATGGCAGACACTAATAACTCACATAGACAGTTGTGAATAATATATGAGGAGAAGGTAGAACACAACTTTATATCACCGTATTCCATATGATTTACTCCGAATTTACTAATGTTTGAACAGTTTCCGGAGTTATTTAGCTAAATAGTCTTAATCACTTTTAAAAAATACTGGTTGTATCTTGACAATTTTTCTAATCTTAATCCATAATATCACTATTAATTCATATACTTGTAATTCCCTGTTGTTTCCATAGCACCTATTAGCACATGGGCTCCTATGCGGATGCCTCGATATTACCTGCGTGTTGATTGTGATAATCTGATTGGTTGTGGCTAGCAGAGGAATCCAGGACGCATGTTTCGTCCAACTTGAGACTCGTCAGCTGGATGTACCTGCACCCTAGTGAGTGATGTTTTTCCCACTTAGACTCAAACCTCATACCCATCACTTCAAACGCTAAGGCGTTATTGACTCTGCTACCCAGGAGTGATAGCCACTTCTTGTACAGCGTGTCGTAGTTAATACTACTGCCCTAACCCTAACCACATTTAATCAAATTACCGTGATCAAAACATAGGAGCTACCGAGGCATCCACATTGGAGTCCGTATGCCCATAGAGATTGAGCAATTCGATCCAATAAAACGACGGAGAATAACAAGTATATCAACAAATTGTAATAAATAATGCCCGTTGTAAAAGAAGCGGTTATCGTTCATCCGTGGCATAGTGAATAAGACCTTGGAGTTTGAAGTGATGGGTACGAGGTTTGAGTGTCAGTAGGAACATCATCACTTATTGAGGTGTAGGCACATCTAGCTGACAAGTCCCAGATAGGACGAGACGTGCGTACTGGATTTCTCTGCTAGCCACAACCAGCCAAATTACCACTACGTAATACTTTACTGATCTATTGTTTTCATCAAATTTACGATCCTTTCTGAGTTATATACATTCTATGCACCACTGTATATGTTACATAATCCATTTTTTTTATTATTCATACTCAACTGTTATCAAAAATAACCGAATCGTTAGCACTATTATTATCATTATTGTTATTTATTATATAATGTTTGATGTTCAAAAATGCATCTTTCCAAACCAGTAACCTCATCTCTCTCATCTTTGATAACTCACAACCTCACTGTACCTTTCATAGCCGAAATAAAATTCCCCACTCTATTTTTGTTCCACCTTATTTGCACAACTGAAAAAACCTCTCTGACAGATCTGGTAATTGACTCACGTGTATTACATTGATCATTGCTCCATATCACAATGTAAGTCGATGATCGTAAAGGTCAGCACCTGTAACAAAACTTGAATATTAACCCGAAAACTTAATGTCAGATCCATACTTTTGAAAAAGATCTTCCTAGCAAGATCGAAGCGTTGAGGAATAATGGACAAATTATTTGTTTAGTTTGTTATTTGTTCTAATATACTACACCGAGATTATGCAAGTAAAAATACACCTGATACGATGTGGTAAGATTTATTCACGAGCATGTACTAACTTAGTAGTAATATAGATAATGGATATAGGTGAACGAGATCCTATGTAGAATACTACTTCGAACTGGTCGTTTATGGATAATCTCGATAAGGTTTGTACTTAGTTACTGAATTCAACCATTTATGCCGACATGCAACTTGAAAAATTATCAACTCCTTTAAATATCGTCATAATATGAAAATAACCCTTTAGGACTTTTTTATTTTCTTTCTGTGATTTAGCTGTTACCTATTTTTATACATATTTCAATGCCTTTTTTTATAGTGTGTCTGTCTTGCAAAATCCTGGAGGAATGTGAAGAAATTGTTTGCAGTAATATCCCAGTCAATGGAACTTTTGTCCCAGAATACGTGATTGGATGTGAATTGGCCTGTCCTTTCGGTAAAATTTCTTGTCAAAAGAATGAAGATAACAGCATCGCTTGGTCGCCATCTGATCCATGTGCACAATCATTAACGACGACGACAATAACAACAACAACAACAACAACTGACACCAGTCCCCTAACTACTTTGAACATTATCTTAGATTCAACTACTACCTTACAATTAAATGTGACCTCTGTTTTTAATGATTCTAACGAATCCTTCATAAGGTTACAAAGTACTCCTACTCAAAATGTTGGCACAGATCTTCCAATTGATTTAGATAAATATGTCGGCCTTTCAAAATCATGGACTTTATTCTGGTTGATACCTTTGATATTGTTCATCACACTGCCTACCTTATTTTTATGCTGTCTAGTTATTCATCATTTTCATAAGAAGAAAGGTAAAGTCAAATTTCCTTTGTCTAAAAAACACACTGTTGATATTCTAGATCCTTCTGCATCTTCTTGGACCAGATGCTCTCAACCATACACATTAGGAACACTAATAGGTCAAAATGGTCAATATACACAGGAAAAAAGTATGAAACGCGAATCCAGTGAGTCACCGACCAAGTGTCGTAAAAATGGCCACAATACAAATGATGTACCAATTCCGAAATATAGTAAATTTAGACCAACAAAACAGTCTATGCGAAGAAGAGTGTCACCAAGTTTGAATAGAAGACTTATTAACTGGCAAGATTCAGGTATTCATGACTTTGCTATTCCACCTAGTCCAAAATTTGCATCAACGATGAACATGAGTAAAACTTCACTAAACTATTCAACTCCTGGTGAAAGTTCATCTCAAACTCCTTTATATTTGAGGAGTTCATCTTCACATATCCTTTCAGAAACCTTACCCATTAGTTCACAGTATACCAAAGATTTCAGGTCAGTCAGTCAGTGTAGTATGTTATTTCCACAAAGACTGAATCTACAAGACAAGTTTTCAACTGATTATGATTTTCATGATAGTCGAACAATTACAACATTTAATCCTCCAGAAAATTGTGACTATCTTGGATACTCTATTAACAATAACCATTATGATCGAACAGTGGTGACAATAAATGATGAAGATATTGATGATGCAAATGGCAATACATCCGACCAGGTATCTTCAATTACTTTGCAGCCGATAACTCAACAGATAAACTCAGAAGTACATAATTATCAACCATTTAATGCATTTACTGATATTGAACATGAGAATACAATGTATGACTCAAACTATAATGATTGGACGATAGGTGAGACAACTATTCAACGAATACCTCGTATTTAAATTATTAGGAGAATGGTGTTCAATGTCTTTATACTTCCTTTCTTTTTCATTTCAGACATATATTTCTTTGTATAAAAAAATATTAGGAAAATATTTGTAAAAATATTAAAGAAAGATTAAATGTAGTTTTATGACGATAAATTAACCATTATCTTTATTTAACCTTTTGTTGTAATGTATAAACTGACATACCAGACACATAAACTATGCTATCAAAGTCTACTATTATGCGAATCAAATAGATATCACTGTCAAAACTGTCTTCGATAATTCACAATACGATTCATTTTCTTCTTTGTGATATGCTGAAAGAAGACTGCAATGTATACTTCTACTGGCATTTTCTTATAACTTTTTATCATATCTTGTAAATTATGATATAAATAAATATAAAAATATATATAAATTAATTATTTCATTTGAAAAGTCTTGTGTGTTAACACACTCTGACTGTTATGCAAGTTTGAAGTTGTTTTCAAAAACGCCAGTGTTTGGTTTATACTAACAAACTTCACTGTTTCTTAACTAGTATGCCAAGTTTTCTTCTTTTCACTGTTAAGTGCCAAAAATAACCATTGGTGAAATAATAACCAAATAAATGAAATTATCCACCTAATAATTTCTTTTTAAGGAAGCAGTATAGTGAACATTCTAGTATTACTTTATTAGACATCACTGAATGCTGTTAAGTTACTGTTACCTCAACGACCAGTTTAGCTTTTTCTTCTTACTACTTACGAACAATAATAGCCGCTTAGTGTTTGAAAGAGGTGATGAACATACCCAAACAACAACAACAACAATCACCAATCACCATCAACGAGAGAAATCTGAAGGAAGTTATTTATCTCTTTCACCTACCCACCTACCTACCTAGGCACCATCGTTTCAACTACAAGCGGCCACATAGACGAGGATGTCAGAACAAGGATCGGAAAGACAGCACGAAATGCCTTCCTTCATTAATCTGAAATCAGTGTGCAGATCTACTCCACTCCACTACACTGCCCTCAGCATAACGCATGAACAACATCTGGATTTTCAACACTAGTGTCAGTCAAGTGAGTCAGTGCTTCTATGTGATGGTTGGGAGACTTGGCACGTCACGAAATCCATTTCCATGAAACTATAGACATCATACATAAACAGCTGCCACCTACGCTCACTCACTCGACACTGAAGATCAGATGAGATGGCCAGAATATCAAGAATAAGCAACAAGGAAGTCACTCTGGCTGGCTGGCAACAAATCAACAAAGAACCCATCGCCCAACTAATATGCAGAAGAAAGTGAAGATGGATTGGGTTGGATTCCACATAGACTGAGGAGACCACTTGAGAACACCACGCGCCAGCCCAAATCCTTGAGGGGAATCCAGATGGTAAAGAACGAGTTGGACGTATGAGGGTAACATGGAGGAGATAGTGTATGAGGAAGAAATGAAAGCTTGTGAGCAGTTGTGGAGCCAGGTTAAAGAGACTGGAGAGAAGAGAGTGAAATGGCAAAGTATTACTGAGGCCCGATGTTGTACTAGGAACGCAAGGGACAAATAATAATAATGCATGTTTTTGAAATAAAACTGTGACCGGATGCACCGAATGACTTTTTTCTTTTGATGCTAGGAGTCTTTACTTGTTTTTGCAAAAGAATTGAAAGTTCGTCGTTCAAGCTGACACTTCTCATAAATGAGTAATTCTACATCTGGCCAACTATGGTGTAAGAAGGAATTCCTCTGGAGATCATCCATCCAGAAACCAAACCGTATGATTTCTAGCCAATAACTCGATTTTGAGTTTTGAAACCAATTATTTCGTTCATATTTCGTAAGCAGCATTCTAGGAATTAGATTTGAGGACCAGTGGGATTGGGTTGGCCTTGGTTACCTAAGTCTTTACAAAAGAGTTAGTGTAGCATTGACCACATGAAGTCTAACACTTTTGGTCTGAGCTGTATCAGTAAATACAGATTTTTTAGATGTCAATAGAAACCAGTGGTTTGAAACTCTGGGTTAAACGGCTCAGAATTGATCTCAGTGGCGAAGATGTAACCATATACTAGCCTCGTTTTAATCATTATGTTGAGTTTAGTAGTTTCTCATTCCTCTTTCCTCTCTTTTACTGGGTTTTACTTCTTTTGACCGATTTATCTTTATTTTTTCATCTTTCATCCTTCAGCCTTCATGCTTGACGTGCTGATATGAGGTATGGTAATTCGAAGCGCTGTGAATTAATGTCTGGTCTAGTGTTGATGATAACTTCTTACAGGGTGAGATTATATACAAAGATTGGTCATTAGTGAGTAACCGCGATCGGTCAATTCGTTAAATAATAATATCAGTAATAGCTATAGAAGGATGAAAGTTATAAGAATTTACCTAAGACCCACTGAACAGTGATTAGGCATAGGATAATGGGCAAAGCATATCGGTTGTGTCAATTAACTCGGTTATGGCGCACAGATGATTTCAAAATGCAAGTTTCATCCTATTTAGGACTCGTTGGCTGGATGCACTTGCAACCCAGTGTGTTGTTGTTTCCACTGAGACTCTAACCTTGCACCCACCACTCCAAATTCCAAGCCCTATCCACTAGGCAACTAAGGCACGATAACCACTTCTTGTACAGTGGGTATCAGTAATAACTATTCATTGAATACTTGTAATTCTTAGTTGTTTTATTCGATCGAATTGTTTGACCTCTACTGGTAGATGGGTTACTATGCCAATGCCTCAATATTGCCTGAATTTTTATTATGACAAGTTAACAACGAAAAATTATAAGTATATCAACAAATAGTCATAACTAACACCCGCTGTACAAAAAACGGTTATCATACCTCAGTGGCTTAGTGGATAACGCCTCGGTGTTTGAAGCGATGGGTACGTGGTTCGACTCACAGATAGAACAGCATAACTCACTAGGGTGGTAGGCATATCCGAATGACGAGTCACAAATAGGACAAAGTGCGCATCCTGGATTCCTCTTCTAGCCAAAATCAAGCAAATTATCATAACAAATATTCAGGCAATATCGAGGCATCCAGATAGAAGTCTACATGCTAACAGCGGTCGAGCAATTCGACCCTGCATAACAAGAGAGAATTACAAGCATATCAACAATTGATAAAGACATATCACTGATAATCAGAGGTAACGAAAACAACGTGAGTTCGACTCCTGAAAGGCTATAATTCTTACTGTTTGGAGACCAAATTAAAATGGTACTGTCTAAATATTCATAATAATTCCAATTACTCTGAGAATGACAATAATGGTCGCTTTATTTGAAGAAAAGATGAATTTGAGAAAGCAACATATTGATTACTGTGTTGTACACGCAGATAACAAGCCTGTCAACACATGATCTGGATAACTAGGAAGTTAATTCTATTGGATCATCAACTTGAACAAGTAGGCTGCATTTTTCGAAAAGAAAGCTACTAAACTGATAAGTCACCTAGTATGAAATTTTATCTGATAGCTCTAGAGACGCTATAGTTTTATCTGTCAGATGGTACCGGTTAGAATTACCGTTGGGGAACAGAATTTAAAATTTTTACGTAGGTTGTTTTGTTTTTAGAATTACCTATCTCAGTTGAACATCATTTTGTTAATTGATATTAGTTAATTTATATCCCTATTAGATTTGTTTATATGATTTATAACACACAGTGGATTTAGTATTATTTACTTGATGACGTTTCGAGCATAAATTATTCCTCATAATCATATCAATGTAATCACATTACTTTCGACATTTGATTTTCATAATTACGTCACTTTATATGACTTGTTTTTTATCGGTAGCAAAATTTCCCATATCTTTGGTATAGGTGTTGCGTCATTTCGTTTACATTTGTGAGTGTTGGTTCGATGGATAAAGATTCAGTAATCAGTCTCTTTCTCCACCTGATTATATTGGACTTAATTACAGTAAAAAAAACAAGATATTCAGCGAAGAGGACTCTTTTCAACGAATTTATTCTCAAGCTGTACTTTCGTATACATATACATGACATTTAAAGACTTTAATCCATGAGGAAGATTTAACTGAAACAATGGAGGGTTGAAACAATCATAATGATGGTGGTGATAATTATAATGTTGATAGTTGATGACGTAAAGGTAGAATGGTAACAAAAAGGGGTTACGTAAGACTTTCAAGTCGTTTATAAAGTGCATATAGATTGAGAGGGGGTGAGATCGTTAATAAGCAATCAAAGGGTTAGGTAATATAAATGAGACAAGTTAACTGGAGTAAATTGAACATGTTTTGTTAAGAGTCGCGATAATTAGGGAGATCAAATGAAATAATACTGGAAACAAATGAATACAAAAAACAGAGTGATAATGACGATATAAGAGTATAAAGATTAATCTGACAAAAAAGGGGGAAGGAGTGAAAAATGAAAAAAGAGGACGAAGTGCACCAAGATTAAAATAAATTAAGGCCAAGGTAGAGACAAAGACTGTACGTACTTCTTTTGCACACAAAGGTCAGGCTTCAGTTAATGGATAGTCAAGGCCTCTGCTGTTTTTAGAATCTGAACATGGAGGAAACGTGAGGTGTTAAGGTGAATTCGATAGACAACCTTCAAATCCTTGTTTATGTCGGCTGAATGGTTGGAATCGACTAAATACTCAAGGTTAGAACTTTGGTTCCATTCCCTTCGACCCTCATAAAACCAGGAAGGAATATGTTCTCGTATACTTGTTGACAGCAATCTCTGACTACGGCCGACGTACCTTGCTCCACAGGAGCAGGTGAACTGGTAGATACACGTGGATGTGGCCTGTCCTGAGATATTGTCTTTTATACAAACGGAGAACATTTTATGACTGGTAAAGATCAAGTGAAGTTTTGCTGCGAAAAAAGTCCTACTAATTGATCTGGAAAGACGATTTTTCAGGATATCTGATGCTGCATCACCTTTGAAGTCCAGGTTCATGAACAAAGCCTTTTTTTGACACTGAGCTAGTGACTGGTTTCGCATATGTTTTTTGCGTATTCTTATCGACAAATCGTCCAATATACCCGCTTTCCACCAGCGTCCGTCTTAGAAAGTCGAGTTCAAGTTAGACACACTCCGTGCTACAAATATTACGTATTACATGGCACAGTGAGCGGATGACGTTTCTCTTCCTTATGATCGGTACCCAGCTATAGAAATTGGTGAGTTGTCCATTTTATATGGGTTTCTTGTAGATGGATCTTTTCAACATTCCATTACTACACCTCCTTATCAGTACGTCAAGGAAAGGAATAGCTGATTCCAATTCCTTATCAATAGTGAATTTCAGTGCTGAGTAACAATTATTAAACTCGCGTTGGATGTCATCCAGGTCGATAGTTGAGTCGCAAATAACGAATATATCATCCATATATCGTTTATAGATATCAAAATACCTAATAGTTTGGCTAGGAATAGAATTTTCTAGTTTTAACATGAAACAATCTGCCATTAGAGGTCCTAGTAGGGATCTTATTGCAACTCCATCATTTTGCCGGTATACCTCACCATCGAAACTAAATTGCACATTTAAAATACATCTCATCAATAGCTCTCTCAAGTAGTTTGTTGGAATTCCTACTTCTATATTGTGTGAATCAATGAAATCACATATGTAACAAACTGTTTCAGTGAGTGGTACACTGGTGAACAATGAGGTAACATCTAAGGTGGTGTTAACATTCTTAACGCTATCAATGTATCAATGTATCACGAATAGAATGATGAGACACTTGCCTTCTGACTAGTTCCAGTATTTCAGCTAACCATTGGGCGATACAATGATAAGGAGAACCTGACATATCAAAAATCAGGCAATGAGGTAATCCAGCTTTATGTATTTTCGTCAATCCATAGAGACGTGGAATTACTGAACCAACGGGTCGGATGTGTTCATACAAAGTAGAGGAAATCAACGCATTATCCTTCATTTTCTTTAGGATACCTGTGAGTTGGATCTTGATCTGTTGTGTTCTGTTCCTCTCACCTGCAGGTTTATCAAACTTAGTTTTATCAGAGAAAATCGATAGCATTTTCATGACGTATTCCTGACGATTCATTAGAACGACACCCCCTCCTTTATCAGGACGACTTAAGATGATGTCATGATTGTCAGTGACCGACTTGAGTTGTGTTATATGCTACTTCGTCAGCAGATAATTCAAACTATATTTCAAATTAGCAAACTGGTGACAGCATTCAAGAACAGTGGATTTTTTCGAAAAAAATAACAGTCACATGAGTGCAACTAGTAACAACACGAGAAAAAAGGAGTTCACAACCTCCATTGTACCCTACGAGGAGGGCACCTTAGAAACTTTACTTAGAATCTTCAACGGAGCTGGAATTAGGGTGGCATTTTAACCTACGAACTCGCTCAGAGATAAACTTTGTCGGCTGGCTAAAGGATCCAATAGAACCAATTAAGCAAAATAATCTATCAAATACCATGTAATGACTGTTAGGTCAAGCATAGAGGTCAAACAAGTTAGCCGGTCGGGGTCAGTTAGAATAGCCAAATATAGGAATTTAGCTAAATGTAGAATGACAGATTCGAATAAGATTAATGATCCAGAAAAACACTCAGCTATTGCAATGCAAGCATTAACACACAATCACACAATATAGGGTGGGATAAAGCCACTGCACTTAAGTCCAATCACTGTTCATCGAATCAACATCCAACACATGTAATAGAAATGATGCATCACTTATACCAAAGATATGGAAAATGTTACTGCCAACAAAGATAAATTATATGGGGTGATGTAACTATAAATATCAAATGTGGAAAGTAGTGTGATTACATTGATATGGTTATGAGCCGTAATAACTTATGCTCGAAGTGGCGTCATCAAGTAAATAATACTAGATCACTGTGTGTTATAAATCAAATAAACAAATCTAATATGGAACTACATACTATCACAGTGCCCAAGTTTTACCCCTATATTAATTCGTATCCAGTTTATTTACTAGTTGTTTTTGAGGGTGAGATATACCTGATCAGTGACTTAAATACAAGTGCTGTTGAATGAAAACTCATTAAGTTATAATTTCTACCAATAATCTCATATACTAAGAATGTTTTCCATATTCGTCTTAGTGACTAGCAGTAGAATCTGGGACGCACGTTTCGTCCTATCTGGAACTTGCCAGCTGAATGTGCATGCACTCTAGGAAGTGACGCTGTTCTCATTGAGACTCAAATTTAGTAGTCATCACTTCAAACGCCATAGCATCATTCATTCGGCCTCTGGAGCCCTAAAGCCACCTCTTATGCAATAGACAGCAGTTGATGCTTGATACTTGCATATTTCTGTCGCTATACAGTGTTGAATTGCTGGACCTCTGTTGGCAAATGGGCTCCAATATAGATGCTTCGGTACTCCTGAATATCCATTACGCTTTGTTCATCTTTGTAATTAGTAGTGGAATCTAGGACGCATGTTTCCTCCATTGCTATTAGCTTAGATGAATACTCCATAATGAATATTAAGTAGTATCGAGTCATCTGTTTCTTATATATTTACTAAGATTCCCCATATAAATCCTGAATTTACGAACAAACTATATCAGTATTATCTGCTTTAAGGTCACTAAGTGAAGTACTTTCATTCTTTACTGGAGCATATAGTAAGATGAAGCTTAAGATACAGTTTCTGTGCTCGTCTACTAGCATCAATGAAAGTATAAATGTAACTTTGGAAAACTTATATTCAACCTTTCGTGTATGTGAACGAAAGTCAGTGTATAACTGTTAGCAATGACATTTTGCACCTTAGTCAACAGTTCATCAGTACAACAGGTCATGGATTTATCAGTGTACCAAATCTTGGTGACTAGTGTTGGACATTTAACCCATAGTTTCATCTCAATTTAGATAGGAGTAAGTAAATTCGAAAACTTGAAGTTATTTTCACTAGTATACAACAACAATGATTTCAAACTATATTCATCTGTCAAACTTAAAATAACACTTTCCTGTCTTCTAAATAGTTGAAGTTTATCATTTTATCTAGGTGATAAACTAGCTTCATGATAGTATGTCACCTAATTTATATACTAATTCTTTATGATTGAATTCAAACAAGTAAGTAAAAGATTGAACTATGTAAATACGTAAAAAATGTAAGTGTAACATTTGTAGACTATGAAATTGGGTTGATTTTCTAGGTTAGATATTAGTTAACCAATAAGAACTACGTTACGATCTCGACTCATGGAAAGAACATATACTCACAATTGAGTACTATTGGGTATAGCTCTTTGTCTAAATAGGTTATCTGACACTTTACTTTGACCAAGTTTTTAACGAAATAACCTTTCAGTTTCCTACACTGTAGACCAATGTAAAGGCTTATCACTTATCTGTAATTTACTGAATTCGTGTAGTTCCTAAAATCTCTGATGAGTCGTGAGGATTCATAGTTGAAGAGTAAACACAAATATCTGCTTACGAAACACATCTTGTAGTTATGCAATATGTATCAATACACATATATTTGGTTAATTCTTATGATTCGGTGTCGAGGAGAAGTGCTGGACATGAAACCCGAAGCTCCTTAATACATTATGAGTACAAAATTCTTTACGGGTGAAATCTAGTTGTACACAGTTATTTTAGACATCTTGGTTGTCAGTAGTTTTGTCTCTGTCCTCATCAGTGAACTTACACGAATTCAACACAGGAACAGTGTAAGCTGAAATAATAAATGACCCAATTATGTATCCACGATATTTGAGTTGTCCTTCAGTCGCTTTATATAAATATATGTATTTCAATCTAACAATATGAGAACGAACAAATGGCTCATACGTAAAATCAATATCAGAGCCTAAGTAAAAGAGGGTAGGAAAGCAAAATATACTTATTCGAAAACGAAATGATACTTTTTGAAAGTATACATCACATCGTATAGTTTTTTAAAATTAAAGGGCACAATGATTTCTTAATAATGGCATTTTTTTAAAACCCTAATTCCTTCTCTTCATATATAGAGATCAACATAAGCAACTGATAACAAGAATCACGAATCTGTCATAACATGCTGTTGCTTGGCAGATTGATTGCCTCTTTGTTTCTTGTGGTCACTTCCAGCACCTGTGAATAATACATACGTTTAGAATCGTTAGAAAGCCATACTTGAAACATTTGCAGCTATATGGAAAAGTTCCAAAAATATATCAAGTGAATATAAGTGAGAAATGAAATTCAACCTGCGTAGATATTTTTTGCTTTGTAACTGTGAGTTGCATCTGACAAAGTAGCCTAATCTGAAATTATACTCTGCCACACTCTCCAAGATTAACTCTGATCAATTGCTTCGTAACAGTCTGTATGTTTGATCAACCAAGGTTTTTGCCTGAATACATATAAAAGTCATTAGAATTGCCATATTGCTTTAAACCTCTCGAAAACATCCTATACAATCTGTATGGAAAGAAAAACGCACAATCAGGTGAAAAACTTTTGAGTTAGTAATACAACTGTAGAAAAAAGTAAGCTTAGCCAAAATAAATTACTTGAAATAAAATAAAGAAAACTGTTGAATGGATCATCAAAAATAACCCTGGTTAAATTCAGAGATGTTTGACGTCAAAGTAGTATTCAAACCCATAGACTATGGGCTACCAAGTTGTTACTGTATCAACTGGGTCATAGGAAACAGTTGATTACCGGGTTTCAATGTCACCTTCAATCATCAAAGAGTATTAATTCATAAGTTTCAGTTGAGAACATCAATTATCTTAATGCAGAATCGATTACTCAGTTTCATCTACAACAAAAGTAGAGGAAGTGAGTGAGGTATGTTGAACAATGTCAATAACTCAGTAGATGTTGAAATTGAAGTTTGACTTACGTAGCGCAATTCTAGCCACAAAGTACTTTATTAAACAGATGACCTTTTAAAATGAGTAGCAAGAGATTTGAAGCCTGGTGAAAAGTATATCAATGTATCACTCACTGAGAGACAGTTGCATCACGTTGACGACTTCTAAATGGTACGAAACATGCGTCTTGCATTCTACTGCCAGCTAGTGTCTATGATTTATATCATTACCTCGTTGAGATACTGAAGTGCACCAACTCATTTGGGTAGCATATTTTATGTTGGTAGGAATATTTGTGTGTTTCAACCATACTTATCAAAGTAAAAAGTTCCATTCGAGCATTCCGATAAATTTGTTTTATAAGTCTATGTGAAATTTACTGGTGTATCTGAAAGTCTCCTGAGCCATTTGAGTGGAATGGATAGCTGGGGTAAACAGCACATTGTCTGATATCAACTTTCAAAATCTGCTTGGTAAAGTTAAACTGCTTATTGTTCGTTGTATAGAGTGGTAATGCTGAGCATCTGTTGTAGTGAACTCTGAGTGAAAATACCATGGAATGTTGGATAGAAGTATAAAGGGGCTGAAGTGAAAAGACGCTCAATAAGCGACAAGTAAAAATACCTACTTTTTCTCAATGGAATATGGATAATTTCTTGAAGATAGGCGTAAATATTAACATAAAAAAGTAAAATAAAAGATAAATGAAGCCATTTCAAAGCTCTGATAGTGGTTTTTAGGTTATATGTTATGCACTATGGACCTTGAGCTATCATAAAGTACAATTGTTACTCAGGTGTTGATAGCTATCAGTCCATGATTTCCACTGAAATCCATGTGATTTGTTTGAGGTTCAGGATTTAATGTAAATCAGTTGTAATAAACTATCCATATGTAATGCTGATAACCTTCACCACAAATGAATCAAACACCTAATTCACCCTAGTCTGATGGGCAATACGTACAAATCTGTATAAGTAGTGTCTAAATACCTTTGTTTTAAGGTAGTATATTGCACTTTTTATAAATAAAATATTTCTGTCAAGAATAACAGTCTGCGGCCTATGTTGAACAGTTTCATAATGACCCTATAGAAACCACAATTTACTGCTATATGAGCCTTTTAGTCTGCAAAGTTTGTGAATGGGAATCGAGTAGTGCGCTAAAGGTTTGAAGAGTGATTATTTGTTCCAGATGGTAGTTATTATTTACCAGTTATCTGTCAACTTAGCAATTATTTTTGTCTATCTTAAATATATTATGCTATACAGCAATTTACATTAATACTTCTGGTTTAGTATTCTCATTTGTTCTCTGTGCAATCTAACATATGTCCCGCTTCTTTTCAACCTTAATTGGTCTAACCTTCGCCTAGTATATCACAGTTTATTCATAATAGTGGTATTCTGAGTCATTCTGTAACTTGAATAATTACAATAGAACCTTTCAAGGTGACCAATTGAGGTTTGTTTACATTAATTACCATTCTTTCATAGCACTATCCTAAAGCGGTACACACAACTTACGATAATAGCCAATGCATTCTTATCTGTTCAGAAAAAGCTGTACTGCATATTTGGTAGCATTTATTGCTCCACATAACATGACACTGAATTTTGTGTCCATATAGGGATAATCATATGAAATGACTAAGATACTACATCTACAATTCCCTTTTTCATGAACAAAATGCACTAACAAATAAAGAAAAATAAGAATTCAGGAACCACATTTCGTCATATCTAGGACTCGTCAGCCGGATGTACCTACACCACAGTGAGTAATGTTGTTTCCACTGAGACTGGAATCTTGCGCCCATTGCTTCAAACGCTGAAGCGTTATCCACTAAGCAATTGAGACACGATAACCACTTCTTTTACAACGGGTATAATTTATTACTAGTTATTGACACAATTCTGATTCTCCACTGTTTTATTGGATCGAGGTCCGAATGTCTGTGGGAATAACAGTGAGGTGTAGGTACATCCAGCTGGCGAGTCACAAATAGCACGAAACCCCGATCCTGGATTCTTCTGATAGCCACAACCAGACAAACTACAATAATTAACATTCAGGCGATATCAGGTCATCGGCATAAGAACCATATGCTAACAGAGGTTAAACAACTCGATTAAATAAAAAAAGGAGAATTACAAGTGTATTACTTATTATTTTCTATTTGTCCTTTGGGTTCCTCATGTAACATACAGATTCGGTAACACGTCTCCATTCCACTCTCTTCTCTGCAAACTTTTGAACCTGGCTACACAATAGTCAACAAGCCCTCATCTCTTCCTCACAACATCTCCTCCATATCAACATCATCTCGAACGCCCAACTCGTCGCTTACCATCAGGGTTCCACTCGAGTGCCTGGCATGGCCTCGCCTGGCCTGGCCTGACAAGTGATGTCTCCAGTCGCCTTCTCAGTGTATGCCCAGTTCAATCCATCTCCACTTCATTCCACTGCAAATTTGTTGAACAATAGCCTCTTGGTTGGTTCGTTGATGCCAGTCAGCCAGCCAGCCAGCCAGCCAGCCAGCCAGCCAGCCAGCCAGCCAGCCAGCCAGCCAGCCAGCCAGCCAGCCAGCCAGCCAGCCAGCCAGCCAGCCAGCCAGCCAGCCAGCCAGCCAGAGTCAGTTCTTTGTTGCTTATTTCTATTATTCTGGCCATCTCATCTCATCTCATCTTCAGTAACGAGCCAGTGTAGGCAGTTGTTGATGAATGTCTGTAGTTTGTTGGAAATCCCTTCCGTAAAGCACCAAGTCTCTGAGCCATACACAGGCACTGACTCGACTGAAGTTGGTGTTGAAAATCCGGATATTGTTCACGCTTTGTGCTGAGTAGAGTGGAGTGCAGAAGATCTCCACACTGGTTTCAGACTAATGAATGCCTGTCTTGCTTTTCCGATTCTGTCTGACTTTGACATCCTTGTCTGCACCTGTGCCTTCTGTAGTTGAAACAGTGCTGCCTGCCTAGATAGGTGAGAAGGCTACTTCCTTCATGTTTCTCCCATTGCTGGTGATTGCAGCTTCTTCTTGTTGTTGTTGGTGGTGGTGGTGTTGGTGTTGGTTGGGTATCTTCATCACCTCCGTCTTCTCTACATTCACTTGAAGTCATGTCTTCGCTGCCTTACCTCTTCTGTCAATTTGGTAGTTTTTGCCTGTAGATTTTCAAGTTTGTGTGACACTAGACATAAGTTGTCGTTGGCGAAATCCAAATCTTCAAGTTTCATTTCCGCGGTCCAGCTAGTGTGCCCCTCTTCTCTCTCCTCACCGTTTGTTGCATGATCCAGTTGACCACAATCAGTCTCTTCAGGATGATGCGACATATTATTTTGCCTGCTTTGGGTAGACAGCAGCATGATTCCGTACCAGTTCTTGCTAAGTCTAAGATCACCTGTCTTTGGAAGTTTGACAAGGCAGCCCTTCTTCGAATCAATGGACAGGTACCCTCCCTTCCTTCCAGACCTTCTGAAATAGAAGTAAAAGTGTGCATGTCCGCTGTTGTCTCTGCATCTGCTCTCAGTGCTTCTTACGGGATTCCATCTGGTCCCGCTGCTTTCCCGCATTTCAGTAGCTTCATGTCGCTCAGGACATCGACTTTCGTCGGAGGCTCGTCTTTACTTGTAATTCTGTGGCTGGACTGCAGGTGGTATTTCTGGGTGAAGTGCAGGTGGTGATCGATTCAAGAGCTTTTTGAGGTGGTCAGCCCATCGATTTCCGTGTTTCTCATCTTTAGTAACTAGACTTCTTTCACTACCTTTCACTGATTTCATCTGTGTTGATC
This sequence comes from Heterobilharzia americana, assembly GCA_944470555.2. Taxonomy (NCBI): domain Eukaryota; kingdom Metazoa; phylum Platyhelminthes; class Trematoda; order Strigeidida; family Schistosomatidae; genus Heterobilharzia; species Heterobilharzia americana. Next base: position 77,204,064 of record OX104130.1, on the reverse strand, counting down.
TCTTTTGAGATGGACAGTAACCTGGTTATTTGGTATAATGTCGTCAGGTCTCTGTCTCTCCTACCTGCAACCTGTTCTGCTTCACTTGCCAGTGTGTCGTAGAAGTGTCTTTTGTCCTTCCGTGCACTCTCCTTCACTTCTTTGTCCAGTGTTTTGTACATTGTGCTCAGTTCCTCATGTCGTTGAGCATCCTTGCACTGCACTGCTTCATCTTCTGCTTCACCATCCTCCTCTCCTTGTTCTATCAGCCTCCATGTATCCGTCGAGATCCATTACTTATCTTGTTTCTTCTTCCTTCCTAATACGGTTATGCAGATTTCTTTCCAAATAGCTTTCAAAGAGTTCCAGTGCTCATCTATACAGGTTTCTTCAGGAATGTTGCTCGATATCTTCCATTTTGTCTTGATGGCTGACGTGAAGATGTCTTTCGTAGTTTCGTCCTTCAGTTTCTGTTCTGGGTGTTGAACACGAACTATGGTCTGTCAGCAACTTCTTTGAAGGCTTTCAACTTGATTTTGAAGGTTCCTTGCACTAGACAATGAGTTGTATGAGCATACACCTGCTCCTCTTCTTGACCTTGTGTCAAGTAGGCTGCGTCTTCACTTTCTTCACGTTGAGATGAAGTCGATTTGATTTTTTGTGTAGTGTGTCCATCTGGTGTCTGTTGAAATCCAGGTCACTTTGTGGATATCCTTGTGTTTGTACACACTGCCTCCAATCACCAAATCTTTGAATGCACAGAAGTCTGCAAACGATTCTCTATTCTAGTTCATTTCACTTAGCGCTTCTCGACACATGGTTAGTTCTCTTCCTGTGTTGTCCCCTCCCAATTTGACATTCACGTCACTCCTCCCATTAGAATTTTGATGTCGCCAACTAACGTCTTGTCCAGTACTGATTGCAGTTGTCTGTAGAATTCCTCCTTCTGCTCTACACCTGCATTATTTGTAGGTGTGTAGCGTAGCATTGCATGATTGTGACTTTCCTTCCTTCCTTTTGACTTGAACCTTGCTGTCATGATCCTGATGCTGGAGGAGATTGGTTCCCACTGCATAAGAGACAGCCTTCGATGCTCTTCGGAGGTGGACATCATGATAGCCACTCGAAAACTCAGTGTGCTCGTGGTTGTCATCTGTGTGACAATATTGGAGGAGATTTCTGACTCCTCTCCAGTTGACAGTTTGGAGAGTTCACTCCCATTCCATCTGCTTTCACAAATCCCAAGCACTTCACTGTGATACCTTCTCATCTTGTTTGCAACCTGAGCAGCCTTGGTGGGTTCAAACATGGTGCGAACATTCTATTTCTACACGTTTACTTTCGCTTTCATCGAGGGAGAGTAGATATCGGCCGTTTGGCTTCCTGAAGGCTTTCACCAACTGGCGTTATTTCGCCTCTCCGATTCCAGCAAGGAATAATTTTGTTTTTATTTTCTATATTTTGTGTGCTTTGAAGTTTCTTTAGCGGTTTGACTGGTTTTGCGGGGTACGGCTGATAGGTTACCCAGTGCCCAACCTTCCCTCTTTATAGGGGCTTAGAACCGGCTAGTAACTGGTGAACTAGTTAACCAGGCGAGGTTAAAAGAATATGGAACGCTTCACGATTTTGCCTGTCATCCTTGCGCCGAAGTGAGTACATACAAGTGTATACATAAATAATAACAAAGCAATTTAGTTAAAAAGGGAATGAATAGACGGTATGTAGGATGTAGAAAGTTTCGAGGATAAGGAGAAAAATATATTAACAAGGATGTCTAAAATCTTCTTCAAAGATGCAACATTCAACCAGTTTGCGTTTAATTTATATAAAATGCGTTGGAAAATCGCTTTCCATTCACTGTTCAAAGTGTTAAGCATTAATAGGTGTCCAGATATAAGGGTTTAAGCTTCTGTCTTGTTTTATTAAATCTATAAGGTAAAACTAACAACTTTTTAAATATCATTGAATACCTCATATGCATAATTTTACAGGTCGGTATGACATCTTAGTTTCACATAGATGGGAAAAGATGAATCACTTTTACTAATATTCACAGAGATCAGTAAGCAAAGTGTGCTGAATATCATCAAATCCTTCCCCTTCAATTATTTTAGTCTTCTTTTTTATCTTTGTTTTCACACTATAGTTTTTCAAGGTAGCAACAAAACAAAGGTAAAAGGTTACACCAGTAAGAAATGGATATACAAATACACAAAATACACTATATCATTATTCCAAGAATATCTATGTTGAACTGCAGATTTTTCTACTGTCACACGATGTTTTATTCCCTCACCAGTTTAAAGCAGACATTAATATGCAATAATTATTTCTTTCTTAAAATATTGTACAGGGAATGAATTTTTTTGAAATATTCCATGCCGAGAATTCCATCATGTATTATATATATTGTTCAGAATATAGAGAATATTATAATTATCAGGCTATCACTAAGCTGACTGATGTCATTAATTTACATTGTTGTACAAATGTAAAGTTTGCACTTAATGTGAACTAATAGTTAAAACATGAAAGTACATACATTGGAAATCAAAAAAAAAATTGTTTCGGTTTCTGATAACCTGCTTATTTGTTTGCTATAGTATTCTGGTTTTTTTAATGAAATCTTTCAGGTATACGCTGACCTAATCGATTGGGTATCATATCATGGAACCAGTTTTTTAAGCATTTGGCACGATTCATTTGGTAGATTTATAGCAAGGAATGGATTTGAATGGTCAAGATGCTTTCTAAATTATTGATCACATATTTTGATAAATATTATATACTAGGGACACGCGCCAGGTCAGTCTCTCGAGTGCAGCCCAGATAGGAAGCGACAGGTTGCGCGTCCGAGGGTGACATGGAGGAGATCGTACGAGGAGGAAATGAGAGCTTATGGGCTGTCGTGGAGCCAGGTTCAAAAGATCTCAGAGAACAGAGTTCACTAGAGACGTGCTACTGAAGCCCTATTTTCCATTAGGAACCCAAGGGATAAATAATAATAATAATAATGATAATAATATACTAGGGAATTTTTAGATGATATGATTACATGCATAAATTGAATTAGTAGTTTCACACCTATTTCAAGTGGATACGTAAACCTAGTGTGCAATTGAACATTGGCAGATAACGTTTTATCGAACGTATGACCTGTTTATTGACTAGAATGGTGTTATGTTTACTCTCTCCCTGAAGGTAGTTATTCACTAGCATTGTTTCTGGTCTCATTTCCTTACATTGTATCCAACCTGACAATAGTATCACACAAATAAGTTAAATGATCGAAGTCATTTTCAGTCTATTTTTGTAAGAGGTTTGCTTTACTGAAAATGTAATTGTATTTTTTCAGAAATTCCTAAAATGTTTATCACACCTGTGACTTGGTTTTAAAAAGTGTTTTCAGTTCATAATTATTATTACTTGCAATTCCCCATTACCATATTGAACTGCTCGACTTCTGCAGGCAAGTGAGCTCCTATGCGAATGCCTAGATACGACAGGAATATTAATTGTCGTAGCTTATTGCCTAGTCAGCACTGGAATTCAAGAAGAATGGTTTGTCCTATTTGACACTTGTTGAGTGGACATGCCTGCACTCCAGTTAGTGATGTTGTTCCCACTAAGTCTGAAACCCTCTAACCGTCAATTTAAAAGCCAAACTGTTATTAGTCCGCTTAGTTGATATGGAGAAAAAAATTTCTCTATAACACTTGGTTTTTTTTTGTGTACACTGAAATTGTACTTCTGAGACTTAAAAAATAAAATGTTCATATCAATTTTCCATTTTTAGAAATATTAACAACAAGTTTGATCCGAAAGTAGTAAATTATTTTCAGTGACTTCATACTTTGGTCATTACTTACCACGTATATCACCGGTTTGGAATCAGTTTTTCAAATTCCTAATACCGAACTATCTATACACAGAAGTCTACACATTTACCAAGGTAAACAAAGCTTAATTACTGTTTCCTTCTAAGTATATAGGTAAGGTTGGAAATGATTGATAGCGACAGCTTCATCAAACCATAATAAACATGGTGCTCTTTGTTTGTTGATTATCCTGAAGGATTGAGAAACATCTATTTGATGTCCGTTTTCTACCAGGTACCTGGTGGGTGATTACGCTTTCAAAAACCTTGCTACCATTCAGACACAGATTTCTCGAAATATGCTCATAAAATCGAGTAGACACCCTTCTGTCGGTCCGTTCCGTGTACTTACTTCTACAGACACAAGTGAATTGATATATGCAGTTGGAGGTGATATAAACTAACTATCTGTCTACTTTCGACTGTGCTATTGACCATATTGTATTGGTAACTGAGATCAGAGTTGCAGCAGGGAATCTCCTTCTATGTGCAGCTTTTATTCTTCTGTATATTCTTTCAGATGTCTTATCACCATAGAATACCACGCGAAGAAAAATAGGCTTCTTCTAAACAGATGGATGTTTTGGTCTCTCAATAAATAATTTTTTTTGCTTCATGATGGATTTTTTTGGTGATCCTTTCTCTATAAGAGCCTTATCAATTATCCCGAATTCTTTCTCTTGTTTATCTTTAGAGCACAGCCTTTCTATTCTAGTGAATAGCGTCCTGACTATACGTTTGTCGTTTGGGTTGGTAGAGAAACATAGGGCTTCAGTAGTACGTCCCCATTTCATTCTCTCCTCTCCAGTCTCTTTGACCTGGCTCCGCAACTGCTCACAAGCTTTCATTTCTTCCTCACACACTATCTCCCCCATGTTACCTTCACATGCCCAACTCGTCCTTTACCTTCTGGATTCCCCTCAAGGATTTGGGCTGGCACGTGGTGTTCCCAAGTGGTCTCCTCATTCTATGTCTAATCCAATCCATCTCCACTATCTTCTGCATATTTGTTGAGCGATGGGTTCTTGGTTGATTCGTTGCCAACCAGCCAGAGTGAGTCCTTTGTTGCTTATCCTTATTATTATGGCTATCTCATCTCATCTGATCTTCAGTATCGAGTGAGCGAGGGTAGGTGGCAGCTGTTGATGTTGTATGTGTGCAGTTTGTTGAAAATGCTTTCCGTAACGTGCCAAGTCTCCGAACCATATAGTAGCACTGACTTGACTGACATTGGTGTTGAAAATCCGGATGCAGTTTACTCTTTATGCTAAGTGCAAAGGAATGGAGTGGAGTAGATCTGCACACTGATTTCAGATTAATGAAAGCCTGTCTTGCTTTCTTTCCGATCCTGGTTCTGAGGTCTTCGTCTGTATGGCCACTTGTAGTTGAGGCGATGCTGCCTGGGTAGGTAGGCGGGCAAGTGAAAGAGACAACTTCATCGGTCCAGCCAATATATGCCCATCTCACTCCTCACAGTTTGTTGCATGATCCAGTCCACCAGAATCAGGATGGTCATCAGTGATAGTGGACGGCCTTGTCTTACTTCTGTCTTTACTTCAAAGGAGTCACTGAGGTTTCTGTTGTGAATCACTTGGCATGTAGCATCGTCATATAGCTGTAAAACGAGGTAGATAAACGTTTGTAACACTAAAGCCTTAGTGCGGTAGCAGCTGCCTGTCAAATTACTTGTCCGTCGACGCTGTGGATGAAGTTTAGGTAAAGATCCAGTTGACTGCCATTCTGTGTTCTGTTGTATGATTATATTTAGCGTAGCGCCACAATTTGATCCGCACAGGATTCGTTCGTCTTGAAACAAGCCAGCCTATTCCGGTCGTAATTTTGAGTCCAGTGCATTTGTTAACCTCTCCCGGATGACGCGGCTTAATATCTTGTTTTCTTCAAGTGGAGCATGACTCTGAGCCCCTCCTTGAAGAGACTTAGGTTTCCCCCCTTTGGGAGTTTGACAAGTTAGTCCTCCTTCAAGTCAGTGGGTAGGTACCTTTCCTTCCTTCTTCTCAAACCTTCTGCAATAGTGGTGTGGTGTTAGCATGTCCGCCACTGTTGTCTCTGCATCTGTTTTCAGTGCTTCTGGAGGAATTCCATCTGGCCCACTGCTTGCCCGGCTTTCAGCAACTCGACTGCCTTCAGAACTTCACTTCTGCTTTTGTTGGAGGGCTTCTGTTCACTGGCGATTATGTGGCTGGGATGCGTGTGGTATTTCTGGACGAGTTGCATGTGGTGGTGGTCGATTCAACCGCTTCATAAAGTAGTCGGTCCATTCTTTCCTTTGTTTCTCATCTTTGGTAACTAGACTTCTTTCACTACCTTTCACTGATTTCATCTGTGCTGATCTCTTCCATTTCAGACAGTAACCTGGTTATTTGATATAATGGTATCAGGTCTCTCTTACCTGTAGCCTGTTCTGCTTCACTTGCCAGTGTTTTGTAGAAGTGTTTTTTGTCTTTCCGCGCACTCTCCTTCACTTCTTTATCCAGTGTCGTGCCTATAGGTTGTGTTCAGTTCCTCCTTTCTTTGTCCATCCCAGCACTGCACTGCATTACTTCATCTTCTGCTTCACCAGCTTCCTCTCCCTTCTATGTCAGCTTTCATGTGTTCATTGAGATCAATTCCAGTCTTTGTCTTGTTTCTTTTTTCTCCCTAATAAAAACTTATGTAGGTTTCCCCCCACGTCGCTTTCACAGAGTTCCAGTGTTCTACCATAGAGGTTTCTTCAGAGATTTTGCCTAATGTCTCCTATCTTTTCTTGATGGCTGATGACGTCAAGATGTTCCTTGTAGTTTCGTCCTTCATTTCTAGTTTTGAAGTTGAACTGTGTCCTATCACCAGCTTCTTTGACGGTTCCTTGATTACTTACTGACTAGTAATCATTTCACCGTTTTTCATATACTTACGTAATCTGTTTGCCCTTAAATAGACCTTCTTTTACACTGGTTTTTGTTTATGGTCCACCCACACCACAGATCCAGAATTTTCTGTCTCATGAAATATTAATTGTCATTGATTCTGACTAAAATTTATAACTATTAATCCTGTTTTTCCTTAACTCACTCATTACCTTATAGCTAATCCTGGATTTCAAATCTCCATTTATTTCTGCGTGTCTAAATTATGTCACGTTATTATTACTACTGATACTTCATTTCAGTTGTAGGCTGTTTACAGTTGATGAAAGGCTGTGAAATAAAATGAGCTCCTTCTCTTCTGCAATCTCGTTTGTTTTTACATTGTTCAGACTTCAGATACTGTCACACTCATTGATGTGTATTTAAACTCAACTAAAACGTAACATAAATATTCAAAATTAAAAATGTATCCAAATAAATCCACTGCACCCAAACAGTAATGATCACCTTAAGCTGTTCTAATTTTAAAGATACAGTCACTCTTCCTTCATTCTTTTTCTTGATAAAGCCACCACAACTAACTTGTTCCTTAGAATCAATAGTTTATTCATCTACCAAAACATTATTGGGCTTGTTAAGTGATATTTCACATAAGCAATATGAATTCACAATACAATTTACTGTTTGTCATGATAACTGAATTGATCAATATATCATTGCTAAAGCGGAACCATTTTCAGAACTGTTATAAATTAACTATTTTTTTGGATTATTCGATGTATATATGTGCATTGGTGAAATTTTCAATATATAGTTTTATGCAAGAGAAAACATGAAAAATATATGCAGAATGGTAGTTACAGAATAAAAATCTGTTTGTTAGTATATTTTGCAAAATGAACTGTAGCTATTTATTTGAGCTTTGAGTTAATCTAATCTCTGTTCTCCTCAACATTCTTCATTACACTAATACTCGAGGTACAGTTCCATCCAGGAAATACAAGTAAAAAAATAAACTATAAGTTACCACTAGTCTTTTTAATTACAAAAGGTGTAAGCAAGAAACCTTACTAGATATGACCACATCACAATTTATCATAGAAAGCTAGGAAATTTCTGTTTTATTTTAAGTAACAATAATTACTTCTTATAAGTTTAGTGGGACAGAGCAATAGAAAACACTTCATTTAGTTCCATCATAAATATTATAGCATTATAATCTCTTATGTCATTACCTCATTAAACATGAAATTGTTCTCAACATCTACAAGATATTGATGTGACTATCTGAGATAATCATAGACTTGTAATACTGCTACTGAGTAATGATTGAAGGTTAAATGAAAGTTGGAGTCTCAGTTGAATTTGAATCAACAACCTCCACATCCCCACCTCGGTTTTCTGCCCATTGGCTTGAATCCCACCGTCATCCTTACATTCATTTCATGTACAATCATCACTAAGCATCCACAAGATATATAGCAGCAGGTATTTTAAAGAAAGACCACGGTATACAATGTAATGTGAAACTTCTATCTTTTGATAATACCACAAACTTTTATAAATCTCATTCAACAATGATATGAAGACTCCATATGCCACGTAATTCACAGTGGAAAGCTCAGTGATGCCTTTAAAGTGAAGACAGGAGTTGAACAAGGCTGCCATCTATTTTCGCCCATGATATTCCTCATTGTAGTGGACTGGATCATGCAACAAACAGTGAGGAGAGAGAAGAGGGGCACACTGGCTAGACCGCGGAAAAAAACAGAAGATTTGGATTTCGCCTGAAACCAGTGTGGAGATCTCCTGCACTGCACCAAGCAAAAAGCATGAACAACATCCGGATTTTCAACACCAACTTCAGTCAAGTCAATGCTTCTGTATGGCTCAGATACTTTGTGCGTTACGAAAGAAATTTCCAACAACTGCCTACACTGGCTCGTTACTGAAGATCAGATGAGATGAGATGAGATGAGATGGCCAGAATAATAGGAATAAGCAACAAGGAACTAACTCTGGCTGGCTGGCTGGCTGGCTGGCTGGCATCAACGAACCAACTAAGAGGCTATCGCCGAACAAATATGCGGTAGAAGGAAGTGGGGATGGATTGGACTGGGCATACACTGAGAAGGCGACTGGGGACATCACATGTCAGGTCAGGCGAGGCCATGCCAGACACTCGAGTGGAACCCCGATGGTAAGCGACGAGTTGGGCGTTGGAGGTGAAGTTGACATGGAGGAGATGTTGTGAGGAAGAGATGAGGGCTTGTGGGCTATCGTGTAGCCATGTTCAAATGTTTGCAGAGAAGAGAGTGGAATGGAGACGTGTTACTGAATCTGTATGTTACATTAGGAACCCAAAGGACAAATAATATATAATACAATAATCTATCTTTTGATACATTTAGCAATAGAATGTTCACCACGGGCATAATAAGCTCAGAAATTCATTTAATGTAACACTGTGAGGCGGGACACTATTCATCAGACAATACAAAAGTTGTTCTGCAAAATCCTACTTCGAATAGTTTGGCGATAAATTTAAGGGTGGAAAGGGTTTGCTGCTAAGTTCGAAGTATGATCTGCTGATTTCTATCCTTCGATATTTGGCTGTGGATAAACTATCACCAGACTGACTTTCGTAGTCAGCACTTTACGCATGAAAGAGTGGGCTATGGATAAAAACCAGGAGAAAATGGTCTTTTTTGATTACCTAATGTTGGTTTATTATGCAAAAACATGCTAAAAAAGTGAAACTTATGAAAATAAAATGTAACAAAGGGCGCTCCATGCTAAATCAATTGTGTTGCTTGTTCTTCTGCCTAGAACTGTAGGAATTCCCCATAATATGTAAATTACAGGAATTTGAAGTGCAAATGTACTTGAGAAATTGACTCATAGACCATAAATGTGATTAAATTCAAGCAAATGACACTATGTACTGAACACAAATTTGTGATCTGTGGATCACTACAGTACTTAAAAGTTACCTTGTTAGAATCAATCAATGTTGCTTCGCAGTGTTCCTGCCTTGCAAATCTTTCAGACATCATAACTCTTCAGAATCCTGTAGTCACTTCATTGCTAATTTCATGTGAAATCAAATGTATGCAATTTATGCTACTATCGTTTACTTCGAGACGATGGCTGAAAAGCAGATGTATCTCTATTAATAACCTAATAACCAAGTGGCCTAAAAGTGCGTTGTTGGCATACTCACAATGTGAGGCCTTTATCCACCACCAAAATAGTGCAGCATGTCGAATGAATACAAAAATGTTCAGGCAGTACCTTTACTGACCATAGATGTTGCCCACTTCTAAGTTATGCAGGAAATATTTATCACAACTTGACCTCTTCTAACCTAAATTCTGTTTGGTTATACTTACAATATCTTCTCCTGTGAAACTGTGTTATTTGTTACCAACACTGTGTTTTATTGTTGATATGTTTCGTCACTTTCAACTTTGGTGATGCATGATTACTTCTTCCAGTGGACTATGAGTCGGGTATCTATCCACACTTTTCCAGTCGAATTAGTGTTTGGGATTGTTCAAATGTATTGGAGCCAAAGAGGTTACATCATGGCTCTGTAGTGTTATATGGTGTTAGTGAGTCCTTTAAGCAATCTAGTGACTAGGCTAGACAACACAGTGCTGATTTAGTAGATTGCATTTGTCCTGTATTTTTCTGGCAACTGATTCTTTGGGTTGTACAATATTCTTTGCAGAGGTCTTGTTGGTTGGAAGAAAATGTCGGTTGACAGCCTTCTTTGATGGAGTGAAGAGTAATGCGCGTACTGACATAGAGTAATTGTAATCTCTTGTGCTTTGTATAAAAATATGATCTAAATAATTTGAGTGGATAATAATTGATTTTGTGCATTTTACACAGGTACGTTCCCTCCACTTTCCTTGAAGGGTTCACGATTCAATGGATCTCTATTCTTAAAAGTAGTATTTACACATAATATTTCTCATGGAATGTAGGATGGTTGTTGTTGTGGTTCAGCAGTTAATTGGAATATCTAGTATTCATGGATACTTAAACATCCCTGTTCCTGTTCTCTATTCTGTTGATAATGGCGTTTAAGGACGAGATAGCTTTGTTTTCGTCCTTCTTCTTACTACCTTGAATTCTTTCAAACGTTCGTCTGATTCCTTCGGACATGCTTTCTTTTCCATTATCCCTGATTATGGCAAACGTTACAAAGCAAAATATGATTATCGAAGAGTCACTCTTTTCAGGGATTTGGTCAAACTGTGGAAGCCATAGCAATTAATATTTTGAAGCCTCGACTCTGAGTTCAGAAGAAATTCGTATAGTCGTTTGGACCTGTAAGAACATCTCACTCCTAATCCTTTCTGTCATATCTTCTTGCACATTTCATTCTTTCATAACACTGAATTTTAATTTTTCAATGTATTCACCTGTTTTTTGATCCGTATTACATCATTTAGTTTAGTAACCAATTATTGCTTGATTAATAATTAAAACCAGATATCATTCAAAAATGTTTTACGAAAAATGTGCTGCAACCATATGAATAGAACATTTGTATACGACTGTATAACTTGAGAATACTATTTCTGAAAAGAGTAACTTTTCGCCTAGCGTCTTTTGTTTAATGACCCAGTTGGGATTTTTAAACTGCTAAAATTGCCAAAATGCTTTCAAGGTACTGAAGCTTAATTCCTGGTCTGATATGAAAGTTGACTACTTATTTCAGCCGTTACACCACGGCTTCAGTCACCATTTCTGATGTTGGGGACCGCGCAGATGGCTTTTTTTATCTGTTTCAAAATCTTGTTCAGAATTTGCTACCAAAGACAGGGATAAAGTCTTTTTGATTAAATTTGAGATATTTGTGGGGATTTAGAGATATTTCAAGTTGTAATTCATCGTTGGAGGAACATTCGAAACTTGGAAGCACTGGATAGCTGTTTCATCCTAGTATGTGACTTTTCAGCAGTGAACACCCACGACCCGGCCAAAGACCGAACCCGCAACCATCAGGTTCCGTGGCCAGCACGTTATCATTGAGCCACTAGGTTGAAATTCACTGGTCTATATTTCCAACTTCTAATAGTTCACTACATAGCGCGACTGCCACCTAGTGTCATCGCTGAGCATTTGTCCTCACGACCGACACGTTCGCTCCACTAGTCATGACTTTTCATTGGAACTTCAGGAATCACCCCTCGAAGCTGGTCACCAATGAGCACTGATCCAATTGCATCTGAGGGTTTTGTGGGTTTCCATTGTTCCTCCAACTGATATCAGTCTACGATAACTACAACTAAAGTCTGTTTGACCTGAAACAATGTATTCTATATAATATAGAGGGTTTGGGTAGTTATTAAGATTAAATTGAATTAAATTCCAGTATATTGAATATTCCCAGTTAGATATTTAAAGAAAGACTGATTGAGCGAATAAAATTATTCCTTTTTAATTAAGTCTTTGTCTTGGTCTCGAAACTAATATATAGTTTTACAATTTAATCAAATTACCAATCAAGGGGTTGGTGAACAATAATCATAGATTTTAAGTAAGTCAATGTTGTAAGACGATATTTCAGAAATAAAGATGTAAATAATCAATAGAGTAATTAAAATTGGAAGTATGAAGCAGGTTATTCTTAGGTAGATGGAGTATATTTTGATGAGTGTTCAAGCATACATAATAAATGACTACGTAATAAGAAGACAGATGAATACTGATAGAAACAAGCAGGGAAAGAGGTGTACAAGGTACTACTAGAAGTTACATCACGTTGACGGCTACGGCAGTAAAAGTGGTCGAACAAACGACTTCTGAGTAAAAAAAGGTTGAGTTTGTAAAGGTGGATCGCAATCGCTTCTACTATGTGAAGTAAGCGAGTCTGTATTCCATGTGGTAAATTAATTCGAATGTGCTAAATAATTTTGAAAGCTTATCTAGTATCCACTTGATAACCCTTATCAACTAGGTGTGCAAGTATGGAGCTCTTTATTGTTCTAATTTGTTCCTTGCTCAACCATGATTGGTGGTGCTCAGAAATTCGACAATGGGTCTCCCTTTTTGTACTCCCAACGTAACCAGGTTCACAACAGTAGTTGAATTGATAAATGCACATGGAAGTGGCAGAATCAGGCAGTTTGTCTTTATTTTCTGCACCTAGACTCGTGTGGTTGTAGAAGACAGGACATAATTTAGCGACTTGGAATGCTTTATGCAAAACTCTTTTTATGCGTTGTTTGATAATCTCACTGGCGAAGTCACTCTTGACTTACTTAGTTTGTCTTTTTTCGTCCACATTCGATAAAGCCAAAAACTCCTTTTTCCAATTATTTTGTAACTTATCTCAAAATCGACCCAATTGAAGTTGACTAACTTACCTGTATGGTCATGTTGAACAGACAACTGACTGTTCATATAAGTGGTAGTCTAATACCTTTAAGATATCAAGATAAGTCACCCATTTTCGATAGGATACACCAACAGAAAAAGAGATTTCTGGTGCACTGCTAAAATCTAAATTTATTATTAACCTGTTATTTTAGTAGATCTATTTTAGGGATGGTTTTCATTAATACCATTCATAACTTATTTCTTCCTAAAATAAACAACACAATAAGTGATAAGATGGAGAATTTCCTTTCTAAGATGTATGTATAGTTTTAAAGTGGTAATAACTTGTGATTTTAAAGAAGGCAAATGATTATAGTGTGGTGGGTTAATGCTGCTTCTTTAAATATCGAGTGACCTGATGAATCAGTACAAAACGTGATAAAAGTGTTTACTGACTGTGTTCCTTGCAATTAAACAAGTACTACAGTTCAATAAAAGATATTTAAGCTAATTAGGTGCAAGTAGTTACGGATTCTTATCAGTTTATTTTCTAACAGTCAATCCAAGATACTGGAGTGACTGGAAGTTATTACTGAGGTAATTTTCATTACTACTAGGGATGAAGAGTTACTACTGATAATGATGAGAACAATGAATCTAACTGTTAATTATCTGTTTATGAATAATCTTTTATTCAGCATTTTATTCCACCTGGTTCATGTGCTCATTATTCTACTCCTATGATGTGCATAAGTTTTGCCTAATTCCTTAACAGTCGAACGCTATTACTCTCGATGTTGCTATACATACTACTTAAACGCACTATTGTAAGTAGCCTTCATCATTATTATTATTTATTATTATTATTATTAGTCCCTTGGGTTCCTAGTGGAACATAGGGCTTCAGTAGCACGCCTCCAGTGAACTCTGTTCTCTGAGATCTTTTGAACCTGGTCCCACGACAGCCCACAAGCTCTCATTTCCTGCTCGCACGACCTCCTCCATGTCACCCTCGGACGTCCAACTCGTCGCTTCCCATGGGGATTCCACTCGAGGGCCTGACGCGTGATGTCCTCCGTCGGCCTTCTCAGTGCATGGCCAATCCATCTCCACTTCCTCCTGCATATTTGCTGCGTGATAGGTTCTTGTTTGGTTCGTTGCCAGCCAGAGTTCCTTGTTCCTTATTCTTCCTAGCAATCTGATCTTCAGTATCGAGCGTAAATGTAAGCTGTTGATAAATGTCTGTAGTTTGTTGGGAATGTATTTCGTAACGCGCCAAGTCTCTGGAGTATATAGAAGCACTGACTTGACGTTGGTGTTGAAAATCCGTATCTTGTTCCGCATGCTGAGTGCAGAAGATCTCCACACTGGTTTCAAGCTAATGAACGCCTGTCTTGCTTTTCCGATTCTGACTTTGACGTCCTCATCCGTCCCGCCTGTAGTTGAAACAGTGCTTCCTAGATAAGTGAAGGAGGTTACTTCCTTTAAGTTTCTCCCGTTGACGGTGATTGGAGTTTGTTGTTGTTGTTGATGGTGGTGGTGTGGTATCTTCATCACTTCTGTCTTCTCTATATTCACCTGAAGTCCCGTCTTAGCTGCCTCTTCTATCAACTTGTTAGTTTTTGCCTGCAGATCTTCAAGTTTGTGTGACATTAGGCATAAGTCATCGGCGAAATCCAAGTCTTCTAGGTTCTTTTCCGTCGTCCAGTGTATCCCCCTCTTCTAGCTGCCTACTGTTTGCTGCATGATCCAGTCCACCACAATAAGGAATATCATGGGTGATAGTAAGTGGCAGCCTTGCTTTACTCCTGTCTTCACTTCGTTTCAAAGGCATCACTGAGCTGAGCTGTCCATTGTGAATTACTTGGCTGGCATGTCGTGCCTTCATATAGTTGTTGAATGAGGTTGATAAATGTTTGTGGTATTCCGTAGTAATGAAGCAGTTTCCAAATTACCTCTCAGTCGACGCTGTCAAAGGCCTTCTCAAAGTCGATGAAGTTGATGTGGAGAGTTGACTGCTATTCTATGCTGTGTTCTATGATGGTGCGAAGCGTAGCGTTGCAATCTGGTCCGCACATGATTTGTACTTCCTGAAGCCTGCTTGTTCAGGTCATAGTTTTGAAACCAGTGCATCCTTTAGTCTCTCCAGGATGATGCGGCTTAATATTTTGCTTGCTTCTGGTGGACAGGAGTGGAGCGTGATTCCGCGCCAGTTCTTGCAAACACTGAGGTCTCCCTTCTTCGAGAGTTTGACAAGGTAACCCTTCTTCCAATCAATGGGCAGGTACCTTCTCTTCCTTCCACACCTTCTGCAATAGTGGTGTGGTGTGAGCATGTCCGCTGTTGTCTCTGCATCTGTTCTCAGTGCTTCTGGCGGGATCCCATCTGGTCCTGCTGCTTTCCAGCATTTCAGTAGCTTTATGGCGTTCAGGACTTCCATTTTTGTTGGAGGGTTTATGTTCACTTGTAGTTCAGCGGCTGCAGGTGGTATTTGTGGACGAAGTGCAGGTGGTAGCGGTGGTTGATTCAAAAGCTTCTTGAAGTGGTCGGCACATCGTTTCCTCTCTTTCTCTTCTTTCGTAATTAAATTTCCTTCTTCATCTTTTATTGGTTTCATCTGTGTTGGTCTCTTCCCTGATAGCAACCTGGTTATTTGATACCATGTCGTCAGGTCTCTGTCTCTCCTACCTGCAACCTGTTCTGCTTCACTTGCCAGTGTTTCGTAGAAGTGTCTTTTGTCTTTGCGTGCACTTTTCTTCACTTCTTTATCCAGTGTTTTATACATTGTGCTCAGTTCCTCTTGTCGTTGAGCATCTATGCACTGGTTTATCTTCTGCTTCACCATCCTCCTCTCCTCTATCAGCTTCCAGGTATCCGTCGAGATCCATTCCTTGTCTTCTTTCTTCTTCCTTCCCAATACGGTCATGCAAGTTTCTTTCCACATCTCCTTCAAAGACTTCCAGTGTTCTTCCACACAGGTTTCTTCAGGAATGTTGCTCGATGTCTCCCATTTAGTCTTGATGGCTGCCGCGAAATTTTCCTTTGTAGATTCATCCTTCAGTTTCCGAGTGTTGTACTTGAACTGCGGTCTATCATCAGCTTCCCTGAAGGCTTTACCTTGATTTGGAAGGTTCCTTGCACCAGATGGTGAGTGGTCTGAGCCTACATCTGCTCCTCTTCTTGACCTTGTGTTAAGTAGACTGCGTCTCCATTTTCTTGAGATTGAGATAAAGTCGATTTGATTTTTAGTGTGTCCATCTGGTGAAATCCATGTCGCTTTGTGGATATCCTTGTGCTTGAACACACTGCCTCCAATCACCAAATCGTTGAATGCGCAGAATTCTGCAAACAATTCTCCATTCTCATTCATTTCACCTAGTGCCTCTCGACCCATGGTTAGTTCTCTTCCTGTGTTGTCCCCTCCCTTCATCATACTAGTAATAATTGAAAGTACTTTATGATTCAGATAAATGTAACATATATATGCCGTACATTCTGTTGTGAGCAGATACATGCACACCTAGCTGGAATCACGATGCACATATAAGAAGGAAAAAAATCTGCTGAACCATTAAAATGATCATTGATAATATTTTCTGATTCATTTGCTGCGTAGCGTTTTGATACATATTTACAGTCTTTCTAAAGATGGAGAACACCGAGTTAATCAGTTATAAAATCATACAATTAAAAGTACCAGATTTTTAGCAGATAGTACCAAGTGGATTGAGTAAACTTACTTGATGTTTGGCACATTCTATTAACATGTAGATGCTTATTTGCTTAAACATATTCAAACTGCAGGGTAATAAATACAATCAGCACTGCCTTACAATATGTTTCAACTGTACATTTGAGATTTGGCTAGAATACTTCAAATTATACATTGAGATTTTTGTTTTACTTGGCACAAACAACAGTGGCCAATAAGGAAACTGAAACGTCAACCAGATCTAATTACTTATATCTTGAGTTTGAAGAACCTTTACGCCGGTCGACACGTAGGCGCAAATGTAAATCTAACTCGAAAAAAAATAACTATAATGTGATGTTGTAACATACTGATGCATTTTTCTTATCAAAGCTTCATGAAAGCTATTTTGTTTCATTTTAGTTTGTCTATTAGATATATTATGTAGTGGAACGGTGAAGTAAGTACTACTTAATGGATAATGGACACACAGTTGTAATGAGATCACTGCACAACTTTGAGACTTGGTCTGCATAATCCTAACTTCCTCTTCTCTTTGGCGTGGCTAGCAGAATTCTCCATGTATCTGTAGCAGACGTTAAGGCATTCTTTTAGCATATATTTGGTATGAACGGAATCAACAAAGATTCAACTGCTAACATCGCCCTCCGTACAACCAAGTTTTCAAGACTATCACTCTGTCCCATTCTGTCAATGAATAATCTGAAATAGTAGGGAGAGTTATATGTCAGCTAAACTCTAAATTCCTGATGCTTTATTTAGCTAAGCGTTGTCGTGCTCAGACAGCCTAATTGACTGTAGTCCAGCAACATTCCTAACGCTTCTGAAGTGTTTTGCAGAGCTGTTATTTATTGAACACTTCTGTCTCGTTTAACAGACAAACTAAAGTTAAACTACAGTCTACCCCAGTGCCTAAGTTTTTCCATAATGCCGATGACGTACTAAGTCTAAATTTTCAATTATTAATCGAATAACACAGTAATTTGTCAACTCTGTCTCAAGTTTTAAAAGCTATTTTCAAAAAATCCTTTCATGCTACACAAGAAAGGTGCTCACTTTTTCCGTGAATACTAAGCCTATTTGAGTAAAACGTTATAGAGCGAATAAAATATTGGGTATCTTATAGTTTCTGATGCTTAATCAAACTTAGGCATTGTGGATGGGTGCATTTCGGAAAATTTGTAGGCCGAAGTGTTTGAGAAACCAAGAAATACTGGTCAAATCCTCAGCTGCAGTAACAGCAATCAGTCGTGTACAAAAATTCTTCGAAACAGTTAAGTCTCACTGTCTTGAAAAGACTATCTTTCAGAAAAGCCATTAATTATGCAATTTCATCAAGCGATGTTTGTTAAATTCTGCATCAAACTTAAGGGGGTTCTTAGAAGCAAAATGACACATTCCCTCAAAAGAACATAATTCTGAAGATCGCAACTGAAGTACCGATGGCTATTCTAGTCCCAAACCTTCAAAGTTTCTTCGCTGGATGCTATGCAAACTAGTATACACCTTGACAAAAGGAGATAAGTGGAATGCTATCTGCAGCATAAACTGTAGCAGCTGCAGGAAACACCATGCCGATAAGAGTCATTCTCCCTTCTGTCCCATATACACAAACATAAAGGAGAAGCTAAGCTTCATGACTCAATTTTATGAATAAAATGCAGGTTGACATTTGCAGATTGTTTAATGAAATGTGAAAATGACTAAGAGAATATCAGAGTGTGATAAGAGTTAATCAGAAGTTAACCTTGATAATAAAATCGACCTAATCTATGAATATAAAGGAAATAAATTCATAGTGTAGGTAAGAAAGACAGCCAATCGAAATACGTGGATAGGTAGCCAGGAAACAACCGTATAAGCAACCAATCACATACAACGCTTCAGAACTACCTACTAAGCCATCTGTAAAGAAATTCTCTTACGTCAATCCTTTCCGATATTTTTGCTGATGATGTTGTGTAAAAAAAAGATGTACGACTGAACCATCTGACTCACAGAACACAACAGGGTATTTTGACTTTAGTTAATACTGGTAATGTGTGGTGATAACAATAATTTTTCATATAAGCCTACTAAGGTACAGCAAAGCTCGGTTATTTTCAAAATCGAAAACATCTGTAACGTGGACTGAGACAGCTCTATGGAAATATTTATACTTGAACGCGGTGCTCATCGTCAGAATGTCATTCAAGAAGCTGATCAATAACAGGTTTATATGTGGTAAATGTAATCAGTTTCTTGGTTATCACTAGTAAAAATAAACCTTATTATCACTCTTATGTCATTCTGTATAAATCTAGAAGCATAACTGAAACTACTTGAGTGAAGGTGTTCAGCAGCTGAATTCTAAAGTTTGTTCAGTATTATTCAACTTCATGGTATGCGATAAGAATGAAACTTTTTTGAATCATATTTTAACTTCATTGATGCAATATTCAGAAGAAATCTCGTGCTCCACATATCCATCAACCTGAAAGGAAATATTTCCATACTTCCTGTTCATAATGACAAGGTCACAGTTTATTCATTTCACAAGGTATTCTTCATTTCAATCATTATTATTAGTCCCTTGGGTTCCTAATGGAACATAGGGCTTCAGTTGCACGTCTCCATTCCACTCTTCTCTGAAATCCTTTCAACCTGGCTCCACGACAACCCACAAGCTCTCATTTCCTCCTCACACGATCTCCTCAATATCACCCTCACCTCGGACACCCAACTCGTCGCTTCCCATCTGGGTTCCACTCGAGTGACTGGCCTGGCTTGACACGTGATGTCCCCAGTTGGCTTTCTCAGTGTATGCCCAGTCCAATCCATCTCCACTTCATTCCACTGCATATTTGTTCAGCGATAGCCTCTTGGTTGGTTCGTTCCCAGAGTGACTTCCTTGTTGCTTATTCTTTCCGGTCATCTGATCTTCAGTAACGAGCCAGTGTAGGCAGTTGTTGATGAATGTCTGTAGTTTATTGAAAATCCCTTTGGTAACGCGCCAAGTATCTGAGCCATACACAAGCACTGACTCGACTGAAGTTGGTGTTGAAAATCCGGATATTGTTCACGCTTTATGCTGAGTGGAGTGGAGTGGAGTGCAGAAGATCTCCACACTGGTTTCAGGCTAATAAATGCCTCTCTTGCTTTCCCAATTCTGACTTTGACATCCTCGTCTGTACCTGTGCCACCTGTAGTTGAAACAGTGCTGCCTGCCTAGATAGATGAAGGAGGTTACTTCCTTCATGTTTCTCCCGTTGATGATGATTGGAGTTTATTGTTGTTGTTGGTGGTGGTGTTGTTGGTTGGGTATCTTCATCACCTCTGTCTTCTCTACATTCACTTGGAGTTCTGTCTTCTCTGCCTCACCTCTTCTGTCAAGTTGTTAGTTTTCGCCTGTAGATTTCAAGTTTGTGTGACCCTAGACATAAGTTATCGTTGGCGAAATCCAAATCTTCTAGGTTCCTTTCCGCGGTCCAGCCAGTATGTGCCCCTCTTCTCGCTCCTCACTCTTGTCTGCTGCATGATGCCATCCAGTCGACCACAATCAGGAATATCATGGTTGATAGTAGGTGTTGCAGCCTTGCTTTACTCCTGTCTTCACTTCGTTTCAAAGGCATCACTGAGCTGAGCTGTCCATTGTGAATTACTTGGCTGGCATGTCGTGCCTTCATATAGTTGTTGAATGAGGTTGATAAATGTTTGTGGTATTCCGTAGTAATGAAGCAGTTTCCAAATTACCTCTCAGTCGACGCTGTCAAAGGCCTTCTCAAAGTCGATGAAGTTGATGTGGAGAGTTGACTGCTATTCTATGCTGTGTTCTATGATGGTGCGAAGCGTAGCGTTGCAATCTGGTCCGCACATGATTTGTACTTCCTGAAGCCTGCCTGTTCAGGTCATAGTTTTGAAACCAGTGCATCCTTTAGTCTCTCCAGGATGATGCGGCTTAATATTTTGCTTGCTTCTGGTGGACAGGAGTGGAGCGTGATTCCGCGCCAGTTCTTGCAAACACTGAGGTCTCCCTTCTTCGAGAGTTTGACAGGGTAACCCTTCTTCCAATCAATGGGCAGATACCTTCTCTTCCTTCCACACCTTCTGCAATAGTGGTGTGGTGTGAGCATGTCCGCTGTTGTCTATGCGTCTGTTTTCAGTGCTTCTGGTGGGATCCCATCTGGTCCTGCTGCTTTCCAGCATTTCAGTAGCTTTATGGCGTTCAGGACTTCCATTTTTGTTGGAGGGTTTATGTTCACTTGTAGTTCAGCGGCTGGGCTGCAGGTGATATTTCTGGACGAAGTGCAGTTGGTAGCGGTGGTTGATTCAAAAGCTTCTTGAAGTGGTTGGTACATCGTTTCCTCTCTTTCTCTTCTTTCGTAATTAAATTTCCTTCTTCATCTTTTATTGGTCTCATCTGTGTTGATCTCTTCCCAGATTGATAGGAACCTGGTTATTTGATACAATGTTGTCAGGTCTCTCTTACCTGCAACCTGTTCTGCTTCACTTGCCAGTGTTTCGTAGAAGTGTCTTTTGTCTTTCCACGCACTCTTCTTCACTTCTGTGTCCAGTGTAGTGTTTTATACATTGTGCTCAGTTCCTCTTGTCGTTGAGCATCCTTGCACTGGTTCATCTTCCACTTCACCATCCTCCTCTCCTCTATCAGCTTCCAGGTATCCGTCGAGATCCATTCCTTATTTTCTTTCTTCTTCCTTCCCAATACGGTCATGCAAGTTTCTTTCCACATCTCCTTCAAAGACTTCCAGTGTTCTTCCACACAGGTTTCTTCAGGAATGTTGCTCGATATCTCCCATTATGTCTTGATGGCTGCCGTGAAAATTTCCTTTGTAGATTCATCCTTCAGTTTCCGAGTGTTGTACTTGAACTGCGGTCTATCATCAGCTTCCCTGAAGGCTTTCAACTTGATTTGGAAGGTTCCTTGCACTAGATAGCTGTGTGAACCTACATCTGCTCCTCTTCTTGACCTTGTGTTAAGTAGACTGCGTCTCCATTTTCTTGAGATTGAGATGTAGTCGATTTGATTTTTAGTGTGTCCATCTGGTGAAATCCAAGTCACTTTGTGGATATCTTTGTGTTTGTACACACTGCCCCCAATCACCAAATCTTTGAATGCGAAGAAGTCTGCAAATGATTCTCTATTCTAGTTCATTTCACCTAGCGCTTCTCGGCCCATGGTTAGTTCTGCTCCTGTGTTGTCCGCTCCCGATTCGACATTCATGTCACTCCTCCCATTAGAATTTTGATGTCACCAACTGAGGTTTTGTCCAGTACTGATTGCAGTTGTCTGTAGAATTCCTCCTTCTGCTCTACATCTGCATTATTTGTAGGTGTGTAGCGTAGCATTGTATGATTGTGACTTTCCTTCCTTCCTTTTGACTTGAACCTTGCTGTCATGATCCTGCGTGAGGAGGAGATTGGTTCACACTGCATGAGAGACAGCCTTCGATGCTCTTGGGAGGTGGACATCATGATAGCCACTCGAAAACTCAGTGTGCTCGTGGTTGTCATCTGTGTGACAATATTGGAGGAGATTTCTGACTCCTCTCCAGTTGACAGTTTGGAGAGTCCACTCCCATTCCATCTGCTTTCGCAAATTCCAAGCACTTCACTGTGATACCTCTTCATCTCGTTTGCAATCTGGGCTGCCTTGTCAGCTGGGTTCAAACATGGTGCGGACATTGCATATCCCCATCCTTACTTTCGCTTTCATTGAGCGAGGGAAGACACATCGGCCAATTGGCTTCCTGAAGGCTTTCACCAACCGACGTCCTTTCGCCTCTCCGATTCCAGCGAGGAATAAGTTTGTTTTTATTTTTTATATATCGTTTGTGCTTTGAAGTTTGTTTAGTGGTTAGGTTTGTTTTACTGGGTAGGGTTGCTAGCCCTATGTCCAACCTTCCCTCTTTACCCGGGCTTAGAACCGGCTAGTAACTAGTGAACT
Source organism: Heterobilharzia americana (assembly GCA_944470555.2). Lineage (NCBI taxonomy): Eukaryota > Metazoa > Platyhelminthes > Trematoda > Strigeidida > Schistosomatidae > Heterobilharzia > Heterobilharzia americana. The sequence continues at coordinate 77,181,352 of OX104130.1, read as the reverse complement.
AGTTAACTAGGCGAGGTTCATTTCGATCAAGTACTGATAAATTTATTGACAAATTAACACTTCTATCTATTTTCTGATAAACTATTACTATAATTTGTCCCTTGGGTTCCTAGTGAAACATACGGCTTCAGTAGCACAACTTCATTGCACTCTCTTCTCTACAGTTTTTTTAATTTGGCTCCATGACTGCCCAGAAGCCTTCATTTCTTCTCCACATGATCTCCTCCATGTCACCCTTGCCTCGTACGCCCAACTCGTCTTTTCTCCATTGGATTCCACTCGACGACTAGCCTGGCTCGTGATTTCCCCGAATGATTTTCTTAGTGTGTGCCCAATCAATCCAGTCCATCTCCACTTTCTTCCGCATAATTATTGGGCAATAGGTTCTTGGTTGGTTCATTCTCAGAGTGACTTCCTTGTTGCTTATTCTTTCTGGCTATCTCATCTGATCTTCAGTACCAAGTGAGCGTAGGCAGCAGGTGTTGATGTATGCCTGTAGTTTGTTAGAAAAACGTTTCGCAAAGCGCCAAGTTTCCCAACCATGGAGAAGCACTGACTTGACGCTGGTGTTGAAGGTCCTTATCTTGTGGTGAGTGCAATACATCTCCACACTGATTTCAGACTAATGAAGGCCTGTCTCGCTGTTTTCTCGATCCTGGCTTTGACTTTCTGGTACACTGTTCGCCTTATTTTTTTTAATGAAAACTTGTCAATACCACTAGCTGATTGACACTTTACCTTAATCAATACTCAGCATAAAAGAAAACATATCGCGAACATTTTTGAAGGAAATTAGACTTGAGTGTCTCCAGTAGATAACATCAACAATACTTCACGTCTGGAATATACACATTAGGCTGGAGGAGGAGGATAGGGAAGTAAAGGTTTGATCACTAGATATAGTGTAGTGTGGTAGATTGAAATTCCATTTTAGTCTGTTTATTAGACGTTTCACATACAGTGAAACAGTATCATTTAATGGATAACGTATTGGACGTAATTTATTGTCCATATTCTTGTCAGGTAACTCCATAACTTCGAGACAGGGTTTGTGTGGTTCTATATTACATTTGTTTATTTGATTTATAATACACACTGATCTAGTATCATTTAACTGATGACGTTTCGAGCATAAATTATTGCTCGAAACGTCATCAGTTAAATGATACTAGATCAGTGTGTGTTATAAATCAAATAAACAAATCTAATATGGGATTAATTTCTACCACAGTGCCTAAGTTTTAAACCTATATTTATGTGGTTCTAATGTTCTCCTCTGCTTTGGGATAAAGGAAGTAGAATTTTTCATGCATATGAGACAGGTGTAGAATCATTCCAATTGCATTTATTTGGTAGTGGTTCAATAAACAAAGACCTAGTTTTCAATCTTTTTCTTCACGGAACTAAGGTAGTTTTTAACGCTGTCACTCTATCTGACCCTACCGTATGATTGTGTATAATTGTGCGCATAGCTATAGCCGAGCTTTTCTCTAAATTTCTAATCTTATTAGGATGTACTAACGTTGGATTAGCTACTTTTTGCGCTTTGTCATTTTAATTGAACCTGGTCGACTACTGTAACCTATGTATTTGACCCGCAGTCATTGCAAATGGCATGTTAAACTACGTTATTCTGCTTGATTGGACCAATAAGATCTTCTAACCTACAAAGCTTGTTTCAGAGCGAGTTTGTTGGTTTAAATGTCACTTTAATCCAAGCCAGCTTTATGAGAATTCTTCGTAACCTTTCCGATGTGCCTTCCTTGTATGGCTACACAGTAGAGATCCTGAATTCTTTCTCAACTCTGTCACCATTACTATCCTTAGTGGAACTATTATTATTCAATCCTATGTTACTACTATTACTGCTCGCATCTTCCTTTCGATTTCTTATGATTGTTTTATAAATTTAGGTGGGTAATTATTGAGACACAAGGTATTCCTGATGTGTTTGATTTCTTGTTGTAGATTTTCAGGCCTTCTAGCAAGTTTTTCCGCCCTATCCCTGAGGGATTTAACTAAGTCTATTTTAACTGTGATGTGGTGAGGTTAGTTGAAGTCTAAGTAGTGATTCGCATGTGAAGGTTCTTTATAGATACTAGTCTCTAAAATTCCGTCTTGTTTTTGTTTAATCTTGTAATCAAACATTGCTAGCTCACCTTCTTCATTTTCTAAGTCACAGGTAAATTGCATTGCATTCACTACTGAATTTATATGTGCTAAGAACCTATTGATGTGTTCCAATTTCGGTACTATAAATCTATCACCTACATGTCAAAATTATATCTTAAGAGTAAGAGTAAATGTTTGAGGGGTCATCTGTCCCCAACTCTGCACAGATATGTCTGCTACGATAGGGGATATTCATGAATATATGGCAGCCCCTTCAGTTGGTTTTTTATTTTGAAACTTAAAACTGTAGATGTCAGGCATAATCGTACTCCTAGTATGATTTCCTCGATCGTCACCTCAGTTCGATGCGTAAGGTCATTTTCATCCTTAAGCTTATTTCTAACTGTCTCTAGAGCCTTGTCGGTTGGTATATTCGTGTAGTTGGTAGTTTTGTCAAAACCAAATCAATTTTTCATTGTTATCGACTGGTATATCAACTTACTTGAGCCACTAGGGTTAGTAAGTTTATAACTGGGCCTAGCTAAATATTTGGAAAAATCTTGAGTCGGAGTGTTTATAAAGCCTACACTAGGCATGATGGACTAACCTTCGTTTATCAAATCAACACCAAATATGTGCAACGGAAATAGTTCTGTACCTGTTCCAGATACATTGAAAATTCTATTACCCTTATCATAAAGAAGGAAAAAAGTTGGAACTATATAAACTGTGTCTCAAAGTTGGGTAGACATCTTGATGTAAATGTGGACAATAAATTACGTCCAAAAATTTATCCAGTAAATGGTACTGTTTCACTATATGTGACATTTCTGATAAACAGTCTAAAATGGTACTAGATCTAGTATTATATGCACAGGTTGAACGCTTTGGAAATCAGACTAATTTGGCGGATTGGAATTGAGAGAATTTGACTAGCAACCACTGTGATACGGATGATTTTATTCTGTCAATGTTGTTAGTTACTCAGTTTCTGAGATATGGATGATCCCATAGGAATATATTGAGCAGTTTCCTGTGCGGACCAGATTGCAACGCTACGCTTCGCACCATCATAGAACACAGCATAGAATAGCAGTCAACTCTCCACATCAACTTCATCGACTTTGAGAAGGCCTTTGACAGCGTCGACTGAGAGGTAATTTGGAAACTGCTTCATTACTACGGAATACCACAAACATTTATCAACCTCATTCAACAACTATATGAAGGCACGACATGCCAGCCAAGTAATTCACAATGGACAGCTCAGCTCAGTGATGCCTTTGAAACGAAGTGAAGACAGGAGTAAAGCAAGGCTGCAACACCTACTATCAACCATGATATTCCTGATTGTGGTCGACTGGATGGCATCATGCAGCAGACAAGAGTGAGGAGCGAGAAGAGGGGCACATACTGGCTGGACCGCGGAAAGGAACCTAGAAGATTTGGATTTCGCCAACGATAACTTATGTCTAGGGTCACACAAACTTGAAATCTACAGGCGAAAACTAACAACTTGACAGAAGAGGTGAGGCAGAGAAGACAGAACTCCAAGTGAATGTAGAGAAGACAGAGGTGATGAAGATACCCAACCAACAACACCACCACCAACAACAACAATAAACTCCAATCATCATCAACGGGAGAAACATGAAGGAAGTAACCTCCTTCATCTATCTAGGCAGGCAGCACTGTTTCAACTACAGGTGGCACAGGTACAGACGAGGATGTCAAAGTCAGAATTGGGAAAGCAAGAGAGGCATTTATTAGCCTGAAACCAGTGTGGAGATCTTCTGCACTCCACTCCACTCCACTCAGCATAAAGCGTGAACAATATCCGGATTTTCAACACCAACTTCAGTCGAGTCAGTGCTTGTGTATGGCTCAGATACTTGGCGCGTTACCAAAGGGATTTTCAATAAACTACAGACATTCATCAACAACTGCCTACACTGGCTCGTTACTGAAGATCAGATGACCGGAAAGAATAAGCAACAAGGAAGTCACTCTGGGAACGAACCAACCAAGAGGCTATCGCTGAACAAATATGCAGTGGAATGAAGTGGAGATGGATTGGACTGGGCATACACTGAGAAAGCCAACTGGGGACATCACGTGTCAAGCCAGGCCAGTCACTCGAGTGGAACCCAGATGGGAAGCGACGAGTTGGGTGTCCGAGGTGAGGGTGATATTGAGGAGATCGTGTGAGGAGGAAATGAGAGCTTGTGGGTTGTCGTGGAGCCAGGTTGAAAGGATTTCAGAGAAGAGTGGAATGGAGACGTGCAACTGAAGCCCTATGTTCCATTAGGAACCCCAGGGACTAATGATAATAATAATAATAATAATAATAATAATAATAATAATAATAAGCAAACAATCTAATAATTTGCAACTCGTGACTTCTTTATTTGCAAAGCATCTTGAAGAAGAAGCTTAAATAATTCAACCTTCTTTAGGTTCTTTCACTTTCTCGCTTGATGATAAACCTGGTGTTTATTCAGTCGGTTTATTATCATGATACACACAGCTCCTTATAAGCTCATGATCTGGGTCATGTTTAATATGATTTTCTGTTTTCTGTCAATATGAAAAGTGGCAGTTTTAAAAGTTAGAATAATATTCATCACGTAATTACCTGAATAAGATAGCTTTTTCATATTTCACTTTTCAGTCACATGCAAACTTTAGATAAAGCTCATTTTAGGGGTATCGCCTGCAGCAGGATTTATTGCCTGCATGCCAAAAATGAGCATATACAACGTTGTGCTATTTATCTTACGCTCTTTTATTATGGTTTATGCGAATATTCAAGATATTTGTTTAGTTGTCAAAGTTCATTAACTGTTTAGAACTTCAACCCCTCTTATTATGCATATTGTTGCACAGGATATTGATACAGACAGAGTAGTATTACAGGTATTCTCCTGAGGCGAATTTGAAGTAATTTGTATTCATTGCTGCAAAGGATTACTTGTTAACGTATTAGTGACATAGCATATGCAAAAAAACTTGGTTTCATCATAATCTAACTGACTAATGGTTAGCACTGGAATACACGATGCCGGTTTCTTCTTGTTTGGGACTGATCAGTTGTATGTTTGCGCACCTCTTTGAGTGTTGTTGTTCTTGTTGTGACTCGAACATCGTACCCATCGCTTCAAATCCAAAGCGTTATTCACTGAGCCCCTGAGGCACGACGACTTGTTCTTGTGGAACAGTGCTGAATTTATTGACCTCTGCTGACGTTCTGCATTCCACTGCTAGCCAATATGAAGTAAGTTTAAATCCTAATGAGTTGTCAGGCCATACTGAGGCATCCGCATAGAAACTTATATACTATTAAAGGTCAAAAAGTTTGATCCGGTGAAACAACGAAAAATTACAAGTACAAATAAATTAATGTCGATTTCATTGAAAAAATACCTACAAGTGGAAAAACAGTCAAGCCATCCTTCTACTAAAAAACCCTTTGCATTAACTTTTAGAAAGCTTATGTATTTCCGGGTGGTCATGGACAATTAATTGTCATTCACAGTAAGGCGTTTAACATTCATTTTTTCAATCCATAAGCTTTTAGAAACAAACAACCGTGAATAATTTCACTTTAGACGTCCAGACTTCCAATATGTTATTTTTAGAACACTTTGTACACTTTATACTGCTTATTCTAATGTTAATCTCTTTGTAGGCTTTCCAAAACAGTATAGTTTTAGAATAAACATTTTTTTAACTGAATGAATTAACTTCCATTAGCTGTTAAACACAGTTTGATTTCAAGTTTTTTGTATAACGCTGTTGAAAATTTACTTAAAAACTTGAAAAACTCAAGAAAAGCTTAATAAATGGCCAACCATAACATATTACTGATTATTCAATATTCGTTGTCTATCCCTTACATATATTTCGTCATTTCAACACAAATTCACTGATGATGTTTCATACCAGAACCAACAACCTGATAGATACTTAACTAAGGTTTATGAACATTCACTTCATCGTTGTTAAGCATATCTTAAACTCATTTGAGCATTGAGTCTGTTTGAATTATTATATGAATAGGTCTTAATATAATCCTTGAGTGTCTTAAAAATTAAAAACAAGTTTTTCTTGAACATTTCGGTGTAAACGCCATACCTTCAGCAATATAAGTGACTTAAAATCAGAAATTTGTATGTCACATTTGATTATGTATAATTTGATATCGAATATAAATCTAATTATTTTGCTGCAGAAGCGATAGTATACACAGAGAAACATCCAGAAAAAATGTTGTTTTGATTTTCTTAACGTTCTGGGACTTCATTGAAATCTACGTATTTGACAGCTAATATTTCGTAATTATCAACCCCATTGATTGCATCATCATAGTCTAAAAAACTTCAAATTCCCTTCAAAAAAACATCCATCCTAATAATGTTTTCTAAGTGTAGTCTGTGTAGACATAATTAGTCAAATAAAGTTTGAATACTTACAACTTAATTTTTACTCGATTAAACGGAAAGTTACAAGTCAAGTTAAAATGTTCATGTCTATTGCAAAAAAACGTTAAGCTAAGGAGGAGAAAGGGAAAATCGGCTAAAAAAAAAGGTTTTTCAACGAATCCACTTACTAAAGGCGTACAATGATATTTCTAAATATTAGTTGGTTAATAAGGATATGTGATTACTACAGTCATGAAAGGTAGGATAAAATATGATTCCAAAGATAGAAAGAAATCACACAGTAATACAGTAGTAATTAGACTTTAGAATAAGAAGAGACTGAACGCACACAGATCCAGTTTTAATGGACGCTTCCCCAGTGTCTCTGTAATGCAGAAAATGCGAAATCTTACTACTTTTTTTACAGTTCACTATTTATTTTTAGTCAATCTCAAAGGTAGTCTGTAGTGAAAACAAGTGACCAGAATTGACTGATTGGTAAAAAGTCGAACTAGTAATTGTCGACACTTATGTAGAATAATGCTGGGATTCGTTATTGGAAAGAGCGAATTTATGCAGGTGATATAACTTACTCCACAAAAGCAAGTGAACATGTTGAAACACGCTGAGGTATCCTAAGATATTAGTTTGTCCTTGGTATATTGAGGAGTAATTTGTCGACAAGAGAAGATGATCTATAGACCTAGACCTCAACGCTGTATAAACGATTGTGTCACATCCCATTGCGTTTATAAATTTACATGTGTGTGCGGACAAACATACATGGGGAGGACGAATCGTGATATGCACTTGAGCGTAGGGGAACATGTTCCAAAGTGGCTACGAAAGCAGCTGGATTCACAAACATTGATAAGCGCAGATGGCAGACAACCATCATCATCCATTGAGAAACATATCATTGATAAGAGTCACAGAATTGATATCAAGACAGCCTTTACAATTTTGTACAGAAACTGTCAGGGGCGTATACCTAAGTTTGTTGAGGCGCTAGCCATAAGTAAATTTAAACCCCCCACTGTGTGTGCAAAAACAGTTTGTCCTTACATTAAGCCTACTTTGGTAATGCTTATTTTATCGTATTACCAAGATTGTCTTCAAGTCTTATCTTTTATTCCTCTCATTATCTTTCTTATTATTGAATTCCTTTATTTCAAGTTGTTATTCATCGAAGACTGACATCAGTTGGAGGAACAAAGGAAACCTGGGAGCACTGGACAGCTGTTTCGTCCTAGTATGAGACTTCTCACCAGTGCTCACCCACGACCCCACCAGCGGGGATCGAACCCGCGACCTTCAGGTTCCGCGACCAGCGCGTTACCATTGAGCCACTGGGTCAGAATCCAATGCTCCATATTTCCAACTTCTGTTAGCTCACGATATAGCGCAAACCGCCACCCAATGTCATCATTGAGTATTTGTCCTCATGGCCATCAGGCTTTGACTCCACCGGTCACGACTTGTCATTGGAACTTCGGAAATACTTCTCGAAGCTAGTCCATTGTTCCTCCAACTGATGTCAGTCTTCGATGAATAACAACTTGAAATATTTCCAAATCTCCACAACCCCCTCAAAATTGAATTCCTTTATGTCATATGTGTCCTTCCCCCACTTCCAGTTTTCATATATAATACCGCCTTAACAAGTAAATGTGTGATCAGATTATTCAAAATGTATAGCGCTAATACATCACATTTTCAAGATAATCTACGTCTTCTAATTACATTATCCAAATTCATAAAAGGCACTAATTTTTTCAAAGATCTGTAGTTTGACAACAAAAAATATTCAGTTCTTCAAAATCATTTCTACGACATCACTCCTGATGTTTTCTTAAGAATTGAGTACATCTACTCCATGTTATTTGACTTTTTAGCTCTTCCCGAAAAACCTAAATGAGAATTAAGACTTCATAGGTATCTCTCACAATCTATCCAGCTGATCGTCAACCATATCATTTGAACATATACTTCAGATTCTTGTTGATAATAAATGAAATAGTTTTCTCGTTCAGCTCAAAGGAGTCAACTAATAGTAATTTGAGTTGTTATAGATTGATATTTGAAGGAAACTATCCGGCCTCCTTTTCAAGAGAACAAACTGTTGTATACGCATAGATGAAAACTACTATGAAACAGAAAAACACCGTAAACTCAACAATTGGGAAGCCATGAATTATAAGATTATTAAAACATGATATTTTATAACCATCTCTTTTATTGGTTTGCCATCCTCTTCTTAATGAAATAGTGAGCATATTTTATGGTTTAAAGTATGATTAGGATGAGGATTAAAAAAACAGAAGCTTCTCCAACTGATGTCAGTCTACGATGAATAACAACTTTAAGAGAGTCTTGTTGGAAATATCTATTTTGAAAAGTACGAAGTAACCTAAGTACATTAAAAGTCTCCTTTCACTTGCATATGCCACGTGCCTAATATCAGTATTTGTTGAAGGAAAAGTAACGTTTCATAACCTAGTACATAGTATTTTTCAGTAAAAAATATTGTTCCATATTAGATTTGTTTATGTGATTTATAACACACAGTGATCTAGTATTATTTACTTGATGACGACACTTCCAGCATAAAATATTACGTCTCATAATCATATCAATATAATCACATAACTTTCGACATTCGCTTTTCATAGTCCTGTCACCCCATATAATTTATTTTTGTTGGTAGTAAAATTTCCAAAACCCCGGGTAAAAGGTGATGCATCATTTCTATTACATGTGTTGGATGTTGATTCGATGAACAGTGCTTTAGTAATTAGTAATCTCTCTCTCTCTTTCTCTCCACCTGTTTATATTGGAGTTATGCGCAGTGGTTTTATCCCACCGTATTTTGTGGTTATGTGTCAATGCATGCATTGCAGTAGCAGAGTTTACTCCTAGATTACTGGTCTTATTTGGTTTTAGCATTCTATACTTAGCTAAATTCCTACACTGTGCTATTCTTATTGACCGCAAGCAGCTGACTGGATGATGACTGAGGGTGGAATGTAAATTTGGACAGCAGTCAGATTCGAACCAGCAGTCGTAACTCGTAGCTCAGTTGGTAGAGCATTGAGCGGGAAATCTGATGATCGCTGGTTCAAATCCCGTCGCTGTTGGAATTTTTATTTCACTTCCAGTCATTACCCAGAATAAATACTAGTCTGCCAAACTACGGCTATCTCAGATAGTCAAATAAAAATTGATTTTAGTTCATGATGAAAGTTACTTTTAGACCATTATATCCTCAAAAATCAGCAACCGAGAAATCCTGAATTATACAATCAAAAGGTGAACTAGTTTAAAAGTGACTTTTCTGTTAGCATCAATGTATAGCTCAAACTTTATTAGGCTAGACGATAAAACAGTAGTATCGGAATGGTTTTTACAAAGATATTTAGTAAATACGGTTGCTATGAACAGAATAGAAGTTCAAGTTTATTTATCTAAGGTATAATAAAACTAGTGATGGTATTTCTCTACATTCTCAACGGTTAGTATTCTAGAACACTAAGTGACTGAAAGGAATCATCAAGACGTACTATCCTACTTTTTGTACTTAGTGTGACGCTTCAGAAGGACATACCTACAAATGTTAAGAGACTGTTGATTATTTAAGAGATTCAAAACCACGTCATTGCGTTCTGTCATCTGATATGTCGCTGCAGAGGTAACTGGACTGATGTGTCACTGACGAGTAGAAAATTTCATATTTTCTAGTTTTAAATATTAGTTAAGTCCTTTTGATGAGGTATATAAGATAATCAGATCCAGGGATTCACTATCGAAATGCTATTTCAGCTAAGTTGGGATGTTTCGATGAATCCGCTAGCTTGATAACTTTCTTTCAACCCTACATACCATTTATACATAAACCTTTATTCAAACTACATTAAATTGACAAAGAAGAAACAAAATATAAGAGCGGACATTAAATGCTGTGATATTAATCGCAGAATTAGAAGTGGAACACAAATAATGTGGTTGTAGCTTTGTCATTGGCGTAGAGGAGGAGAAAAAGCACTGAGGAAGCTGTATTCGTTTAATAAGTCGTGCTCAAAATCGTCTAGTAGACATTGTCTCCGTTACAATCGATAACAAAGTTGCAAAGTCACATTCTCCATATATATTTTGATGCAAATGAACATTTTGCCTGTTTGAATTTACAGGTTTAAGTAATCAGATATCACTGGACTCTCAATACGTTACCAGAACATTCTAGATGCTTTCCAAGTACAACAACTGGCATACTGAGCTTAGTTGCGTTAACGATGATCACCTTAAATAACTTTCTGGGTGCTTTGACGTGTTACTGTAAAGCTTAATAGCTGAAAAATCGAATCGACAGTGAACTGACAGAAGTCGGTAATACACACCACTGGATTCTGACCCAGTGGCTCAGTGGTAATATGCTGGCAGCGGAACCTGAACGTTCTGTATTCGATCCCCTGAAGGATCATGGTGCGTACTAGGACGAAAAAGCTGTTCAGTGTCTCCAGGTTTCCAGTGTCTCTACAGCTGATGTCAGTCCATGATGAATACCAACTTGAAATCAGTTAATCCCCACAAACCCTTAGATTAAATTTCAAATATCTACATACATATCAGTTTCTTGGCTGGAGAGAAATATCTAGTGGGATTTTTTGACTTTAGAAGCCTTTTTGGTTGATCCATACATCTTCGCTTTATCATTTCATAAAACTTGAGATTCGATAGAAATAGCTTTGAAACCTCCATCTTGTAAGGTTGTAGACGCTTTAAAGTTGGAATTACAAGATATGAACGGACTAAATACCATCTTACTACAGACATCCCGCTGACACTCTTTACCGTGTGCTGTAGCCATCAGGTGAGCCATGTTGAAGTCAAACGTACATAGAGCATTAGACAAAGTGTTTAAATATTGTTGCAGCTGTGAACCTGCGTCTTAGTTATGTGTAGCACATGTTGAGCCAACATCTACCAGAATAAGAAGTGTTTGTTAAAATAGGATTATTTACGTGGAAAGCTTAGGGTGATGAGATCAAAATCTGACTCCAATATATGTATTCTCTGACTGTTTATCTGTGTCGGATATCGAAACATAGGCTCCATAACTGAAGTCTTCTAGATGACGGCAACCAAAAGTTGAAGACCGTTAATGATAAAGATGAAAAACAGTCACATTGTGAACATGTGTGGTGTCTCGGTCATTGCTGAAAGTCAGGATATTTATATTAAACGCCAGTTATTGCTTTTTCTAATCCCATAGAGACACGTCTACTAGACTGCTGTTGTTTTTCAAGCAGCTTCTTCTTTGAACGATACTACGACGTACTGTGAATGCGTCTAATCCGCTTCTATGACAAATTTCAAGTTAAAATGACTTTATGTTCATCTGTCTGTTGGACAAACACTTAGTATTATATCATATTTTTACAAGCTTCAAGCCAAGTGAAAACATAGCAGCATATAAGTCCTGAAATGAAAAAATGCTAAGCTTCATGCGGAATTTCGTACTCAGAGCTTTGAACAGTTCAGCGAGGCAACACCACATTGACTAGATGAGATCACAGTAGAATAACGAACTTATTAAACAAATAATAATAAGGATATGAAGCCATAGGACGGAAACATATAATAACAATAATAAAACTATCAATAAATGTTCGAACTGGTCGATGATTGTAGGTGAGATGAAAATTTTGACCGTGGCCTGATTCAAACCAGAGACCACCAGGCACGGTCCAGATTTTCATTTAGCGTTCAACCATCACCCAGTATAAATACTAGTCTGTCAAACTAAGGGCACCTCAGATAGTCAAATAATGATAAATGTTCAATTCAAACAAGCTAACTCAGACTTCAGATACTACGTTAGACCATAAAATGACACTAAATTTCATAGTCATAGTCCTTCCCCCTCCCACGAGTACTGCTGTGACAATGTAGGAAGCAAATATTTTTTAAAGCTAGTATTCATCATGAAATGACTTCAGCTAAAGAAGCATTGGAAAGCAAAGAGCACTGGACAGCTGTTTCGTCCCAGTATGGGACTCTTCAGCAGTATTCATCTATAATCCGTTCCGGGATCGAACGCAAGACCTTCATGCTTCGCGGTAGACAAGTTGCCACTGAGCATCAGAGATTTAGTGTACGAAAGTAAATAAATCACAGTCAACTAAATGAGGTAGCTTCCTATTGTCTTTATGACATATATAGGTCAGTCATTACTTTGTGCAAGCAACTTTTTAAAACTATCTTTTTTGACACACCTGAATTATGTTAGACAATTTATGTTGTAATTGTGCTGTAAATTATTCAGCTTTAGAAGTGGGAGGTAAAGCAATACACAGGACTCTACTTATCTTATTTGAAAATTGGGGAAAAGTAGAAAATATTCCCATACATCGTTTGTAAAACTTTGCATTGATGAAACAAGAGAAAACTTTCTAAAAGTGGGACTAAAAGCAGTTGTTCATAATATTTTGTTTGATTAATAGAATAATTTTAAGAATATGAGTAATTTTTAACTGATCACTTAAAAAAATTAACATAAATTATCATGCTTTTTGGTGACATTCAAATTTACATACTTATATTTCCTCCCTTTGATAAGAGATTTTAAATCTTTCTTCTCAGTTTACTCGAAGAAAAAACCACTTGGTTAAAACCCTGTCACAGATGACTATTAAGGCACTATTATATAGAATATTTATTAACCATCAGACTGTTCTAATGGAACAATTTTCGGAAAATTAAGAACCACTAATCATTAAAAAAGTGTCCTGTCAGTTTTGCCGACTGAAGATAACTCAGATTTTTAATTTCAACTAGATTTATTTTTTTATTTGTCCCTTGGATTCCTAGAGAAACATAGGGCTTCAGTAGCATGTCTTCATTTCACTCTCTTCTCTGCAGTCTATCCAACCTGGCTCCACGACTGCCTACATGTTTTCATTTCTTCCTCATATCATCGCCTCCATATCACGCTCGCCCCGGACGCCCAACTCGTCGTTTCCCGTTTGGCTTCCACTCGACGAACTGGCCTGGCCTGACGCGTGATGTCCCTAAACGGTCTTCTCAGTAGATGTCCAATCCAATCCATCTCCACTATCTTCTGCAAATATGTTGGACTATAGGTTTTTGTTTGGTTGATTCGTCACCAGCCAGCCAGAGTTAGTTCCTTGTTGCTGATTTTTATTATTCTGGCCATCTCATCTCATCTGATCTTCACTATCAAGTGAGCTAGCGTAGATAGCAGCTGTTGATGAATGATGTCTGCAGTTCGTTGGAAATGATTTTCGTAACACACAAAGTCTCTGAACCATTACATAGAAGCCCTGACTTGACTGACATTAGTTTTGAAAATCTGGATCTTGTTCACGCTTTGTGGAGTAGATCTGTACACTGTTTTCAGATTAGTACTTTCCTCTTGGTGCTACGGAGGAACTAGATTCTTCTGTTTAAATTTATCTTTTATTCAAGAAAATATGAATTCAAACGTCAGAATGTGCAAGATTTTCCGAAATTCTGGCTCAAATTTAGATTATAACCGTTGAATACAAGTAATGGTCAGAACATCAGTGACTGTCTTGTCTCCCATGTTCCTGAAAAGTTAAGTAATAATAATAATAATAATAGGATACTATATTCGCTTTGTTCTGAATCATAATTATGTTAGTAGCATAGAACTCTCAACACATGATATTGGATCAATTTACTCGCTGTACAACATTTTCAAACATGATTGTTTAACGATATATGACAAAGAAAAGCATGATTGTTGATATGCCTAATGGATCTATAGACAGGATAACTGTTCACTTTTACGCAGTTGATTGATAAGACTATATCTAACATGATTTTCTTTACATAGCACATGAGCTAAATAAGGTGTGGTTGGATTTCTATATGTAATTGAGGCAGCATAGAGTTTTATAAATTTACTTTTTGTCTTCCCCGATAATAGATATTGAGAGGGATGCAGATGTGGAGGATGCTTGTCATAAGATATTATATTTTTGGCGAGCAGTCTACAAGAGTTCCAATGTCCATCCCGGCCGCATTTATCACAATGGTTAGTTGTGCAACACTTGCTCTACCAAAACCCTTCAAAATCCTACGCGATATAAGGTAGTCCTCTTTCTGGATTCCAGAAAAGAATAAGAGTGAGCCATAAGTAAGTACAGGCAAAATGCAGGAAATAATGAAGTATAAGAATAGAAGCTGGGTTATGCTGGACAGTCTCAGCTTCCTTATATAAAAAGTTAAGCGAAGGATTTTCCGCAAATCAGTGAGATATAAGGGGACCAAGAAAGATCAGAAGAAAAGCATAAGCCGAGGTGGGTCGCGCTTTATACATCCTCTACATCAAAGCCATCTATGAGACAAGGGCGATGGGACAGAAGCAATTAACATAGGTCTTTCCCGCGTATTGAGCTAAAATAACCAATCTCATATTTTGGGAAATTGAATGCAAGGCCTTTCAAGGAAGATCAGTGACCAATTTTCGTTAAGATTTGGGTACCTAACGAAGTTAGATTTAGTTGAGGTTGGTAAGTCACGCAAAAAGGAAGAGATAAGAAAAGAAGGAAGAACAGCACTTTGCAGTATACCGACTTCACTAAGTAATGAAGTAGAGAGCTTCTCTACTTAAAGAGTGTATTTTCTTCTCTCAGAAAAAATAAGAATCAAGCCAGTTTACAATCCGGAACACAATGTGAGTGAATGCTTCTTTGAATGTATCTCTGCGACTACTCATTTGATGAGTCAACTATTTCTGGTTCTGTATCCTTTCTTTTACTCTACTTTCTGCTTTACGCTTGTTGTTCTTAGTGTTTCTATATTATTTTATATGGGGCACATCTCAGTGGCCGCTCGGCACGTACTAAAAACAAATTTCATATATTTAAGAAGCGGATAAATCCCAAAATAATCATACTTTTGACAACCTGGTTTTATTTAATTGACTTTCACCAAATACAGATTAAGACAGTACTAGTAGTAATTCAGATGTACCGGTTACAGCATGGTAGCTTATTCTTCATCGGATGAAAATGTTTTAGACATCCTATAAAAAGATTGTCAGAGGTCATCAAGGATGCAACATAGTGGATCACTTAGTTGCTAAGCTGTACAGTTAAGTAATGAATAAACTAGCAGCAAATAATTTTCATATGGTACATTTATTTGTAAATAGAACACAATATTTTGAGGGAATTGTGAAGATTTGGAAATATTTCAAGTTGTTATTCATCGTAGACTGACATCAGTTGGAGAAAAAAAGAAAACCTGGGAGCACTGGACAGCTGTTTCGCGCTAGTGTGGGACTCATCAGCAGTGCGCTGTCTAGTTCTCCCAGGTTTCCTTTGTTCCTCCAACTGATATCAGTCTACGATGACTAATAGCTTGAAATGTTTCCGAATCCCCACAACTCCCTCAAAATTCAATTAAACTGGTGCTCATTGTTGACTAGCTTTGAGAGTTATTCTCGAAGTTCCAATGAGAAGTCACCACCAGTGGGGGTAAAACCTGATGGTCGTGAGGACAGTTACTCAACAATGACACTGGGTGGCGGTTGCGCTATATTGTGAGCTAACAGAAGTTGGAAATATAGACCACTTGATTTTCACCCAGTGGCTCAATGGTGACGTGTTGGCCACGGAACCTGAAGGTCTTGGGTTCTATCCCTGGTGCGGTGGGGTAGTCGGTGCGCACTGGTGAGAAGTCCCATACTAGGAAGAAACAGCTGTCCAGTTCTCCCAGGTTTCCTTTGTTCCTCCAACTGATGTCATTCTACGATGGAAAACAACTTGAAATTGAACATAATAGTTCTGCAAAATATCTCTACAATGGACACAACATTTGTACAACTGTTTTTTACATGTACACAATAGAATATAAATGTCATATCAAAGAAAGGCATTTCCCTGCATCACTGAATTTCCACCAAATGAAGTCTGTTTAGGAGTAAAAACATAATTATTTTTTTCATTTGAATTTATCATAAAAATGTTTGTCATTTGCGAATAATAGAAATGTAAAAACTCAGAAATCTCTGAGTTTAGACAGTCAACCTAACCCAGTTTTACACACATACATATGCTGTTACATACAAATGAAACTGATCGGAGAACTTGAAGAAGAATGTAAAACATCTGTATATTATGCTTTATGAATTGATATTTTAGCACTACAAATTCCGACTAATTTGTACACTTTTTTTTTCAGTTTCTAACTGTAAAAATTACGAAATTAAAGTTGATTTCTTAACTGAAAATCTAGTAGAGATAAGTTTTTCCTAGTATGCTTTATTAAAAAACCATTACAATTAACTTCATGATACTCTTTCAAAATAATCAGTCATATATATTATGTGGATATTCAATGTTATTCCAAATGCATCAAGTTGCAGTATTTATTTGGATAATCTGCATTATGCTTCTAAATCTAGTATGCATTTTATCAGGAGCAAAGATATTTTAAATTAATAATTCAAGGGGTACTATAGAAGAACTTCATGAAGAATTTTTTCATTGATTTCATTGTTAGTCACATTATATGTCAAGTGACACTCACCGTTGTTATTTAAAGGAGTAACTATAGATTTTCGTTATTCCCATGTGATTAAATATCACCAAATCATGCATTTGATACTTCTAGAAAATAACTGTGAATTCGTCCTGTAAATCCTCGAAGAAATAAATCCATATTTACTTGACATGGATTTCAGAATATCACCAATGACTAGAACAATAAAACATTGATTTCAACCATTGTGAAGTGAATTGACTATCTTCCTACCCCCTTATGAGCGTTAACTTTTAATACAAGAGTAAAACTCACTCAAAGTCTCTTATGACTTAAAGCATAGATTAGACGACAAAGAAAAAATGGTTAGTTTCGACATAACTAGCCTTTACACAAATATAGCGATTGACATAGCTCTAGAAGCAGTTAGAAATGGGCTTAAAGATGATAAAGAACTTACGCATCGAACTAAGATACCGATAGAGGAAGTCATACTAGGAGTAAGATTGTGCCTAACATCTACTGTTTTAAGTTTCAACATAAAATATATAAACAAACTGAAGGTATTGTCATGGGATCACCAATATCCCCTATCGTTGCAGACATATTTATGGATAGTTGTGAACAAGTGGCCCTTCAAACATTTAATCCTACTCCAAAGATATGGTTCCGATGAGTAGATGATACATTTACAGTACTGAAATCGGAACATATAAAAAAGTTCTTGGCACATATAAATTCAGTAGTGAATGCAATCCAGTTTACCTGTGAATTATTAAGTGATGAAGGTGAGCTAGCAATGTTGGATCGCAAGACTAAACGAACTCAGCAAGGAATTTTAAAGACTAGTGTCTATAGAAAACCCACCCATTCAAATGGCTACTTAGACTTCGAATCCTCCCACCGCATTTCAGTTAAAGTAGGCCTAGTTAAATGCTTCAGTGGTAGAGCGAAAAAGCTTACTAGTGGATCAGAAAGTCTGCGACAAGAAATTGGACACATCAAGCATACCCTACGTCTCAATAATTACCCACCAAAATTTATAAATAAATTAATAAGAAATTGAAAAAAATATTAGCAATTGTATTAATAATACAGGTGTTGTTAACAATAATATCACTACTAATGGTAATAATAACGACAGGGTTAAGAGAGCATTCAAAGCCTCTGCTGTGTTACCGTACAAAGAAGGCACCTCAGAAGCATTACGAAGAATTCTCAATAGGGGTGGGATTAAATTGGCATTCAAACCAACAAACTCACTTAGATAGAAGCTTTGTAGGTTAAAAGATCCTATCGATGCAATTAAACAAAATAATCTGGTTTACCAGATTCCTTGCAATGATTGCGAGATTAAGTACATAGGTCAAAGCAGTCGACCAGGGTCGATTAGAATAACAGAACAAAAAAACTTAGATAAATCAAGATCAGTAGATCCTAATAAGATAAGAAATCTAGAGGAAAACTCGGCTGTAGCTCTGCATGCGATGACACACAATCACACAGTAGGGTGGGATAGGGTGACAGTTTTGAAAACTAACTTAGTTGGGTGGAGTGAGGGAGAGATTGGTAGCCGAATGAGTCTTTGTTTATCGAATCAACACCAAACACATGCAATCGAAATGGTTCTGCACCTGTCCCAGATATATGGAAAATTCTACCACCCTTATCACCACAGAGAAGGAGAGAAAATTAGGAATATATAAAGACTGTCTGGAAGTTGTGGAGTTGGTTACCTGATATGAATATGGACAATAAATTGTGTCCAAAAGGTCATCCAGTAAGTGGTACCGTTTCACTGTGTGATATTTCTAATAAACAAACTAAAATGGAACGTTAACTTTTCCTTTGCTATCATAACTCATCATCAAAATGGTCTAATCTACACAAACTGCAATGCCATCAGACCGTTGAACTTATATCATATTGATTATAAAGCAAAAGTTGAGTGACATATTTTGTTTTCTGTTGGGTTTATATTAAAGAACTTGTCAACAGTGTAGTAACAAATGAACGCAACAGATTTGATATTTAGTGTTCCCAAAATACTCTTATGACTAATAGTTTCACTTCTTGTTGTACAATGGAGTGATATTTGCAACTGTTCAACTATCACCAAGCAAACTTAACAAAATTTGTCCCATGGACCACAAAAATAGTTCGCATTTTTAAAAGGTTGTCTATCAAGTAATAGTTCTTATTTATCCTTCTCGATTACAAGTTGGGTAGCATTTTCATCTACCAAATGCGATGAACCAATTTATAACATGATATATAAAAGCAAGGAACTACTTTGCAGTGGTTATCGGTTACGCCAACACTGTCGATATTTATCTTTCATCTTTAATATGATGTTTATTAACTGAATGTCACTGAAGACAATTATGCATAACAACTAATTAAGTTGTTTCTAGGAAAGTTAATTGTATTCCACAGTAGAACCAGAGCCACTATTTGATATATTTTAAGTTATTCAGATAAACAACATTTTTATGGATGCTGTTTACTCTAATGTCATATTTAACTCAATACACCTAAAACATTTTAATAACCCGACTGTCTGAAGTATTTATCACAATCCGTTTTTATTCATCGTGTAATTACTTGACATGTCTTCTTTCTCGGATAGTGGTGTTTGTTGGTCATAAGCAGTTAAAATTTGGCTTAGGCTTAAAGTTAAATATGAACAATACAAGAACAAAGACATGTAGAGAATAAAATGAGCTGATTTAGAAATAGTGGAGAATATCTGTAGCTCAGGTGAATGATCTTGGTTGTATTGTGTTCTCTGAGCTGGGTTGTTAAGCTTTTAACGTCTCGCTAGACGACATCATCAGCAACAACTTCAGTATGAAGTGAGCTGTCAATGCCTCTCCGTGAGTGGTTTAGTGGCTTGCTCTGACTATGTGGTCTGTGATTGGTTATTTCCTTCGATTATTGTATCATTGACTGTATAGACTTTCCTGATGGCTGTTCTTCTGATTGACCTCTTACCTCAATGTCGTCTATCATTTTTCCTATTGATCGATAGATAAGGTATATATCTATACATCTGCTGATCACTGACAGGCCTGAGTGCCAAGCTTCTAGGAATTCTGTGATATTCCTTGTTTTTCCTCTCTCCGTCCAAACTTTCTACATTGTCGAAATTGAATTCATGTCCATAATTATCCATGTGCATTGAAATGAGTGATGAAATGTCGTGACGTTTAATAGCCAATTGTTCATGTAGACGAAAGTGAAGAGGGCGACCACTTTCTCTAATGTAGTGTTGACTACAGTTATTGCAGTTGCTTTTGTAAATGATATTCGGTTTGTCTTTTTTGGTTGTCGCATCCTTTGGTCTGCATAATAGTGTTTAGAGAGAATTTGTTGGTTTATGAGCCACAGTAATTCCAAGTGGTTTCAGTAGTCTTGTCGTGATTTCTGATATATTCTTTACGTATGGTAGGATGATGCGTTTATTAATTTCTGTCAAGGACTTTTTAGTTGATGATGCACGCGATAGGCATCATTTAATTTCATGGCCTTTCATTTCATCAGCTGCGAAGAGCCTACAAGTGAAATGAATTATTAGTAGTAATAACAACATAATATACTTTAAACATGCAGAAGTAAGTGGAGATATGAAATTCAAGATAACTATAAAGTAGTGAGTGAGTCAAGGAAAAACAGCATTATTAGTTACAAATCTTAGTCAGAATCAATTGCAATTCATATTTGATGAGTTTGCAAATTCCGGAGCTGGTGAGTTGGAGAGGGCAACAGACGAAAACCAGTGGGAGTGAGCTAATAGGTTACGTATTTACATCGAAAACTGGAAACTCGCTAAGTGATTAACAGTCATTAAGCAATTAATGAAGAGATGATGCAACCATACTGAAGTTAGTGCTGATGATGTCGTCTAGGAAGACGATGAAAACTTCACGATTAAACAACCCAGCTCAGAGAACACAATACAACCAAGACCATCCACCTGAGCTACAAGTATTCGCATTATTTCAAAATCATACGAGCGTGACATGTCTCATGTTGTTCGAAGATGGGAATACTTCTCCAAAAGGCAGGCTTCCACAAAAGAACAACTATTCTTCCTCCATGAGTGCCTACGTCAGCGTGAAGACTTCATAACGTAATAGAAAAATTTTCAACTTTATTAGGGCGTTATAGTAGACTTACCAATGCAACTTAGTAGGGTATGGCTACTCAGTAATTAATCAGGTGTTACTTTCAATTTCCAAGTCATCTACATAACTGGAAGCAGTTTTCTTCAAAGGTTAAAGCCAACAATGATTGACACAATCACTAATGAAAAAAACATATTTGCCATTAACAAATGTGGGATATCTTCTGTGGTTAGAAGCTGAATAGTTTATGACCTGTGAAACAGTATCTGATCAAATCAAGTGTTTTTGATTGAAATCTGACGTAGAACGTGTGAACCTGTCTTGCATACTTGTATAATTGTAAAACACTTGAAAGTCAAACATTTTAAAGCATTCTCAGCAGGTATATCATAACCACCCTAATTCACTGCAGTGAAATGAAAATTGCTAGGCGAAAGTGTAATATTCAGCAGTTTGGGTTATCCAAATGAAAAAATAAAACTTGTTACATGTTATTGTGGTAAAATGATTGTATGAGTTACATGCATATAACTGCTTCACTTGCCAGCATTAAACATATCACCAGCAAAAAGTACCTTTTGGAATTCCTTGACAGTATAATGAAAAAAGTTCTCCAAGGTCTCTTAAATCCATGAAGCAGAAAGACAGCAAGTTAAATGAAGAAGCAGTTAAGAAGATAAGATTCACTGTACGTTTAAGATAATACCCAATGTAACTACGTGCATATTTCTTCGGAAACGTATTGAGTACAAGTTATGACACAACAGTATATTTGAACTATGCATCTTGTCACTGCAATATGCTAATTATTCCTTGATGATAATGATACCCGTACAAAAACATTTCGAAGTAAATAGGAGTTTACGAGTACATAAAGTTATTTGAATGTTGTATCTATATTGTATAAAAGGCATCCATTGAAACAGTTCAAACCGTTTTAAATGATGGAGGCTATCAGTGGCTCATACCCAAGATTTTGGTTATGTTGCATATTATAAGCCAAGCGGTTTAACCGTGAAGCATTCATTTTCTTTCTGAACAACATCCCCAGCACTAACTTCACCTAACTTATTATTGATATTTATTTATTTATTTGTCCCTTGGGTTCCTACTAGAACATAGGGCTTCGGTAGCACGTCTCCATTGCACTCTGTTCTCTGAAGTCTTTTGAACCTGACTGCACGTCTGCTCACATGCTTTCATTTCTTCCTTACAGGATCTCCTTCATGTCACCCTCAAAGGCCCAACTCGTCGTTACCCCTATGGGTTCCACTCGAGGACCTGGCCTAGTACATGACGTACCCAATCAGTCTTCCATCTAGCTTACAGAACACAAAATAACCAATTTTAGATCCTCGATTAACTACCTTTTTAATTTCATCACATCAACTTAGAGGACTGCTCAGTATCCAAATGTTTGAAAGTTGACTTCAGTGAACCAACCTCTTTCGACTAGAACAGTGTGACCTTGTTATCACTGAAATATTGTGTTAATATGGAAGTTATGCTAAATTTCTAGGGATTATGTTTTCTACAAAGAAAATAACTTATATCTTATTGATAACAGTATGACTGTTACACAGTATAGTTAACTAAACAACAACAATGGTACAACCTTCCTTTTGTTCAAAGTCTGTCATGTAGCCTCGTACTTAGGTGAGTATAAAATAGACCTAACTAGTATCCAAAAATAAAGCAAATCTCCACATGCTCGTTTGCCAACTGTCCAACTCACTTGAAAATTTTCAGAAATCCAAAGAGTGTTTTAACATTTATCATAAAAAGTTTAAAGGGATGACATGAACTTTAAAGGTCATCGTTACCTTAGATGCTGAGTCAATCAGTAAGAAGGACTGGTGGATATAGAATTTGTGCTCCACAGTAAGGTACATCTGACGTTATGGGGATACCAGTGCTTTTTCAGTGATTTAGATTTGTGTAGCTCAGTCAAAACATTTACCACGAAGCTATTCTGAACATTACCAACCTTGTAGGACGGGACGAAACACGAAATATGCAGTGTATCATGCGGTCATATCACGTAGCCCAGCTGACCCATTGCATACGTGATTGATGGACTTCGATAAGTGCTGAACACTAAGGACTAGATAGCTGCATTTATGTATATCACTACATTGTGTTGAATTTGTGTGGCCAGGGTTTTACTCACGGAACGAAAGACTTTATAAACAGTTAAATGGATTGCACCATTGCTGACGTTTTTCAAGTGCAGTTTTCTCTCGTTTGCGGAAATTACGGTACAAAGTATACAAAGATACATGTGATTCTCATGGTCGGGTGACAAGTTTCTTTTGGTGATGTTGTGTTCTCTGAGCTGATGGTTTGGCCGTAAAGCTTTCATTGTCATTCTTCAAAACATTATAGGAGCAAACCTTATAGAGAAGTGAGTTATAGGACTGTCTCCAAATGCGGCTTAGTAGATTGTCCTGAAGATATTGGATGTGACTGATTGTTTCTGTTAAATCTTTTTGTTTATTACATATATAATTCAATTGGCTATCTCTCTAACATAAACTTTGACCTTCCTGTTATTTCTTTGTCTCTTGTTAGTTGATAGATTGGAGTTGCGTCAATAACTCTGTTGACCAATGACTGATCTTAATGTCAAACTTCTAAAAATTATCTAGAATTTATCGTTTTTCCTCTGTTTAAGTTTCCAAATTGTCTTGGTGGAAGTTTCGTCCACAATTGTCTATTCACATTTATAACTTACTCTAGAGTGATTGTGAAGGCCTCATGATTTAACCATCAAGCTTAGTGAATACAAACTATGAAAATCATTCTACGGAGCTATGAATATTCTCCACCATCTAACCATGTTGTCATTTTACTTCCATAATCCACAGTTATCCCTATATGAAATGCTTTTCAAACTTACTGTATGCTTAATGGTAACCTCTGGGAAAATTACTGCTCATAACTTATTTCTTTATTCTATTTTTGGATCAACTTTCTTATATGAGGACACATCTTCCACAGACATGCCACCATCCATGCTTTTAGCTTTTAAAATATATGATTCGTTGAAGCACGTTTCTACAACATAATTTCTAGGCAGTTACTTCATTCCAGGCATCTGAAACCATCAAAAGATTTCCACTCCCGTGAAAAACTGACGGAAGATATGTGAGCGAAGAAACGTTTCTTTTACAAAGAATCATTTTTAGAGACTATACATTCATATTTGTGGTTATTTATTGATGCTTGTAATTCTTCGTTTCTGTACTGGAGTGAACTACTTAACCTATGTTTCTATATAGGACCGAATGCGGAGACCTCGATACTGTCTGAACACTAATTATGCTCTGGCTTACTTGAGGCTAGCAGTAGGTTCTAATTTTAGCCACTGAGTAAAATTCATATTTATGGCTAGAAAAAGAAAATAGCTTCACAGGTGGTTAGTGGATAAACATAGGGTTATCAACAAAATTTTGCTAGTTATAAGATAAATTTGTTTAGACAGTCAATACAAAATCAATTTTAAGATGTGATAAAGTTGTTTGGAGAATTTCAAGCTGGTTATACATTATTCTACGAAACAATGGAAAAGGTAATAAGAATAGTGCGGAGTAATGAAAAGAAGAAAACAGTGGTGTTGATGAATAGAATAAAGGAGTTCGTAAGAAGATTGTGACCAAGGGAACGTTTGGGATTGGAAATACTTATTTTGAACTCACAGATCAGCCTTGATATATTGAATTGCAAGTGTTTCTGTTCTGTTTACGCGTCGACTCTGCATACTCTTCAAAGTTTGTGGTTTGATTTTTAACTGACTTTGAAGGGAGATTGTGGAAGCGCAGGATTAACCAGACGTTTATGAATCGGCCTTCTGATTGATCTACCCTCTCTGGTAGACAACTATTTAGGATACTGAGCATTAATGGGTCTGGATGGACATGCTTTGTGAAAAGACTGTAATCAGCTCCACAGGAGCAGGTGAAACAATAGACCCACATGAAGTCTAATCACTTTGAGTATGAAAAAAATGAAAATATGCTACCCACCCTCTTGATCCGAGAAAACAGTGATATGGTTAAGTTGAAAATATGACATCATTTTCAAGAATTATTAGCTTAATTGCGCGTATCGGAAATAACCATTTTTTAAAGGAAGGTTTGAGACATTAGAAAGGAAAGCAACTTTGTACTCAGTAATATTTGAATAGTTGATATTCATATATTACTGAAACTGTTAACTGGAGAAAGAAAGCTAAAAAGTAACCTCAAGTCGAAGTGGTCATTTGATATTCGATGAAAACAAATCCTAGAGCTGCAACAGTTTATATTCATGCATGAGAGAAGAAAGAAGAAACAGTGATAGTGGAAATTCAACCACAAGGCTCTGTAGATTGTACGCCAACCATATCGGCCGGAATAAAAGATGATAGCCCATTGGAAGTTGTTTGTCAGATAATGAGAACATAGTTTTCACACTGAAAAGCGCTAAAGGTTGAAGCTTTTAACAAAACTAAAACGTTCTTCACGCCTGTTGATAATCTGAAATTTAGGAATTCATGTAATCCAGCAGACTTCATGGTTATAGATCCTATCCCTAATTCGTATACTGAGTATTACAAAACATCCCTGTGTCAAACATGACCGGTGAGGAGCTTAAAAGATATGACATCTGTCCTTAGACCCAAAGTATTAAACAGGCACCCTTTAGTTGGACACACTTATGTCGACACCAATGATAAACTGTTAAGTTAGCTTGACAGACAACTTGCGAAAACAGGTTAGTTCTGTGGGAACATGGATGTTTATATATGATCTGTTGATGCTTCGAAAAACACCGTCTTCAATCTAAAATCCAGACTCATAATGAAAGTGCTGCTGATTACTAGTGAAGAAACTTCTTGTATACTTTGGGTTTTTTGGCTTAAGCGAAGTCTCTGTTACAAAGTCTTATATGGGACGCATGATACAGCCTACTAAATTGGGTATGTTTCATCTCGTGGACACATTGGTTGAGAACCGAATGCGCAGTAGAAAAAGAGTTATGGTGAGTGAAATACAGTTGAAGTAATAACTGCTAACTAATTTGAATTTTCAAGTTAGTAGGTCTAAACCCTATGGTTCTCCATCTTGATTTAGCGAAATACCAAACGTTTTAAGATGATCATTACCACTGTCTTCTGATAACATAAAATTGGAGAGGATCATTCATAGAGACAAACATATGTCTACATTTGTGGCTAATTTCGACAAAATGACCATCTTGAAACGATCTCGAATTCAAAAGAATAATTCAGTCATATATTCTGAGATACACACTGATCATGGTGACGGTGTTAAGAATTCTATCGATTTGTACCCTGAAAGCGACAGCGCACTGTAATACATTTCCAGTAAAACAACTGGTTTTTAGGATATTCGAATGTTTAGAAGACGTGAAGAAAAGTTTACTTAACCTTCGTCGATTAAAAGTACTTGCATCTAAGAAGCCTTCATATACTCATAAAATGGGAGAAATCAATAGTTAGTATCTAAAGGTTAGAAGAAAATTTTGTGATAAAGCTTTCTTACACTATCTATAATGTGGAATGAAGACCTTCGGATGTTTCTGATTTGTTATAGAGTATGAAAATGTGATGGTACTATATTAGTAGTTTATATTCCAAACTGACATTTGGGTGTTGATATATTTAGCTCTTTTATTCTTTGTAGGTCTGACTACCTTCAACATCGCAAGGATGTACAATGTTCCGGTTCGATCAAAAGTAGTCAAAATAGAGAGTTTTCATGGAAATGGCCAAGTATGTAAATCATTCCCACAGCAAATGTAATTACCTTTTTTGATAACTTCGTTGCAAGATTAAGAAAATATTCTACAGACCAAATACTAGGAGGACTGACATAGCTTAGATTGCTATTTTTATCAAAGGATACTGGACAAGAATCATCTGGAAATAAAAGTTACCTCGAATTTCGTTCTTGACAATTCCGAAATAATTGAAAACGTTGGTAGCCCTACTCATAAATTCTGCACCTAGGTTACAACCGAGTTATATATATATATATATATATATATATATATATATATATATATATATATATATATATATATATGACAGATTTGGAGCAGTTATTTCAGAAAGAACGGTTTTCCAAAAATCATTAGTCACAGGCGATAAACACTACTAGTTGCCTAACCTATTAATGTTTTTCTGAAGTCTCAGCTTGCCATTTTTGTTGGAGCTGGTAATTTGTCAAAGTTTTTAACTCATCATCATTCTCATACATATGCAAAGCTGATAAATTCAATAAATATGATTTATTTTATTATGGAATAAGTTTTAAGATAGTAAGTTGGTTTTTCTCGGTATTCAGTTATTTTCTGGTATCTCTCACAGTTTCTTATTATATTATTATTATAATATTATCATCTTTCCCTTGGGTTCCTAGTGGAAAATAGGGATTCCGTAGAATGCTTCCATTCCAATCTCTTCTCTGCAGTCTTTTCAACATCGCTCCACCACTGCCCACAAACTTTTATTTTTCCCCCACATGGACTCATTCATGCCACCCTCACCTCGTACACCCAACTTGTTGTTTCCTATCTGACTTCCACTCAACAACTCGGCCTGATGCATTATGTCCAAAATTAACCTTCTCAGTCTATGACTAACCCATCTCCACTTTGTTCTGCATATTTGTTGGGTGATAGGTTCTTAGTTAGTTCGCTGCCAGAGTTGCTAGTTGCTTATTCTCGATAGTAGCGTGAACCTACATCTGCTCCCCTTCTTCATCTCATCTTGTGTCCAGTAGGCTGCATCTTCACTTTTTTCACATTCAGATGAAGTTGATCTGATTTCTAGTGTGTCCAACTGGTGAAGTGCATGTCGCTTTGAAATGTCCTTGTCTTTGTAAACACTGCCTTCAATCACCAAATCGTTAAATGCTCAGTAGTCTGCAAACAGTTCTCCATTCTCGATCATCATTTCACTGAGTGCCTCTTCACCTATGATTGGTTCTCTACCTGTGTTGTCTGCTCCCAGTTTGGTATTCATGTCACACCATCCATTAGAATGAATTTCGATGTTGCCAACTCGAGTGCTGTCTAGTACTGATTGTAGTTATCTGTAGAACTCCTCCTTCCTCTCTTCATCTGCATTATTTGTTGGCGCGTAGCATTGCATGATTGTGACTTTCCTTCCTTTTGAGTTGAATCTTGCTGTCATTACTCTTATCCTGAAGTAAACTGGTTTTCACTGCATGAGAGCCTCTGATGTTTTTGGAGATATCGTGATAGCCACTCGAAAACTCAGTGTGCTCGTGGTTGTCGTCTGTATAACAACATCGCAGTAGACTATTGACTCTCCAGTTAAGAGTTTGGAGATTTCACTTCCATTTCATTTGCAAATTCCTTTCAGATTTCAAGCACTACCAATTCATATCTCCTCATCTCTTTTGCAATCTGGGCAGCCTTACTAGCTAGGTTCATACATGGTGCGGACATTCCATGTCCCCATCCTTACTTTCTCTTCCATCGACAGAGAGAAGATACATAGGCCAACTGGCTTTCCGAAGGCTTTCACCAACCAGCATCATTTCCTTTCTTCGATTCCAGCGAGGAATAAGTTTGTTTTCGATATTTTGTTTGTGCTTTGAAGTTTCTATAGCGGCTGAATTAGTTTTACTGGGTAGGTTGTTTGCCCTATGCCCAACCTTCCCTGTTTACCCGGGCTTAGGACCGGTTAATAACTAGTAAACTAGTTAACCAGGCGAGGTTTTCTCACTAAATCAAATGTCCAAAATAAAAGCCACCGACAGTGTTCCATTTATTGCCTAAGCTGATAATGAATTATTCACACTACATACGCAACCAAAAAAAACTACTTTGTGTAACACATTCTAATTGGTTTTTGTCTTTCTGAAACATGATATTCGTGCAGGCTGAAAATAAATTCATTTACTTAGGTATTTGCACTTTAATATAGTGTATATCAACTACATAATACTAGTGTTGCACAAATTTATGCACTTCATAGTTTTGACGCATAACGATTGAAATACAAGTGATACAACATTCCACTGTAATTCTCATTGAAACATTGACGTTCTTCCTACCTTCAAACTTGAATAACTCAAAACGGCAACTAATTCAAACATGACAATTCATAAAGTTGAAAGCAGTTATAGCTCAATCTTTATATTAGTTAGGATACTTCCTGAAAACTTAAAAACACTACTCTGATTTTCTTTCCCAGTTAGAATAATCAAGAGCTTACTTTAGTAATAAGGTTGTCTGAAAAAGACTTAGTAGGCAAACTGCTTAGTTGAAATGAAGTGTTGATTGAAGCTGAAGGAAGACCTAAGATCAGCAGGACAAAAGTACAACTTTTGAAAAAACTGTCAAGATTTCAGTAGGGATTAGTTGGTAACTGACATACCCATGTATTTGATCGCTATAGTTTCAAACCACTTTGGTACACAGATGCACTGTGGAGTTGTATCATATCGAAGCTTTCTGGGTTTAGTATTTTTATGATTTGTGTTTATACATGATTATTTGTTGTTTCTCAACTGAATAAATTTATACTAACTATGATCAAGATTGGTAGCCAACGAACAACAGCATGAACAACAAGCACCAATCACCATTAACGGGAGAAACCTAAAGGAAGTAGTCTCTTTCACCTACCCACTTACCTGGCTAGGCAGCATCATTTCAACTTCAGGCAACGGCCTAGATGAGGATGTCAAAACCAGGATCTAGCAGACTGCTAGACAGGCATTTACTTATCTGAAATCAGCGTGAAGATCTACTGCACTCAGCATAAAGCGTGAACAATATCCGGATTTTCAACACCAACGTCGTCAGTGCTTCTATGTGATGGTTCAGAGACTTGGAGCGTCACAAAAAGCACTTCCAACAAACTACAGACATTCATCAGTAGTTGCCTATCCTCGATACTGAAGATCAAACCAGAAGGCCAGGAAGAATAAGCAACAAGGAACTCTCGCCTTGCAATGAACCAACCAAGAACCTATCACCCAACAAATATGCAGAACAAAGTGGAGATGGAGTGCATTAGGCATACAGTGAGAAGGCTGATTGGGGACATCACGCACCGGGCCAGGTTATCAAGTGGAAGTCAGATAGGAAACAACAAGTTGGGCTTCCGAGGCGAAAGTGACATGGAGGAGATCATGTGAGGAAGAAACGAAAGTTTGTGGGCAGTGGTGGAGCGATTTTGAAAAGACTGCAGAGAAGAGGTTGGAATGGAAGCATTCTACGGAATCCCTATTTTCCACTAGGAACCCAAGGTAAAAAAAATAATCATAATAAACGATTAAGATTTAATCCAATAGTATGGCGAATATTGAGCGCAAAGTAAAGGGTTGACTTTAGATATAGATTGTATTCATGTAAGTTACAGCGTATTTGAAACCAGATAATTTCAACATTTCGTAAGGAAGTCTAGTCCGAGCTTCTTCGGGGAAATAATCAAAATTAAAATATCAAGGGTATATGACCGAATCCAAAAATGTGTGTTCAATCTCCTTGTTCAGTCCTCTTCATATGGTCATTGTTTTTTCTAAAATGTGATCACTAATCATTCTGTGTCATATTGCATGTCTCTTGTTATATGGCTGGTGTGTGTTTGTATGACACTTCATATTCTCCCTGATAGTTAATATCAGACAAAAAGGTCACAGGTGATACTGTAGTAATTCGGTAAATTTACAATGGGATATATGAGGTGGATATACTTGGTATTTAAATTTCGATTATTTCCCTGAAGAAACTCGAACCAGATATCCATGCGAAACGTTGGAATTATTTGATTTCAAGCATTCTGTGACTTACACAACTACAATGTATATCTCATGAATAAATTGTAAGTCTTCTAAAGTAGTTCAGGATTTGAGTTCAAGTCGTAGGTACATAGGTTTATCTGTTGATCTTATCTTTACTTACTGTCGAGGGATAAACTGTACACAAAAGAAGAAAATAAATCTTTCAACATATCATTTAATGTCTCTGGTTATTGTTTTCACGTAGATGTTGCTTAACTGTGATTATATTTAAAAAGACAGTATTCATAGAACAATCTTATTCCTAGGGAAGTTTTGCTGATCAAATATCAGTTATTGTTAACGGATGATCATTGTCGAACTTCAAAGAAGCTTTCATCAAGAAATGATATTGAAAACAGCTGTTTGGTCTTAATTTAGTATAACCATGACAGATTTAGTCCAGCACTGTCAGGTTCTGTTGTGAGCAAGTTGCTATTCATTTATTGAATTCGTTTCCAATCGTTTAACCAGTTTTCCATTGCTTCCGAACTTTCAGGAACCCTTCAGATCGCGCCAAAAATTACTTTGAAACTGACCAATCGAATTATTTTGACGTAGAAAGATTTGATATTTGTAAAGAAGCTGATTTAAAAGTAAGAGATAAGTGCCAATTATTCTGTATAATTCATCATATCATATCAGCAAGTTTACAAAGGAGCAAATAGTAACCTTTAAGATGCAAGTAATGAAGGTTCAAACGAGTGAAGCAGTTGAATGAAAAAAAGTGCGTGAACTGGTGAACATACGAATTACCCTCGTTGTAAAATACGTTTCAAGTCAATTTTAAGTACATAATATGCATTAGCCCATGACAAATGGTGTAATGCATAGAGTGCTAGATAATCATTCAAGATCTAGTTACACAACCATGACATCCTTGAACATATCTCAGTTATATAGCTATTTAGTCGTCACTCTGAAGCACTTGTAGAAATGGCTTGTTTTTTCCACCAAATAACGTAAAATGAGTAGACATTGAAAAAAATATGCTTATATATGGACGACAACCACGAGCACACTGAGTTTTCGAGTGGCTATCACGATATCTCCAAAAACATCAAAGACTCTCATGCAGTGGGAACCAGTTTACTTCAGGATAAGAGTAATGACAGCAAGATTCAACTCAAAAGGAAGGAAAGTCACAATCATGCAATGCTACGCGCCAACAAATAATGCAGATGAAGAGAGGAAGGAGGAGTTCTACAGATAACTACAATCAGTACTAGACAGCACTCGAGTTGGCAACATCGAAATTCATTCTAATGGATGGTGTGACATGAATACCAAACTGGGAGCAGACAACACAGGTAGAGAACCAATCATAGGTGAAGAGGCACTCAGTGAAATGATGATCGAGAATGGAGAACTGTTTGCAGACTACTGAGCATTTAACGATTTGGTGATTGAAGGCAGTGTTTACAAAGACAAGGACATTTCAAAGCGACATGCACTTCACCAGTTGGACACACTAGAAATCAGATC
The DNA here is from genome assembly GCA_944470555.2 of Heterobilharzia americana. Taxonomy (NCBI): domain Eukaryota; kingdom Metazoa; phylum Platyhelminthes; class Trematoda; order Strigeidida; family Schistosomatidae; genus Heterobilharzia; species Heterobilharzia americana. The sequence continues at coordinate 77,148,856 of OX104130.1, read as the reverse complement.
AACTTCATCTGAATGTGAAAAAAGTGAAGATGCAGCCTACTGGACACAAGATGAGATGAAGAAGGGGAGCAGATGTAGGTGGTTCACACCTAACTTCAAAATCAAGTTGCAGGTCCTCATAGAAGCTGGTGATGATAGACCGTAATTCAAGTTGAGCACTCAGAACAGAAACTGAAGGACAAAACTACACAGGACATTTCCATTTCAGCAGCCATCAGGACAAAATGGGTAACATTGAGCAACATCCCCGAAGAGACGTGCCTAAAAGAACACTGGAACTCTTTGAAAGAAACTCGGGAGGAAACCTGCCTAATCGCGTTAGAAAAGAAGAAGAAACAAGACAGGACAAGGAATATATCTCGACTGATACATGGAAGCTCATAGAGAGGGGGAGGAAGATAATGAAGCAGAAGATGAATCGGTGTAGTGGATTGCAGGGATGAAGAAAGAAAAGAGGAACTGAACACAACCTATAAAACACTACATTGGACAAAGAAGTAAAGAAGACTGGCACAAAGACAAGAGACACTTCTGCGACACACTTGCAAGTGAAGCGGAACACTCTGTAGGTAGGAGAGACCTGACAACATTATATCAAACAACCAGGCTACTATCTAGTAGGGATGAGATCAACGCAGAGGAAACCAATGGAAGATAGTGAAGGAAAACTAGTTACCAAAGAGGAGAATTAAAGAAAGCGATTGTCTGAGCACTTCAGAAAGCTCCTGAATCGACTACTAACACCTGCAACTCATACAGAAATACCAAAAAGCATCGCTACCATAGGACTTTAAGTGGACGCAAACACTCCGACAAAAGTCGGGGTAAAGTTCCAAACGTCTTCAAGTTGCTGAAATGCGGGAAAGTAGCAGGACCACTTGTAATTCCTCTAGAAGCACTGAAAACAGATGCAGAGACGACAGCGGACATGCTCACTCCACACCATTATTACAGAAGGTTTGGAAAGAAAAAAGGAAAGGTACCTGCCCATTGACTTAAAGGAGATCTAGTTTGTCAAACTCCCAAAGAACGGAAGCTTAAGTCTTTGCAAGAACTGGTACGAAATCATGCTGCCGTCAACTCCAAGCAAAACACTGAGCTGCATCATCCTGGAGAGAGTGAAAAATGCACTGAGTTCAAATTGACGACCGGAACAGACTGCTTAGCTGGCTTCAGGAAGATCAAATCATGTGCGGATCAAATTGCTACGCCACGCTACGCATCTCAGAGAATAGAGCATAGAACGGCAGTCAACTCTTTACCTAACCCCAACTTCATCGACTTTGAAAAAGCCTTTGATCGAAACGTCGACCGAGAAGTAATTTGGCAGGCAGCTGCTTCAACACTACGGTTTTAGTCCCACAAACCATCAAACTCATTCAACAGAAGCTGTATGCTATATGATGCTACATGCTACATGCAAGTGATTCACAACAGAAAGCTCAGTGACTCCTTTGAAGTGAAGACAGGAGTAGGATAAGGCTGCCTACTATCACCGATGATCTTCTTGATTGTGTCGGACTAAACAGGATCATGTAACAAATTGTGAGGAGGGAGAAGGGTGGTATATGCTGTTTGACCGATGAAAAGAACGTAGAAAAGCTGGATTTCGACGATGATGATTTATGTCTAGTGTTGCACAAAAACGAAGATCCATAGGCGAAAGCCAACAAGTTTACAGAAGAGTCAAGGCAGCGAAGATGGGCATTTAGGTGAACGTAGAGCAGAGAGAGGTGATGAAGATACCCAACCAACCAACTAACAACAATAACAAAAACAAACACCGATCACCGTGAACGGGAGGCATCTAAAGGAAGTAGTCTCTTTCAACTTTCCAGGCAAGGCAACATCGTTTCAACTACAGGTGGCGGCACATGAGGATGTCTAAAAACTTTATCGTTGCTTTATCATAAAATGTAGGCTAACCACTAACACCAATTATACTTATTCAGCTTAAAATTTCACCGAGTCCATTTATTCAGCCAAATATTTTTGTTTCATTTTAACTTAGCTTACACCGTCAAGGTTAATACATGTTTGCTTGACGAGAACCCCCAAAACTACCCTTTTAAATGTCATAAAATCAGTTGCCAACTTGTTTTCACTCTACCCCCACACTACAGACTTTATCCTTGATCACTGTTACGTTTGAGTGCTTTTCAACACTTCTGCAATATACAATATCTTACTTATAGGCAAGTTTACATTGTGAAAGTAAGGTTTTATCAGACGGATGAAAGTGATATATGAATATTATCTTTCTCATGATGACTATTTGTTGCCCTGAACCCCACTGCTAGCCACCACCGAGATTCGTTAGTCGGCTCTTTTATTTCGAATTTTTTTTAACATAAACTCCAAAATGGTGGTAATATTTCAGTTATCTTTAGTCATTTTTACTAATAAATATGATCTTTATTTGGTGACCGACGAAATATGTTCCGTATAAATTGTTCCAGACGATTTTTGCTAGAAATTACATTTGTACATGTATATCTGTGACAAGCAAAGTATATCTATTTGCATATCTCAAAGGAGTCTGTTATTTCTGTAGCTAGAAGCGAAAAACACTCCACATGACAAAAAATAAGAGACAACTTTCTGTTTTCTGTTCATACGCTTCAATTCTGAACTTTACACATAGTGTGAAATAAAACCAATAGAATACTGTCCTTTTCGAGTAGGCTGGAGATAAATGATAGCAGTAATGTAGTATTTTAGTAGTCCTGAATTCAGTGAAGGTTAGTAAACAATGAAAAACATGATTGCTAACTAACAGTAATGTAGTGAGATATATATACTCGGCAACGAATCAACCAAGAATCCACCACCCAAAAAATATGAGAAGAAAGTTGAGATGGATTCTATTGGATATACACTGAGAAGATCATTTGGGGACATCACGCACCAAGTCGTCTCGCGGAACCTAAAGGGGATAGGACGAGTTGGACGTTCGAAGGTGACATGGAATTCGTGTGAAGAACAAATGAGAGCTTTTGTGCAGTCGTTAAACCGGGTTGAAAAGACTGTAGAGAAAATAGTGAAATTCCGATATGCTACTGAAGCCATATATTCTGCTTGGAACCTAAAAGATAAACAATAATAATGATACCTGTTTTAGAAATATACTTCTCAAAGATAATTCATTTGGAAGGTTTATAGGAGTTTTGTTGATTTCAAGTTTGTTATTTTTCATAGACTGAATGACATCAGTTAGATAATCACTGAAAACCTGAGGACTGTGCAGCATTTTTATTCCAATCTGGTAATTCTCAGAAGTGCTAACCCATAACTTCACCAAAGATCGAATGCATAACCTTCAGGCTTCTTGGTGAATACGTCACTATCAAGTCACTGGGTTGGAATCTAGTGGGTCAAATATACTACTTCTGTCAGTTCGTAATTTAGACTTGTCTTAATCCAGTGTCGTCATTGAGTACTCGTGCTCTAACCCAACTTGGTTTTCCCCACGAGTTACGACTTCTCATTAGAACTTTAGGAATGTCATCTTTAAGCAAATGGATCAGCATCTCAATGCTAACTATGGAACCTAAATGTCCTGGGTTCATTGTCTTACTGTGTCATGCATGTGCACTCCTAAGTTGTCCAGTAGTCGGAAGAAACAACTTTTCGGTGCTCTCAGCTTTTCAATAGTTCTCCAACTGATGTGGGTTCATGATGAATACCATGAGCGATTAGTTGACTGCATCTACAGAATACAGCTAACGACGATCAACATTGAAAGTTGGCATAAAATCCCTAACTCTACACGGATGGACCATAGCATTTAAAAGTTCCAGTAATTTTCCAACAAAATAAACAAAAGATATCAGGTATACTACCATTATTACCTTTCTTTGGTTCCTAGTCTGTAAATTTCGTCTGACATCTACAAAAGAGCGAAATATACATAGTTAAATATCTAAATGAGAAGATGGAGGTGATGAAGATACCCGACCAACAACCAGTGCTAATCGTCATTAACGAGAGAAACCTAGAGGAAGTTGTCTCTTTCACCCGCCTACCTAGTAACTGCTTTTACCCCTGATCATGCTTAGATAACTTTAATCAACGTGAAATTCAATGATGCAATCCACTGACGATATTGATCAAAAGCTGGGGACAGCTTATCAGACTAAAGCATAAGTAGATTCACCACACTGTTCACAAGTTTAACCCATCTTATATCTGTCATAGCAAAATGTTCATCATCGAAAGGACTTTTGCCTACATTTGAAAAATCATTTTTTATTTTTCATCTTTCATGAGTAATGTTGTTCGACTCTTATTGGGAACAACTTCACTCACTACTAGGCAGGTGAGTCTAGCTGACGAGTCCCAAATAGTACGAAACTCCTGTCTTAGATTCCGCTACTAGACATTATCCATCAATAATGTAGGAAATGAAAATACCGGCAATGTTCAGGCATCCACACAGAAGCCAATATACGAATACTGGCCGATCAATTCGGTCACAAGCCATATCTGGTTTGTTTAAATTAACTTCCATCTTCTCTCAACTTCATTAGATACATCATAATTTACATATAAATCTCCAGTAAATTGTATTGAAGGCATAACTACATTATCTTTATTGGCTTCAGAAGCGAGAACGTCTTTCCTATGAACTGATTTATCTTACATCAGTGTTATCAACAGTTTTGTTTAAAATGTCTTAACAGGTGGCTGTTCGTGTATGTTATTGATATATTTAGATCAACAAAAGCTGACATAATTTAAATGAATATGGATAAGTCGTGAATTTCTCACCGTTCACCAATCCAAAAATAATCGTCATCGTCAAGAAGATTCTTTTAATTTAGTTACCGAAGTGTTTTTAAGTACTTGCATTTTATTTTACTTAAAATTTTTCAAATTTCGTTATGTGTAAACTTGGAATTTGGTTCCCATGGAATTTGTAGGAAGTTGTTCACTGACTTTAATTTTAAGTATACCTGTGGTTGTACAATGAATACGCTTCATAATGTGAATCATAAAAGTAGAGCTAAAATGAACATCACTCGATGTAACCGTATAAATGGCATGATTTAGCTCTAAAACATTGGATTACAGCTCTGCATTTAGTAATCCCTTCCCATCTCCACGTCAATAATTTATATCCATTCTCTAACAAAGCAGACCTTTATCCGCCTCATTCAACAATTATATGAAGACACCACATGCCAGCCAACTTATTCACAATGGACAGCTCAGCTCAGTGATGCCTTTGAAACGAAGTGAAGACAGGAGTAAAGCAAGGCTGCCACCTACTATCACCCATGATATTCCTGATTGTGGTCGACTGGATGGCATCATGCAGCAGACAAGAGTGAGGAGTGAAAAGAGGGACACACACTGGCTGGACTGCGGAAAACAACCTAGAAGATTTGGATTTCACCAACGATGACTTGTGCCTGATGTCACACAAACTGGAAGATCTACAGGCGAAAAGTAACAAGTTGTTTGTTGAGTTGAGGCAGGGCAGCGAAGATGGGACACCATTCAAGTGAATGTGGAGAAGACAGAGGTGATGAAAATACCCAACCAACAACACCACCACCAACAACAAAAATAAACTCCAATCATCATCAACGGGAGAAACATGAAGGAAGTAACCTCCTTCATCTATCTATGCAGGCAGCATTGTTTCAACTACAGGTGGCACAGGCACAGACGAGGATGTCAAAGTCACAATCGGAAAAGCAAGAGAGGCATTTATTAGCCTGAAACCAGTGTGCAGATCTTCTGCACTGCACTCCACTCCACTCAGCATAAAGCGTGAACAACATCCGGATTTTCAACACCAACTTCAGTCGAGTCAGTGCTTGTGTATGGTTCGGAGACTTGGCACGTTACGAAAAGGATTTCGAATAAACTACAGACATTCATCAACAACTGCTTACGCTGGCTCACTACTGAAGATCAGATGGCCAGAAGGAATAAACAACAAGGAGCTCTGGGAACGAACCAACCAAGAACCTATCAGTCAACAAATATGCAGGAGGAAGTGGAGATGGATTGGGCATGCATTGCGAAGGCCGACTAAGGACATCACGCGTCAGGCCAGTCACTCCAGTGGAATCCCCATGGTAAGCGACGAGTTGGGCATCCGAGGTGAGAGTGACATGGAGGAGATCGTGCGAGGAGGAAATGAGAGCTTATGGGCTGTCGTGGAACCAGGTTCAAAAGATCTCAGGGTACAGAGGTCACTGCAGATGTGCTACTGAAGCCCTATGTTCCACTAGGAACCCAAGGGACTAATAATAGTAATAAAAATTCTCTAACAAATGAGTGGGGAACACCCAAAAAGATAAAATGTTTCTCCTTCCCTGTAGAATACAGAAATTTTCATTTCATCATACGGCTTGGTTACTCGTTCTTAGTGTGGATGCTTATTTAGGCGATTACAGAACTCACAGATAACAGATCTTTATCGAATACATCTACAAAACGTAATCCAATAGTTTCATAAAGCACGATAAGGTCACAATGCATTCATATATCTGACCAGAAATGCTGAGATTTGTGAGTACAGAGCAAGATAGTAATGGAAAGCTTAGTAATTACCTACATAAGGCACAACTCATTCTCCATTTTTGTGTTAAGGAAACTTCACGAAACTGATGCATGCATAAGCTTAACAATTATGTATACATCCATGCAGTAGGTTGTGAGTAACGCCTTTTGTGTGATAGGTTGACTAACTACTTGGCTGTTCAGACGTAGGTATTTAGAGCAGTATATGGTTAAACGTCGGCTATCTGAACTAACGGGTCACAAATTCATAGCTCACACTGAGAAGGTGACAATGAAATGACGAGTTATGAATGAAAACACTTGCTAAGAAAGTGAAGTAAATCACATCAGTGTTTACTACTGAAATTTGGCTTTGTATGAACGCATTGAAGGTCAATTTAGGCAAGTTCAGACTATTTCAAAAATTTTGTAATATTTTTAATTATTTAAATCTTTCAATTATTTTTTTAATATAAGTTTATTTCTATAATTCAATCCAACATGGATACAATTGTACATTGAATGACGGTGCCAAGCGATTCTTGTGTAGGTGGGTTGGTACTAATAACTTTGACTTTTCAACACCCACTCAAAAAGTGATTTTATTTCATCTGGAAAATGAATTAATAATTGGAATAAGTGATTATCAAGATAACAAGGAAAAATAACATTTTAATCATCAAAGTTTATTAAGTGAAGTTTTATTTTCTTTAAGTAGTATGATCAACTTGTAAATGATGTGCGAAATGAATCGTTGGAAACCAACCTGCAGTCAAGATCACAAGGTGTCACCTCTGACACAAACATTTCATAAGCTGACGAAAAATACTACTAAACAACACGAGTGGTTAGAAATCTAAAACTTGGCTAGAAGAGTTTCCCTTTGTATTAGACTTCCCCTACTTATCAAACAGATCTTGGTGAGTTTCCTTAAAGCTTTTCTCAAAAATGGATTACTCATCCCTAAGTTTTTCTTGATAGCAAAGTTTTTTTTTATGAATAGATTGTGTTCGCTTTGAAGTTAAAATCTTTTGAAGTTCAAATAAAGTCCACTCGAAGAGTGTTTTCTGTGAATACACCTTGGAATGTTTTTATGTAGATCACACTGAATAGAACGATACAGATGTTGCAAATAACAGTGGTATCATCAATAAGCCTAACATAGAATTCTTTCTCATGGAACCTATGCTTCATTTGTATCTGCTCCAGGTTACCTAAAAATATGTAGGCCAGGATTAGATCCACTCGACTACACATAGTAACTCCGTCAATTTAACAACAAACAACATTGTTGAACTGTGATTGGACGTCTATCATATATCACCAACGAATGCTTGAAATCACCATTACTTAGAATCACTTTTTATAGAATTTTCGCGAATTGAAAGGTGTCTTTCAAGAAGAGAATACAACTAGCTGAGAAAAGACACAATTCACAAAATGCAAGTCTTTAATTCGTTACATCTCGAAGGTTTCAATATTGTAAGAAATATGAAGAAAACACTGAGAAAGTGAACTGGCCAATAATAGTCTCATAGTTCAGTAAATCGTTACATTCCTAACAGTTAACCTGGACTTCATGTGCGAACTCAGGAGTATCGATTGAAAAGAGCATTAGAAGGTAATAAAGAGAAGCGTGCCTAGAATGCTTCGAAGAAATTCATTGAAGACTACAAATGGTTATCGCAAAGTGACTGCTAGGCAACTAGCTAACAGAAGTAAGACACTAGGTAGATGCCCAAAAATCTTTTAAAACAGTCAACAGATAGTAAAATTAGAATCCTCTCCGCTCCTTTGAAATCTTCCCAGTCGAAAGACTAAAATCATTTTCTAATAAGTCATCAAATCAGTCAATTTACCTACTCAGTCTCCTCTCTTAATTCTGCATATTCTATCCTGTTAGTTGCATGGAAGCAGTTGGCAGAGAGCCCTAAACCTAGGATTCTACTTTTGGCACTCATCAGCAAGGCACACCTGTGGCGTCTAAGGAACTGATGTCCCGCCTTAAATTCTAACTCGAGTCACCCAGTGCTGCAGTCAGAAAAGTCGCCACTGAGCTATTCGGGTTGCAGTTGTCCTCCTATTGACTGCCTCCATCCAAATAACATCTATCAAAGTGTATCGCGATGTTAATTCAACTAGTCTAGTGGTCATGCCGTTAAATGATAGATATAACTAGATCAGCACTCAGAACTAGACAACATGAAGTTACTTAACTTCCAGTGACCCCCCAGTGTGTATATCCATATATTTCCACATGCTTTATCTACTCTATTTTCAACCTTTTTTCTTCCAATATTCTTATTTTTCTTACATGTTAAGCTTATTTACCAACTGACTTCTTGTTGACAAACTGAATTATAGTAAATTTCTATTATATTTTTGTCATGAGATTCTTATGTGCTGTTAGCAGCTTACGAGGACCTGGTGAAATAAAATGATATCTTGTTGTTCTGCTCAGTTTGTTGCTCTTATCACTCTCATATATATCAGCAACTTGAGTGTTTGCAGAGGACTTGAATTATTTCAGTTACTAATGCAATTGGCAATATCAAATTTATAATGATAGGAAATTAATTTATCGAATACTACAGTATGCTACTTATTAATGGGTAAAAAGTATTATACGTGGTAAAATTCGAATTAAACATATCGAGAAAACTAGCAAGTACATCGTAGGAAGTAGGCGTCGATTTCAGAAAGTTACTCTCTTCTTTTGCCAATATTACAAGTATGGTTGTAGGAAAAACGGAAGGGTGTCAAAACACTTGTCAGCCATGAAACCCATTCACTTCAGCGAACAATATTCTTATTATTTGTCCCATGGGTTCCTAGTTGAACATAAGGCTTCAGTAGCACGTCTCCATTCCACTCTATTTTCTGCAATCTTTTGAACCTGGTTCCACGACTGCACACAAGCTCTCATTTCTTCCTCACACGATCTTCTCCAGTATACCAATAAAATTCCTCTGTTTATGAGAAAAAAAGAGATGATTCTGCAAAGATAATGATGTTATGTTAATCAAGTTTCACAGATCAGTGCTGGGCCATCATTTAATTCTGCTATATCTATAATTATTTTTTTGATGTTTTACATCTGTGAAAAGTTAACAGAAAATTTGTGAAGGCGATTTCCCTACAATCTACCAATGGTTATACTGATTAACAGAAATGTTTTTACTTTGATATTCTGATTTGCAAGTGGTTTGGTATTTTCTGATCTTCATGGATGTTTCATCACGCTTAATGGCATGCTCAGTACTAATTATATACAAAGGTGAAGCATATTAAAATGTTACACAAGTGTTTAGGTGGTATTTTTGTTGATCTTGAGTGTTGTGTAAGTTGGAGAAAAGATTTTTATTACACAGCTTCAAAACTTGTTGAACTCTTTGAAAATGTAACTTAGTCTGGTGATGATATGTCCATGACAAAATATTAAAGCTGAGAGAACATCAATCGACCATCGTTTTCAACCTGAGTTGCGCATCTTTCCATCATTTTTCAATGTTTCGCAGTTTAAACGAACTTGCAGTTTTTCCCATGAAATATAGGTTCTAACGCCGTAGGGATTGAAGATGAAATGAAAGCCTTGGTCACATCAGGTTTTCAACCAGCTGTCTTTTACAATCACCCAGGTTTTTCTTTCATTTTTATTTAGCACACTTACCGACATTACCAGTCTTCCAGATTACTGCTCTTTTAAGTAGTCTCATTACGATGACGTAGATTGTAATAGTTTACCTGGTGATGGCTAGAAGTGAATCAGAGGCACGTTTTTCGTGCTATTTGAGAACTCCCACCTGAGTGTATATGCACCCAAGTGAGTAATGATGTTCCTATTGACATTACCTCAAGCACCAAATTGTTATCCTGGAAGAAAAGATCGTGCTAGGTTCTACTGCTTACCACCACCTGGTAAATTATAACAGTGGGTATTCAGGCGATACCGAGGCATCCTCCTAGGAACCTATATGCCCACTAGAGTCCACCAACTCAATCCAGTGTGACAAAGGGGAATACTAAGCGATAACAAATATAAATATATACTAGTCACCATTTTTCGAGTTATACCTGATCTTTTTTCACTCTTAATTTGCAAAAGTCATACACCTTGTTACGTATTGGGTTGACAATAACCCAGTGGTTACAGCGACCAAGATAATAATGTATTGTGTTGTTATCTGAGCAACTGATCACCAATAATTTATATAATTAACACTGTAAATATGTGAATTATGTCAGTAATGAATGCACTGCTGACATACCAAATACTGGTAATGGTTTTTCAATTGATGAGTGAACCATGGATAAAATGATAATTAGTTACCTATGAGACATAGTGTTTGCTGACAGAAATCTTCACGTAATGAACATGATATAATAGAATCTTTTCGTACTTACTGGTTCTTACTCTTCTCCCGCGATTATTAAGGTAATTAGAAAAGCATGACTCAAGATATGTGTACCAGGTTCAATGGTCATAAATGAACTTAGACTGGTTGATATGCATTTAAAACTAATACTGGTAAATAAGTTTGAAAGTTTATAGAGACTTATTAATTTTCAGGTGATAATTATTGCTGACTGATATCGTTTGGAGAACCATTAAAAGCCTGGAAATACTAAAGAGCTGTTTCATTCGAGTATGAGATTCCTCATTAGTAGAAAAATGTTGACCCTTGGATTTTGACACAGGTTCGATCCCAAGTTTTCAGTGGTTCTATTATTTGATGTAAGTTTGTAGTGACTACTAACGTGAAATACTTATAAGCACAAAGTCTACTTCAAGGATTGCGCGTTAACTGACTTCAGGCACGAACACTATTAGACATTAAGCAATAGTGATGACGGATGTCAGGTTTTGACAGTATTTTAATAATTCTCATTGTAGCATCAAGAACAAGATATTCAGCTAAGAGAATCGTTTCAATGAATTTATTTTCAAGCTGCACATTCGTATATATATATATATATATATATATATATATATATACTTGATATTCGAAAAGTTTTATTCCATTAAAAAAACTATATGACGATGACAAACATATTTGTGATAACAGTTGAAGTATAAATGATAGCAAAGTAGATTAGGTAATATATAGTATGGTTCATAGAAGGTATATAACTCAGAAAGGGGTGAAAAAATTAATGAAAGTGGTAAACCAACTAAGTATTATGTAATGGGATTAGACAAGTTGATCAAGATAAAATCAATGCTTCCTAAAAAGGTTACGATAATTAAGCAGAGTAATACCGGAAACTAATCAGAGTGAAGGTAATCATAATAAAAATAGCAGTGATAAAGGAAGGATACAAAAGTTAAACTGACAAAGGTGGGAGAAACTAATAGGCATGGGAAAGCGCCATGTCCATGGTAAAATACATGTAAAAGCATTCTATGGCTGCAGTTGATGTACCTTGCCCCACAGAAGCAGGTGAACTGCTAGATGCACATCCCATCGTAAGCCATGTGCCCTGACAGAAATTTAGTTTTTGTCACAAATTGAGAAATTATGAAACGAGTTACATAATCTTCACAACATAAATGATAGGAAAACTTAGTAAGACCGTACTAATACTAAATAACTAACTTGATTGATATAATATGATTAAAGGAATCGGCAAATATAAAGAGAAATCAGGATTTTAAGGGTGAGAGTATATGATGCTGTAAGAGATGTAATATTTCGGTAATGAGGTAAAAGAAAATATTTTATGAGTATTATTTCCTCACAGGTCATGTTCTTTACGAATCCACTAAATAGACAAACATCTTTTGAATGCAGAATACGGACCTCAGAGTATGAATTTTCATGGATTCTGTAGTTAGAGAAATTTCCATGTGTAAACTTTTTACTTTAAAAATGAAAATGGAGTTTTATCTGTGTATACTACCTCATCATAATCAATGAAAATTTCCAAGAAACAGTTGTGATATGTTCTGTGGAAGCAGATTGATATATGTTTGAAGACTCGTATAGAAAGCAAACTCTGAGTACTACCTGTCCACCCTATTCCACAGGAGCACATGAACTGGTAAGCTCAAGAGTTCAAGCTTAGCTTATCCTTCACGCGTAATAAGATCATCGGTGAAGTGTAGGAAGTTACTTCGAGTTCATCAGCATATAAGGTATTTCTCAACGAGTTCACGAAGAATCGTAGAAGTATAATGATCACCTAGCTTCAATTTCAAAGCTTTTGAGGTGAAACACTCAAGATATTGGTTATCAGTCAAGGCTTTTTGATCAAGTTTAATTCACCTTCTAAAATACCAGAAACGTAGGTAAAGTAGATTCTATGGCACAAGCAGTCAGTTACATTTCTTTTGGTGTGTGTTTCATGTGCATCGACGTTTTAACGATTCCATTGTGAAGTCGTTTCGGCTTTTTTCTGAAAAAGTTATCTAAGGACCAGTTTACTTCTTGAATATGAACTCTAGTGCAGGTTGACAGTTGTTAGAATAACATAAGGTATCTGCTAAATTATCTTTATCATTGAAAATCATGAAGGTTTCATCTGTGTATAAATTATAAAATTTGAACTAGCTGATCTTCCTACTTTATTGAAAAAATCTACAAACAACGAGCTCAACAGTGTTTCCACAGCTATGTCTTCTTTTTGCCAACATAATTCACTGTTGAAAAAGAGTGAACAATGAAGATGCATCCTAAAAGCTCCTTCCTTAGATAACGTTCGAATATTCTGATTTTTAGTCCTCTAGAATCAATATAGTCACATATTTTACGAATTGCTTCCGTAACGGGGATGTTCACAAATGATGTGATCACATCTACAAAGAACATTATCTTAGCAGAGCAAGGAACACTTCCAATAAAATTGGCAGAACCGAAATAATCAGAGAATGAATGAGGTGAACTTTTCTTCTTGATGGGAAGCGAAGGTGTGATTAACTACTCCATATTACGATTATAAGGTGGTCATCATAAGTTAAAAATGGTGTATACAGGTGAATCTTCAAATAACACATCACTCGAAAGTGAACGCTTCTTAAAATTTCAGTGATACTCAATAATGCTGTCTTGTACAACATGGATATAAAAACTTTGGTTGCGTAGTCCTTTTCAGGAAAGGGCGTCAACATACATGTAAAACATTAATAATACAACATCCACAAGACAGCAAAGGACAACTAATTTCCAAGTAATTATAACGTTGGATACCCGCGGAACTTTTGAATATAACCTCTTAAGAGAGTTCGAATGCTTATTTTAGCACCTGCCTGTGAAGCCACTGAATGAGATATTCTTAGCAGGAAATGTTCTCAAGTTATAATAACTCTTTCATTGTATTCACGTATATCAGTGTAAAAAGTGCTTAATTTGCCTACGTTCAAAAACGATTTATCGCAGTCAACTTGTATGAAGTGCAAATAACCTTATTTTTTTCTCGATTAACTTGGCCTAACTGATGCATAAAATTGAGCAGTAATTTAGAGTAGTGAATTTAAAGAAGAACCATAGTATCACCAGGATGAATAAAATACTATTTCACAACATTTTGGTGTCTAGTTACCTCCTCTCTATCAACATAAGTCTATATCCGCATACTTTTTTTTTCATTTTCAGCTGTCAGTTCAACATTCCAATTCTTATCTTAACCAGATGTTGGCCTACTAGACACAAAGTGATAAGGTGCCTAAAAATAATCAAATAAGCTGATTTTTGAGATATTAAATCCAAAAATACCTTAAATACTATTTCCTTCAACTGCCTTTTAGACATGAATGTCACTCAGAAATATTTTTGATAAAATGATATCCAGATGTCACATAACATTTCAATGTATAAAGGTGGTCCTCATACAAGCATACATACATATACGTAAGAGAATATTATTTTTCAATATTTAATATCAGATATACATACCTAGCGTCAATCTACAGGGATGTCTTCTGACTAACATTCACAGGCAGAGATTGAAATTTGAGGAATCTGATGAGTTTTTGAACACATCTCTGAAGAAAAGGCTTCCACTAGGTTTTGAAATATCAGCTGCTTATGCTCTTATATCGATGGGATTCATAATATATTTTTCTTTTATACGAATATCTGTTTTCTGTTACTCGCCGTTAAATGGCTTTTAGGTGATTAACAAAAGTAAAAATCTCTAAATGTTACGTAATTCTTACCAACTGAGTTTTATTTCAATGAATTACTATCTACGACATCGAGCTAGTAGACTTCAGGCATCGAAAACACCTCATAGGGAATCCAACCGACATCTTATGAAAGTTCAGAAACGTCTCATCATTATTAACGAATATATATGTATATCATCCATAACCGATTAAAATCGTTCCTTAATAAGCATACCTTATGAAATGTAACTATCAGATGACAGACATTTAGTTGGAATTTTTAGGAAGCTACTGTTGCAAATGTTAATAGCGCAGGTTTCTTATCAATACTTGTTAGTCCTGTGTCACATAAAGGTGAATTAAACTATTTCGAATGAACACTGCTAATAAATAACTCCTTAGATTTATTGACTTTACTGAATTAATAATATTTGTGACCTGCAAAATCGTATAAAATATCTTTAGCAGAAGTAAAACAAGGAGCAATTGTTTCCTTGTTCATAGACCCTCGCCTTTTACGATGCTATTTCTGTGTTATCTTGACTGAAACCTTATGGAAAGAATATGTAAATCAACGTGGATGATTTCATTGCTCAATATGATAAAATCATTGTACCTCTTCTGATTTCTGCATAGTCATAAACAATCTTATCCAAAGCAAGTTGATCTCATAGTTAGGGCTTTGGTCAGACAACGTTTCATTGTTATACTAGACATCAACATCAGTGCATTAGAGCTTCAAAATAAATTATAACTTTGCAAAAATTTATCATTTTCGGTGAATAAAGGTTAACATACCTTAGGACTTAGCAAGTTCTCGTCCAGGAAGCGCATTTCAAACTGCACCTAATACTAGTTGCACAAGAGGTGGCTGTGGTGCTTCATCGGCGTAGTAGATAACGCTTTAGCGCTTGAAGCGAAAAGCACTGAGCTTAAGTTTCAGTGGGCGCAACATCACTCACCGAGGTGTAAGTACTTCCGGCTCACGAGTACCAAATAGAAGGAAACACACTTCCTGAGTTTCACTGCTGACCACGAATCAGAGTAAGGCATAAGTAGTTATCAGACGGTGTCGTGGCATACACATAGGAACCCAAATGCCAACAGAAGTCAAGCGATTCGACCTAGTACAGCAATGGAAGGTTATAAGTATTAAACAACACCATTCTAATGGATACAGTTATATAATTGGATACAACGATAAATTAATTTTAAGCTTGTTCCAGTTTTATCAACTTCTGCGCGACACCCTAGAAGTGAGAATCCTAAAAGCGTCTATTTAACATAGTCTACAGTAGATATACGACTGACACGAACGTTTCTTAGTCACCTGACGTTGAAACCGGTTCCTATTTGAAGGAAAGCCTTTTAATGATATTATCAATCAATGTATAAGTAGTTAAAGTGGTTTTAAAGCGAAAAGTAAATTTATTCACCAATGAAACATGTACTGCAAAATCATACTGATAATTTGGGTAGATAGTTGTTTTCATTCAAAGAGAAATATGTTTAGGAATAGAATAATGGAATTGGTTTCATTGTTGTTTTCCTTCCTTTGTATAGAAACCTTTAGGGATGCCATTTATATACTTGCTTATACTCTATTATTATTATATTATTATTAGTCCCTTGGGTTCCTAGTGGAACATAGGGCTTCAGTAGCACATCTGCAGTGACCTCTGTTCTCTGAGATCTTTTGAACCTGGTTCCACGACAGCCCATAAGCTCTCATTTCCTCCTCGCACGACCTCCTCCATGTCACCCTCGGACGTCCAACTCGTCGCTTCCCATGAGGATTCCACTCGAGGGCCTGACGGGTGATGTCCTCAGTCGACCTTCTCAGTCCATGGCCAATCCATCTCCACTTCCTCCTGCATATTTGTTGCGTGATAGGTTGTTGGTTGGTTCGTTCCCAGAGCTCCTTGCTGCTTATTCTTTCCGGTCATCTGATCTTCAGTAGCGAGCGTAAGCAGTTGTTGATGAATGTCTGTAGTTTATTGGAAATCCCTTTGGTAACGCGCCAAGTCTCTGAACCATACAGAAGCACTGACTTGACGTTGGTGTTGAAAATCCGTATCTTGTTCCACATGCTGAGTGCAGAAGATCTCCACACTGGTTTCAGGCTAATGAACGCCTGTCTTGCTTTTCCGATTCTGACTTTGACGTCCTCGTCCGTCCCGCCTGTAGTTGAAACAGTGCTTCCTAGATAAGTGAAGGAGGTTACTTAAGTTTCTCCCGTTGACAGTGATTGGAGTTTGTTGTTGTTGATGGTGGTGATGCGGTATCTTCATCACTTCTGTCTTCTCTATATTCACCTGAAGTCCCGTCTTCGCTGCCTAGCCTCTTCTATCAACTTGTTAGTTTTTGCCTGCAGATCTTCAAGTTTGTGTGACATCAGACACAAGTCATCGTTGGCGAAATCCAGATCTTCTAGGTTCTTTTCCGCAGTCCAGCCAGTGTATCCCCCATTTCTCGCTGCCAATGTTTGCTGCATGATCCAGTCCACCACAATAAGGAATATCATGGGGGATAGTAGGCAACCTTGTTTCACTCCTGTCTTCACTTCAAAAGCATCACTGAGCTTCCCATTGTGAATTACTTGGCATGTGGCATCTTCATATAGTTGTTGAATGAGGCGGATAAAGGTTTGCGGTACTCCGTAGTATTGAAGCAGTTTCCAAATTACATCTCAGTCGACGCTGTCAAAGGCCTTCTCAAAGTCGATGAAGTTGAGGTAGAGAGGTGATTGCCATTCTATGCTCTGTTCTATGATGATGCGTAGTGTGGCGTTGCGATTTGGTCAGCACATGATTTGTACTTCCTGAAGCCTGCCTGTTCCGGTCGCAGTTTTGAGTCCAGTGCATCTTTAAGCCTCTCCAGGATGATGCGGCTTAATATTTTACTTGGGGTGGACAGGAGAGTGATTCCGCGAAAGTTGTTGCAAGCACTGAGGTCTCCCTTCTTCGGCAGTTTGACAAGGTAACCCTTCTTCTAATCAATGGCCAGGTGGCTTCTCTTCCTTCCACACCTTCTGCAATGGTATTGTGGTGTGAGCATGTCCGCTGTTGTCTCTGCATCTGTTCTCAGTGCTTCTGGCGGTATCCCATCTGGTCCTGCTGCTTTCCCGCATTTCAGTAGCTTTATGGCGTCCAGGACTTCCATTTTCGTTGGAGGATTTATGTTCACTTGTAGTTCAGCGGCTGCAGGTGGTATTTGTGGACGAAGTGCAGGTGGTGGTGGTGGTCGATTCAAGAGCTTCTTGAAGTGGTCGGCCCATCGTTTCCTCTCTTTCTCTTCTTTCGTAATTAAATTTCCTTCTTCATCTTTTATTGGTTTCATCTGTGTTGATCTCTTCCCAGATAGCAACCTGGTTATTTGATACAATGTTCTCAGGTCCCTGTCTCTCCTACCAGCCTGCAGCCTGTTCTGCTTCACTTGCCAGTGTTTCGGAGAAGTGTCTTTTGTCTTTGCGTGCACTCTTCTTCACTTCTTTGGCCAGTGTAGTGTTTTATACATTGTGCTCAGTTCCTCTTGTCGTTGAGCATCCTTGCACTGGTTTATCTTCTGCTTCACAATCCTCCTCTCCCTACTCTGTCAGCTTCCAGGTATCCGTCGAGATCCATTCCTTATCCTCTTTCTTCTTCCTTCCTAATACTGTTGTGCAGGTTTCTTTCCACATAGCTTTCAAAGACTTCCAGTGTTCTTCCACACAGGTTTCTTCAGGGATGTTGCTCGATGTCTCCCATTTAGTCTTGATGGCTGCCTTGAAGATCTCCTTTGTAGTTTCATCCTTCAGTTTCCGAGTGTTGTACTTGAATTGAGGTCTATCACCAGCTTCCTTGAAGGCTTTTAACTTGATTTGGAAGGTTCCTTGCACTAGACAGTGAGTGGTCTGAACCTACATCTGCTCCTCTCTTTGACCTTATGTTAAGTAGACTGCGTCTCCATTTTCTCGAGATTGGAATGAAGTCGATTTGATTTTTAGTGTGTCCATCTGGTGAATGGTGAAATCCATGTCGCTTTGTGGATATCCTTGTGCCTGAACACACTGCCTCACCTCCAATCAACAAATCGTTGAATGCGCAGAATTCTGCAAACAATTCTCCATTCTCATTCATTTCACCTAGCGCCTCTCGACCCATGATTAGTTCTCTTCCTGTGTTGTCCCCTCCCAGTTTGGCATTCATGTCGCCCATCAGAATTTTGATATCGCCAACTTGAGCGGTGTCTTGTCCAGTGTTGATTGAAGTTGTCTGTAGAAATCCTCCTTTTTCTCTTGCTCTGCATTATTTGTAGGTGCATAACATTGTATGATTGTGACCTTTCTTCCTTTTGAGTTGAATCTTGCTGTCATGATCCTGGAGGAGATTGGTTCCCACTGCATGAGAGCCTTCGATGCTCTTGAGGACATCATGATAGCCACTCCATAACTCAGTGTGCTCGTGGTTGTCGTCTGGGTGACAATATCGGAGTAGATTAATGACTCCTTTCCAGTTGACAGTTTGGAGAGTCCACTCCCATTCCATCTGGTTTCGCAAATCCCAAGCACTTCGATGTGATACCTTCTCATCTCTTTTGCAATCTGGGCTGCCTTACTGGGTTCAAACATCGTGCGGACATTCCATGTCCCCACGTTTACTTTCGCTTTCATCGAGAGAAGAGAGAATACATCGGCCAATTGGCTTCCTGAAGGCTTTCACCAACTGGCGTCATTTCGCCTCTCCGATTCCAGCAGGGAATAAGTTTGTTTTCATTTTTTATATTTTGTTTGTGCTTTGAAGTTTCTTTAGCGGTTAGATTTGTTTTCCGGGGTAGGGTTGCTAGGTTGCCGTATGGCCAACCTTCCCTCTTTACCCGGGCTTAGGACCGGCTAGTAACTAGTAAACTAGTTAACAAGGCGAGGTTAAACCTCAGGCCCCGCCGAGAAGTATAAACTAAAGTTGTTATATATGCCCTTGCAAAAGTATAGTCAGCTCCAAACAAACTCCACAAATCAATAGCAGTTTAGTACTCCTTCTCAACGGACTTCAAGACAAATATCTGAAATTTCCAATGAAACCTGTATTCTATGGTGGCAGCCTCCTTGGATCTATAGGTAGCTCTTCGATTGAATTGACTGGTGCTCCCAAAATAAGAGCCACTTAAATAAAACTGGGAGTTATAAAAACTCAGGATCTATTGCTGACTAGTATCAGTGTGAATTCCGACGCCCACAAAGTGGTATGGTTCGATTTCCTTTCACAGCAGTCCATTTTCATTTTTATATTCAATACATCAAAAATTAAATATCTAGCCGAATTTCTGTCTGTTATGAAAATATATGGTGTTATATCAGAATAAACTTCGTCTCCTGATTACGCAGACCATTTCTAATTTCTGCATGTATTATAAATACAACGAAAACACCAGTGCGTTGTCCACCAGGCCACTGAGTGACAGTCTCTTCCCCACATACGAGTCCATATTGCTGGTAGTGGCCCATCAATTCGGCTCAATCGGTGACGAGAAATTGTAAATTATACTGTCTAAACTATACGATACCGGTGGCACAAGAATTGGCAATCGTGACTTATTAGCTGAGTGGTTAACGCTTTGACGATTAATACCACTGATTCTAGTTCTGAATATCAGTCAGAATACCATCACTCACTGGGATCCACAGTTTTTTAGATAATGAGTCCTATGCAGAACAAAACGTGGGTCTGAGATTCTACAGCTAGCAACAATCTGTTATTAGTTTCAAATTTTCTAAAAATACTAGCGATATCAAGGGATTCGCACAGCACCCGTATGCCAATTATTTTGGTCCAGGCAGCAACGAAAAATTACAAACTATAATATCGAAGCGAAACAGTCAATTAACAATGAATTGCTGAACAACTGTTCATATTGCTACCTAATTAAGAAAATTATCTCTTAGACATTAGTGATTGATAAGTTCAGATAAAATGACGATAACAATTTCATTCATTTCCATGTGATTCATGTTTGAAAACATGATAATGTTTTTTTCCGCAAGAAAAACATTTACTTACAACATAACCTGTTGATCTCTTCTTTTCAGATCTCTATTATCAAAACAAAAAGTAATGGCTCCTAAATGTCATGAAACATTTTTGGATAAATCAGTAGTAATGAGTAAAATAAGTAGGTTAGTGATCGCAGCTGAATAATTTTCTTCCTGCATATCATTTTATTAAATGTAACTGGCACCCAAAAACATTTCTTTTGAATAGAAAGTACAATAGTCTAATTATTCAAATTTACATACTTCACTTAACTTGTGAAATTTAACTAAAATGGCAACTAGAATTTACATATAAGTATCCTTCCGTTACACAGCATGGAAAAATTTGTAATGAGAAGTAAAGTAGCCTAGATGAGTGTATCATCCTCTGTCTGTAATCCAATCAGTTTATATTCTACATAGGCATTATTTGTAATTTGGAAGTATTAATATCCAGTAATAACCTCGCCTGGTTAACTAGTCCACTAGTTACTAGCCTGCCAAGCCCCTATAAAGAGAGAAGGTTGGGCACTGGGTAACCTATCAACCCTACCCCGTAAAACCAATCAAACCGCTTAAGAAACTTCAAAGCACAAACGAAATATAAAAAATAAAAACAAAATTATTCCTTGCTGGAATCGGAGAGGCGAAAGGACGTCGGTTGGTGAAAGCCTTCGGGAAGCCGATTGGTCGATGTATTCTCTCTTCTCTCGATGAAAGAGAGAGTAAGCTAAGCACAGGGACATGGAGTGTCCGCCCTATGTTTGAACCTATCAAGGCTGCCCAGATTGCAAAGGAGATGAGAAGGTATCACAGTGAAGTGTTAGGAATTTGCGTAAGCAGATGAAATGGAAGTGGACTCTCCAAACTGTCAACTGGATTATAAATAATCTACTCCGGTCACCCAGATGACAACCACGAGTACACTAAGTTTTGAAGTGGCTATCATGATGTCCCCAACAGCATCGAAAGCTGTCTGTCATGTAGTGGGAACCAATCTCCTCCAGGATCATAACAACAAATAATAAAGAATAATATCCAGTAATAATGTGTCAGCATCTGTATGTACTCGTCTTCATGGCAGTTATTGTAACAGGTCAGGTTCAGTTTGCTTACTCTGAATAAGCTGTTTGTTCTATGAAAAAGTGTATTTCTGAGATGTATGACACCTAGTAATACTGCCTGATTGTCCGTAGGTGGGGAGGTATCGGAACTCGTGGCCCATCGGTTGAAAGTCAGCTCTCTAAACCAACAAGCCACAACTTCAGACTGTTGCGCAATACTAAAAATAACCTAAAAATCCCTTTTTTTAATGTTGATTTATATATTTAGTGTGGTGAAAAACATTTGTAAATCTAAAGAAAAATATTATGAGTTCTGCATTCTTCAAGTTAAACTCAATACTTTACAGATTTCATGCTTGAGTTAAACGATATGATTATTCGTATAGATCATTAAAACAAGCTACTGAGATTTTCGAAATCAGGGGTATACAGTTTATTTCCTTAAATGGAAGAATGAAATAAATCCTTAAACCGTCTGTTCACTTGTAATACACTGACCAATTAAAATGCTTTCAAGAAGTTTATATAATTCACGAGAACATAGTGAACTAAACGTATTTTGCTATTAAAAATTCAAAGTTCAACAAATCAGTCGAGGAGAGTGACTTTTTGATGATCTTCATAGATTTTTGATGTTATAATGATAATTTTTAGGCATTTAGCTTAAATGTATAAAATTTGAATTGTACAGTTATTAAACAGTTCACTAATAATCGACTCAATTTTAACAAGGAGCCTTTTCTGCACTATTATAAACTACCGGACTGTTAAACATTTAAAGCTTAACAATGTACGAGATCATATGGCACTTTCAAATAATGTTTCGTCTGATAAATTTCAACACTATTATTATTTGAATTTTGAGGGAGTTGTGAGGAGTTGGAAATATTTCAAGTTGTTATTCATCGTAGACTGACATCAGTTGTAGGAACAAAAGAAAACCTGGGAGCGCTGGAGAGCTGTTTCGTCCAGGTGTCCAGTGCTCCTAGGTTTCCTTTATCCTTCCAACTGATGTCAGTCTACGATGAATAACAACTTGAAACTATTGCTGTTTGTTGATACTTGTAATTTTGCAGCGCTCTATACTGAATCGAACTGCGCTATATCTGTTTGCAGATAAGCTTCTATGTGGATCCCCCTATATTGTCACAATATTCATTACATAGCAGTCTCTTTAGTGACTATCAGTGGCATATAATGAACGTAGTGATGATTCGGTAGTATCAAAGTATCCACACAGTAACCTATCTGCGAATAGATATCACATATAGATTCGAATTCTTGCCAGGATCAGAAAATAGTGATTTCATTTGATACTAAGCAGTTGTGAAAGTAATCAAGCTGCGCTACAGAGAAATGCTAAGGAACTGATTTTTCAAAACATCAGCAGTTATTTTGAGCAGAAGGGAAATTTCTAATATGTTACTGACCTCATTCATTCGGAAAAGTATCAAAAATTGTCAATACTTAACTCCTACTTTGGTGATGTGAGCTATACAAAACCATTTCACACGAGTGAACTAATGACTATAAAAATATCAACTGTACCAACAGTTTATCAATTAATAAACAAAGTAGCATTCTTTGCTCCATCACTATGAAACTTTGAATAATTGTAATAGGCATTTTGTCAGCTATATCATAGAACATGATCATACAATAAAATATGTCATCAAGAGATGTTATGTTGGTTGACTGGTTTCATAGTAATTGTCATTACAGATTGACATCCTCTATGGAGTCATTGATAACAATCATTTGGGAGTTTTTGGCTTTATGCACATAAGATCACATAAAGCACGAAGCTTATAACTTTCAAGTTTCAGAGAAAGTATGTTATTATTAAGTCACTGAACTGGAAACCAATGGTCTACTTCTTATACATGCTGTCTATTCATCATTTAGCCATCAACCACTATCCTCAGTGATTGTCTGTCCATGCTCACGACTTGTTTGATCTTACATATAACCCCTTCTGAGTGAAACTTTGAGAAATCTCTTTAAATTTATTGCCTAATCACAAGTGTCCACTACACTGATAGGTCTTAAATTAGAGCAGTGAATCTCACTAGTACTGACATTAGCTGATAATGAAGACTACTTCTCAATAAAGTGAATGACTATCGGATAAAATTACTCTTTTTCATCGATGTAAACATGACGTTAATCCATTACTTATATCTTCTTAGCCTACTGTTTGTTCTACTTTATGGTTAATTCGATATCTGCAAAAGTTTAAATGTTATTCATTAATTTATCATTCTAAATGTTGATTGCTTTGCCATATTATTTCTTCTTAAAGATAAATCGTTAAATAAAGTGTAAGTTCCCTGTATTAGACAAAGCCTGTTATTCTCAATTTGTTGATACTTATCAAGGTAATCCGATGGAAGAAGTTACTATCAGTATTCAATCTGCATTTCAAATCTACTTGATCCATATACTAATTCATTTCACATCATACAACATTCTGTTAGATGAAATCATGGCCAAACTGTCATAAAAGTACTTGTAAAATTGAAATACCAGACGTTAAGGAGATATTTTATGAAAGGAAAATTCATCTTATACACATATTCCCTTTCGTGAACTTGAATAGAGAAAAAATAACGATAAGGTAAGGATATTATGATACCATTTTATTTCACCAGTTTTTTTTGTCAGCTGCTTACAACTTGGAAAACATTTAAACATCGTAAACTTTGGTTTTTTTTTCCGTTACATGAAGTTGGTCAACAGAGAAGAATACAGATATCTAGATAAAGTTAGCAAGACTTTCTAAGAAGTTTCAGACACATATGTCATTCAACAAAGAGTTCGAGAACAGAATGTGAATAGCAGTAAAAAATTACACAACAACATTAAGAAGTTGGTTAGAACAATAAAATGAACTGAAGTCAGTTGTTAAAATAATCATGAAAATTGCTTATGAACAGAAAAAATGTTTCAGCCAAAAGTTGATGTCATGGAATAAGAGGAAGAGTAAAATGTTAGGTTACAAGAGCAAAGAAAGTCTTTTCACTGCTTCTTTTTGAACATACAATTCCAGATTCAATCGTTGAATCACTACTGCTTCAGCGATTTTCAGAAGGTTGGAATTATGCTGTTTGTTGGTTACCTTAAAGGATTCTAAGGTATCTACTTCATGCTCTGTGTCGATAAAAAGCCAAGTGACTGTATCACGTTTGACAAAGGGAGTTCATTTTAACCTTAGTGAACAAAGTAAGCGGTTACTAACACTGAACTCCACTGGAACATATGTAAAACAATCTTTAATATTAATTTTTCTGATACTGTGATATGAATATGTTTTCTTATATGGATTACTGAGAAGAGATAATTCAGCGACGAAAATTTTCTTTTTCGACGATATCATTTTCTAAAGCTGTACAATCGTATTTAAATATATATATATATATATATATATATATATATATATATATATATATATATATATATATCATAAACATGTAATAGTCCATTACAAAACAATAGGGCATAATTACATCATTAACCAAGTGCTGCAAGAAAACCGAATCAAGAATTCAAAGTAGTTGCGCAATAATCTAAGACAGTAGAAATATCGAGGAAGGCAAGGAGTTTGACAAGGTGAAAATTGTTGGTAGATAAGAAACATAAATATTGAGTGTCCACTTGATAGATAGGTGTAAAGAAGGTGAAGAATAAGACAAGAGTCATAATGAAGGTGATAATAATAAACTAATTAATTATAATGAAAGTGTTAAGACCATGGTAAGATGAGAGATTGAACATACTTCTTTTGCACGCAGAGATAAGGCTTGAATTGATGAATTGCCAGTGCCTCCGCTGTGCACAACTGTTGAAGGTGTACTCCTTCTGAACAATTCCATCTGACACAATAAATGACATTGAAGGAAGATTCTGGTCTAGCTTTATGTCCAGAGTTGACCAAATGTTTAAGAATTGAACTGTTAATTGATTTACATTCTCCCTCGACAACCATGCAGGATAGTGCTCCGAGATACGTTTGGAAAGTGTGCACTCTGTGCGGCCTATATAACTCAATGGGCATGTTTCGTAGTCTAAAGTTGAGTATATGGATTATTGTCAATAGATGGACCGATCAAGACTCGAAAACACCTTACACTTATCTCCCCTTAGTAATGACCTCGTCACTGGTGTACTTTTACAATTCTACACACCATCGAAATGAGTTCTACCAAGTTTCAATGAAATTAAGTTATCAGTAGGTGACTTAGTTGAAATCTAAGTCAGTGACAACTATCCATTCGATTTTACCCTAATTCCTGAATAGGCATGTGATCATGTATCTTGAATTGTCAACAGTTTGGTGTAGTGTTTTCGTCACCTATTAAAGACATTCGAGTTGACATTGACCTACCCTAGAGAAATAGGAGATCTTCAGTAGAAAGATTTAAGATATAAGATGGCGACCTGCTTAAACCTTAACGTACCAAACATTTTCCGTAAGATATATTATAACAAATTGTTCTCTTTCAATTTCTTTTAGTCTTTTAAGTATATCCTCTAAATGTATCATGTACCCTCTTAAATTTTTAGAATGTTTTCAACCAACTGTGTTTCAAGTTAATAACAAAACAAAGAAAAAATGTCATGGTAGATAGAAATGAACTTTTAAATGAGTAAAAGCTAATCATATTACTATTACCAGGATACTTCAGTAGAATGACACATTTTGTATGGGATAAATGAACAACCATCACTATCAAGCTTATGCTAGCTATTCTGTTCATTCCCCAAAACAGACGCTAGAGTAAAAGAAGCTGACTGTTTCCCATTATTATCTATTTTTATATTGTATTGGGAGTAAATTTGCCAAAATACTATATGCCGTGAATTCCATATTGTATTACACATGGAATAGAGCGATTATTATTAGTAGTACGTCAAAGATCTTTGAAGATGAAACAGTTTAGGATAAAATTATTCAGATTTTGGCAAGCCTCTTTATGTATTTTTTTAAACATTATCTCAGTAAAACATTCACATCAAGAAATACATCATAAAAGTTTAAAATGTTTCACATTTGCAATATTCACAGTGATAATAATACTCAACAGACACGATTGTGCTCTATATAGATTGAAAATCTGTCATTCTAAGTATCAAGGCATTTTAAATATATTCAAATATTACGACAGCATCTAATTATCATGGCGAAAACCAACAAGTTGACAGAAGAGGCAAGGCAGCAAAGACGGGACTTCCTTCAGCTGAACGTAGAGAAGATAGAGGTGATGAACAGACACAATCAACTATAAAAACAACAAGCGCCAATCACCATCAATCGGAGAAATATAAAGGAGGTTGTCTATTTTACCTACCTAATTAGGCAGCTTCGTGTCAACTACAGGCGGTGACGCAGATGACAAAATCAGTGTGGAGATCTACTCCACTCCACTCAGTATAAAGCGTGAAGAAGATCCGGATTTTCAACACCAATGTCAGTCAAGTCAGTGCTTCTATGTGATGGTTGAGAGACTTGGTGCGTCACGAAATCCAGTTCCAACAAACTACAGACATACGCCAATCAACAGTTGCCGTCCACGCTCACTCACTCAATACTGAATATCAGATGAGATGAGATGAGATGGCCAGAATAATAAGAATAAGCAACAAGGAACTCACTGTGGCTGGCTAGCAACGAACTAACTAACAACCTATCACCCAACAGATATGCAGAATGAAGTTGAGATGGATTGAATTGGATTGAATTCAACATACACTGAAGAGACCGTTTGGAGACATCACCCGTCAGTCCAGGCCAGGTGGTCGAGTGAAACCCGAATGGGAAACGACGAGTTGGGTGTCTGGGCCGAGGTTGACATGGAAGAGACCGTGTGAAAAAGAAATGAAACTTTATGGGCAGTCATGGAACTAGGTTGATAAAACTGCAGAGAAGATGGTGAAATGGCGACGTGCTACTGAAGCTCTGGGTTTTACTAGGAACCTAAAGGACGGATAATACAAAATAAAACAATGAAAATAAAACCTATTTATCATGGCTGGTGAACATTGTACGTGAAAAACTTGTTGATTCTTCTAAATTAAGGGGCTGTATGTAGTAGTAAGGGACCACGTGAATTCGCATAGTTTACTGAATGACTAGCGATGGAATACAAGTTGCGAATTTCGTCTTATTTGAGGCTTGTCAACTGTCTGTACCTGTCCACTGGTGAGTGATGTTGTCCCCACTAAGACTCAAACCCGGAACTCATCGCTTCCAGAGCAAAAGTTTTATCTTCTAGGCCACTGAGGCAGAAGAATTATCTCTTGTGCAACAAGTACCAACTTACAACAAATGAATTCTCCTTTAGATTTCTGTGGAGTGAGCGCTAACTATTTGAGAGCATTGTTTTGTTTCTTTCCAAGCTTCTATCTACCTAGCTTTCGTCTACATGGTCAGCAACTTGGTAGCATTGATAAGCTGGTAGAGAACTGAACTGCCAATCCATAGCTCACTTTTTCGAATACTGCCATGACCAAAGTTTTTAGTTCCTCTTCAGTCACTGGTGCCACTCTATTAAACTAGAGTTATGTCGAACTGGCTCATCAACAATCAACATGGTGTAACTTTTCTCTGTTTTACCTCAATCTATATTAGGAAGATAAGTTTCGGCTGTACTGTTAATGTTATTACAATGAACGGATAAGTACGTATGATGCATTCAAATCACAGTCAGGAAAATTCCTCCATATTTAATCTGCAGCTAAGATCTGAGCAGCAACCAGGCCTCGTAGCTCAGTTTGTAGTGCACCAGGGGAGGGATTAATCAGTGGTGGCCAACTCCAATCCTATCACAATCCAGAATTTCTATTGAATTTTAACTATCACCCATTATCAGTAATCTCAAATACTTTATAGCTCAAGAACAGAGTAGGTGATACATATAGACATCAAGAAATGCCGCATCAAATAACACACCTCCATACGTGCCTGAGCTCAGTTGTGATATGGCAGTTCTAAGTACTAGTATGTTGCCTAAGGGGAAGTAGATACATTCCGCTTGAACTTCTTCATCGGTAATGAAAAATTAACAATCTGGATGGCTGATCAACTTTATTTATATTTTTATTAAATTGCCATTTTTCAAGTTAGATAAATCAGTTATCGGATGGTGGCTAATGAGATTCCCAGTTCCCATATACTAAAGCAACCTATCAATCAAAGAAATCGTTATGGACGCCAAATTATACTAGATAAAAAGAACATCAATGTATGCTGCTTCGTACTACTTGGTTATTATAACCTTATCAACTTATTAGCATTGGTAATGATGGATAGTGGCTGGCAGTATGCTACAGGACTCTTGTTTCGTCCTATTCAGGATTCGTTAGCTGGATGTACTTGCCTCCTAGTGAGCGATCTTGTTCCCCTTAAGAATGGAACCCGAAACCGATCGCTTCAAACGTCATAGCGTCATCCACTAGGTCATGGAGTCACTACAGACACCTCTTGTGTGACCGGTATAGTTATGATGCTTTTGCTTGTATCACACCATCACTGTCAGTCATTGCCAGACACTTGAAACGATGCACAATATCTAGGCGTCTGCATAGCAGCCCATATGACGATATTATTATTTATTATTATTAGTCCCTTGGGTTCCTAGTGGAACATAGGGCTTCAGTAGCACGTCTCCATTTCATCCTGTTCTCTGAGATTTTTGAACCTGGTTCCACGACAGCCCACAAGCTCTCATTTCCTCCTCGCACGACCTTCTCCATGTCACCCTCGGACGTCCAACTCGTCGCTTCCCATCTGGGTTCCACTCGAGTGACTGGCCTGACGCGTGATGTCCTTAGTCGGCCTTCGCAATGCATGCCCAATCCATCTCCACTTCCTCCTGCATATTTGTTGCGTGATAGGTTCTTGGTTGGTTCGTTCCCAGAGTTCCTTATTGCTTATTTTTTCTGGCCATCTGATCTTCAGTAGCGAGCGTAAGCAGTTATTGATGAATGTCTGTAGTTTATTGGAAATCCCTTTGGTAACGCGCCAAGTCTCTGAACCATACAGAAGCACTGACTTGACGTTGGTGTTGAAAATCCGTATCTTGTTCCACATGCTGAGTGCAGAAGATCTCCACACTGGTTTCAGGCTAATGAACGCCTGTCTTGCTTTTCCGATTCTGACTTTGACGTCCTCGTCCGTCCCGCCTGTAGTTGAAACAGTGCTTCCTAGATAAGTGAAGGAGGTTACTTCCTTTAAGTTTCTCCCGTTGACAGTGATTGGAGTTTGTTGTTGTTGTTGTTGATGGTGGTGGTGCGGTATCTTCATCACTTCTGTCTTCTCTATATTCACCTGAAGTCCCGTCTTCGCTGCCTAGCCTCTTCTATCAACTTGTTAGTTTTTGCCTGCAGATCTTCAAGTTTGTGTGACATCAGACACAAGTCATCGTTGGCGAAATCCAGATCTTCTAGGTTCTTTTCCGCAGTCCAGCCAGTGTATCCCCCATTTCTCGCTGCCCAATGTTTGCTGCATGATCCAGTCCACCACAATAAGGAATATCATGGGGGATAGTAGGCAACCTTGTTTCACTCCTGTCTTCACTTCAAAAGCATCACTGAGCTTCCCATTGTGAATTACTTGGCATGTGGCATCTTCATATAGTTGTTGAATGAGGCGGATAAAGGTTTGCGGTACTCCGTAGTATTGAAGCAGTTTCCAAATTACATCTCAGTCGACGCTGTCAAAGGCCTTCTCAAAGTCGATGAAGTTGAGGTCAGGTAGAGAGCTGATTGCCATTCTATGCTCTGTTCTATGATGATACGAAGCGTTGCAATTTGGTCTGCACATGATTTGTACTTCCTGAAGCCTGCCTGTTCCGGTCGCAGTTTTGAGTCCAGTGCATCTTTAAGCCTCTCCAGGATGATGCGGCTTAATATTTTACTTGGGGTGGACAGGAGAGTGATTCCGCGCCAGTTCTTGCAAGCACTGAGGTCTCCCTTCTTCGGCAGTTTGACAAGGTAACCCTTCTTCCAATCGTCAGGTACCTTCTCTTCCTTCCACACCTTCTGCAATAGTGGTGTGGTGTGAGCATGTCCGCTGTTGTCTCTGCATCTGTTTTCAGTGCTTCTGGCGGTATTCCATCTGGTCCTGCTGCTTTCCCACATTTCAGTAGCTTTATGGCGTTCACGACTTCCATTTTCGTTGGGGGATTAATGCTCACTTGTAATTCAGCGGCTGCAAATGGTATTTCTGGACGAAGTGCAGGTGGTGGTGGTGGTCGATTCAAGAGCTTCTTGAAGTGGTCGGCCCATCGTTTCCTCTCTTTCTCTTCTTTCGTAATTAAATTTCCTTCTTCATCTTTTATTGGTTTCATCTGTGTTGATCTCTTCCCAGATAGCAACCTGGTTATTTGATACAATGTTCTCAGGTCCCTGTCTCTCCTACCAGCCTGCAGCCTGTTCTGCTTCACTTGCCAGTGTTTCGGAGAAGTGTCTTTTGTCTTTGCGTGCACTCTTCTTCACTTCTTTGGCCAGTGTAGTGTTTTATACATTGTGCTCAGTTCCTCTTGTCGTTGAGCATCCTTGCACTGGTTTATCTTCTGCTTCACAATCCTCCTCTCCCTACTCTGTCAGCTTCCAGGTATCCGTCGAGATCCATTCCTTATCCTCTTTCTTCTTCCTTCCTAATACTTTTATGCAGGTTTCTTTCCACATAGCTTTCAAAGACTTCCAGTGTTCTTCCACACAGGTTTCTTCAGGAATGTTCCTCGATATCTCCCATTATGTCTTGATGGCTGCCTTGAAGATCTCCTTTGTAGTTTCATCCTTCAGTTTCCGAGTGTTGTACTTGAACTGCGGTCTATCACCAGCTTCCTTGAAGGCTTTTAACTTGATTTGGAAGGTTCCTTGCACTAGACAGTGAGTGGTCTGAACCTACATCTGCTCCTCTTCTTGACCTTGTGTTAAGTAGACTGCGTCTCCATTTTCTTGAGATTGAGATGAAGTCGATTTGATTTTCAGTGTGTCTATCTGGTGTCTGGTGAAATCCATGTCGCTTTGTGTATATCTTTGTGCCTGAACACACTGCCTCCAATCACCAAATCGTTGAATGCGCAGAATTCTGCAAACAATTCTCCATTCTCATTCATCACCTCACCGAGCGCCCCTCGACCCATGGTTAGTTCTCTTCCTGTGTTGTCCCCTCCAAGTTTGGCATTCATGTCGCCCATCAGAATTTTGATATCGCCAACTTGAGCGGTGTCTTGTCCAGTGTTGATTGAAGTTGTCTGTAGAAATCCTCCTTTTTCTCTTGCTCTGCATTATTTGTAGGTGCATAACATTGTATGATTGTGACCTTTCTTCCTTTTGAGTTGAATCTTGCTGTCATGATCCTGGAGGAGATTGGTTCCCACTGCATGAGAGCCTTCGATGCTCTTGAGGACATCATGATAGCCACTCCATAACTCAGTGTGCTCGTGGTTGGCGTCTGGGTGACAATATCGGAGTAGATTAATGACTCCTTTCCAGTTGACAGTTTGGAGAGTCCACTCCCATTCCATCTGGTTTCGCAAATCCCAAGCACTTCGATGTGATACCTTCTCATCTCCCTTGCAATCTGGGCTGCCTTACTGGGTTCAAACATCGTGCGGACATTCCATGTCCCCACGTTTACTTTCGCTTTCATCGAGAGAAGACACATCGGCCAATTGGCTTCCCGAAGGCTTTCACCAACTGGCGTCATTTCGCCTCTCCGATTCCAGCGGGGAATAAGTTTGTTTTCATTTTTTATATTTTGTTTGTGCTTTGAAGTTTCTTTAGCGGTTAGATTTGTTTTCCGGGGTAGGGTTGCTAGGTTGCCGTATGGCCAACCTTCCCTCTTTACCCGGGCTTAGGACCGGCTAGTAACTAGTGAACTAGTTAACCAGGCGATAGAGACCGATCAATTCGGCTTAAGCAGCAACATAAAAGTTACCTGTAATAGATGTGAATGTTTCCTTGTTTGAAATAATCCCAGTTAATGTAACAGGACTACTGGTGCCTCTTTTCTCTTCCATGAAGTGGATGGATGAGTTTGTAAATTTTGATTCAGCCTTTTCTATTTACTAACTGAAAGCATCTGAAATGTGTTATTCGATTAACCTAGCAGATCCAGCGAGATATACTCATGGGAAGGTTATATGTCATTCACTGAAGTACAATTAAAAATTCATTTTAAATAGTCAGCTAATGATGTACTTCTACACCTATCTGATAAACAAAGGCTGAAGTAACCATTACGTCATAACTTGAACCATATATTTTAGAATGACGTTGTGTTTAGTCTTCAAATAGATTGCGAACTTAACTAATATCACGTGATTCTGTATCAACCTGCTGCTTTTGTGTTACCTTCAATTACCTTAATTTAATATAAATCCATGTTCATCAAGCGCATTCGACAAACTGCATTATTTTCGAGACTTGATGAAATTAGGGTGACTCAGTACTTTGCTCTACATTTTATCTTACAGTCCTGTGTTTGTATCTTCTAAAATCTCGGAACTAGCTGAAATATATGTGGAGTCAGTCAAGTCAGGTTTAAGGACGAACACTTTCTGATATTACCAGATGATGGTCACGCTATATCACTAATTAGAAGACGTAGGCGAAAACGGACAACTGGATTTCACCCCCAACACCTGACTGACCTCTATGAGACTCTTGGTGGGTGTGAACTCCCAAACAGTCTCGTACTAGGACGAAATAAGTGCCCCGTCCTTCCAGGTTTCTAATTGTTCTCCAAATTAAGTTAGTCCATGATGAATACCACCTTAAAATCAACCAGTCTTTGCAAAATTCTAAACTGGTTTACCCATAAAATACCGTTTGATTGTTATCTACTTAAGCTGTAGGCAGTATAGATTTCTTACTGTCTGCACTTCATTGACACTTATAGTAAATGAAAGCTACACACTTTTATATGAGATTTTTATAGTTATATGCTTGTCAGTACCGAAGAAATACATTTTAGAATTAACATTTTTCATAGAGTGAATTAACACCCAAGACAATTACTTATATGAAACTTTACATGGAATTTCGGACATCCTATATGCTTCAATAAGAAGCAGAATCAAGTGTGTGCATGGATTATTCATCCAGTTTCTTATTCGCTTATAAAATGATGTTCGAAATTCAATGTTTTGTTGCCATTGCTAATTGAACATCAATTAAGTACATAAAGCAGTTAACAAGAATTAAATTGTAAGTGCGATAAAACATTTGTTTATTAATCTTTTAGAAGAATATAAGACAGTAAACTTTATTTTCTTGTTCATTTATCAACTTTACTAAACTTTTCAGACAACGTTTACGACGCACAGAAACAAACAAATAAACAGTGTTCAGGCATGTAAACAACTTAAGAAGCTTTTTCATAAAGTGGAGCATTTATTTAGGTTGGGGACTTGAATGATGACGGTCAACAAAGCATTAGAACTCGGTTAACTTCTAGATAACCATCATTTTCTGAAGAGATACTTTTGTTCAGCCAATTTTAAAGATCGGTATATAGGACTGTCGAATTGAAATTCGATCGACTCATGAATACAAACGAAATTTAAATCGATTTTTAGCATTCAGAGCAGTAGTATTTCGAGAATGATTTCTTCAGCGAAAAAGGATGTTCTCAAAAGTTTATAAAATTAAATATCGTTCCCAATTCTCATACACATGCAATGACGAAAAACCAGGAGAAAAACTTGTTTCTTGGTCTTCAAGTGGAAGGTGATATCCCGAGTGAAATGTTATTACAACGTTTATCCAGAGCACTAAATAGAACGTTTTATTCAGGAGATTAAACCGTTGTGCAGCCCTAGACTTGGGGATGGTTTACCTAATTCAAAACTATCATCATGCATAAGACAATTGAGCTGCTCCTGTTGAACAAGTTAATTCTGGGCACTAGTAGATACATCTTTCTTAGGAAAATAGAACATCGACCAGCTTGGTTCAGAGAGAGTGAGAACTAATCCATTAAAAGTTCTACACCAACATATTCAATAGATGCTAACATAGCTTCCACTGTGATACGCCGCGTCCTTAAGTCTACCACCTGTCATCTATTTACGCATTCTCTATAAAATCAACTAAGCCTGAAATGTATGTTGGAAAGAAATATGTTCATGTCTGATACCTCCCTTAACCGTCAACTGACTACACAATACTATATAAGATTTGTTCATTTGATTCATAATACACAGTGTTCCAATATTATTTACTTGATAACGTCTCGAGCATAAATTATTACGGCTCATAATCATATCAATGTGATATGACATGATATGAATATGAGCAATCATTTATGCTCGAAACATTATCAAGTAAATAATACTATATCACTGTATGTCATGAACCAAATAAACAAATCTAATATGGAATTAAATTCTACCACAGTGGCCATGTTTTACACCTATATTAATGAAGTTTCAGATACACCTGGCTAATAAATGTTAACAAGTATGATACTTCGGTGGGGATTATCTGAAGATAATCTTCGTCATCTCATTACGCTGTTTAAATTTATCAAAGGGACCAGTTGCTTTAAAGTTTACTTTTGCACCAAAAATATGGTGGCGATATGTGAATGACACATTCACTGTGTTGAAATGGGAATACATCAACAATTTCCTCACACATATAAACCCAGTAGTAGGCACAATCCAATTCATGCATAACGTGAAAAATGAGCAAAGAGAATAACCCATGTTGGATTGAAAAATAAAACGAAGAACAGACGGTGGTTTGGATACTACCATCTACAGAAAACCGACACATTCCAACAGGTATCTAAACTTCAAGTCATCCCGCTCAATATCAGTTAAGGCTGGCTTAGTCAAATGTTTAAGTGATACAGCTATAAAACTGACTAGTCGGTGCAAGGACCTAAACAAGGAATTGAAACACGTAAAGGAACCACTAATAGTTAATAATTATCCTCCACAGTTTATCAAGAAATCCGTACGAGCACACAAGAAATGAAAAAATAACAGTAACACAAGTACAAATAATAACGACAACACGAGTAGAAAGGAGTTCACAACCTCCATTGTGTTACCCTATAAGGAAGGAACATCAGAAACTGTACAAAGGAATCTAAGCAAAGCTGGTATTAAAGTGGCATTTCAACCCACAAACTCGCTCAGAGATAAACTTTGTCGGCTGACTAAAGGATCCAATAGAACCAATTAAGCAAAATAATCTATCAAATACCATGTAATAACTGTTAGGTCAAGCATAGAGGTCAAAAAAGTTAGCCGGTTGGGGTCAGTTAGAATAGCCAA
The DNA here is from genome assembly GCA_944470555.2 of Heterobilharzia americana. NCBI lineage: Eukaryota > Metazoa > Platyhelminthes > Trematoda > Strigeidida > Schistosomatidae > Heterobilharzia > Heterobilharzia americana. The sequence continues at coordinate 77,112,871 of OX104130.1, read as the reverse complement.
ATATAGGAATTTAGCTAAATGTAGAATGACAGATTCGAATAAGATTAATGATCCAGAGAAACACTCAGCTATTGCAATGCAAGCATTAATACACAACCATACAATATAGGGTGGATAAAGTTACTGTACTTAAGTCCAATATAATTAGGTGGAGAGATTGATTACTGAATCACTGTTCATCGAATCAACATCCAACACATGTAATAGAAATGACGCAACACCTATACCAGAGATATGGAAAATCTTGCTACCAATAAAAACAAATCATGTAAAGTGACGTAACTATAAAAATCAAATGTGGAAAGTAGTGTGATTACATTGGTATGATTAACCTCGCCTGGTTAACTAGTTTACTAGTTACTAGCCGGTCCTAAGCCCGGGTAAAGAGGGAAGGTTGGGCATAGGGCTAGCAACCCTACCCCGTAAAACAAATCTAACCGCTAAAGAAACTTCAAAGCACAAACAAAATATAAAAAATGAAAACAAACTTATTCCCCGCTGGAATCGGAGAGGCGAAATGACGCCAGTTGGTGAAAGCCTTCGGGAAGCCAATTGGCCGATGTGTCTTCTCTCGATGAAAGCGAAAGTAAACGTGGGGACATGGAATGTCCGCACGATGTTTGAACCCAGTAAGGCAGCCCAGATTGCAAGGGAGATGAGAAGGTATAACATCGAAGTGCTTGGGATTTGCGAAAGCAGATGGAATGGGAGTGGACTCTCCAAACTGTCAACTGGAGAATCAATAATCTACTCCGGTCACCCAGACGCCAACCACGAGCACACTGAGGGAGTGGCTATCATGATGTCCTCAAGAGCATCGAAGGCTCTCATGCAGTGGGAACCAATCTCCTCCAGGATCATGACAGCAAGATTCAACTCAAAAGGAAGAAAGGTCACAATCATACAATGTTATGCACCTACAAATAATGCAGAGCAAGAGAAAAAGGAGGATTTCTACAGACAACTTCAATCAACACTGGACAAGACGTCAGTTGGCGATATCAAAATTCTGATGGGCGACATGAATGCCAAACTGGGAGGGGACAACACGGGAAGAGAACTAACCATGGGTCGAGAGGCACTAGGTGAAATGAATGAGAATGGAGAATTGTTTGCAGAATTCTGCGCATTCAACGATTTGGTGATTGGAGGCAGTGTGTTCAGGCACAAAGATATCCACAAAGCGACATGGATTTCACCAGATGGACACACTAAAAATCAAATCGACTTTATCTCAATCTCAAGAAAATGGAGACGCAGTCTACTTAACACAAGGTCAAGAAGAGGAGCAGATGTAGGTTCAGACCACTACCTAGTGCAAGGAACCTTCCAAATCAAGTTAAAAGCCTTCAAGGAAGCTGGTGATAGACCTCAATTCAAGTACAACACTCGGAAACTGAAGGATGAAACTACAAAGGAGATCTTCAAGGCAGCCATCAAGACAAAATGGGAGACATCGAGCAACATCCCTGAAGAAACCTGTGTGGAAGAACATTGGAAGTCTTTGAAAGCTATGTGGAAAGAAACCTGCACAACAGTATTAGGAAGGAAGAAGGTGGAAGACAAGGAATGGATCTCGACGGATACCTGGAAGCTGATAGAGGAGAGGAGGATGGTGAAGCAGAAGATAAACCAGTGCAAGGATGCTCAACGACAAGAGGAACTGAGCACAATGTATAAAACACTGGACAAAGAAGTGAAGAAGAGTGCACGCAAAGACAAAAGACACTTCTACGAAACACTGGCAAGTGAAGCAGAACAGGCTGCAGGTAAGAGAGACCTGACGACATTGTATCAAATAACCAGGTTGCTGTCAGGGAAGAGACCAACACAGATGAAACCAATAAAAGATGAAGAAGGAAATTTAATTACAAAAGAAGAGAAACAGAGGAAACGATGGGCCGACCACTTCAAGAAGCTCTTGAATCGACCACCACCTGCACTTCGTCCAGAAATACCACCTGCAGCCGCTGAACTACAAGTGAACATTAATCCCCCAACGAAAATGGAAGTCCTGAACGCCATAAAGCTACTGAAATGTGGGAAAGCAGCAGGACCAGATGGAATACCGCCAGAAGCACTGAAAACAGATGCAGAGACAACAGCGGACATGCTCACACCACTATTGCAGAAGGTGTGGAAGGAAGAGAAGGTACCTGACGATTGGAAGAAGGGTTACCTTGTCAAACTGCCGAAGAAGGGAGACCTCAGTGCTTGCAAGAACTGGCGCGGAATCACTCTCCTGTCCACCCCAAGTAAAATATTAAGCCGCATCATCCTGGAGAGGCTAAGGGATGCACTGGATTCAAAACTACGACCGGAACAGGCAGGCTTCAGGAAGTACAAATCATGTGCAGACCAAATTGCAACGCTTCGCATCATCATAGAACAGAGCATAGAATGGCAATCACCTCTCCACCTCAACTTCATCGACTTTGAGAAGGCCTTTGACAGCGTCGACCGAGAGGTAATTTGGAAGCTGCTTCATTACTACGGAGTGCCGCAAACCTTTATCCGCCTCATTCAACAACTATATGAAGATGCCACATGCCAAGTAATCCACAATGGGAAGCTCAGTGATGCCTTTGAAGTGAAGACAGGAGTGAAACAAGGTTGCCTACTATCCCCCATGATATTCCTTATTGTGGTGGACTGGATCATGCAGCAAACAGTAGGCAGCGAGAAGAGGGGGATACACTGGACGACGGAAAAGAACCTAGAAGACTTGGATTTCGCCGATGACTTATGCCTAATGTCACATAAACTTGAAGATCTGCAGGCAAAAACTAACAAGTTGATAGAAGAGGCAGCGAAGACGGGACTTCAGGTGAATATAGAGAAGACAGAAGTGATGAAGATACCGCACCACCACCATCAACAACAACAACAACAAACTCCAATCACTGTCAACGGGAGAAACTTAAAGGAAGTAACCTCCTTCACTTATCTAGGAAGCACTGTTTCAACTACAGGCGGGACGGACGAGGACGTCAAAGTCAGAATCGGAAAAGCAAGACAGGCATTCATTAGCCTGAAACCAGTGTGGAGATCTTCTGCACTCAGCATGCGGAACAAGATACGGATTTTCAACACCAACGTCAAGTCAGTGCTCTTGTATGGCTCAGAGACTTGGCGCGTCACGAAAGGTATTTCCAATAAACTACAGACATTCATCAACAACTGCTTACGCTCGCTGCTGAAGATCAGATGGCCAGAAAAAATAAGCAACAAGGAACTCTGGGAACGAACCAACCAAGAACCTATCACGCAACAAATATGCAGGAAGAAGTGGAGATGGATTGGCCATGCACTGAGAAGGCCGACTGAGGACATCACGCGTCAGGCCCTCGAGTGGAATCCCCATGGGAAGCGACGAGTTGGACGTCCAAGGGTGACATGGAGGAGGTCGTGCGAGCAGGAAATGAGAGCTTGTGGGCTGTCGTGGGACCAGGTTCAAAAGATCTCAGAGAACAGAGGTCACTGGAGGCGTGCTACTGAAGCCCTATGTTCCACTAGGAACCCCAGGGACTAATAATAATAATTGGTATGATTATGAGCAGTAATAATTTATGCTCGAAGTGGCGTCATCAAGTAAATAATACTAGATCACTGTGTGTTATAAATCAAATAAACAAATCTAATATGGAACTACATACTACCACAGTGCCCAAGTTTTACAACTACATTAATCCTGCACTAACTTGGTAATTTTAATCTCTTAAGGTTGTAGGTACAAAATGTTATGACCTTATGACCTTTAGTTCTTTTGCCACTTTATTTCTCGATCTATTTCAAAACTGACTCTCACTTTTTGAGTTGTATCCAGCTTATTATTCAATATAGTGAAGACCTGTTGACTTTCCATAACACTTACTTAACCGCGATGTCATTTTAACTAATTCTAGAATAGTTATTTTGCATGTCACCTCCTTTCATCTATATATATATATATATATATATATATATATATATATATATATATATATATATATATATATATTGCTATCTCCTCTAGAATATTTATTGTACCACTGTGTCAATAATTAACCTTGGAGTAGTCTTAACAACTTCATCAATCTTGGTCAATATCAATCGGTGTTAACTTCCATCTTAAATCAAACATTCTTGTCGATATTTGAAAGTATGCTGTACAACACTCTTTTATTATGAATATTATATTCTGTAGGTTGCAGAACAGCTGAAGAGAATCCACGACTTACATACATGTTAATTCTTCTACTTTTGTTCTTCTTTCTTTATTCACATCCATCTGCTTCTGACTGAACTGTAGTTACCGCATTCAGGTCTGTGGTAACTACAACTGCATTACTGACAATACAAATAAGTTTTATTATAGCCCTAGCATGTTTAGAAAAGCAAAACAAACTTTCCAGAATATTTTACTGTAAATGACACAGATACATCCGCAGAGCAGAGAACCTCCAAATATTTTGCTGAAGTAGCTGAGGCATACGAAAAATAAAGTGGCGAAAGGAACTAAATGTCATAAGGTCATAAAATTTTGTACCTAAAACCTTAGGAGATTAAAATTACCAAGTTAGTGAAGGATTAATGTAGTTGTAAAACTTGGGCACTGTGGTAGTATGTAATTCCATATTAGATTTGTTTATTTGATTTACAACACACAGTGACCTAGTATTATTTACTTGATAACGTTTCGAGCATAAATTACTACGGCTCATATTCATATCAATGTGATATTATATGATATGAATACGAGCAGTAGATCACCGTGTTATAAATCAAATAAACAAACCTAAAATGGAATTAAGTTCTACCATAGTGCCCAAGCTTTACACTTATATTAATAATGACTAAGCAATATTCATTCAATCTTTTTGTTTCTCGCTTAATTTTCTTCTTTCGTTCCCTATCCCTTCATTTTTAAAAACAACTTCTAACCAGATTTTACTTTTCAACATTGTTATTACTCTTATTCTGATCATTTTAAAATGACACATCCACTCAATTTCTGCCCTTCTGGTGAACCCTTATTATTCTCAGCAGCAATCAATTACTTGATACAATGCAATCTTTAACTTGGCTATTAATTGTATTTCCCTATGTTGAATCTGCTCTCTACGTCTGATCATCAATGAACTGACATTTACAGTTTACACTCAACATATCACCACAGCTGACATATATATATATATATATATATATATATATATATATATATATATATGTAATTGCGTAACGACAGAATGAAATGAAAATCTGTGCCACGGCGTGATTTGAACCAACGACCTCCGGGTTACCGGCTAGGTGTCCTGCCAACTGAACGACGAGACGTGACTGCTAAACAAATCTTAACTTCAGTAACCAATGATTTTGCTTGACTGTCATATGAAGTTATGATGACCTGTTATCACTTTATTGTATTCACAGTGACTACCAACTACAACTTATTCCACTACAAATCTACTTGAATTAGAGAGGAGGAAGCAAGTTCATACCCACAAGATCAATAATGTAGAAAAAACTCGGCTACTGCTATGCATGCATTAACACACAATCACACAGTATAGGGTGGGATAAAGTTACTGTACTTAAGTCCAATATAATTAGGTGGAGAGATTGATTACTGAATCACTGTTCATCGAATCAACACTCAACACATGTAATAGAAGTGATGCATCACCTATACCAGAGATATGGAAAATTTTATTACCAACAAAGATAAATTATATGGGGTGATGTAACTATAAATATCAAATGTGGAAAGTAGTGTGATTACATTGATATGATTATGAGCAGTAATAATTTATGCTCGAAGTGGCGTCATCAAGTAAATAGTACTAGATCACAGTGTGTTATTAATCAAATAAACAAATCTAATATGGAATTACATACTACCACAGTGCCCAAGTTTTACACCTATATTAATATCTCTTGTTATAATTTCATATCCGTTGTAAAATCTGTCCACTGCAAATTTGACAGTCCTTACGTTAGCGACTTTTACATTAATAACTGTAGAATATGATGAGAAGTTACTTAAAAGAATATTTTTCGTTCAAATTCGACCCATGATAGCGAATTTCACTGCAAACCTAAAAATATTGAACCGATCGTTGAAATCAGAACATGTTATTCAGAAATGCATTACTAAAAGACAACCATCCGTTGACTTTCAGGCATTAGAATCGTATATTCATATCACTGAGTGTGTAAAAGCTAACAAGCTGTAGTAAGTGGATTAAGGAATCCTCATTATTACCAATCAAGTAATTAAATATCTTCAAATGTTAACACATTTATTCATGAATGCATAAAGCAGTTTTCTTGTTCTCAAAGGCACTGTTGTATTTAAATAAAATATAACTAAGTTTAGTCCAATTTTTGCTACTAGATGTTTAACTGTTTTTGTTTACGAATGCTTGAATGCATGTATCTAAATCGTTTCTATCTAGATAATGGGTAGCGTTGGTGATTACAACTACTCTTCAATTATTCACGTTTACTAGAGTACCTGCTCAATGCATCATTGCTCATCACATATTCTATTGACTATAGAGCAATTGATACTAAATGTTTCAGAATACGATATTATTATTATTACATAATATACTTTTGACAATCGATTAACTATATACACTTGCTATCATCAGAGTTAGCAAATTATTTAACTGATAATTCTGATGAACACTTCACAATTGAAAGTGTGTTTATAATGTATATTGAATATATGTCATTGTTTAAAACGAATAAAGAACACTTTTAGCTAGAAGACGAATTTTTAAAAATATGTTGTTGATAAATTGTCTCTATCTGTAATTTACTTGTCACAATTGAAATATTCGTATAAGAGAGATAGCTAACTATTTATATAGTGGAAGTCAGAGGTGACCATAAAAAAACAAAACTATTAAAGATTAATTCTTCAGTTATTGTTTGTATAAGATGTTTATTGTTCCAAGATAATTTGTAATTCAACTGTTTAAAAAAAGCTAAATGAGGACTTGGTATAATATTTGGAATTTTTGACCCAAACAAGCAAATTTTATGAGAGAATTCTTCATGTTTAGGATTTCTGTAGGAAAATAAACAATAGACCATCGGAAATTTGGGAAATACTTTGCATAGTAGGGAAATTGTTAGTTTTCTATGTTTATTTTCATCGAATTGTAAACCTAATCATTAGTTTAATGATAAAACGCCTGCCTTTGAAACAAAATTTGATGAGAAAGTTTCTTTGCCAAATATATATATATATATATATATCATTGTGACACGGAAAACTTTGAAAAGAAAATTAGCTTCAATACAGTCCTTCATTCATATTCCATTTTGAAAATGTATTCGCCTCAAACTTGGCTTGTTTTACTGTGTGCAATTCTATTTTATAACTACACAACCTGATAAGGTTCAACAGTAAAGAATATTTTTCGTTCTGATAACTCACACTAGCGTTATTGATAAAAATGTTGAAGTAGAACTATAATATAGCTGATTGTTATTAAGAATGTAAAGCTTCATAGAAATCGAACATGAACACCTAAATATAGCAGCAGAACTTGGTCATTGTATTATTATTATTTTTCCTTTGGGTTCCTAGTGGAACATAGGGATTCAGTAGCACGCCTTTATTCCACTCTCTTCTCTGCAGTCTTTTCAACCTGACTCCACGACAGCCAGCAAGCTTTCATTTCTTTCTCACACACCATTTCCTCCATCTTACTTCACCTCGGACGCCTAACTCGTCGTTTCCCCTTTTGGATTCCACTCAACGGCCTGGCCTGGCATGACAAGTGATGTCTCTAATCGGTCTCCTCACTGTATACCAAATGCATCTCCACTTTTTTCTGCATATTTGTTGGGTAATAGGTTCTTAGTTAGTTCGTTCCCAGGATCCTTTATTGCTTATTCATTCTTGCCTTTTCAGCTGATCCCTAGTATCGAGCGTAGGCAACTGCTGATGAATGTCTGTAGTTTGTTGGAAATGCCTTTCGTAAAGCGCCAAGTCTCTGGACTGTACAGAAGCACTGACTTGACATTGGTGTTGAAAATCCGCATCTTGTTCCACATGCTGAATGCAGATCTCCACAATGATTTCAGATTAGTGAAAGCCTTTCTTTCCGATCCTGGTTTTGACATTCTCGTCTGTGCTGCCTGTAGTTGAAACGATGCTGCCTAGGTAAGTAAAAGAGACTACGTCCTTTAGTTTTCTCCCGTTAATGGTGATTTGTGCTTGTTGTTGATGTTGTTGTTGGTTGGGTATCTTCATCACCTCTATCTTCCCTACATTCGCTTGAAATCCCGTCTTCGCTGCCCTGCCTCTTCTGTCAACTTGTTGGTTTTCGCCTGTAGATCTTCGAGTTTGTGCGAAATTAAACATAAATTGTCGGCGAAATCCAAATCTTCGAGGCTCCTTTCATCGCTCCAGCGTATGCCCCTCTTATCGCTCCTCACTGGTTGCTGCATGATCCAGTCCACCACAATCAGGAAGATCATCGGTGATAGTAGGCGGCTTTGTCTTACTGCTGTCTTTACTTCAAAGGTGTCGCTGAGCTTTCCATTGTGAATCACTCAGCATGTGGCGTATTCATATAGCTGTTGGATGAGGTTGATAAAGGTTTGTGATACAGAAACCATTGTGTTGGAGCAGTCGCCAAATAACTTCTCGGTCGACGCTATCGAAGGCCTTTTCAAAGTCGGTAAAGTTGAGGCAGAGATTCGACTGCCATTGTGGTACTGTTATTTCATTTTATTCTGTTTATCGGATGTGTCACATAGGGAAACAATATTGTTTACTAGATAACGTCTCGGACATAACGTTTTGTCCACATTCATATCAGGTAACTCCACAACTGCCAGACATGGTTTACATAGTTTCAATTCTCTCTCCTTCTTTGTGATAGGGTAGTAGAGTGTTTGGTATATCAGGAAAAGATGAAGAATTATTCCCATTGAATGTATTCGGTGCTTACTCCATGAACAAGGGTCCCGTCATCAATCCTTCCTTCCACCCAGCTTAGCTTTCAATGGTGTCCCACTATTCCACCCTATTGTGTATGTGTGCAATCACGTGCTAAATTAAGCCAAGCTATTTTCTAAATTCATCTTATTACGATCCACTAATCTTGATTTAACTAAGTTTTTGTACTCTCTTATTCTAAGTGATCCTGGTTGACTACCTTGACTTATATATTTGACCTGACAATCATTGCAAGGGATATGATACAATAAATTATTTGACTTAATTGGATCAGTGGGATCTTTTAACCAGCGAAGCTTTTTCCAAGTGAGTTTGTAGCTGCAAATACCATTATCATCTCAGCCTTATTCAGAATTCTTAGTAGCATTTCCGAGATGCCTTTTTCGATAGCAACACGGTAAAGGTTTTGAATCCCATTTTCACCCTAACCATTGAAGCAGAAAATTTAAATTAAATGAAGTTTCATATATCCTAGTAAGATAAAGAATCTAGAGAAAAATATGGCTGTAGCTATGCATGTAAATGTACACAATATGGTGATAAGTAATGACAGCTTTAGAAACGTAGTTGGGTGAAGGGAAAAATGGATAACCAAATCTTCATTTGTCGAATCAACACCAAGTACATGCAATAGGAATGGTTCTGTACCTATTCCAGTTATACGGAAATTTCTGCTATCTGTATTGTGATAAAAGAAAGAGAATTAGAACCATATAAACCATGTTTCACAGTTGTGAAGTTACCTGGTATGAAAATAGACAATTAAACTGTTTCACTGTGTGGCACTTCTAATAAACAAACTAAAATGAAATTTGCTACATAAACTTGCAGTGAGCGTCCAATACTCAAGATCACTCAGTATATTAGTGCTTATTTTTGCGTTTTTCATTACTAATCAAAGACTGTAGCAAACTTATTTCATTTTCTTCTTTTGGGTCATTTTATTTTAATAGTGGTTTAATGGAAAATCCAAACCACGCCTGGTAGCACCGTTTCAACTACAGGCGGCACAGATGAGAACGTCAAAACCAGGATCGGAAAAGCAAGATAGGCCTTCATTAACCTGAAAACAGTGTGGAGATCTTCTGTACCCAGCATAAAGTACGAGATCCAGATTTTCAACACCAACCTCAAGTCAGTGCTTCTGCATAGTCCAGAGACTTAGCGCTTTAAGAAAGGCACTTCCAACAAACTATAGACATTCATCAACAACTGCATACGCTGACTCGTTACTGAAGCTCAGATGGCCGGAATGATCAGAATAAGCAACAAGAAACTCTGGCCTGCTAACGGACCAACCAAGAACCTAACACTCAACAAATATGCAGTGGAATGAAGTGGAGATGGATTGGGCATACACTAAGAAGACCATTCGGATACTGCACGCGCCAGGCCCTCGAATGGAACCCAGATGAGAAATGACGAGTTGGGCGTCCGAGGCGAGATTGACATGGAGATCGTGTGAGGAAGAAATGAGAGCTTGTGGGCTGTCATGGAGCTAGGTTGAAAAGTTTGCAGAGAACAGAGTGGAATGGAGACGTGCTACTGAAGCCCTATGTTTCACCAGGAACCTATGGGACAAATAATAATAATAATCCTATAAGAATTTTGTACCGCTGCCCACTGTGTAATCCGCAATAGGGACGTGTCTTTCATACATTTCCTGATCCCATTATACACATTCAGGTGGTTATTTAAAAATTCTACTAAACAATTTTCTTCTGTCACAAGTTGTTCTTCAACTTGTCTGATTGTTTCAAACACAATTATGAATGCAACTGTGGAAAGTAGGAATTGCTAATCAAAAAATCTTATTGATATAAAATAACTAATAAGATAAAACTAACAAATTGATGAAACATCCCACACCGAGCTAGTTACAACCATAGACTAACATTAAACTTCTAATTATAAGATCATCGACTGTAAGTGTAACAGTAAAACCAGTAAAAACAGTTTTGACTCACTTAGCCAAAAGAATTAGCTCGTTTACTGTTAATTATCAGGAGTTATTGAGATTTACTTCGCCTTGTTGATTACTGCGCTCCATTCTATCGAGTGACATTTTCCGCTCCAGTCAGACTACTTTGAACCTCTAACAACTAGCTGTTGATAGGTTTTCGTTTAGCCTGTAGGTATGCTGATTCAGGGGGATTGTGTAAAAGAATGTGAGTTTAACGGTGACCATGAGAATCTTTAAGACAGAACGTGAGCTGACGACTCAGTAAGCATAAACCGAACACAATACAGGATTACGGTTAATACTTGATAGACTTAAACCCACTTAAAACAGAAAAACGTGAGTGTTGTAGTAAAACGGGATTCTACGCGTTCTCCATTTGGTTATTGGTATCTCAAACTCAATTCGCTTTCTAAACTCAGATGAAAGAGATCTAAAAAATTTTACATTTGATTTTTATAGTTCTAATCCTTCATTTTTTTTCTCTCTATCCTTTAAGTAGTGAAATGTTACGGCGTGGAGTTGTGAGGACAAACAATACTACTTAACGATTGATAGTCCAGAGTTGGAATGGTTCAGCCCGAGTCATTCGCAAGAGAAATCAAAAGACTGGTGCTCAACTCAGTTTATAATATCTCGAACTGAAAATGTTTATTGGTGAAAACTGACCCTATGTATACAGTTCACAGTAACCTTGAAAAGCAAGGAATAATTAATACATTCAAAGAGGGAGGAGCTAATCAGAACGCTAGCCGGTCATACGAAATACAACCAATGTGCGGGAAAAAGATCGCGAAAAACAGTTCAAATACATGCCAACTGTAAGTATGGATCCCGAAGACAAAACATTCCAGATACCTAGAAAAGTTGATTAGTCATTCCAACTACGTGTACTTCGTGTTGGTTCAATTAACAAGGATCCTCTAACATCAGTGCAAAACTTCGCTACTGTGGTAGAATGAAATCACATATTAGATTTGTTCATTTGATATAGAATGCAATGATACGGTATTATTTATTTGATGACGTTTGGAGCATAAATTACTGCTCATGATCAGATCACTTCGTAGGTGAACTAGGTCGCACCTACTACTGCAATCGTAGCAGATATATTTATGCATAGTTGGAAACACGCAATTTTACAAACGCTTAGTCCTACATCTAAGAAATAGTGGTAATATGTGGATAACACATTTACTGTGTTGAAATCGAAACATATCGACAATTTCTTCACACACATAAACTCAGTAGTAGGCACAATACAATTCAATTACATAGTAGAAAATGAACAGGGAGAACAAGTTATATTGGACTGCAAAGTAAAACCGTTTACAGGAAACCAACACACCCTAATAGGTAAATAGACTTCAAGTCATCTCATCCAATATCAGTTAAAGTAGGTTTGGTCAATATCTAAAAAGCTAGAAAATTCACTAGGCAATTCAACCATGCAAATAAGGAACTGAAACACGAAAGAAAGGCTACTACTTTATATTTATCTTCTACAGTTCATTGAGAAATTCGTAACAACACATAAGAAACGGCGTAATGATGGTAATACAAATATGAATACTATCGACAACAGGAGTATAAAAACTTTCAAAGCCTCTTATGTGTTACCGTATGAGGAAGAAACATCAGAAACTTTACGCAGAATCCTAAACAAGCCTGGGATAAGGTCAGCATTTAAAAGCCTACAAACTCAGTCAATCAAAACCAGTCAGGTTTCTGGAACTTACAAATTTAGTCATATTTAGAATGATAGACCTTTATAGGATCAAATATCTAGAAAAAAACTCGGCTATTATGATGCACGCACCAACACACAACCACACAATAAGGTGGGATAAAACCACTGTACTCAAGTGCAATATAGTTAGGCGTAAAGACAGACTGATTACCGAATCGAATCATAGAATTAACACCCAATACATGTAATCGGAATGACACAACATCTATCCAACAGATGTAGACAATTTTACTATCATGGAAAACAAAGAAAATGAAGTGATAAGATTATAAAAATCTGATATCGAAAGTTGTGTAAATACATTGACATGATTATGAGCAATAAATTTTACTCAGAATCTTATCAAGCAAACGCAACTATTTTATTGTGCTATGATGATTTTCTAAAAACTCGAAAATCTTAACTTTCACCTTCTTTTTATTTCATCTTGCAAATACAGCACAGCTAGTATACCAGCATTAATTCCAGATTTAGAAGTAAATTGAAGTATAGTTATCACTGAATTTATATGCATGAAAATGCAATCTATGTCATAATTTTAAAACTGAAAATATGTTACCAGAAGACCTTTGCCAAATGTTGGAAGTAGGGTAGAATATTTCAAGTTGTTCGTTTCCAACTATTCACAAATATATATCTGTCACAATTGGAAATATTGGCTATAATTTGATCATATCTTCCTGTGATTTGTACACTGTATTTCGGAAATGAAAGAGTGAAGAACTCAGACTTCATTATGCCCCTATTACTACGGTTGCAAGTGATATATGGTTCCCATATCAATATAAGACTCATCTCTAACCGCTTTCAGTAACATTGTGCTTGTAATGCTAATGTACGGCTTTATTACATCAAATGTAATCATTTTCCCCTTCTAGTTTGAAGAGGATTTATAATGTCCAGAAATACATTCACACACCACTTGTACTTCCAAGCAGTAAGGGCAGTGAACCACACTTATTGTATGAGGGCTAATGATACTGCTTACTTGCTAAGACCTCGGTAGGTGAAGCGGGAATCAAACTTATGATCCGTCAGTTTAAAGTTGACGTCTAGACCAATCAGCCACAGCTAAATATTGAGATAATTCATAATTCCGAGTAAATATGAAGACAATTAAACTTGTATTAAGAGACTATATTCTATGAATCTTAATACCCACATATATTCAGGCATCAAAGTTGTGAAGATAGTCTGAAATGACAGTGAACTGTTATCCAGTGATATATTTAACAAATAGATTGATACACGATTGACCGCATCAACTTCAGTTTTAGACCAGAAGACTGTATAAGTCATATTTTGAAGAATTGTAGACATAATTAATTTAAATGGCTTTAAAAAATTGTTGGCACCAAACGTAACTAACTATATTTTACGTTTTACAACCTTATCCGACTCATGAATTGTTTATTCGCAGGTGATAACAATAAAAACAACTTCATCTCTCAAGCATTTGTGATTCATTGATAACATGATCAATATATTTGTTAAATGTTCAACTTAAATGGCGGCTGATTTATCAAAACAAATGTCACTGAATTAATCATAATCCCATTATTGAAGAACGAATTGTATTACTCATGGTGCAAGATGTAAATTTATGTAAAAGAAATCATTTTGAAACCTTTACCTTACTTCCCCGGTAGGTTTAAATTTAAGATGATACTTCAGTGGTCCAAACACCTGTGCTTATAACATGTATGATCCAGCTGGTTAGTTCTGCAGGTAACTAAAACAGCTGGTTCTGAATGATTTGTAGACCGCAGTTTTTCAGTTTCTTAAGTATACTTTCTAAAGTAATAAAGATATAGTGTTTCTAAAGTTATAAAAAAAGAAGTGTCTTATTTAGATAGCTATACTTCAACAACAGACAAAGGTTTACAACTAATCGTCTTAGCATCTGGTTGGTTGGAAACCTGAAGAGAGGAAACAGGGGACTAATTAACCTTGTCAAATAAGAACATTCATCGTTTGGAGGGCAAGGGAAATCATTAGCACTATCTATGAAGACACACCGTCGTTTTAAATTTAATTCCTAGGTGATGGATGTACACTAGACTTGCAGAAACGAACACTAATATAGAGTCCGTCTGACTATATCCCAAAAACGATAGCAGTAATATAAAGCTAAAAACGACTAGAAGTAATACAAATTTAAGGAAACTTTCGACAAGAATTAGAGTACAATCGAACAGATTGAATCGAAATGCACTCAACAACCTTGTCTCTATTCGTGCAGCACACCATGAGCCACACCTATTGTATGGCAACAAGTGTTACAAACTGACTGCCTAAATCTCGTTAAGTGGAGCGAGGTTTAAATCTATGATCCATTGATTGAAAGTTATCTCTCTAAACCAATGAGCCACAACTTAATATAATAGAATAGACTCTTTGACAACTCTGTATTTCCAAAAAACGAAACCACATTCAGACATGAGCAGACTTTGAGACTATACTAAGCTTACTTTAATGGTTATTATGAAGAGAAAATTAACTCTTCGAAGGAATAACTACATAATTCAAGTTATAACGTTATTGTAGTGACTAAAAAGCCTACATCTCAGTGTAACACCCATTAAGCAGTAGACGAATAAATCTTTATCTTCCCACTGACGTTCGAACCCAGTCAAAAAATCGCTCCAAAACATACTGGTTGCAAGAAGTTGCCTGAAGATTTGTTAGTCGATTGAAAATTGGAAACCAGTGACACGTTTCCTTTGTATACAGATAGTTTTTAGGACCCTAAATCCAGCAAATCACTTCTTTCTTCAAATGATTCTGAAACACAGTAGTTCTGAAAACGCTAAACACCATCATCCCTTACAGCCCTACATTGAGTGATAAGAGATGCTGAGAAACAAATGTACGCAATCGATTATCGCCAAATAATTTAGGGCTCTCTAATTATCTACAATTAGTTTATTTCCAACCTCGTCTAGCTAACTAGTTCACTAAATTACTAGCTGGTCCTAAGCCAGGATAAAGAGGGAATGTTAGACATGGAGCTAGCAACCCTACCCAAGAAAACCAATACAATCGCCAAACTTTAAAGCACAAAAAAACTTTTAAAAAATTCCTCACTGGAGTTGGGAAGACGAAATGACGCCGGTTGGTAAAGACTTCGAGAAGCCAACTGGCTGATGTGTCTTCGCTCTCTCGATAGAAGCAAAAGCAAATATGGTAACATGAAATCTTCACACAATATTTGAAGCTGGATGGTATGCCTGCTCAGATTGCAAAAGAGATGAGAAGGTATACCATAAAAGTGCTACGAATCTGCAGATGGAATAGAAGTGGACTCTTCAGATTGCTAACTGGAGAGTCAGTAGTCAGCTATCATGATGTCCCCGAAAGCGTCAAAGGCTCTCTGGCAGTCGGAACCAATCCCCTCTTCCAGGATCATGACAGCAAGATTCAAATCAAAAGGAAAGAAAGTCACAATCATTCAATGCTACTCACCAACAAATAATGCAGATCAAGAGAAGAAGGAGGAATTATACAGACAACTGCAATCAGTATTATACAACACTCCAGCTGGCGACATCAAAATTGTAATGAACGACGTGAATGTCAAACTGGGAGCAGACAACACAGGAGGAGGATTCATCATGAGTCGAGAAGCACTTGGTGAAGTGGTGAACGAGAATGGAGAACTGTTTGCAGATTTCAGCGCATTCAACGATTTGGTGATTGAAGACACTGTCTATAAACACAAGGATATTCACAAGGTGACATGAACTTCCCCAGGTGGATACACTACAAATCAGATCGACTTCATCTCAATTTCAAGAAAGTTGAGACGCAGCCTGCTGGACATAGGATCAAGTACAGGAGTACATGTAGTTTCACACTACTCACTATACAGTGCAAGCAACCTAACTTCAAAATCAAGTTGTCAACCTTCACAGATATACCACAGTTCAACACCCAGAACAGAAACTGAAGGACGAAACTACACCGGACATCTTCAAGTCGTCAGTCATCAGGAAAAAGCGGGAGATATTACACAACATCCCTGGAGAAACCTGCGTGGAAGAACACTGGGACTCTTTGGAAGAGACGTAGAAGGAAACCTGCATAACCGTAGTGCAAGGAACTTTCCAAATCAAGTTGAAAGCCTTCAAGGAAGCTGATGATAGACAGCAGTTCACGTACAACACTCGGAAACTAAAGGATGAAACTACAAAAGAACATCTTCACGGCAGCCATAAAGACAAAATGGGAGACATCGAGGAACATCCCTGAAGGAACCTGTATGGATGAACACTGGAAGCTTTGAAAGAGATGTGGAAAGAAACCTGCACAACCGTATTAGGAAGGAAGATGAAAGAAGATAAGGAATGGATCTCCATGGATACATGGGAGCTGATAGAGCAGGTAGAGGAGTATGGTGAAGCAGAAGATAAACCAGTGCAAGGATGCTCAACGAGAAGAGGAACTGAGTACAATGTATAAAACACTACACTGGCCAAAGAAGTGAAGAAGAATGCACGTAAAGACATAAGACACTTTTACGACACACTGGCAAGTGAGGCAGAAAAGGCTGCAGGTAGAGAGACAGAAACCTGACAACACTGCATCAAATAACTAGGTTACTATCCAAGAGGGAAGAGATCAACGCAAATGACATGCTCACTATCACCACAATGGCAGAAAGTTTGTTAAGGAGTAAGGAAGAAAAGGTACCTGCCTTGTCAAACACCCAAAGAAGGAAGACCTAAGCCTTTGAAACAACCGGTGAGGAATCATGCTTCCATCCACCCCAAGCAAGCTAAATATTAAGCCGCATCATTCTGAAGAGACTAAAAATGGCAGCGAACTAACCAACCAACAACCTGTCACCCAACAAATATGCAGACGAAGAAAGTGGAGATGGATTTGATTCGACATAGACCGAGAAGACGATTTGGGCATATCACCCGTCAGACCAGGCCCTCGAGTGGAACCCGAGCGGGAAACGATGAGTTGATCGTCTGAGCCGATGGTGACATGGAAGAGGTCATATGAGGAAGAAATGAAGGCTTGTGGGCAGTTGTGGAGCCAGGTCTAAAAGACTGTAGAAAGAGAGTGAAACAGCGACGCGCTATTGAAGCCGTATGTTCCACTGAGAAACTAAGGAATAATAATTTCCAGTCACTTCATATTGTCATTTTATGCTTGCTAAGGTATACTACTAATAAGTAGTTTGCGTATGTTCTCGAAATCTCCATCGGCGTCTGTAAATAGCGAACTCAAATTAACTTACGATACTACACTGTTGGCTAAGTTCAATTGGATCGAATGCAGGTTGAATTTGCTACAAACCAGATGGTAGTTGAAGGTTTTAGCAATGACCCGCATCTCACAAATTTTCGAAACATATAGTGATGTTTGTAAGTTTCATAAGATATAGGCTGCATATCGATGACATCTATGGGTGCTTGCAGCTAAAGATTGCGAAATACAACGAATAGTTTGTCAGTGTCCTTGAATCTGAGAAAATCTTCCCTGATATCTCTTGCGAATGGAAACACATAGCCTGTAACCCTAGCACTGAGCCAGATAGATGAGAATTTCCAACGCAAATATGTTGCAAGTACGTCTTGCTGATGATTCCAAAACTGAAATAAGATTTACTAAAACTTGCTACACCACTAACGGTCTACTCACCCAGGGAGAAGAAACAATAGATATATGATACATTACCATTTTATTTGTGATTTATTAATCTTCGGGTACAATATGTAAACTGAATAATATAAAAAAACAATACTCAATGGACAACACACGTTATGATAAGACTAAAGAATCGAAAAGCTTCGGTAGAATATCTCCAGATTTCCCTTGGAAGTGATATCTGAAGTAGAAAATAAAAATTCTTCAAGAAACTGAGTTGTTATCCATCAACAGCAACGATGTGCTGACAATAGTATTTCTTAAACAAAGTATTGTTTCTATATAACAAGACAAAATTTCCCGTTTATCAGCTAAAACATTGTATGAAGTCACTCCTCATTTTACGATTATGCTGTGGAATTCAAATGAGTCGGTCGACAGATAGTAAGCAATAATCAAGAAATGAAAGAAGGGAAACAAGTACAGTCAACAACTATGTGCACAACTATGCAGAAGGCATTGAGGCATATTCTTCAAAATGTTAGTACTTCCATTTTCCCGTCATGGATTCCACTGTTAGCCACAATCTACCAATACTACATAACTGAAACAATATTAAGGCATCCGAGCAGGATGTCATATGCCAATAGAGACCAACCAATTCGGTCCAATCAACAATGGAATAATACAAGTAACGACATTACAACTATCGTGACTCAGTGGCCTAGTGGATGACACTATGACGTTTGAAGCGATTGGTTCTGGTCTTGGTGGAAACATCACAACTAACTGAGAGGAAGGTATATCTAGCTGAAGAGTGCCAAATGGGACAAAATGCGCGTTCTGTATTCCACTGGTATCCACTATCCATCACTTATATAAAACTATTACTGATATTTACTTGGTCTCTCGGATATCAGTGGCTTGAATGGTGTTAGAACCCATTACCAAATTGGTTGAAATTTAACTGCCCAAACTGAGCCACAATTCCAAGATCTATCTATCTATCATGTTTGATGCAACAGCGTTTGCTGTCAGGAGTCAACTGAATCAACTTCTAAAATCTAGAAATGTGACTTATTAGTTTAGGGATTAGCCTTGTAGATAAATTATATCGGTTTCAAAACCAGTTCCACTCACTTCAACCTCGGAGATGGGTTAGTCTTCAGAGTCCGTATACAGTAAATGCATTCCATATCTTATTGTGTACACAAGACATCAATTAATTTAGAATCTGGTTTAATTTGTTTCACAGAAGTATTCAAAGAAGATATGGAGGAAAAAGAAGATATCTCAAAGTAGACAACTGTGTAGGAGATATCAAAGAATGAATATAGCTGAACCCTTGTGACCGATTTCCAGCCTTGTTGCAGAATGTCTCTACTACTGACTTATATTGTGGTCTATCTACTATACGCCTGTTTCCTACCCAATCCTACTTCAGCTAACATTACATGTAGAGCGTGTGCAACATATGTCTAAGCCACCTCAGTAAGTGAAGGTTCACAACGTTATCAATTAACTCTCTATCCTTGCCTAGTGCCATACACTTGATCTCCATAACAGTGAAGTTGGGAGATGTTAGGCAGGCAACCAGCCCATACTGTTTGATCCAACTTCCTAAGTAAGTGAAGTGTGTGGGAGAGAAGAATACATAAAAATATGGAATTTAGTGCAAATGTAACCAATTTCCAGGTATATTATCAACAATCATAGATTTATATTGTCTCGAAAATATCAACATGAAGGTCTACACTTTTTTACACAACTCACACTAGACCACACCTGTTGTGAGTGACTGAGTTGCATGATATAAGGAAACCAAAATAGACAATGATTTTAATTAGTGTTATTTCTTACTGCATAAACTTTGTATTATATACTAACTAATTATAATCCTAAATCGACGAAACTGAGCTTATCAAGCTCTTAATATCAAATTCAGTAGTAACTTCATCAAGAAAAGGACTATACTATTATGCTTAGCCTTTCAATGATGATTATTAGGCAGATACGTAAAGAAGTAGTTGCACAGTGGTTATACCAATAATACAAATAGTCTCGGACAGTAGGTATTAAGTGTATTGAAAAATAGCTTACTCGTCGCAGTCCGCGAAACAGCTGGAATGGAAAGTTACAAAATTTGGTCGGAAACACATCGAAATCTATCACAGAGATAGAGGCAATATTGATGCCTTATATTTCTATAAGTACTATCCCATATATTGTATTTCTGTACATATTGTGTTTCCTTTGCATAAAACAAACGCCTTCAGGATTTACTTCAAAAAGCTAAATCTATGTGTTCAGAGTGACTGAGTACAACCTGGCTCTTTGCCTTGGTCATTAGAGCAACTCATTTAGTAACATCATTGTATATTTGGATTGAAGAGCTTTAGATTGATCTCGCTATCTATTTATGTATGACTTATAGTTCAGAACAAATTGCATGTTCAGTGAAATCCATTACTGAGCATCAGCTTATATTTAGTGCTTGAAATTAATTGTTTCATTTTTACAAATTATGGTGCGTTGTGGTCAGTTAATTCAGTTGTGAATCACATCGTCTGATAGATACGAACAATAAATACCAAACTTTGTATTTTATTTTTTGTAAGCGGTTAGGGAAGAAGAGGCGACGAATTGTGTAGCTCATCGTGTAGGTGGATTGAGTATATGAGACCAATGACATGCAAGGCTGAATCAGTAGAGTCAAGTACTTGAGATAACTGAAACCAGAGTAAGTTATAATAATTCTCATTTACATTTCTAATTTTATGTTATTACTGTCAACAAGTGATGAGATAACTGATTTTCTCTTCTGCATTGATCACTGTTATACAAACTATCAGTTGCGTAATAACCTTTGTTCCAAAGTTCACAATTTTTAATATAAAACTCACCCCAATAAATGTGTTGCTGGAGTAACTTCAATATTGATTTCAGCAACAGGAACACCTCGATTAACTAAGGATGTAATAAAACTTGCAGCTGGATAAACAACAGCACTTGTACCAACAACTAGACACACATCAGTTTTACACATAATTTCATCGACTTTAGAAAGAACCTCAGGATCAAGGCATTCTCCAAACCAAACAACATGAGGACGAAGCAATCCTCCACATACATTATCTTTAATGATATTTTGACAACGTGGTAATTGTGATACTGGAACTGATTTGTATTCTTGTGCTTCAATTTTTGGTGAGCTGAAAGTACACGAAAATTGTTAAACTAGGAGTACTAATTGAAAGAAAAGGGCTAGAAACCATAGTTACTTTGAATAGTTTCAAAATGAATTACGAAATCATACACGTAAAACCTGCTGCAGTCATAAATCTGAGTATTTTCAACAATAAAACATTAAACAATGGTGCTGAATGATACACCTTCAGACCTTTAAGGAAGTATGAGCTTTCTTGAGGTTACAAAGGCATGAACCTGTAAGCTTACAGGTTCAATAAACTGACTTTTAACCAATCAATCAATATTTTGAATCAACTTCAGTTTTTTAGACAAAATATTGTACAATAATTGCAGCTACCTTCGAATACATCTGCCTACTTATAGTTAAGTTAGATTTACTCAAATGAAGACGTTTATTTAAGAAATATAAGTAACATGCCAAGTTTAAATAAAACTTTCTCTATATAATTAAATTGATAAGTGTCTATGCATTAGGTGTGTTCTAAAGTATTTCAAAAGCGCTCATACATTAGTTCATTTTACACATAATGGTATGGGAACCTTAAGATGTCTGGAATCTTACAATTCTCCGAAGCATTCTATTGTGTTGAAGGTACTCAACGAGTAATAATGGATAGTGGCTAGCAGTGGAACCCGAGGTACGTACTTCGTCCTATTTGGGACTCGTATCCTGGATGTACCTACCTCCCAGTTAGTGATGTTGTCCCTACCGGGATTCGGACCCGGGAGCGGTCGCTTCAAAAGCTAGAGTGTTATTCACTACATCACCGAGACACGATAGCCACTTCTTGTACGATAAGTATAGTTTTAGTATAAGTGCTTGTATTATACCGTCGTTGAGTGGACCGAATTGATCAGTCTTTATTGGTATATGGGCTCTTGCACGCATGGCCACGATATTACCTCGATTCCACTCCTAGCCACTATCCATCATTACTATCATTAGAGTACAGATAATATCGAGCCATCCGCACAGGAGCCCATATGCCAATAGAGATCGATGAATTCGGTCCAATCAACGACGGTATAATACAAGCAATTATACTACAATAAGTTCATAAGGTTCAATATAACACTCACTGAATCTAGAATACATATTGAATTCATCAAATATTGTATTCCGAAGAATCATTAACTTAAAACTCAGTGGAAGTCCCTTAGAAGAAACAGAATTCTAACTAGCGTGAAATCTTTAGAGATATGCACTTAGTCACCTCAAATTAGAGTTTAAAGTATTGCTAAGGAATTATACACTTCTCGATATGCCAAAAGATTTGAGACTGGGATTTACTGAATATGTGAATCAAATTGCACGATACAAGTCGGCTAAGAAATGAATAATACTGCTGAAGAGTTTAGACAGTCAAATGCCCCAATACAAATCTCCTGCAAATCTGGAGATGTGCGTTCATAATTATTTCAGTATCATACTCGATTAATTGCAAATGAAAGTCTTATCCTTTGGAAATAAATTTTGCGACACTCTCAAGCTAATTAACCGAATCGATACAGATGAACAATTTGAGCATATTTTTATCGTGACGCTCTAAAAAACTCAGAAAGGAACAAAACATCATCACAATGCATGATAAAGGAGCTGAAGTTGTAATTAGGGAAAGAGTTGGTTATGTACAGAAAATGTACTTAATCTAGTAAGATAAAAACAAATTCCAGAAAGTAGTGTCAGAGAAAGACCTAACCAAAAAAGTAGAAAAGGATCTAATCGTCTCACTAAATAAACTGAAAAATGATGGATACGTCTCATAGACCTTATTTGAAACGGATGGGCAGCATGGGCGGTGAAGACGGAATGTCAAGTCAATGTAGAGAAGACAGAAGTGACGAACATACTCAATCAATAACAACAACAACAACAACTGATCACCACCAACGGGAGAAATTTGAAGGAAGTAGTCTCATTCACCTACCTAACTAGGCAGGATCGCATCAACTACAGGCGATAGCACAAATGACGACGTCAAACAAAGGATCGAAAAAGCAAGACAAGCTTTCACTAATCTGAAATTATTGTGGAGATCTACTCCACTCCACTCAGCATAAAGTGTGAATAATATCCGGATTTTCAGCACTAATTCAGTCAAGTCAGTGCTTCTATGTGATGGTTGAGAGACTTGTCGCGTCACGAAAAGCATTCTCAACAAACTACAGACATCATACATCAACAGCTACCGTCTACTGAAAATCAGATCAGATGGCAAGAGTTACAAGGATAAGCAACAATAAATTATTCGTTAGTATTTTGTAGTTATATGAAGCAAAAAGGAAATATTATAGACCAATCATTATACTACACCAAGTAGTTCAGGCTACACAAAGCGCC
Source organism: Heterobilharzia americana (assembly GCA_944470555.2). Lineage (NCBI taxonomy): Eukaryota > Metazoa > Platyhelminthes > Trematoda > Strigeidida > Schistosomatidae > Heterobilharzia > Heterobilharzia americana. The sequence goes on along the minus strand of OX104130.1, from coordinate 77,089,047 downwards.
ATACTCATTATTTTCTCAATAGATAGTGAAAGGTGTATGCACTTGTATTTTAATTTGGGGGGTTTGTGGGGCTTTAATGATTTTTCCAGTTGGTATTCATCATGGACTGACATCAGTTACAGGAATATTGGAAGCCTGGGAGCACTGGACGGCTGTTTCGTCATAGTATGGGACTCCCTATCAGTGCGCATCCTCGATCCCTCCAGAGCTCGAGCCCGGGACCTCCAGGTTCCGTGGTCAACACGTCACCACTGAGCCACTGGGTCGGAACCCAATGGTCCATATTTCTAACTTATGTCACTGCACGGTGTAGCTCGACCACCCATCCAAATCAACATGGAACTAGGCATTGCTGCGTAACGGTCCGAGTTGCCATACCTCATATCAGTACATCAAGTAAAAAGGCAGTGAAGTGGGAGATGAAGATAAGAAAATTCATTCAAAAGAGATATATGAAGTGCTAAAAGAGAAAAATGAAGAATTAGAAAATGGTGAGATTCAGTATAACGTTAAGATGGCAATGTGTGTATACAAGTGCGCGACTGACATCGATTCTGACCAACCACTGACTTTCTCTTGTTCTGCGGACCCCAACCGGCTAGTCTACATCGTCCCATATGGCTCAAATCAACAGTCAACGACTTCATGCATTGGTGTCATGTTTTAGTCTGGTCACCCCAAGCCGTTTTCCAGCCTGAACCTACTTCGGCCAATATTGTGTGACGACGCAGACGGTGGTTAGGTATACGTAACACATGTCCCAGTCATCCCAGTCGATGAAGGTTCACAACTGCATCACATGCCTTACCTTTCCTCCCTAAAACTCTGCACTTGACTTCTGTGTTACTCATATAGTGACACCACGAAACCCAGTCTGTGCTACGAAGGCAGCGGTGATCGAACACCTGAAGCCTTCTCATGTCTTTTACCTAAAAGTTAACCTGCAATTGTGTGGATGCTTATAAAAACGGAACTAACAGAATGATACAATGATATTGGAAAGAGAACGTTTCTCAGTGGCCAACAAGTCATCTACTTGAAACAAATATGATTAACATGAATGAGAATCCGAAACTGTTATTAGTAGGGCATTTATTGATGACTGCTCAAAAATCTATCCTAATGATTGTTTTCCAATTCCTTCATGTAACTTCAACTCAAAGTTAATGAAGGTGGCGGAAGCAATTTGAACTAATTACACACACACACATACACACACACACACACAATTATATGTTCAGACAATAATGGATGTGACTATCTACCCTGCACTACTTAATGTAGTATAATGATTAGGTAGTAATATTACCTTTCTCCCCCCCCTACATAATACCGACGAATACGTTACTGGTGTGGACCAGGTTATTTGTTAGGTGATTGTAGAGAAACTATAAAATGATGTCGTCTCTCAATATTTGTCTTCCTAATACCGTAAGCTAAACAAAACAGATTTAGTTCTCAAAAAGAACGAAAATGTAACTGTTTACACGAACAGTCGATTCAGTTCTAGTGCGTAGCTATGAAATATGGTCAACATGATTCAGCTGTAAAAATTTCTATCTCAATACATTAGAAATATTATTTGAGTTCGTTTGCAGCGGTTTCGATAACGTCGATAAGTATGCTGTGAAATAAACGAATAAAACGGACGGGACATATTATGAACTCATGTCAGGTTGCTACGTATCACAGGACAGTATATAAGGTGAAGTTGGTAAAACACAGACAATGACCGGATAGAAGTACGCTGTTATAAAAGATAGGGTCACTAACTTAGTTCATAAATCCTATTTGAAAGTATAGACTTATTGATAGTAGGTTTACGGAATAGCAGTAGCCACAGATTTCAAATATTAGGTAATATGGCTTAGAAATGATTCAGACTGCATCAAAACCATTGGCTGTTATCTTCTCCCGAATACTGAATATTTGAGTCATCCAAGTTGATCTATCCACTTTATTGTCCTGAAAACATTTCAGTTCCTTGCATGCTTATCACTTAATTCTTGCTGTTGGTTCCCTCTGACTTGTACGCAGGTTATTCGATATTCAGCTAGGGGATCACCTGTTCAAAATTATTACCCCAAGCAGCCCTCATATGACAGTTACAGTTCATTGCCTAGTGTATGGAGACAAAATTGGCTTCTTATTTGTAAGCATTCCGAATATTTAAGTAAAGAAATAAACGTATTTATACAGTAAAATATTCCACCTAGTGAACAGATTTACAATCACAATAATAATGTGAGAACAAATCCAAACAAAGGCAGAATGCAATATTCATTATGAACTGACATCAACTGGAAAACCATGGAAAACCTAGTAACATTGGACAGCTGTTCCATTCTAGTATGAGATTCTCAGAAGTGCACAATCACGAACACAAAGGTGATCGAACCGAAAACTGTCAGGTCTCTAGGCGATCACATTACCATTCATTTTGTGGATTGAAATCGACCAGTTCACATCCTCCTGAGGTCATAGATCCACACTCCTGAAGAGTCCCATACTTAGGCGAAAAAGATGTCCATTGCTCTTAGGTTTTCAGTGATTATCTTCACAAGTGAACAAATGAAAAATACATTGACTTACAAGTACTTCTCCCCAACACACACACACACACACACACACACACACACACACACACACACACACACATACATACATACATACATACACACAGACATTACTGTCATGCAAACCCGAAAGCAACCATCATAAAATGCATTAATTGCATAAAAAATTACTACTCTTCAGAAAAAACAGCATAAAATGCAATCGAAAATTAGTAAATAGTTATCTTACCCACGACCTAATAATGCTGAACATATTGGGCTATCATAGTTTTCGCGGACATCATTACACTCCAAACACCGTGTTTTGTATACATTTCCTGTTGGTAAGAAGCACAGTTTGAACTTGAAGTCAGGAAAGTGAAAGCTTAGGTTTTACAGTTGGAATTTGTTATGGTTTCGAAGCGCTAATAGTAATATATATATGTAATACGCGCGCTTAGCTGACAGCTAACTTGGTACGCAAGAGACACTGACTGCAACCCCTGGACGAATAGAGAGAAGACTGAGGCTGGCACATGGAAGAGTGTATTACTCCGACAGTATAATGATGAATCAATCCAAAACGCGTGAATTAGTATAAACATGACAAATGGCCTTGTCCTTAATTTGAGGCATTGGCATAGTAAGACTAAAGATTAACCAATTAGCGATTTACATTACAATGGTGGCAGAAAATAGACTATTAGTCATACAGTAAAAAGTGGTGTGGGAATGATACGTTAAAATGATCAGATCAATAACAATGTTTTATACAAAACTAGGGCATCACAACAGAATTAAGTGTATTTTTTCTAAAAGCAACGAAGAAATAGCTTCCTTTACGTTGATTATCAAAAAGCTTCGAAAGATATTTGTGCATAGTGTTAACTTTGTGTATCTGGGCAAAATGCTAATTATCTCAATTTCGTTAAAAGTGGAAAAACTGTTCAAACCACCAGAATTTAACCATAGAACTTTGACAGACTTGTGGTGTTGAACAAGAGAATACGATAGAAGTGTGAGGAAATATCGCTACGGAATATGTTACTTAGAAGCGGTTTGTGACCAATTTAATCCTTTATACTACTTATAGTTGTATTCAAGCTGATATGAATAACCTAAATTTTCACTGGGAACCACTTCCTATACACATTTATGATGCGCTCACTCCCTAAACTTATTTTAATCTGATTCAGCTTTGAAAAAAAAACATTCCAATTGCTTGGCATGGAGCATACCCATAACTTTATTCAGAAATCTTTCAGATGTAGACCATACCAGACAGATACAGCAACGGACGCAAATGATTACAAGCAGATTTAAAAATCCTAAATTTGGTATGATTACTGTTGGCAGTTTTGAATTTATGCTGAGCTAACTCGCTACACACCTCGCATGCCTAACAAATGTATCGACAGTGGGGTGCAAACGCACCTAATGTTTAACGGACAGCATGTAACACTGTCCGCAGATTTCACTGCGATCTGCTGTTAAATATAATCATTTTAGTTGACCATTTCTTCGTAAAGTGTTGGATGAAGTGAGTTCTTATAAATATCTGTATATCGTAATGGGAATCAGTTCGGGATATGTCGCAGAACGACACTTGGCAAATGAATGGTGGATACTGACTGACAAGTTAATCCAGAGTATATTTCAAATGTTATTTCGATTCACAGATTGTTATCTAACATGTCATCATCATTCTGAGTAAAACTTTCTTTATATAAATGAAATCATCGTTTACTATATCAGACGACAACCACGTGCACACTGAGTTAAGGAGCGGCTATCATGATGTCTCCAAGACCATCGAAGGCTCTCAGGCAGTGGGAGCCAATCTCCTCCTCCAGGATCATGACAGCAAGATTCAAATCAAAAGGAAAGAAAGTCACAATCATTCAATGCTACTCACCAACAAATAATGCAGATCAAGAGAAGAAGGAGGAATTATACAGACAACTGCAATCAGTATTATACAACACTCCAGCTGGCGACATCAAAATTGTAGTGAACGACGTGAATGTCAAACTGGGAGCAGACAACACAGGAGGAGGATTCATCATGAGTCGAGAAGCACTTGGTGAAGTGGTGAACGAGAATGGAGAACTGTTTGCAGATTTCAGCGCATTCAACGATTTGGTGATTGAAGACACTGTCTATAAACACAAGGATATTCACAAGGTGACATGGACTTCCCCAGGTGGACACACTAAAATCAGATCGACTTCATCTCAATTTCAAGAGAGTGGAGATGCAGCCTACTTGAAACAAGATCAAGAAGAGGAGCATACGCAGCTTCACACCACTCACTATCTGCACGGAACCTAACTTCAAAATCAGGTTGAAAGCCCTCAAAGAAGCTGGTGATGATGGACCACAGTTGAAGTTCAACATCCATAACAGAAACTAACTGAAGGACAAAACTTCAGAGGACATCTTCACGTTAGCTATCAGGACACAATGGGAGATATTACGCAACATCCATGAGGAAACCGGTGTGGAAGAACACAGGAAATCTTTGAAAGCGACGTGGAAAGAAACCTGCATAACTAGATTACGAAGAAAGAAGATAAGGAATGGATCTCGACGGATACATGGAAGCTGATAGAGCGGGGAGAGGAAGACTGCGAAACTGAAGATGAACCAGTGCAGTAAAAGGATGAACAACGAGAAGAGGAACTGAGTACAACGTATAAAACACTACATTGGACAAAGAAGTGAAGAAGAAGAGTGCGCGCAAAGACATAAGACACTGGCAAGTGAAGCAGAACAGGCTGCAGGTAAGAGAGACACAGACCTGACAACATTGTATCAAACAACCAGGTTACTATCTGAAAGGGAAGGGATTAACACAGATGAAACCAATAAAAGATGATGAAGGAAATCTAGTTACCAAAGAGGAGAAACAAAGAAAACACTTCAGAAAGCTCTTGAATCGACCACTACCACCAACACCAGCAACTCGTCCAAAAATACCACCACTAACCGCAGAATTAGCAGTGAACACAAACACACCGAGAAAAACAGAACTGAAGTCCTAAACGCCATCAAGTTGCTGCAATCCGGGGGAGCAGCAGGACCACAGGAAAATCCTCCACAAGCACTGAAAACAAACGCAGAGACAACAGCGGACATGCTCACACCACAACACTACTGCAGAATCTTTGGAAGGGAGAAAGGAAAGGTACCTACCCACTGACTGGAAGAAGGGCTACCTAGTCAAACTCCCAAAGAAGGGAGACCTAAGCCTTTGCAAGAACTGGTGCGCAATCATCCTACCATTCACCCGAAGCAAGCAAAATATTAAGCCGCATCATTCTTAAGAGACTAAAAAGTGCACTGGACTCAAAATTACGACTGAAACAGGATGGCTGGCTCCTGCGAGAACATATCATGTGCAAATCAAATTCCAACGCTGCACTACACTTTGCAAAGACCTTCAACAGAATCAGCCGACAAGTCATTTGACAGACACCTGCTTCAACACTAAGGTTTCAGTGCCGCAAACATTTTTCAACCTCATTCACAGCTATAGCTGTATGCGACATGACGCCACATGCCAGGTGATCCACAATGGAAAGCTCAGTGATGTCTTTGAAGTGAAGATAGGAGTTAGACAAGGTGGCCACCTACTATTACCCATCATCTTTCTGATTGTGGTCGACTGACTGGATCATGCAATAAATCGTGAGGAGTGAAAAGATGGGCATACGCTGCTTGACCAATAAGAAGAGTCCAGAAGATTTGTATTCCGCCGATCATGTTAATTTTTGTTTAGTGTCTTATCGCACAAACTCCAAGATTTACAGGCGAAAACTAAAGAGTTGACAGAAGAGGCGATGCAGCGAAATTGAGACTTCCTTCAGGTGAACATTAAGAAGACAGAGATGATGAACGTACGCGATCAACGACAACAACAACCAATCACCATCAATGGGAGAAATATAAGCGAAGAAGTCGCTTTCGCTCCCCACCTACCTACCTACCTAGGCAGCACCGTTTCAACTACAGGTGGCAAAGATGAGGATGTCAAAGGCACAATGAAAAGACAGCAAGACAGACATATTGAGATGAAGTCGATCTGATTTTTAGTGTGTCCACCTGGGGAAGTCCATGTCACCTTGTGAATATCCTTGTGTTTATAGACAGTGTCTTCAATCACCAAATCGTTGAATGCGCTGAAATCTGCAAACAGTTCTCCATTCTCGTTCACCACTTCACCAAGTGCTTCTCGACTCATGATGAATCCTCCTCCTGTGTTGTCTGCTCCCAGTTTGACATTCACGTCGTTCACTACAATTTTGATGTCGCCAGCTGGAGTGTTGTATAATACTGATTGCAGTTGTCTGTATAATTCCTCCTTCTTCTCTTGATCTGCATTATTTGTTGGTGAGTAGCATTGAATGATTGTGACTTTCTTCCCTTTTGATTTGAATCTTGCTGTCATGATCCTGGAGGAGGAGATTAGCTCCCACTGCCTGAGAGCCTTCGATGGTCTTGGAGACATCATGATAGCCGCTCCTTAACTCAGTGTACACGTGGATGTCGTCTTGGTGACCGGAGTAGATTACTGACTCTCCAGTTAACAGCATGGGGAGTCCACTTCCATTCCATCTGCCTTTGCAGATTCCAAGCACTTGCATGCCATATCTCATCTCTTTTGCAATCTGGGCAGCCTTGCTAGGTCCAAACATAGTGCGGACACTCCATGTCCCTGTGCTCAGCTTACTCTCGCTTTCATCGAGAGAAGAGAGGATACATCGGCCAATTGGCTTCTCGAAAGCTTTCATCAACCGGCGTCACTTCGTCTTTCCGATTCCAGAGAGAAATAAGTTTGTTTTTATTTTTTATATTTTCTTTGTGCTTTGAAGTTTATTTAAGGATTGGATTGCTTTTGTGGGGTTGGGTTGCTAGCCCTATGCCCAACCTTTCCTCCTTACTCAGGCTAAGGACGGGCTAGTAACTAGTGAACTGGGAAGAGCAAATAAAACCTGAAAAAGTGCACGAAAATGCTGCCTTTAGATGACTAAGCTGATCATGTCTCAAAAATGACCTCTAGTCAGCGTACAACCCATAATTTAGGTTTTTTACGTGCCGTTCTAGTTTGCGAAGACTTTTCAAAGGTTTTACTGATGGAGGAAAGCTCAGTTTTGAAATCTGTGGAAGCTTTCGTAAGCTAAACCGCTCATTCATACGTGGGTGGGTCGACATTATTTCATCTAATTCTTCACTCATAATAGAAAGCAACCTTCTTAAATTCTTTGCTGCAGGTGTGTTCAAACGCTTAGAACTAAATAAACCTTTAAATTGCTCGGGACCATATGGTATACCAAGTATTCCGTTTAAAAAATGTGATGGTAGTTTTGCTATCCATTCACGAAATTTTTTTGATGACTACCGTTCCAACCACATGAAAATAAATTTTAGTGGTTCTGGTACTCCAGTTCATAAGCTATGGAATAAATACGGAATCTTGCCGTTCTCAAAAACAAGCAGGAAATTGTTATTACTCGTGCCTGAAGTTCTGCTGGAGGCTCTCGAAAATGACAACCGCCTTGCCTACATACCTAGATGAAATGCCTAAGCTGTCGCCTCTTTTTCAATGAGGTATTTTTTTATTCCAGATAGTTGTGATGTGTGTGTTAAGTCTTCCCCCGAATACTACATTTCTACCTTTGATTCTGTCCCAGCACAGTTTTATGGAATGGGTTTTATCAGTGGCTACTTAATGATGAGGGTGTACGCAATGGTGTTAGTTTCAAACGCATCCCGAAGCGAATCGGATAACACGAATAAATATCACCTCTGATTGACCGGAATGTCTTGGACCTTATCCTAACCGACAAGCACTATTTCAGCACACGTTAACGACAGGTAAGCCGAAAGACAAACAACAAAGGATTCAAAAGAATGTGGTCAATTAGTTTGTTCGCAGTCCTGTGTACATAAACCAAGTGAGTTCCAATATTTGCGTGATATTGGTACTCATTGGAGCTGGTATGTCTCAAACTGCTGTTTTTTCTTCCATGATTTTCTCTTCTTTTCGCATGAATTAAACTTTCAAATAAGTTAGTTTGTTAGCCACATGAGTTTTCTATAAGTGCCCATGCAATATCTATCTTCTTCAAATCGATCCCAACCTGATAATCTCATAACCTAAAATTAACAAAAGAGTTTCCTGACTAGTATAACATTTGATCCTCCGAAAGTCTGACGGGCTATTTTAGGTTAAGAAGTGAACGAGACTTATACAAACTGCTCCAGTTACACAACTCTGCCCACTGATTGGAAGAACGGCTACCTTGTCAAACTCCCAAAGAAGGGAGACCTAGGCCTTTGCAAGAACCGGTGCGCAATCATGCTCCCGTTCACCACAAGCAAGCAAAATATTAAGCCGCATCATCCTAGAGACACTAAAAAATGCGCTGAACTCAAAATTACGACTGAAACAGGATGGCTGGCTCCTGCGAGAACATATCATGTGCAAATCGAATTCCAACGCTGCACTACACTTTGAAAGGCTTTCAACATCGTCAACCGAGAGGTAATTTGACAAGCACCTGCTTCAACACTAAGGTTTCAGTGCCACAAACATTTATCAACCACATTCACAGCTATAGCTGTATGCGACATGACGCCACATGCCAAGTGATCCATAGTGGAAAGCTCAGTGATGCCTTTGAAACGGAGACAGGAGCAGGACAAGGTTGCTGCCTACTATCACTGATGATCTTCCTGATTGTGGTCGACTGGACTGGACTGGATCATGCACCAGACAACTGTGAGAGGTGAAAAGATGGGCATACGCTGCTTGACTAATGAAAACAGCCTAGAGGATTTGGATTTCGCCGACGCTGATGATTTATGTCTAATGCCTTGTTACACAAACTCGAAAATCTACAGTTGAAAACCAACACGTTGACAGAAGAGGCGAGGTAGTGAAGACGGGACTTCAGGTGATCATGAAGAAGACAGAGGTTTTGAATGCACGCAAGCAATAACAAGAACCAATCACCATCAATGGGAGAAATATAAACGAAGTAGCCTGTTTCGCCTTCCCACCTACCTATCTTGACAGCACCGTTTCAACTGCAAGTGGCAAAGATGACGACGTCAAAGCCACAATGGGAAGGACAGCAAGATAGGCTTTCATTAGTATAGGTGTAAAACGACGGCACTGTGGTTTGGAAGCTTCCATTAGCCGGAAATCAGTATAGAGATCTACTCCACTCCACTCCTCTCCTCTCTACTCAGCATGAAGCCTGAACAATATCTGGATTTTCAACACCACTCACTCAATACTGAATATCAGATGAGATGAGATGAGATGAGATGGCCAGAATAATAAGAATAAGTAAGAAGAAAGTGACTGTGGCTGCCTGGCTGGTAACGAACTAACCAACCAACAACCTATCACCCAACAAATATGCAGAATGGAGTTGAGATGGATTGAATTGGATTGGATTCGACATAGACTGAGAAGACGATTTGGGGGCATCACGCGTCAAGTCAGTCCAGGCCAGGTGGTCGAGTGGAACCCGAATGGGAAACGACGAGTTGGGTCTCTGAGCCGAGGTTGACATGGAGGAGATCGTGTGAGGAAGAAATGAAGGCTTGTGGGCAGTCGTGGAGCCAGTTTGAGAGGACTGCAGAGAAGAGGGTGAAATGGCGACGTGCTACTGAAGCGCTATGTTCCACTAAGAACCCAAGTAAGAAATAATCAATAATAATAATAATATCTTAGATATAACACTATGTGGTTTCCCTCAGTCTGGTTCTCAAACTGACGTCCAGTTTCAAGGTACTTGATGAATAGGTGTGCGTATGTGTCTCAACAGTATTTCAGAACTTCACCGAACGCTTAATCCCTAATGGATAAAACCTTACACGCACACAACTCGCACAGATCTTTTAGAGTCTTTGCATCCATAGGAATCTTTATACACTAGGAGTTTTTCATACAAAGTGTAGACTTTTAATTACTATAGTTGGTAACTACCTTTATTTTCATAAGGTCAATTGCTCAAACACCTTTTTTAATAGGCATAGCAAGTATAATAGTGAGTGAAGTACTTCCCGGAAGGTAAGCAGTTTAAGCTAAATACAGATAGAAACTAGCTACAAAGTAGTTTGCATTTAGAAGTTTCACTGAGAAAGCATATTGGTAATATACTGTGAATAGGTTACCAGAAATACGTAAAAACTTTCTGAATTACAGATAAGACAGCACAACAGTATTCGTGTATGCGGTTCACACAACCGAATTTATCGGAAAAAACAGGAGTCTAACCGAACCTTTCATATTCCAGGTCGATATCATTTTAATAATGCTGAAGTTAAAGAGTATGTTTGACCAAAACAATGGTAGTTTTCTTCTCCTAATATCAATGAACACTATTTAGAGTCAGATAGAAAACATTTCTTCTACTAACAACCGAATGACCTTTAGAATCAACAATAACATCTCACAATTATCCATGCAACCTGAATATACACCTCAGTTCTTTACGTTTTTTGTCCTGATACAGTTATCAGACTACAAATCGGAACGCTAATGACTAAGTATTGAAGCTTAGAGAAAACCAAGTGCTTTTATTGAAAATGCTATCGTCAAATTCTTAAATATAAATGCATCAGCCATTTGGGACCTCGCACAGCCAAGGGTCAGTTCAAGTTACCACACCTATCAACGGCCTACAGAAAAACTAATGGTAAAAATAGTAACAGCAAACAGAACAAAAAATATAAGGGAATGACGAGGAATGATAAAAGAAACGTGTTCAAGATTTCAAGAGTTAAATGAAAACAACATTTGAGCATAATTGTGTCGATTTTATACTAGATCCTCTAACGTTACCAAAAATTTCATGAACCCGATTTGAGGAGCGCATAGTTCAGAATAGTTTAGACAAAAAGCTACTGACTTCGTAGATTAGCACTACACCTTGATCTGACCACCCTCAAGATTCCTATAATAAACTACCAAACCATCCGCTTTCACATATCTAAGATGATGACAACGTATTTAATCCAGATCCTACTTGATTCACGGTTGCAGTACTTGAAACTGCTTCTCGGAAGATATGTAACGATATCTGATCAAGGATACGTATACACCAACAAATTAATAAGACCTCAAAATCGAATTTATGTAGGAAAAGCGTTTCCCTGCCTAACAGACATTGTAAATATTGAATACAATTCAGAAAAGATTAGATTACATTAGAAATAATACAGAAAATAGAGACATACCGTGTAGTTCTAATATATTATTACTTCCTGCTTTTGTATGCAAGCCATCTACATTTTGTGTAAACACAAAAAACGAACGACCACATTCGAGATATTGTGTTTCAGCATGTGCAAGAGTCAAGTGGCCATTATTAGGTTGCTTACTACGGATTGTTTCACGGCGATAGTGATAAAACTCCCAAACTAGCCCTGGCTCTGAGTGGAATGCACTGGGAGTGGCAAGATTCTTTTAATGCGTATATTTTGTAGATCATTTAGAAAGAAATTACCTGGGCAGAAAAGTTCCTCCATAATCCACCAGATCCTCGAAAAGTTGGTACCTGGCTTTCAGCACTAACACCGGCACCAGTCAAAACCAGCACATTATGCGACTTAGACAAAATCTCTCTGAATGCATTGATATCGGAAGAATATCTAACGGGCTGTATATTAATTCCCTAAAAGTATCAGCAATGGGACTGAAAACACGATAGCATACAATACTTTTCCTCATCCAAAAACGATAGAAAGACGAATGAACCATTGGACCTAAAATTAAAACCAAGGGAGTATAGACAATTTAATGTAAAAGATATAAACTTAACCAAGTATGAAGATATTACTTATATGAAAATTGTTATTTAGACAATCCATTTGGGATAGTGACAACGTTTGCCTATTCGATAGACAACCTTGGATTACACCATTTCGATTTTGTCCTAATGCGTAGAAAAAGCCAGCTGGAAAGCGTAGTGATAATGAAGACAGATATGCATTTGAAGAAGGAGAAAGGTGTTCTAGGAACTACATATGAACAGAGGGAAAGTAGGACTTTTCTACCGAGTGATCATCAATTCTATCTAAGCTTCCCTGACGAAGCGAATAATGAACAGGAACAAGCTCGATTCCTCAAGCTTTCATGATGTTTTGCAGTCATTGACGCACCAACAGACAGCAGGTCAAAATTCTCTAGTTATTGGCATCACATAAGCTGACGATTTCATCACTCTTACTGGTAAACCAAAAGACTATTCACGACACGAAGTTTGTAGGGATGCCAAGTGTAATGAGGTGAGTCGACTGAAGATAATTACGTTGGGCCTCATTTCCTGGACGGCAGCTCCCGACCGACAGCTGCCACCTTGACGTAGTGGTAGGGCGCGTATTTCACAATGATCCAACCAGCTACACTGGTTGGAACGCTTGTTCCAACGAGATCTTACCATGCCAAAAAGGTCTGTCGCATATTGGTAAGACGAAAAGCAATGTAACAGTGTATACTGTTAGACTATGATAGAAGTTCGAGGGCAAAATCGTACAGTTGGCTGAAGTGAATGTGGCAGCAGTATGTTTCCCTTGGATGACCAATAGTGCTACCCTAACGTTAACTTTCCTACGGTAAGGAAGAGTTAAAAAAGGTCGGTCCTAAAGATAGCACATCTCCCTGCTCCGCTGTTTTCCAAAACTGGTGGTATGGGCTTTCTTCATCCGGTGCTAGAACAATTAAATCTCATACCGACGATCCTCAAAAAGCCGTGTGACAGGCCTCAAGCAGATGTCCCACAAGCTCTGTTGAAAGACAAGTCATTTTTAAAAGAGATAGCTGGGTTTGACCACAATGAAAAACGAAATCAACTTAAATGTAAACTGACGAAGTCTTTGCAATAATCAACGGGTGAAGTGAAAGAGATGGAGAAGGTATCAGCGATAGGTAACACCCGGAAACTATTTAGGCTTATTAAGGATACCGAAAAGAAGGGAACAATTGTTAGTGAAACCATCACTGAAAAGGATGGGACACTGTTAGACTTCCAGGACAGAGAGCTAGAACGTCAGAAGGAACACTTTAAAGGTAAGTTAAAAAGCCCAAAACAAAGCTTTGGTTGCCCTACATTTAACGTGAACCTGAATAGGACATCAATGTCGGTCGGTCGAAGTTGGGAAAGCTGTTTCAAACCTAAGACGATGCAAAGCAGCAAGATCTGACAGTTAGCCACCCGGAGTTTTTGAGGGTGGAGGTAGGAAAGTTCTGATTGAAGTGAGAGGTTATAGGTAGTGCCCTCAGACTGGTCTACATCACTGGTCATAACAGTACATAAGGAACAGAAGTCTTTCTGTGACAATCAGAGGGGTACCAGTTTCACTAATAGTGTCCAAGATCAGAGAATCCAAAGCTATCCGACGCCTAACTAGAGCTCGAGAAGAGGGAACTCGAGGAAACTAGGCAGGTGTCACACCTCAACGATGGACGATCGATCAACTCCTCATCCTTCGACAGGTCCTGCAGAAAAGGTATGCTCACCGATGGCTGACATTTGCCATACTGTTTGACATGAAGGCGACACTCAGTCGACCATGGGTGGTGTCAGTGTAACTGTGAAGTGAGTACCGAGAAGGAAATAGCGCCAATCAAAGCCCAATCAAGTCCGGCAACGATCCTATTTAATTCCGCTGTAAATGTAATAATAGACATAGCATCCATGTCTGATTTTACAGGGACTGATCTACTTTCTGGAGAGCATCTAGTTGACTTGCAGTGCACAGAAGATATAGTCCTGCTAGGTGAAGATGCTGAAAAAATGCAGGGTTTTTGGAACACGATGAGCAGAAACCTGAGTATGTTTAGCATGCGTTTCACTGGCACCTGTCAAGTCTAAGATGCTCGAGGACTGCCCTGCAACCACTCCCAGTTTGATAATAGCTAGTGAAGTGGTGGGATATGTTGATCACTTTACTGACTTAGAGCGTTGTATGAGTTCGGATGAACTGATTGACGAGGAAGTATTAGTCCGGATACAGAAGCCCCGTTAGGAATTGGCACTCTCGCAATGAGGTGACGGTGAGACAAGCGACTACCTATGAGAGGACAAGTATACTGCTCCGCAGTTCTCTTCGCTATATTATACAGCTGTGAAACGGCCGTTTAAAGTAGATATGAAGCAGTTAACTTTTTGATCACAAGTGTCTTTATAGTATTGCTCGAGTATGGTGGAATCGCCATGTTAGAATTGTCGAGATTAGGCGTAGGGTACTAGGCAGGGAAGGGAAGTCAGTCAGTGAGGTTGACAGGAATGTCTTGATATGTACCTTAAAGGATAGTTACAACGTAGAAACTGTATTCTGCAACACCACTTACTCAAGTAGATAGAAACGCCTGAAATAAGATTGCTTACTGGCTACTCAGAATACACTGTCGAATACTGAGGCAAATTACACTCACTGGAAATGCTGTTACAATAAGTCCCAGTACTTAGTGTGTTACCGGAGAGTTTCTTTCAGTAACATTGCAACGCATCAGTTTGTGCGAAACAGATGTGCATCTAGGGTTTTCGCGAAGGGAATAGATGGAAAGAACCAACCAAGGGAGAACTAATGCAGCAGAAGTGACTACGTTTCCAAAATGTCTACTAAGGAATTAAGTATTCACTGAACAGTGGTAGTGATCTGCTAATAAACCAAGTTAGCTTAAATAAGGAAATGGAGGTGGAACCCCTTACAGCTTCATACCTAGGAAAAAGAACCGATTCATATTTGTTGTTTGTGGATAGAAGGCTGTGACCCTGTATTAACCCTCTTCTAGTAGATTTCTGAACTTGTCCAGTCCTTACGAACGAGTCAATTGATGACGCGAACACTACTTCTTCTAGGAGTAGGTTCAAGAACCCTGGGACCATTACTCTAGGAAGACTGCATTCGTCTTTTGCTTTTGTATTTTCTTCAATTGTCCTAAGGTGTCCGGATAAAGAGGGAAGGAGAGGAAAAGAAATATCATTTCTTAGGATACAGGTTAGCATGACTAACTCTCCTGTCTGCGATAGGCTAAAGAGAATAGGTTTAGTCCTAAAAATTATACGAGTGTTTGCCCTGTGAATTCTTTCCAGAAAGTCTGAATCACCTTTATGACAAAGATTTGCCGCCTGTTTCCAGTTTCGACCTAAGGATGCGCATAAGATGGAAAACAGCACCACTCATTTTTGTAAGCGTTCTGAGTAATGCACCGTGTCCTAAAACTTCCAACTGAAATAAGTCAACAGTATGCCGTGGTCTTCAAATCATAACTTACTGCAACTCCTGGTCAGAACTGAGGGTAGACGAGTGGCAACAATACCGTAAGTGCTGTAATCTGTGTGTTCTATATGGATTTCACACACTTACCTGGGTTGATAGACATCGGTCATTTTTCTGACCGAGCAAACAAGCTGTTTAGGTCTGTCTGAAGTGCAAGCACATCCTCGTCATCCCTAATTTCTGGCCAGATTATTACATGTGTTGAGAACCTTAAGTTTTTTGATATTCTGCAGGTCATTTATAAGAGGAACCCCAGGACAGAGCCAAGCGTCACTTTAAGCAAAAATCACCAACAAAGGTTACATTACTTTACGAGAACAAGATGATACTGTACATATGAAAGCATTTAAATAATGTAAATTTCCTGAACATGCTGAAGAAATGCGGTTTAACTGCGAGGCAGGATTTCAATAGAGAAGTCAGAAAGATCTCTGGACAAGCATTTTTCCATGTGTCCCCAAAGCATCTGTTCATTTCCAGTAACTAGACTGTTGTATTTCTGCCTCAGCGTAATCACGTACGTTAACACTGAATTATTAAACAAAGAACGTTTAGCGAAAAGTCACTCTTTTCAGCAATATCCTTCTCAAGTTGTCCAATCGCATATAAGTATTCTATCCACATAGTAACAGAAAAGGAATGTTTCATGAAATATTTCTTGAACGAAGTTCAAATTTGATTATAAATTAAGATTTGTTGTTTGAGGCTGGGAGCCTATATTAATCCTTTTCCAGTAAATTTCTGTGCTTGTCCAATCCCCTTTTTGAACGAGTCAGTTGATGATGCGCACACCACTTCTTCTGGGTGTTTGTTCCAGGTGTTGGTTACTCTACGCGAGAACCAGTAATCTGCGAAGACTATATTGGTTCATTGCTTCTGTAGTCTCCTACTATGTCCTCTGAAGTGTTCCGACCTAGTGGGAAGGAAAAGAGAAGATAGATCAGGTCCGAAGTCATTTCTTAGAATCCTGTATAGCATGATTAAGTCTCCCCTCTGTCTGCGATAGGATTAAGTGAACAGGTTCAGCTCCTTAAGTCGGTCTACCTAGGTGGGGCCAGCCATCACAAGGATCATACGAGTGGCTGACCTCTGAACTTTTTCTAGGTCTGCGTCACCTTTTAGACAAGGATTAAATGCCTGCGTACAGTTTTCTAATTTAGACTTAACTATGAATGTGTACAAGGTGGTGGACATGCAACCACTTATTTTCGTAAACGTTCTACGTAATCTCCAGAGAGTCCTATAACTCCGAACTGCTACCCATCGACAGTGAGTCGTGGTTTCCAAGTCATAACTCACCGTAACTCCTGGGTCACTATGGGTCAGTACTGGCGGTAAATGAGTCCCATCAATATCGTAGGTGTTCCTGTGTGCCCCAAGTGCATGCTCACACATTTACAAGCATTGATAGGCGTCAGCCACTTCTCTGACCAGGTAAACAAGCTGTTCAGGTCCACCTGAAGCGCACGTATATCTTCATCGTTCCTAATTTCTGGCCAGATTTTTACATCATCAGCGTAGAAAGCCATAGGGGATTTCGTGATATTTGGCAGCTCGTTTACGTATAGGAGAAACAGCAGGAGGCCCAGGACTGTGCCTTGCGGCACTCCACTTTCTGCCGACTTCCAAGTGGAGAGGTGAAAATTGATCTTAACTCTGCCTCCTACCAACAAGAAAGTCTCTTATTCGTGTGAGCAGACTGCCAGTGATTCCAAAACTTCCTAGTTTACCGAGCAACCTAGAATGAGGTACTTATCAAACGCCTTACTTAAGTCAATGAAAATGACATCTACAGGTATCCTAACATCTTTAGATTTAACCCAACTTCCTCTGACTGTAAGAAGGTTCGTCAAGTAAGAGAAATTTCTATGAAAACCACGCTATGAACGAGGCAATAGAGTGTTGCTCTCTAGATGGACTGTGATGGCTTTCTTGATTACTCTTTCCAGGATTTTCACTACAGTACCAGTCAAACTTATTGGTCTGTATTTTGATGGGATCTGCCTAGAACCTGCCTTGTGGATAGGTACTACTATGGTATCTTTCCGGTCATAGGGGAGTATGCCTTCACTGAGAGACAGTCTGAATATAGTAGTCAATGGGCCAGCTACATAGAATACAAGCTCTCTAATCAGCCTTGGGTGCAGCTCATCCGGTCCCGTTGATTTTTCCAAGTCGAGATTACTTAATATCCGAAATACATTATTGCGATCGATATCAACAGAGTTTATTCTGCTAGATTTCAATGCTTCTACTGTTGAACAAGTATCCACAGAAGATTCCTGTGTGAAGACCTCAGCAAAATATGCAGCCATGGCTTCTGCTTCTTCCCTATCGTCCTCAATCAAACAGTCAGTTTCGGTCCCATTGATTAGGGCCAGTATACCACGATACATCTTATTTCTACAGTTCATATAGGTAAATAACCTCTTCGGATATTGCAATGCAGCCTGGGCAAGACGTGTTTCAAAGCACATTCGGGACAGGTGGATAGCAGCGATACATTTATTGGGGCTTCTTTGTAATGCTTCACTATTTCGGGTGTACCAACGTGGGTGGCCAGACTCCAACATTTTTTTCTTACGTCGTAGAAAGATTCGGATTTTGTGGTTTATCCACTGAGGACGGTGTTTCCATCCCCTCGGGACAGTCCACGGAATGAACGGTTGGGTCACTCGTGCATAACTGTTTGAAGAAACACCACCTACCTTCAAATGAGGCTTCCGGATTGACTGTTCAATCTTCCGAAGAGGCTGCCAGGTTAATAGCTTCCATATTCGCTTTCCATATGTTATCTAGCTGGAGCATCAGCCAGGTACAAGACGTCTGCTGTGAATCTGAAGATGATCACAGCATGACCACTTTTACAAAAGGGTGCTAGGTGCCGGATGAAGTGCATATCATCCGTATGTGAGAATAATAAGTCTGTAACTGATGGAGTATGCTGATGGTCATATCTGGTTGCTGTCCTAATATGTTGTATCAGGGCTAAGGAAACTGATGTTCCCACTAACCTATGGTCAAACGAATTACGTGGTGGTTTTGTTATTAGTCTATCCCAGTCAATTGATGGTGCGTTGAAGTCTCCTATAACTGGACATCGGCATTTATCTGTCCAGAGGATCGGCTTATTCATTCGTTGCCGAAATCTCACTACAAAAAACCCACCACTTTCAGATCTTGCTCTCCAGCTGCTAATTTGGATTTTGGTTCTGCTTCTCGTTTTTGAATTCGATCAGCAACAGCCAGATCCTTTCGCACGAACTCTAAATCCTTAAGTCTGTGAGCACTCTTTAGAATCTGATTCCTCTCATCTGCTGACTTGAACACGACTTATTTTCAGTAACGACTGTTTCCTGTTTTCCTACTCTATAGATCCTGAGTAGAATGACTCCTGGCATGTTTTCTGCTTAAAGCTGGTTTATCAAACTTTGTACCTTGCCAAGGTCATGTCTGAAACGTTAGCGTGGTTCTGGGTCTCTATCTTCTTCCACTCCGTGGAAGATTACGGATCTGTCAAGGAGCTCTACTTTGTTTTTGCTTTGTGGAGTGATGATAGCTGGGTCGGTGACCGTTATTGGCTTCTTAGCATACTGTTGACTTAGTTACTTGGCATTGACGCTGAGTCTCAGAACGGACTTGCATCCCACTGTATGACTTTCGTCAATG
Organism: Heterobilharzia americana; assembly: GCA_944470555.2. NCBI lineage: Eukaryota > Metazoa > Platyhelminthes > Trematoda > Strigeidida > Schistosomatidae > Heterobilharzia > Heterobilharzia americana. Next base: position 77,069,521 of record OX104130.1, on the reverse strand, counting down.
ATTGCAGCTTGCATGGTTCCGTCGTTAACACTAAGAGCACCTCACTCCTGTTTCTTTCATCTGAAGTAGACCTAGTCTTAGGGTCAGCAGTTTTCAGACTGGATCTGCCAGCTCTGGGGATGCGAGAACCAGAAGATACTCGCTCCACTGTACTTGGTGTAGGTTTTTTCCAAGTCGCTGTCAGCAAACTTATTAGGTAGCCTACGTGCCTGACTTAGAGCTTGTCGTGGGACGTTCTTAAATTTTTGCACAGCAATGTGTCAGTAGATTCTGTGTCGTTATCACTGTCACAGTTATCGACTTTGACTTTCGACGACAGTCTCTTAGCTATCGTATTGTGTTTTTGCTTCCTTTGCTACCAGAGTGCGAATATCTGAGCATCACAACGTACAAAGACAGACACTTCCTGCGCTACTGCACCTCTTATGTGCTAAGGGTGTGAGGCTTGTGCAGTTACCGTGGAACCAACTCTTATACTTGATACACTGCATACCAGAGGCTACTGTGAAGTGGCACCCGGCCCTAAAACAAGCATTTTTACGACACTCGGCTCACCATGTAGCAGAAACTACAAGAATCCACCAAATAAAATTTTCGGTCTCACTTTAATCAAATAATATTCCAATTAGAGCAAAAATACAAGTCTTTGATGTGTAAACATAAAAAATGCCAAGAACCTAGCTGAGCATGATAAGTCACTCTCCTTTTCAAAAAGATAGGAAAAACAATTACGTACTATTTGAAATAGCAATGAGAAGAACACATCAATGCCCCCAATATGTGTAAAGGATGAACTAGCTCCTTGGTCACAAAGATGAGCGTTTATCAATCCACCTACTCCTGTGAAGCAAAGCATATTGGCGGCAAGCAGCGTTCGCTTTCTAAACGCATTTCCGGACACATGCTACCCTGGCTCCACAAAGGAGAAAGAACACTTTGCAGCTCTAGTTTAGAACGTTCGGTCGATTATGACCATCCAGAAAATGCTGAAAACAACTTCAGTGTCATCTATAGAGTTCATGCAAGTCTCGTAAAAGGTGTACGCCTAAAACTTCCACAAACTGCGGAAGCCATGACAATTAATTTTCTGAAGCCTAAACTCTGCATTCAAAAATTTGTCGTCTTTTGACTTTAAATGAACATAACGTATACGAGCATTTTCACCCTCGAAAATCTCATTCAGGTCTCATACATTACATTTGTCCACTTCTATAATTCTGATTTCTCTTAACATTCACCATATTAAATTATTTAACTTAGTAACTAAATATTATCCCGGTCTTTTTCTCATTACTGTTTCAAACATTCCGTAGTTGTTTTTCCGAACTCCTGACTTTTAATCAAATCTGAACTTCACTCAAGAAATATTTCATGAAACATTCCTTTTCCGTTACTATGTGGAAAGAATACTTATCTGCGGTTGAACAGCTTGGAAATATGGCTGAAAAGAGTGACTCTACACGAAACATCCTCTATTTTATTACTCGATGGGGATTTCCAACCTACTAAAATGCGCCTGGGGAACAGCTGTTCCACACAGATCCTAGGATCACCAAAACCTATAGTACCGTTTATGAGTATTATTAGTATCCCCCCCCCAATAGATAGTTCGCTATAAAACGAAGAATTATTTATTCAAACAAGAGAACTATACTTGAAAATCCTTTGGATGAACAAAAGAAGGTATTCAGCACTTTGTCAACAAGCTTACAAGCACCTTTACCAGTGCTTGTACCATGCAAATCAACTACCAATGTCTACATAGACAGTATAAAAACAACCACTAACCACCTTTGTTTTACGCTTATATGCGTTTTTTTCTAATGGTTTAACACCAACGTGAGCAAAGAATTGTGCCCACTCAAAACCTTTCGCAAACAAACATTGCGGTAAAATTGAAACTATTGAACAGCACACGCTAATGCATCCTCAATCTTCGCAGCACACACCAGTAACTAAAATCTTTTTACGAGTTAGTGCAAACTCAGTGATTTCTTTGCACTCGCTTCTAAGTCTTGTAGAACGGTTCAAGGTCTTTGGTGGATTCGGATGTAGTAGGTCCATCCATTCACCTGCTGTTGCTCTGGTTAGTATGATGAGTGGTAGGGTGTTGAATCAATTTAAAAGGATTGTGTGGTTTTTCCGAAGACTGTGGAGCAGATGGGTTCTTCACATCTTGTGTCACCAGATTGTTGTTTGGAATGGTTGTAAAAAGAAGATAGAACAGATGTCCAGAAAAAAGTGTTGAGGGGAAGCACGAGGAAAAAGAAAACACGCTACGGCGAGAAGAACCGGAACAGTAGATGAAGAAAACCTCAGGCAGATTCAGGGAGGCAGTTAATAGGGAGGAGTTTAATAGGCAGTGTTTTAGGATTTGTCCTGGTGCGAACTTGGCAGACGCAAAGACCAATCACTAATTATTCGAACTTGTTATATACCCACGAATACGAGACCAAGGTAGAACACGATAGCGTAGTCGGATGGAATAGTATATTTGGATGGTTATGCCAAAATACCGATGCGTTCCAACTAACTGGCTAGAGAGTCGAATACGAGCAATGCAACGTAACACGACAGCGTGCCAAATGGCGAGGATGCTTGACCGGGTGCCTTCAGCTTAGCGTGTCCAGTTAAACTATCAAGGTCTGCATCAATGTCGAAAGTCGTCAAACCCTAGGCTATTGATTTTGGGGAAGTGTATGACGCTACAGATCACTACCCCCCTAGTGGGTTCGTGAGGACCCTAAGACGATACCAGCCGGAAGTAAAAACCCAGTGGTTTCTCCACTGGTAAAACTCTCCCGACGGGCTCACTGCGTGAGGTGGCCCCTGGTTGTCTGAACCTTATTCTAAAGTGTCGCGGCGATTAAATAAATAAAATACAATAAATGAAATTGTACGTCGGTCGCGGTCATCTGTTCCTTTCGACGTTCCGTCCAGTGCTCGTTGCACCTGGAATATAAATAAAAGTCTTTAATACCACGAAAACGTTGCGTAAAAATGGGAATTATTTATATATAAACATATCGAAAAATAAAAAATTTACGCTTATCTTCGCCGGTTTTTTTTAGTTTTTATTACATGGTAAATAAAAATTGATATAAAAAGGAAAAGTGTACGAGGGTTTGTGCCGGTAAATAAGAAAAATAGTGCCTCGAAAAAAAAAAAAAAAATGGTTGGCACACACACAGCTAAGTTGAATAAGACTTCAGATACTCCGGGAACCTGACGGTTCGACCTGATCGTGTTTTCTGTTGCGCCGATGGTTGTTGCAGCTGTGCATTACCAGGCACATCGTCGAGAATTTCGATAATTGAGTCATCCGTCGGTCGGATGTAGCGAGCTGAAACGTCACTTACAATGGGGATGCCTTCGAAATAAGCTGGTTTCAAACGGTCGATACTGACCGCATCTTCACGTCCGTCTCGCTCAATTACATAGAATTTCTCATGTCGCTTAATCACTTTGAACGGCCCGTCGTAGGGTGGTTCAAGTGGTCGACGAACAGCGTCGTGGCGAACAAACACGTGTGATGTCTTCTGTAAACTGGGGTGGACGAAAACATCAGTCGTTTGCGGTCTAATCGGAGAAGGCCTAACTGAACGCATTGCGTTTGTAAGCCTAGTCACATAAGATGCCCTGTCGGAAACATGTTTGAAAGTTGAAGGGGAAACAAACTCACCTGGTAGGCGAAGAGTGGTCCCATAGACGAGTTCTGAGGGAGTGCATCCAGCATCAACTTTCAGCGCGTTACGAATACCTAGTAGGACTAGAGGCAGAGCCTCGGTCCACTGAGGTATGTTTGTAGCTGAAAGGGAAGCTTTCAGCTGTCGATGGAAACGCTCTACCATGCCATTTGCTTGTGGATGGTAGGCTGTCGTTCGGAACCGAGTGGAACCTAAAAGTGCCGTTAGAGCGTGAAATAATCCACACTCGAATTGGCGCCCACGGTCGGTTGTGATGTAAGATGGACATCCGAAGTTCGCGATCCATCTTTCGACGAAAACACGAGCAACTGTTTCGGCAGTAATATCTCTAATGGGTACTGCTTCCGGCCATCGTGTGAAACGATCAACACAGGTGAAAAGGTAGGTACATCCATTAGATTCTGGTAGGGGTCCTACAATATCTATATGGACGTGGTCGAAACGCATGTCTGGGGCTAGAAATGAGCCTAAAGGGCTTTTCGTGTGTCGCGTGACTTTACACTTTTGACAAGCTAAGCACGACTGGGCCCACTCCTTAACGTCTTTGTTCATCCCAGGCCAGCAGAAACGTTGTGCGATAAGCCTAATGGTGGCTGTTACACCCAGATGGGACAGTTTGTGCAACGTATTGAAGACGTTGCGTCGACAACTCTTCGGAACTATTGGGCGTGGTTGACTAGCAGAGACATCGCACAAAATTGCATCCTTGTCTGATCCAACAGGACAAAGTCGCAGTTTGGGAGTTGTGGACGACAACTCATGATGCAGCTCAGGGTCTTCCTTTTGACGCCGAGCTAGTTCAACGAGATCAATACCCTTGATATAGTTTATCGAAGCTATTCGAGATAGTGCGTCGGCTGCGGAGTTATTTGCTCCACAAATGTGGCGGATGTCTGACGTGAACTGGGAAATGTAATCCAGCTGTCGCGACTCACGAGGGGAGTATTTGTCAGACGCCGAGCTGAGGGAAAACGTTAACGGTTTGTGGTCTGTGAAAATAATGAAATCACGACCTTCCACAGAATGTCGAAAATGGCGTACAGAACAGTACATGGCTAGGAGTTCCCTACCAAATGTACTGTATCTTGTTTCCGCGTCTTGCAGCCGCCTAGAGAAAAAGGCTAACGGTTGCCACTGGTTGTCAGTCAACTGTTGCAAAACTGCTCCAATTGCTGAATCAGATGCATCAACAGCAATACTCAGAGGAGCATTGGGGTCATGATGCATAAGCATGGTTGCGTTCGAAATGGCTTCCTTGACGTTGGAGAAAGCAAGTCTAGCAGCGTTGTCCAGAGACACGAACTTTAGAGTTCCTCGAAGTAGATCTGTGAGTGGTCTTGTAGCGTCATACACTTCCCCAAAATCAATAGCCTAGGGTTTGACGACTTCGACATTGATGCTGACCTTGATAGTTTAACTGGACTCGCTAAGCTGAAGGCACCCGGTCAAGCATCCTCGCCATTTGGCACGCTGTCGTGTTACGTTGCATTGCTCGTATTCGACTCTCTAGCCAGTTAGTTGGAACGCATCGGTATTTTGGCATAACCATCCAAATATACTATTCCATCCGACTACGCTATCGTGTTCTTCCTTGGTCTCGTATTCGTGGGTATATAACAAGTTCGAATAATTAGTGATTGGTCTTTGCGTCTGTCAAGTTCGCACCAGGACAAATCCTAAATTGGTGAGCCCGACGTGATCACATATCCCGACCAATAACAAGTATTGAATTGGTGAGCCTGTTCCATTTTATATTTGTTTATTGTTTTCATTTCGATAACATTTATATATCCATTTACTACACTTTCTCATGTCCGACCACACTCCCAAGCTTATTCGTATTAAGCCGACCTCGAACACGATCCAACTCGTGCCATATTGGCCAGACAATGCAGAAACATGGTTTCTGTATGCCGAGGCCGATTTTCGAGAACAGGGTGTCTCAGATCCTCATCTCGATTTCTTGCTGTCATACGTTCACTACCGCGAGAATTAAACAGGTTGTTACAGCAAACATGTTTAATCCTGAAGTAAGTGACCCTTATGCACTTCTAAAGGCCGCACTCTTGAAGAAAAGCGATCTCACAGATCGCCAACGTCTAGACGAATTGCTTCGTAACATCGAGCTAGGCAGCCACTCAGCTACTGAAGTCCTCGCACGCATGCGAGAAGTAATCGGTGCACGAACATTTGACGATGGTTTCTTCCGAGAACTATTTCTCTCGAAACTACCACAACCGGTGCAAACCGTGTTGGTGACACTCCAGTCAGTCCCACTCGACGACCTGGCAGCTTCAGCAGATAAAATACTGGAGATATCCAGCAGACCCGTCTCCAACGTATATTCTATCTGTGACAAAACAGAGCGCCAGGATTCGGAGGTGACCAAGTTGTGCAACTCTGTGAAACGGTTGCTACGATCTCGAAGTCCTAGATCACGTAGCACTTCACAGAAACGCACCTTGGCGCATCGCAGCAAGTCGCGTGGTAGCCCTAAAACGAAACCCAACAGGGTGGAAAACCCTGAATGGTGCTGGTTTCATAACACTTACGGGGATGAAGCCAGAAAATGTCGTAAACCATGCCGTTTTAAGAAGGACACAAACTCGGGAAACGGTCACGCCGGCACGTGCTCACGGCAACCGTAGCCGGCGGAAAAAGCCGTTTGCTCTACGTCACCGACATTAAAACGAAAGTCCGCTACCTCGTCGACACCGGCGCAGAAGTTAGCGTTCTTCCAGCAACGACAAAGGAGCGTCATCTCGACCCATCCTTCAATCTTCAAGCAGCCAACGGCAAGGCAATCGCGACATTCGGGAGACGGTATGCCTACCTCAACTTAGGTTTACGCAAACCTATTCACTGGATTTTCCTCCTGGCAGACGTCTCTATGCCCATCATTGGCATAGATTTGCTGAACCATTACGATCTACTCGTAGATGCTCGCCGTCGACGACTGATAGATAACAACACAAAGTTATCTATTGGCGGCACCACCTATGTAGGTCCGAGTTTAGCCATCGTTAGGACTAAACAATCAGGCGACGCGTCCTACCAGGCAGTTCTGGAGAAATATCCAGAGTTACAACAACCGAAACACACTCTTCCGTGCATAACCAGCAATGTTATGCATCACGTCACAACCACAGGTCCACCTGTGGCATCCAAAGCTCGCCGTTTAGCCCCCGATAAGCTGCAAACGGCGAAAAATGAATTCGACCATATGCTCGAACTGGGCATTATCAGACCGTCGAACAGTCCTTGGGCATCGCCATTGCACATGGTGCCCAAAAAGGATAGCAACGACTGGCGTCCGACCGGTGATTACCGAAGGCTTAACGCCAAAACAACTCCGGACTGCTACCCTATACCCCACGTTTACGACTTGACCGCAACCTTATGCGGCATGAACATTTTCTCGAAAATCGACTTAGTCAAAGCGTACAACCAGATACCTATGGCAGCAGAAGATATCGCGAAAACAGCCATTATTACTCCTTTTGGCCTGTTTGAATTCCTGCGCATGCCTTTTGGTCTTCGGAATGCAGCACAAACATTCCAACGCTTTATGGACGACGTCTTCCGTGGTCTGAATTTTGTTCATGTCTACATCGATGACTGTCTAATTGCGAGTCCAGATAAGGAAACACACCTTAAACATTTGGACCTCGCATTCGAAAGACTCAAAAAACATGGCATCACAGTTAACTTACAGAAGTGTGAAATAGGAGTTGAATCACTCAGCTTCCTTGGGCATACCATTGACAACAAAGGTATACGCCCATTGAGAGATAAAGTGGCGGCTATCACAAACTATCCAGAGCCGACCACTGTGAAACATCTCCGCACTTTCAATGGCCTGGTAAGTTATTACCGAAGGTTTATCCCTAACTGTGCCTCTGTCATGAGACCACTCACAGATCTACTTCGAGGAACTGCGAAGTTCGTGTCTCTGGACAACGCGGCTAGACTTGCTTTCTCCAAAGTCAAGGAAGCCATTTCGAACGCAACCATGCTTATGCATCATGACCCCAATGCTCCTCTGAGTATTGCTGTTGATGCATCTGATTCAGCAATTGGAGCAGTTTTGCAACAGTTGACTGACAACCAGTGGCAACCGTTAGCCTTTTTCTCGAGGCGGCTGCAAGACGCGGAAACAAGATACAGTACATTTGGTAGGGAACTCCTAGCCATGTACTGTTCTGTACGCCATTTTCGACATTCTGTGGAAGGTCGTGATTTCATTATTTTCACAGACCACAAACCGTTAACGTTTTCCCTCAGCTCGGCGTCTGACAAATACTCCCCTCGTGAGTCGCGACAGCTGGATTACATTTCCCAGTTCACGTCAGACATCCGCCACATTTCTGGAGCAAACAACTCCGCAGCCGACGCACTATCTCGAATAGCTTCGATAAACTATATCGAGGGTATTGATCTCGTTGAACTAGCTCGGCGTCAAAAGGAAGACCTTGAGCTGCATCATGAGTTGTCGTCCACAACTCTCAAACTGCGACTTTGTCCTGTTGGATCAGACAAGGATGCAATTTTGTGCGATGTCTCTGCTAGTCAACCACGCCCAATAGTTCCGAAGAGTTGTCGACGCAACGTCTTCAATACGTTGCACAAACTCTCTCATCCAGGTGTACGAGCCACCATTAGGCTTATCGCACAACGTTTCTGCTGGCCTGGGATGAACAAAGACGTTAAGGAGTGGGCCCAGTCGTGCTTAGCTTGTCAAAAGTGTAAAGTCACGCGACACACGAAAAGCCCTTTAGGCTCATTTCTAGCCCCAGACATGCGTTTCGACCACGTCCATATAGATATTGTAGGACCCCTACCAGAATCTAATGGATGTACCTACCTTTTCACCTGTGTTGATCGTTTCACACGATGGCCGGAAGCAGTACCCATTAAAGATATTACTGCCGAAACAGTTGCTCGTGTTTTCGTCGAAAGATGGATCGCGAACTTCGGATGTCCATCCTACGTCACAACCGACCGTGGGCGCCAATTTGAGTGCGGACTATTTCACGCTCTAACGGCACTTTTAGGTTGCACTCGGTTCCGAACGACAGCCTACCATCCACAAGCAAATGGCATGGTAGAGCGTTTCCATCGACAGCTGAAAGCTTCCCTTTCAGCTACAAACATACCTCAGTGGACCGAGGCTCTGCCTCTAGTCCTACTAGGTATTCGTAACGCGTTGAAAGTTGATGCTGGATGCACTCCTGCAGAACTCGTCTATGGGACCACTCTTCGCCTACCAGGTGAGTTTGTTTCCCCTTCAACTTTCAAACATGTTTCCGACAGGGCATCTTATGTGACTAGGCTTACAAACGCAATGCGTTCAGTTAGGCCTTCTCCGATTAGACCGCAAACGACTGATGTTTTCGTCCACCCCAGTTTACAGAAGACATCACACGTGTTTGTTCGCCACGACGCTGTTCGTCGACCACTTGAACCACCCTACGACGGGCCGTTCAAAGTGATTAAGCGACATGAGAAATTCTATGTAATTGAGCGAGGCGGACGCGAAGATACTGTCAGTATCGACCGTTTGAAACCAGCTTATTTCGAAGGCAACCCCATTGTAAGTGACGTTTCAGCTCGCTACATCCGACCGACGGATGACTCAATTATCGAAATTCTCGACGATGTGCCTGGTAATGCACAGCTGCAACAACCAGCGGCGCAACAAAAAACACGATCAGGTCGAACCGTCAGGTTCCCAGAGTACCTGAAGTCATATTCAACTTAGCTGTGTGTGTGCCAACCATTTTTTTTTCCGAGGCACTATTTTTCTTATTTACCGGCACAAACCCTCGTACACTTTGCCTTTTTATATCAATTTTTATTTACCATGTAATAAAAACTAAAAAAAACCGGCGAAGATAAGCGTAAATTTTTTTTTTTCGACACGTTTATATATAAATAATTCCCATTTTTACGCAACGTTTTCGTGGTATTAAAGACTTTTATTTATATTCCAGGTGCAACGAGCACTGGACGGAACGTCGAAAGGAACAGATGACCGCGACCGACGTACAATTTCATTTATTGTATTTTATTTATTTAATCGCCACGACACCCTAGAATAAGGTTCAGACAACCAGGGGCCACCTCACGCAGTGAGCCCATCGGAGAGTTTTACCAGTGGAGAAACCACTGGGTTTTTACTTCCGGCTGGTATCGTCTTAGGGTCCTCACGAACCCACTAGGGGGGAGTGATCTGTAGCGTCATACACTTCCCCAAAATCAATAGCCTAGGGTTTGACGACTTCGACATTGATGCTGACCTTGATAGTTTAACTGGACTCGCTAAGCTGAAGGCATCCGGTCAAGCATCCTCGCCATTTGGCACGCTGTCGTGTTACGTTGCATTGCTCGTATTCGACTCTCTAGCCAGTTAGTTGGAACGCATCGGTATTTTGGCATAACCATCCAAATATACTATTCCATCCGACTACGCTATCGTGTTCTTCCTTGGTCTCGTATTCGTGGGTATATAACAAGTTCGAATAATTAGTGATTGGTCTTTGCGTCTGTCAAGTTCGCACCAGGACAAATCCTAAAGTCTCATGACAGAGGCACAGTTAGGGATAAACCTTCGGTAATAGCTTACCAGGCCATTGAAAGTGCGGAGATGTTTCACAGTGGTCGGCTCTGGATAGTTTGTGATAGCCACCACTTTATCTCTCAATGGGCGTATACCTTTGCTGTCAATGGTATGCCCAAGGAAACTGAGTGATTCAACTCCGATTTCACACTTCTGTAAGTTAATTGTGATGCCATGTTTTTTGAGTCTTTCGAATGCGAGGTCCAAATGTTTAAGGTGTGTTTCCTTATCTGGACTCGCAATTAGACAGTCATCGATGTAGACATGAACAAAATTCAGACCACGGAAGACGTCGTCCATAAAGCGTTGGAATGTTTGTGCTGCATTCCGAAGAACAAATGGCATGCGCAGGAATTCAAACAGGCCAAAGGAGTAATAATGGCTGTTTTCGCGATATCTTCTGCTGCCATAGGTATCTGGTTGTACGCTTTGACCAAGTCGATTTTCGAGAAAATGTTCATGCCGCATAAGGTTGCGGTCAAGTCGTAAACGTGGGGTATAGGGTAGCAGTCCGGAGTTGTTTTGGCGTTAAGCCTTCGGTAATCACCGGTCGGACGCCAGTCGTTGCTATCCTTTTTGGGAACCATGTGCAATGGCGATGCCCAAGGACTGTTCGACGGTCTGATAGTGCCCAGTTCGAGCATATGGTCGAATTCATTTTTCGCCGTTTGCAGCTTATCGGGAGCTAAACGGCGAGCTTTGAATGCCACAGGTGGACCTATGGTTGTGACGTGATGCATAACATTGCTGGTTATGCACGGAAGAGTGTGCTTCGGTTGCTGCAACTCTGGATATTTCTCCAGAACTGCCTGGTAGGACGCGTCGCCTGATTGTTTAGTCCTAACGATGGCTAAACTCGGACCTACATAGGTGGTGCCGCCAATGGATAACTTTGTGTTGTTATCTATCAGTCGTCGACGGCGAGCATCTACGAGTAGATCGTAATGGTTCAGCAAATCTGTGCCAATGATGGGCATAGAGACGTCTGCCAGGAGGAAAATGCAGTGGATAGGTTTGCGTAAACCTAAGTTGAGGTAGGCATACCGTCTCCCGAATGTCGCGATTGCCTTGCCGTTGGCTGCTTGAAGATTGAAGGATGGGTCGAGATGACGCTCCTTTGTCGTTGCTGGAAGAACGCTAACTTCTGCGCCGGTGTCGATGAGGTAGCGGACTTTCGTTTTAATGTCGGTGACGTAGAGCAAACGGCTTTTTCCGCCGGCTACGGTTGCCGTGAGCACGTGCCGGCGTGACCGTTTCCCGAGTTTGTGTCCTTCTTAAAACGGCATGGTTTACGACATTTTCTGGCTTCATCCCCGTAAGTGTTATGAAACCAGCACCATTCAGGGTTTTCCACCCTGTTGGGTTTCGTTTTAGGGCTACCACGCGACTTGCTGCGATGCGCCAAGGTGCGTTTCTGTGAAGTGCTACGTGATCTAGGACTTCGAGATCGTAGCAACCGTTTCACAGAGTTGCACAACTTGGTCACCTCCGAATCCTGGCGCTCTGTTTTGTCACAGATAGAATATACGTTGGAGACGGGTCTGCTGGATATCTCCAGTATTTTATCTGCTGAAGCTGCCAGGTCGTCGAGTGGGACTGACTGGAGTGTCACCAACACGGTTTGCACCGGTTGTGGTAGTTTCGAGAGAAATAGTTCTCGGAAGAAACCATCGTCAAATGTTCGTGCACCGATTACTTCTCGCATGCGTGCGAGGACTTCAGTAGCTGAGTGGCTGCCTAGCTCGATGTTACGAAGCAATTCGTCTAGACGTTGGCGATCTGTGAGATCGCTTTTCTTCAAGAGTGCGGCCTTTAGAAGTGCATAAGGGTCACTTACTTCAGGATTAAACATGTTTGCTGTAACAAACCTGTTTAATTCTCGCGGTAGTGAACGTATGACAGCAAGAAATCGAGATTGAGGATCTGAGACACCCTGTTCTCGAAAATCGGCCTCGGCATACAGAAACCATGTTTCTGCATTGTCTGGCCAATATGGCACGAGTTGGATCGTGTTCGTAGTCGGCTTAATACGAATAAGCTTGGGAGTGTGGTCGGACATGAGAAAGTGTAGTAAATGGATATATAAATGTTATCGAAATGAAAACAATAAACAAATATAAAATGGAACAGGCTCACCAATTCAATACTTGTTATTGGTCGGGATATGTGATCACGTCAGGCTCACCAATTTAGGATTTGTCCTGGTGCGAACTTGACAGACGCAAAGACCAATCACTAATTATTCGAACTTGTTATATACCCACGAATACGAGACCAAGGAAGAACACGATAGCGTAGTCGGATGGAATAGTATATTTGGATGGTTATGCCAAAATACCGATGCGTTCCAACTAACTGGCTAGAGAGTCGAATACGAGCAATGCAACGTAACACGACAGCGTGCCAAATGGCGAGGATGCTTGACCGGGTGCCTTCAGCTTAGCGAGTCCAGTTAAACTATCAAGGTCAGCATCAATGTCGAAAGTCGTCAAACCCTAGGCTATTGATTTTGGGGAAGTGTATGACGCTACAGTGTGAGACCATCGATTCAGTAGTGGCATATTACGAAGTGTCTGCGTACTTGACAGACGCAATATCAATCACTAATTATTCGAACTTGTTATGTGCCCACGAATACGAGACTATGAAATAATACAACAGCGTAGTCTGATGGAACAGTTTATTCTCGAGGTCAGGCCAAGATAACGATGCGTTCCAACCAACTAGCTAGAGGGTTGATTACGAGCAGTGCAACGTTGCACGACAGCGTGCCAAATGGCCAGGATGCCTGACCGGGTGCCTTCAGCTTAACCAGTCCAGTGAAACTATCAAGGTCAGTGTCAGTGTTGGATCTCGTCGAAACTAGGCTACTGGTCCTGGAAAAGTGGGTGGCGCTATAGCATATCCAACATCCATCACCAATGGCCTGCGCGTAGAAAACTGTTAGCGTTTGGTCTCCCTCTTATCTAGTCCCTGTGACGTGATTCTTGCTGTTTAGTATGTCGCCGCAGTGGGTAAGGAAATCTCTTTTTCTTGCTCGTAGATCTAGTGAGATAAATGATCTTTTTGGGTGGTCAGTGCAATTCGCTAGCTTAGATGGCTTGAAATCTGCGGATTCCTGCAATGACTACCGGTCTTTCTCTACTCCTGCCTGTACATGTACCTTGGAAAGGAATATCTAGGTGGTGAGAAAGGGTATATGGAGCCTGCCCAAAAAGTTGGTGTAGATAATATGGGTCCAGTTACCAGGGAAGAGTTAGTTGATAATGCCAGTGTATCCAATAGGGGAATGATGGTTATCCACATGAAATAACGCAACTGCCCGACTGTTATTTGAGAGGGTTTGCTGGAGGGGCTGTGACTGAATCCCACGGTGAGGTATTCCGTGAGGCATTTTCTCCCAAGAAGAAAAGGCTGTATCTGGGCCTGATGTTCACCCTCTAATATTCTATGCTACTGGAGTTACCTCATGATGACTGCCATGCTGCAGGTAATGTTATTTTTTACTTAAGTTGCCTAGCGGATGATCTCGTTGGCTACGATTAAGTTATCGTTTTTTACCGCGACAGCTCAGAGTGAATAGATTTAGATGTTTCTGTCTTTCAGAATATGCCCTTTCCCTTAGTCCAACAACCGATTTTATTGATCTTTGCGTTTTCCCAAGGATATAGGAGTCTCTCTTAATTGTTTGGGTGCCACTGTACTGAAGTCTCACAGGAGTGGCCGTTCGTGGGATTTGAAGACCGGAAAAAACAGTTCATGGGTGACAGCATCAAGCAATGCATTTTGAAAGGGTAAGATGGAGTTTCCTTTGCTGCTGCTTTCTTGTGGTCGCAGCGGATATTCGATTTGAGCCTCAAAATCTTTTTCCATGAATACTTCCGTGATAGAACGTCTCCTCAGCTTGTATTGTCATTCGTTCTCCGTTCCGTTGGTGCTGGTGTGCATTACCTTGCACTTTTTCAGCTTGAAGATGAAGCCGTTCTCCGACCAAAAGACTTCTGGTAGCCGCGGGTTGTTTTGGAGTGCTGCACAGTCAGTCTCTCTGGTTACTTCACTCCAAACCTTAATGTCATCAGCAGAGACGAGGACGGGTGAAGGGACCTTGTGTGGCAGAGAAACAGGAAGGACAGAAGCGGTCCTGAGACTGCTCCTTGGGACACCCCTGACTTATATGGTCTCTACTCCAACCTTACCATGTCTACCTTGGTGAAGAACTGCATGCCCCCCGGAGTTCACGTATACCGGCTGACACGATCACGTGAAGCAAAACTGTTGGCGGAACACCGTAAAATGTTTTATCTATATCGGAAAAACTACATTTACTGCCTTTCCGTTGTCCCACCCAACTGTGCAGTCATCCCACGCAGTTAGCAAGTCAGCGATACGTGAATGATCACTCCGAAAACCATGCCGAGGACGTAATTGGTGCTCTCCCAGTTGAAGGATTTCCAGATGCCATCGGTTATTGGCCTTCCTAGTACTTCGGACAGCATTGGGTTTGCGGCAATCAGTCAGTAACTGCCAGGACATCCTTCTTTCCTCTCTTGAAGATGGATGACAAGTTTGCTCATTCCCATTCTTTAGGGGGTTTACATCAGTCTAGTTTGTGCTTGAAGAGGTTGCAGGTTAGCTTTACGAGTGCTACTGTGAGGTTCTTCAGGATAACCGGTCTCAGGTCCTCTCAGCTAGGGGACTTGCCAAGATGGAGCTCAGACAGTTTTACCAGTACTGTTGTCAGTATGACGAGTATGCGGTAAAGACATTCCCTATTTATGGTTTGAGCGCCGTCGTATTGCACCGTCGCAGATTCACTGTCGAAGGTATTGAGTAGCATTTCACAGTGTAAGCTCACCTATCTCTAGGCTGCTCAGTACAACTCTGTCAGAACCTGTGATGCGGTTAAGTCCTTTCCTGCTTGGCTTCTTCTTAGACATGAAGCTAAACTCGTCTCAGTAGACCCAAAAATGCGGCGGTTCGGAATCCCCTGGTTGTTTAAGAAGTTTGACACTGTGTATTGGAAGCCGCTTAATAACAACCTTGACTTTTAACTTGAGGTAGCCTCTCTGTCCCAAGCTTCAGCCTTGTGGTTCTCCACGATGGCCGGCGTGGTACCTACGATGCAATGTGACCAACGAACCCGTCGATCACCTCTTTCACCTGTCTCCAGTGTTCTTCCATTGAAAAACGAGTCCGGTGTACACGCCGTGGTACATTTATGAGACAATCTCTCTTGGTGTCTTATTTGTTCTTTCTGTAGCAGCGGAAAGTGTAGGGCCAACCACTGTTGTCAATAAACAGGGGCATGGGCAGAGCCATTCCACGTGGCGCTACGAGCTCTCTGTCCCTGTGAAAGAGTTCCGTGGCAGTGATGTGCACTCCCGTCAAAGATGGTCAGCAAAAAACCAGGATTCTATCACAAATATGGTGTCAGTATCCAGATGTTCGACAGGGGCTCTGATCTCTGCTATTTCCAGCCTTGACCCCCTAGAATTGCTGCATATACTTGTCGCAGTGTGCCTGATGTGAGGAAAGGGCTGGTAGCATATTTCTCTGAGGAAAGCACCCACACGGTTGGGTCTGGAATCGCCAGTCCTCACAGGATTGGCATCATTCCTCCTCTGGGCACTTCAATCCTAGTTTGTAGGGTACTGTATTAGCAGAAGCTTCGGCACCCGGTACACCTGACTCTTTGACCCGTGCCTGTGACAGCCGGTGAATTCAGGTGTCCTCGATGTTGCGTCTCTTCTCCCGCCCGGAGAGTCTTGGCTTGTTCTTACACCTGAGTATATGGCCGCTGGTTCTACCCTTCGCATTATAACATGCGTACCATGCCTGTTAGCCAGACATGCGGGTCATATAGGATGGCGAGCAATCTAGGGAATGGGATGGACTGCATGCGTTCCGGTTTCAACGGCCTGCTAATGCTGTTAGCGAGTCAATCTTATCAAAAGGCCGCTGTCGTTTTTGAGCGTAGTGTAAGCACCAGCCTTCACTAGAGTGATCACTTGGCAGTTCCGGGACTCCATGTACAACCATAATGGTGCCACCGCTTGAGTCCACAGAGGTACCCAACAGTGACGTAAGTTGGAAGGGGGTGCCTCATCGGCTTCCAATGCGACAGGCGCAAATACTACAATCATCAGGCATCCTTGCACAACGTGCCTTCCTTAAAAATGGTGTAACAGCTTGCGCCGAACTGCCAGTGATTACCTTGTTTCTGCCCTTGTCACGCCATTTATCCCTGACCACGCGTTGTTTGGTCGTCAACAAGAGTGGGGGCGCCTTGTGATGTCGTGAGGGGGCGTTACTGTTCCGTGATGTGCTCTAGCACCTGCTTAACCACTACCTCACCTAACTTGTAAGGACTGACAACGAAACAAATCAAAAGAACTGGCTACCGGAATATGTTCGGAGAAGTAATATATTTATTTAGGATAAATGTAATAGTAATGAATGGGGGAAAAGTTTATTCAACCTATCTGGCTAGTATGGCAGAACTGGGACTCTGAGTACGTGCGTGCAAACCAGCACAAAGGGAGCGCAAAATGACGCCGAGGCTCGCCTCGGTGCATGCTCATTAAAACAAAACTTAAAACACCTAAACCATCCGGAGGTGAGCCAGAAGTTTATTCTGTTAGTTTAATTTAATCTGTTTATTTTGGCCTTGGTTGTATTTCGGTGCCAGGAAGGCGCCCTACAATATAATAGAGCCACTGTGCATAATCTGTGTAACAATTATGGGTATCCTAGAAACACGGAATGGCCTCCAACTGGATGCACATGCGATTTGAAGTGTTGTTTCTAGGGTGCACGATAACCCCATGCCCATCAATGCCTCAGAACAACTGTTCTAGACCGGCACGACAGTATCATAAAAATGTATTCAACAATGACAGAGAAATCAGAAATTAAATGCACTGGAAGAATAAAATGCACGAAAGAAAACTTTATTCGATTGTTCTACTTCCAGACAAATCTCTTCTCTTCCTATTTTACTGTCAACTGATTCTTTCGGGGTAATGTTACCTATGGTCAGCCGGAAACCCCACCGTCTTGTTCCTGCGCCTATCCAACCGGCACTGAGGGGGATATATCTGAGAGGAGCTTATTGTTTGTTCTCTCCACATCGGGACGTGCATTGCTTGCTGGTTCGAATCCAAGGCATCGACCTAACTGTAACGCTGTACATTTCGCTGTCATGTCTCCCAACAACCGGACTGCCAGCCAACTTTTCGTATCCCGTTCTACTGACTTTAGCAAACGTTGCATCTGGAGCTTAGGTTTTGCACTTGTTATTCGCCAAATATGAATAATATAAGATATAAAATAATGTTCTCTTCGCAAATAGAGATACTATTATATTTAATGATTTATTTTTTCTTTGGGTTCCTAGTGGAAAATGGGGGTAAAGTAGCGTGTCTCCTTTGCACACTCTTTTCTGCAGTCTTTTCCAGCTGGCTATACGACTGCCTACAAGCTTTCATTTCTTCCCCACACGGTCTCCTCCATGTCACCCTCACCCCAGACGCTCAACTCGCTTTCTGCCCTTCGGATTCCGGTCGAGGGCTGGCCTGACGGACGATGTCCGTGATCAGCCTTCTCAGCGAATACCCAATCCATCTCCGCTTTCCCATGCATATTTGTTGGTTGAAGGTTTCATGGTTGCTTCGTCGACAGGTCGGAGTTCCTTGGTGCTTATTCTTCCTCGGCCTCTCATCTGATCTTTGGTACCAACTGAGAGTACTCGGTAGCCGTTGATAAATGTCTGTGGTTTGTGATGCTCCAAGATTTCAAGCCAAATAGAAGCACTGACTTGACATTGGTGTTGAAAGATGAACGCCTGTCTTGCCTTTCCAATTCTGGTTTCGACATCCTCATCTGTACCACCTGCAAGTGAAGCGGTGCTGCCAAGAAAAGTAAAAAGTGACTAATTCGCTTAGAGTTTTCTCATTATTGGCGATTGTTGCTTGTTGTTGATGCTGCTCTTGGTTGGGTGTCTTCGTCACATCCGGATTCTCGACACTCACTTAAAGTCTCATCTTCACTACCTCGCCTCTTCTGTCAACGTGTTGGTTTTCAACTGTAGATTTTCGAGTTTGTGTAACAAGGCATTAGACATAAATCATCAGCGTCGGCGAAATCCAAATCCTCTAGGCTGTTTTCATTAGTCAAGCAGCGTATGCCCATCTTTTCACCTCTCACAGTTGTCTGGTGCATGATCCAGTCCAGTCCAGTCGACCACAATCAGGAAGATCATAAGTGATAGTACGCAGCAACCTTGTCCTGCTCCTGTCTCCGTTTCAAAGGCATCACTGAGCTTTCCACTATGGATCACTTGGCATGTGGCGTCATGTCGCATACAGCTATAGCTGTGAATGTGGTTGATAAATGTTTGTGGCACTGAAACCTTAGTGTTGAAGCAGGTGCTTGTCAAATTACCTCTCGGTTGACGATGTTGAAAGCCTTTCAAAGTGTAGTGCAGCGTTGGAATTCGATTTGCACATGATATGTTCTCGCAGGAGCCAGCCATCCTGTTTCAGTCGTAATTTTGAGTTCAGCGCATTTTTTAGTGTCTCTAGGATGATGCGGCTTAATATTTTGCTTGCTTGTGGTGAACGGGAGCATGATTGCGCACCGGTTCTTGCAAAGGCCTAGGTCTCCCTTCTTTGGGAGTTTGACAAGGTAGCCCATCTCCCAATGAATGGGCAGGTATTTTAGGATCTGTCCTGGTGCGAACTTGACAGACGCAGACGCCAGTCACTAATTATTCGGACTTCTTATATACACATGATTACGAGACCAAGAAAGAACACGGTAGGGTAGTCGGATGGATTTGTATATTTGGATGGTTGTGCCAAATACTGATGCGTTACAACTTACTGGCTAGAGAGTCGAATACGAGCAGTGCAACGTAACACGACAGCGTGCCAAATGGCGAGGATGCTTGACCGGGTGCCTTCAGCTTAGCGTGTCCAGTTAAACTATCAAGGTCAGCATCAATGTCGAAAGTCGTCAAACCCTAGGCTATTGATTTCGGGGAAGTGTGCGACGCTACGGGATCTTTTCTTTCTCCCTTCCAAAGATTCTGCAATAGTGGTGTGTTGCAAGTTTGTCCGCTGTTGTCTCTTCTGGTGTTTGTGGAGGAATTCCATGTAGTCCTGCTGCTTTCTCGGGTCTCAGAAACTCGATGGCATTCAGGACTTCACTTCTGTTTTTGTCAGTGTGTTTGTGTTCACTGCTAACTCTGCGGTTAGTGGTGGTATTTTGGACGAGTTGCTGGTGTTGGTGGTCGTGGTCGATTCAAGAGCTTTCTGAAGTGGTAAGCCCACCGTTTCCTCTGTATCTCCTCCTCGGTAACCAACCTTCCTTCGCTACCTTTCGTTGGTTTTGTCTCAGTTGATCTCCTCCTGTAGAGCAACCTCGTTATTTGATACAGTGTCGCAAGGTCTCTGTCTCTGTTACCTGCAGCTTGTTCTGCCTCACTTGTGTGTCATAGAAGTGTCCTTTGTCTTTCCGTGCACTCTTCTTTGCTTATACAGTAATGTGCCCGGTTCTTCTTTTCGCTGTTCACCCTTGCGCTGGTTCATCTTCCTTCCCTCTACCAACTTCCACATATCTGTCGAGATCCATTCTTCGTCTTGTTTCCTTTTCTTTCCTAATATGGTTGTGCAGATTTCTTTCCACATAGCTTGCAAAGAGTTACAGTGCTCATCCACAAAGTTTTCTTCGGGGATGCTGCTCGATATCTCCCATTGTGTTCTGATAGCTAACGTGAAGATTTCCTTCGCAGTTTTCGTCCTTTAGTTTAGTTTCTGTTCTGGGTTTTGAAATTGAAATGTGGTCTATCACCAACTTCCCTGAAGCTCGCAACTTGACTTGGAAGGTTTCTTCCACTAGATAGTGGTCTGAACCCACATCTGATCCTCTTTTGATCTTGTGTCGAGTAGGCTGCATCTCCACTCTCTTGAAATTGAGATGAAGTCGATCTGATTTTTAGTGTGTCCACCTGGGGAAGTCCATGTCACCTTGTGAATATCCTTGTGTTTATAGACAGTGTCTTCAATCACCAAATCGTTGAATGCGCTGAAATCTGCAAACAGTTCTCCATTCTCGTTCACCACTTCACCAAGTGCTTCTCGACTCATGATGAATCCTCCTCCTGTGTTGTCTGCTCCCAGTTTGACATTCACGTCGTTCACTACAATTTTGATGTCGCCAGCTGGAGTGTTGTATAATACTGATTGCAGTTGTCTGTATAATTCCTCCTTCTTCTCTTGATCTGCATTATTTGTTGGTGAGTAGCATTGAATGATTGTGACTTTCTTCCCTTTTGATTTGAATCTTGCTGTCATGATCCTGGAGGAGGAGATTAGCTCCCACTGCCTGAGAGCCTTCGATGGTCTTGGAGACATCATGATAGCCGCTCCTTAACTCAGTGTACACGTGGATGTCGTCTTGGTGACCGGAGTAGATTACTGACTCTCCAGTTAACAGCATGGGGAGTCCACTTCCATTCCATCTGCCTTTGCAGATTCCAAGCACTTGCATGCCATATCTCATCTCTTTTGCAATCTGGGCAGCCTTGCTAGGTCCAAACATAGTGCGGACACTCCATGTCCCTGTGCTCAGCTTACTCTCGCTTTCATCGAGAGAAGAGAGGATACATCGGCCAATTGGCTTCTCGAAAGCTTTCATCAACCGGCGTCACTTCGTCTTTCCGATTCCAGAGAGAAATAAGTTTGTTTTTATTTTTTATATTTTCTTTGTGCTTTGAAGTTTATTTAAGGATTGGATTGCTTTTGTGGGGTTGGGTTGCTAGCCCTATGCCCAACCTTTCCTCCTTACTCAGGCTAAGGACGGGCTAGTAACTAGTGAACTGGGAAGAGCAAATAAAACCTGAAAAAGTGCACGAAAATGCTGCCTTTAGATGACTAAGCTGATCATGTCTCAAAAATGACCTCTAGTCAGCGTACAACCCATAATTTAGGTTTTTTACGTGCCGTTCTAGTTTGCGAAGACTTTTCAAAGGTTTTACTGATGGAGGAAAGCTCAGTTTTGAAATCTGTGGAAGCTTTCGTAAGCTAAACCGCTCATTCATACGTGGGTGGGTCGACATTATTTCATCTAATTCTTCACTCATAATAGAAAGCAACCTTCTTAAATTCTTTGCTGCAGGTGTGTTCAAACGCTTAGAACTAAATAAACCTTTAAATTGCTCGGGACCATATGGTATACCAAGTATTCCGTTTAAAAAATGTGATGGTAGTTTTGCTATCCATTCACGAAATTTTTTTGATGACTACCGTTCCAACCACATGAAAATAAATTTTAGTGGTTCTGGTACTCCAGTTCATAAGCTATGGAATAAATACGGAATCTTGCCGTTCTCAAAAACAAGCAGGAAATTGTTATTACTCGTGCCTGAAGTTCTGCTGGAGGCTCTCGAAAATGACAACCGCCTTGCCTACATACCTAGATGAAATGCCTAAGCTGTCGCCTCTTTTTCAATGAGGTATTTTTTTATTCCAGATAGTTGTGATGTGTGTGTTAAGTCTTCCCCCGAATACTACATTTCTACCTTTGATTCTGTCCCAGCACAGTTTTATGGAATGGGTTTTATCAGTGGCTACTTAATGATGAGGGTGTACGCAATGGTGTTAGTTTCAAACGCATCCCGAAGCGAATCGGATAACACGAATAAATATCACCTCTGATTGACCGGAATGTCTTGGACCTTATCCTAACCGACAAGCACTATTTCAGCACACGTTAACGACAGGTAAGCCGAAAGACAAACAACAAAGGATTCAAAAGAATGTGGTCAATTAGTTTGTTCGCAGTCCTGTGTACATAAACCAAGTGAGTTCCAATATTTGCGTGATATTGGTACTCATTGGAGCTGGTATGTCTCAAACTGCTGTTTTTTCTTCCATGATTTTCTCTTCTTTTCGCATGAATTAAACTTTCAAATAAGTTAGTTTGTTAGCCACATGAGTTTTCTATAAGTGCCCATGCAATATCTATCTTCTTCAAATCGATCCCAACCTGATAATCTCATAACCTAAAATTAACAAAAGAGTTTCCTGACTAGTATAACATTTGATCCTCCGAAAGTCTGACGGGCTATTTTAGGTTAAGAAGTGAACGAGACTTATACAAACTGCTCCAGTTACACAACTCTGCCCACTGATTGGAAGAACGGCTACCTTGTCAAACTCCCAAAGAAGGGAGACCTAGGCCTTTGCAAGAACCGGTGCGCAATCATGCTCCCGTTCACCACAAGCAAGCAAAATATTAAGCCGCATCATCCTAGAGACACTAAAAAATGCGCTGAACTCAAAATTACGACTGAAACAGGATGGCTGGCTCCTGCGAGAACATATCATGTGCAAATCGAATTCCAACGCTGCACTACACTTTGAAAGGCTTTCAACATCGTCAACCGAGAGGTAATTTGACAAGCACCTGCTTCAACACTAAGGTTTCAGTGCCACAAACATTTATCAACCACATTCACAGCTATAGCTGTATGCGACATGACGCCACATGCCAAGTGATCCATAGTGGAAAGCTCAGTGATGCCTTTGAAACGGAGACAGGAGCAGGACAAGGTTGCTGCGTACTATCACTTATGATCTTCCTGATTGTGGTCGACTGGACTGGACTGGATCATGCACCAGACAACTGTGAGAGGTGAAAAGATGGGCATACGCTGCTTGACTAATGAAAACAGCCTAGAGGATTTGGATTTCGCCGACGCTGATGATTTATGTCTAATGCCTTGTTACACAAACTCGAAAATCTACAGTTGAAAACCAACACGTTGACAGAAGAGGCGAGGTAGTGAAGACGGGACTTCAGGTGATCATGAAGAAGACAGAGGTTTTGAATGCACGCAAGCAATAACAAGAACCAATCACCATCAATGGGAGAAATATAAACGAAGTAGCCTGTTTCGCCTTCCCACCTACCTATCTTGACAGCACCGTTTCAACTGCAAGTGGCAAAGATGACGACGTCAAAGCCACAATGGGAAGGACAGCAAGATAGGCTTTCATTAGTATAGGTGTAAAACGACGGCACTGTGGTTTGGAAGCTTCCATTAGCCGGAAATCAGTATAGAGATCTACTCCACTCCACTCCTCTCCTCTCTACTCAGCATGAAGCCTGAACAATATCTGGATTTTCAACACCAATGTCAGTCAAGTCAGTGCTTCTATGTGATGGTTGAGAGACTTGGTGCGTCACAAAATCCATTTCCAACAAACTACAGACATACGCCAATCAACAGTTGCCGTCCACGCTCACTCACTCAATACTGAATATCAGATGAGATGAGATGAGATGAGATGGCCAGAATAATAAGAATAAGTAAGAAGAAAGTGACTGTGGCTGCCTGGCTGGTAACGAACTAACCAACCAACAACCTATCACCCAACAAATATGCAGAATGGAGTTGAGATGGATTGAATTGGATTGGATTCGACATAGACTGAGAAGACGATTTGGGGGCATCACGCGTCAAGTCAGTCCAGGCCAGGTGGTCGAGTGGAACCCGAATGGGAAACGACGAGTTGGGTGTCTGAGCCGAGGTTGACATGGAGGAGATCGTGTGAGGAAGAAATGAAGGCTTGTGGGCAGTCGTGGAGCCAGTTTGAGAGGACTGCAGAGAAGAGGGTGAAATGGCGACGTGCTACTGATTTCGTATGTTTCACTTGGGAAGCAAAGGAAAATAATAACATCAAATGTTTTTAGCACAGAATATATCGGGCATGATTCATATTTGTTCATTAATTGCTTCTGTTCTTGTTTGACCCTTTAATATGGAGTAGATTGGGAAGAAATCTCTTCATTAACCTTTTAGATTATGAGAGCTGCGACCATCCGGCACAGACCAGCATCTTTTTTATGTTTAGTTTATTCTGATGCTCATCAGCTTGTGTAATTTTCGACGAGATTCTGGAGGAAGACTGCAATATTAATGACTGCCGGTAAAGCAGTGAACCTACTGATAAACGCATCTGCGGGAAAGTATTCTAACCCTTTTGAGTAGCTAATGAAACGTATTTTATGAGACGATAAGCATCCCCTTTATGCTCATCTTTCGTATCTGTCTTCCCATGAAACAAGAGGTAAACACATTAGACTATGTGCTCTCAATTACACACAAAAATTCAACTACACTCCGTCTAACTTTTATATTATCTGAAGTAAAGTATGCTAGAAAAGGTCTGAGCAAGGAAGTTTAAGTAGATAAGAATGATTCCAACCTTGCTGTCGTTTAGCTGTAAAAAAGATCCTATTATTTCTCCTAGTTTATTGTTAAAAATCATTATTCTCAATATATTTTCAAAAAGTTGTGCATGCAGAAAAGTTTGCGATATAGTATATATTGAAACTTCTGCTCTACGAACAGAAATATGGCTGTGAATAAAGTCAATACATCATTATTGGTATTAGTGTCATTGCTTGTATTACACCGTCGTTGATTGGACCGAGTTGATCAGTCTCTGATGGCATGTGGGCTCCTATGCGGATGCCTCGATATTGCATGTCTTTTAACTATGTTTGGTAATGATGGGCAGTGGCTAGCAGTGGGATCCAGGATGCGCATTTCGTCCTATTTGGGACTCGTCAGCTGGATGTATCAGCTTCCCAGTGAGTGATGTTGTTCCCACCGAGATTCGGACTCGGGAGCGATTGCTTCAAACGCCAGAGCGTTATCCACTGCAACACCTAGCCACGATAGCCACTTCTTGTGCGACGGGTATAGGTTTAGTGTTATTGCTTGTATTACACCGTCGTTGATTGGACCGAGTTGATCAGTCTCTGTTGGCATATGGGTATTATGGGCATTATTGGTATTGTTTAAATGCGTAGTGGACCCAAAGAATGTCAAGTAAACCAAAATGACAAACTACATATAATTTACAAGAAAAATGGATTTTGTGGTGCACATGTATGAAAAGTTATACGTTATAGCACAAATAGTATTGTCGATATTATACATAACCACTGGTTACTTGGAGGTTATCTCTTCAGTATTGTCCGCCACAATTTCGGATACTGCAGAGATCAGAAGGCGATATTTGTTGGCTCTCCGCAGTGGTCGTTGGTCGGTTTGATTGTCGCAATATTTGGAAGTAGGATGAGAAGTCCTGTAAAATCCCAAGACAATCGGTTAGTATGCACGACAGGCAACAGTCACGGAGGCAGAAGTCGGAATAGTTAGAAGCACATTATATTTCCACGATTAGCAGCAGCAAAGAGCTCTAGTTACCGCCACAACCAAAAAAAGTGTGTAGATAAACATTCATTTTTACATGTATTAGGAAGAATGTAGAGAATATGTAAAAAAAAACGATGAAAAGGAAATATTACTTTTAGTTGAAGTGGTTTATACACAATGTTATGCAGTCTCCACAAATGTACGATCGAGAAGTAAATACCACTGCCCGTTTGTAGTAGGTCAATGAAAGAAAATTTAACGCGACTAGTCAAACGCAACTTTTATGTTTGAAGCATTTTGACAGATAATACTAGTGGACTGATTAGCGTGGTAGCCAGTGATAGTTATGTTATTTTCCCAGATATTGTTATACTCATTCTTGATCTCTGAGCTCGGGATATTGCTTATTTGTTGATTAAGAGATATTCTCAAGTTCTTACCACTTCTAACATCTGACTTCAAGTCAATGTCGCTTTATGGGATTGGGGTTGATAGTGATGTAGGTGATGCAGTGTTCATTGTTACTTGTTGCATTTAGTTGGTGATACTGCTGTAGGTTGCAAGGTATTATTATTATTATCGTCATCAGTTGCATGGGTAGTCTTGTGGCTAGCAAGGATGTGCAAGATGAAAAGTTCTTCAGTCATTTCGGTTTGTAATGTATTTTGTTTGATCGAATACTCGTTATTTGAATCTAGGATTTATCAAACATTTATCGAAGAATGCTTAAGATATACTTATACTGTGGAACTTGTGACATATAATTGATAGAAGTTTGTCCCTAAGTTATCAATCCAAGATAGTTTATGTTTAGGTACATGGTTTATAAAGTTTTACCATTACGACAAGTATTAAAGGTTGTGTAATGACGTACTAAAAATCATAGATGCAATGAAATTCTTTGTGTAATAACTATTCCATAATTTATTTTATTGTTGCTATTTGAAGTATCTTGTAGGTAATGAGTGTGACGTGCAGCTTTGTCTGTATTTAAATTCCATATCGTCTGCTCTGTTTTATTTTCTTCGTTCATTAGGAGTGAGAAGGAGTTAAAGATACTGGCGTGAATGTGACTGCATCAAACCGATGAGTCACTATTCAGTGTGACTAAAGCGTCAGGTTGAATAAGTAAGTTGGCCAAGAACCTGTCTTTGAGCTTTCTTCCGGTTAACATCAATAGACAACATAAGAAACTTACCTCAGGTATTTCTACCAGTAGTTGGGTTAGGCGTATCTACGCGTCTTTTATTGTTTTGAATTAGGTGGTTTTGCTCTTGTGAACCTCTTTCCAGCTTTCATATTTATTTAGATCAACCTCTGCCTTTACTTAACTACATCAGTATTTAGAACTACTACTCTGTACCACCCTATTATGTGGTTGTTTTATCACATGCATAGTTATTGTTGAATTCTACTCTAGAATGGAGTTTATCGATATAGATATACGTATGTTCTTATGTTCCACTTACTCGAATAACTTTGATCAATTAGTTAAATCTATATACTTGACCTAAGAGTTACTGCAAGGTGTTTAGCAAATTGAATTATTTTGTTGAATTGGGCCAATAGAATTCTTGAATTCAAAAAGATTGTTTCAGAGTGAATTTGTAGGCTTGAATGTCATCACAATCTTAGCCTTACTGAGAATCCAACGAAGAGTTCCTTATGTTCTTTCCTAATATTGCAATACCATTGAGACCTTGAATTTTTTGGCAAGAAAAGATTACCTAATATACTTCGTTTACTTATTTAGATATTTGAACTAAAGGGATAGACTCTTAGCTCGACCACTTGAACATTTAAATGAATCGACCTTTACTGACGTAGGGCGAGTTGATCTATGGTCTTCTATAGACACCCATATTTGTCATCCACATATCTGCATCATGTTTTCCTGATAGGATTAAACGTCCGATAAACCATACGTTCTCAATTGTTCATAAAAGATTCTGCTACAACTACAGATATCAGTGATCCCATTGTTACCCCCTTGTTTTATTCATATATTTTATCTCCACTGTGATTGGTCTAAAGTTACTTAAATCGCTTGTCCTCAAAGTCATTTACTCTCAGGATTTCTTAAGATAAACTATTTTCTTGAACAACATATCAGTGAGTATTTGATTATCATCCTTCTCAACCAATATATGCTGTATAGGGAAACCTCTTCAAGTTTTAATTCTGCTTTTTTGAATTCACTAGAACACTAAAGGACTAAGCTAATAGCGACGGTTTTCGATGTTTAAATGAGGTTCTCTCGAACCATTAGTAGTACAATAAGCTTGGGTTCTGGACATTCTAATGGTTTTTCTTCGACAGTCGGAGACAAACTACGTCTTCATGCGCATATTGTTCATTATGCTCTACAATCAATATGCGCTTATCTTTCAGAATAGATGAGACGGTTTGTAAAAACGACTGATACAGTCTGTAGGATGTACTCAAAAACCTAATCTTCTACACTAGAAAGAAGAAGAAAATCTTTTATCCCACATTAGTAAAAGAGTTATGCTTTACATAATGCCTATAGAAATTGATTATTAAAACAATGATTATTCATAATTAAATAACCAGTTTCAAATGAAGTGAGATGTCGAAATCAACATGAGGAAGTGTTCCTTAATATCTTTCCACTAATGGCAGCTATTTTTCCGCTGAAAAAGTTATTTCATAACTAACCATTTATTTATCCATAGATATCTCTTAATTTTTTTTAGGTGATGGTGCCCATAAGACTAGAATGACCTAATTTCGAAGCATCTGCATAAATGTCATTACAAATGATCATTTCCATTCAATATATCCTTTTACATATTACCAAGGTGATTTAATATCTAAGCATATATTTTTGGTTGTATTCCTAAATATCTACAGTTGGAAATGAGTTGAAGGAAAGAAGGGTTCTAATATGGATCTATTTTTTCAAATCATGTTTATTCAATTCACATTCGAATTAGCTAGAACTGTGTGTGTGTGTGTGTGTGTGTGTGTGTGTGTGTGTGTGGTATGCAGGTGAATTGTTTAAAACATGAACAGTCATGTTGATTTGTAAAAAAGGGTAAGTTAATTCCTGTTTCTCGAAAACTATTCATACAGTGACCCTTTTTTAGTAATATTGACATGAATAGCTCCTAATCATGGCATGATTATTTCATTGATTATTGAATTCTAAATTTTAGTTAGTCTCTAAATGCATGTGCACGAAAATTTGTTTAAATGAATACTTATTAACAAAAGGATGATTTAAATAAAGGGCTGAACAGTTTTGTTCATCTAACAATGTATAGCTAAGTCAATGAGAAAAACATTCACTTTTATTACGAAAAATTGGCAAAAATTAGGATTCTGAGAGTCACAAAGCTAATAAAGACTCTAATTGAAAATTTTAGGAAAATATATATGACTATATTTATGCACATAATTTAGACGTAGGACTATCAACGAGCTGCTTGAATGAGCTTTTGTTGAGGTGCACATTTAATGTCCAATTTAGTTTCAATAATGAAATCCATAGACAGAAAGATGGGATTGCGATAGGGTCACCATTGGGTCCACTGCTAGCAGATTTCTTCATGTCGAAGCTAGAAAATTCACAACTTGGTCAAACTCTTGGTAGCTTTGACTTTTATAGAAGATATATGGACGACACGTTTGTTATTTGCGACAAAAATGTTGACCTAGACGATGTTCTTCGTTCATTTAATGAATGTCATCAGGCCCTCAAGTTTACCAAAGAGAAGGAATCAGAATCAACTATTCCTTTTCTTGATGTGCTTCTCAACCGATGTCAGAATGGATACCTTAAGAGATCCATTTACAGAAAACCAACGTGGAACGGACAACTAACTAATTTTATAGTTGGGTGCCCATCAACAGAAAAAAAATCTTATTCACTCTTTTTGCTATCGAATAAGAAATATCTGTAGTGACGATTGTATCAATGAAGAGCTATCTTTTTTAAAAAGCACACTTGTCGAAAATGGTTACCCTAACCGTTTTATTGATAAAAATATGCGGGAAAGAAACACTAAACCGGTCATCCACTCGGTCTCAAAGAAAAGATTGTTTATGAGCCTAGAGTTTAAAGGTGACCTAGCATTAGATGTACTGAAGAATCGTCTTACCAGATCAGTCAATAGGACTTTTTTGCAGCAAGACTTCAGTTGACTTTTACCAGCCGCAACCTATTCTCCGCCTGGGTTAAAGACAAGCTTCCTCGTTTGACCACCTCTATGTGCATCTACCAGTTCACCTGCTCTTGGGGAGCAAGATACATCGGCCGTAGCCAGAGAATGTTTTCTACACGTATATGAGAACATGTTCCTGCTTGGTTTTATAAAGGTGAAAGAAAGTCTGTTAGAAGTTCGATTCTAGAACATTTGTTTGACTTCCATCAGTCAACAAATCCAGACGATGACTTTGAAATTATTTATCAAATTCTTCCAAACCTCCCACGTTCTCTTCGTTTTCAACTCCTTAAAACATCGGAGGCTTTAGCTATTCATGAACTAAGACCTGATCTGTGTGTACAAAAGAAGTATATGCAGTCGCTGTCTTTATCATGGCCATAACATTTTCCCACCCCATTAGCTCCCCCTCCCACTTTGTTAATTTAACCTTTGTAACCTTCCTTTATCACTATTATTGTTATTATAATCGCCTTCACTTTAATTAGTTTCCGGTGTTATTTCACCTAATTTTCCTAATCCTTTTAGAAAACATTGATTTCATCCTGATCAACTTGTCTAGTGCCATTACATAATACTTAATTGATTTACCATTTTCAACAGTTTTCTCACCCCCTTCTGAGTTATATACTCTCTAAGTACCATTCCGTATATTACATAATCTATTTGTTATCATTCGCACTTCAATTGTTATTATAATCACAAATGCCTATGTCATCATTCGCTCTATTATTATTGTCATTACCATATAGTGTTTAGTTTTCCTCACGGGATATAATTTTTTCCAAATATCATATATATACGATTGTACAGCTTGAAAATAAATTCGTTGAAAAAAGTCTGATCTGTGTGTACAAAAGAAGTATATGCAGTCGCTGTCTTTATCATGGCCATAACATTTCCCCACCCCATTAGCTCCCCCTCCCACTTTGTTAATTTAACCTTTGTATCCTTCCTTTATCACTATTATTGTTATTATAATCGCCTTCACTTCAACTAGTTTCCGGTGTTATTTCACTTAATTGTCTTAATCCTTTTAGAAAACATTGACTTCATCTTGTCCAATTTGTCTAATGCCATTACATAATACTTAATTGATTTACCATTTTCAATAATTTTTTCACCCCCTTCTGAGTTATATACTCTCTATGTACCATTCCATATATTACATAATCTATTTGTTATCATTCGCACTTCAATTGTTATTATAATCATAAATGCCTATGTCATCACCCGCTCTATTATTACTGTCATCACCATATAGTGTTTAGTTTTCCTCACAGGATATAATTTTTTCCAAATACCATAATAATATACGATTGTACAGCTTGAAAATAAATTCGTTGAAAAGAGTCTCTTCGCTGAATATCTTGTTCTTAAAAGTCTTTTCGCCGAATATCTCTTGTTCTTGATGTTACAATGGGAATTATTAAAATATATATGAGATAACAGTGTCTTATCTAAGTCAATAATAATTTATGGAATTGGATATAAAGAATGGATCATAATAAAAACTAACAATTTCAGTGCAATTATATATCGATACAGGTAGATAAACATTTCAGTAGATATGCGAAGCTTGCCTGTGACAAAGGCGAAATGGAATGAACAAAAAAAGGTGCGTTTAAAACTTGATTTTGACAAATCTGATAGGTAAACATTTATTTCATTGCGTTGATGCAAATGTTATACAAATTCGAAATTCGTGGTTCTACTTATCATTATCACCATGTTATGATTATGGACAACAAGTTTCGCTGGAAGTGTTAGCCAGTCGGTGGTACTGTTTCTCTGAATGACACAAGATTAAATAACTAAAACGACATATGGACACATTAATGTAGAACCTAGCACAAAGAAGCACAGAAAAAGAGCGATCATTAGGTAAAGAAAAGTGAATGAGGGTTGAGAGACCCAATTGATAAAGAACAATGGCAATACTATGGAAATCACAGATGACCGTGACCAACTTCAGGTCATGTCTCCAAAATTCTTCAATCACTAATTCCTATCCCACTGATAATCTTATCAAGTCAGTTTACACCTCCTCAAACGGTTCAAAGCAACAGTCGAATACTTGATGAACTGCTGCCATGTTTTCCCCTTCTAACCGTAAAGTTTCTTTCAAACCCGATCGTACTTCAGTCAACATAGCACGTAGAGGTAGGCGGTGGTTCTGTATATGCAACACATGTTCAAGCCACCTCTTTCAGTGAAAGCTGACTTGAAGTTTCTTATTCAGAACCTACTCTTTGTGTAGGCTTGAAATTGCTCACACAGTGATTCAACCACATATGAGAAGTATTTCAAGTTGTTATTCATCGTAGACTGACATCAGTTGGAGGAATAAAAGAAACCTGGGAGCACTGGACAGCTGTTTCGTCCGGCACCTGAGGTCGCGGGTTCGATCCCTGCTGGTGGGGTCGTGGTATGCACTGCTGAGGAGTCCCACAATAGGACGAAACAGCTGTCCAGTTCTCCCAGGTTTCCTTTGTTCCTCCAACTGATGTCAGTCTACAATGAATAACAACTTGAAATATTTCCAAATCTCCACAACTCCCCCAAATATATACATATAAATATAAGTGTTACGAAGACGCTTAGGATCAAAAACGTGTAATCCCTTCCTACAAGCGTAGAACAGGAAAGAGAAAACAACTGTGCAGTATGTTCAACCTTTAATACTTAGTCAGATGTCTCACCACTGACTAAGATGGCGTAAATTGGCGAAGGTTTGGCAGACCTTTCTTACACGAGTTGAAATTTTGTTAGCAAACAGTCTATTCGAAATGATGTAATTCCTAATAAAGCTGAAATATTCATCACACTCCACCACTTCAGTCCCCACCCTTAAACTGAGATTTGATGCAGGGAAATACTGAAACATCATGCTACACATGACCAGTTTGAAAGGCATGCCCAGGCTTCTGCTCAAGGTATTCGGTCGATTTTGCATCTCGTCAGCGTCTTCACCTGGACACTTCAAGTCAGAGAGAAGTCAGTCAGTCCAAGTGACTAGAGTTATTTCCATCAACACATATTTAGTAAAGTCTTCGTGGTTATCTTGGAAGTTCTTGGGAGATATAACTGTTTGTCAGTACATCAGAAAACAACTCTGCTTAAGCTTTTACTCAGCTGTTTGATTTCCAGTCGAGAATCTTAATTTGCATCACCTGCCTGCCGGGTGCTATCTTGACACTTAGAAACTAGGACATTAACTATTAAGCGATGCAGGTGGAGAATTGTGTTGCGTTGGATTCTGGCAAGTATTTCTTTGTCAAAAGGTGAAGATATCATCGATTTACCATACTCCAGGTTTGAAAACTATGTGGTTTTCTTGGTTCTTTGTCTTTGATCTTTAGTTGGGTATGTGGTACCTGTAGAGTTTAAGATTTTAGATGTGTTGTTGGTCAAACTGATTGCCTTGTAGTTGTCAGACGAATACTTCTGTCTTTCCTTGTAAAATGAAATTATCAGGGATCCGGGTGACTCTAACAGGACTTTCTGTGATCCACATAAATTCGTTAGCATCTCCTTTGGAGTTCTCTGTAATCTTCTGCACGTATCCTTATAAAGTTTTGTAGTGTAATTATACTCCAAAACAGTACCTAAGTTCTACTCTTACGTAAAAGCTTTGTCGTTGTTTTAACTGGTTTGTATTGTTAAAGCTAAGTGTGTTGGTTGACGCATTACCTGAAAGCTTGAATTTCCGGTTCAGCAAATACTTCACTTCTCCAGTTGGCCATACCATGTACTACAAATATTTACTGTTACAAAAGTTCCTAGTTAGTTGACAACCAATCAGCCATCAACCATCCTTCAATTTTCAATAAATCAATAGTAAACGATGAACTACATTTAAAACCAGCAGCCGTCAACTTCTTCAACCCATGGATGGAATCTGTTACAAGTGTGATAGATCCTCTCCTAACCTTGTGTGCAATCTATTCAACTAATTAGTTTATGTAAAACAACGATGGATAGTGGCTAGCAGAGAAATCCAGGATGCGCATTTCATCCTATTTGGGACTCGTCGGCTGGATATACCTGCCTCCTAGTGAGTTATGTTGTTCCCACAGTGATTTGGACTCGGAAGTGATCGCTTCAAACACCAGAGCGTTATCCACTTCACAACCGAGCCACGATAGTGGATGACGCTCTGGCGTCTGAAGTGATCGGTCCCGAGTCCAAATCACTGTGGGAACAACATAACTCACTAGGAGGCAAGTAATCCATCTGATGAGTCCCTAACAGGAGGAACTGTGCATCTTGGATTCTACTGTTAACCACTTTCCACCATTACTCTACATAAATAAAACACAGGCAATATTGAGACATCCACGCAGCATCCCACATGCCAATAGACACCGATCAATTCGGTCTAATCAACTTCGGTATAAAACAAACAATACTACCAGTTAGTTTACATCTACTCTTCAGCACACTGGAGACGAAATGGTATCTGTGCAGGAGAAGAATCCCATAGAGTATTCACCTATTTTTGAGGAACATTATTCCTCATTTAAATCTTCATTTGCAGCTCATCGTTTAGTTCACTGTCAAAGAACTTACTTCCATAACGATTCAACAAATCGGTCTGTAATTCTCACCACTGTTTATGTCAGCATTTTCTACTTTTATTTCTACTCTGCTTATGTATTCACTTCCTATGCTACTCAATATCTTTGACCCATTATGTAGTGGTTTTATTCACTTCCCACTTCTTTTAAAGTTAGTGACAACCAAATTACTACATCTCATCAACCGTTTACTTATTAATAATATATAATGTGATAAAATAAATTGATACACCGATTTATTCTAAAAATCAGTTGATTGTACATGTTTTTATCACTCTCCGAATTCATATGACAAATTAATGCGTTTGTTGATAGTCAAAGGCTGAGGTGATTTCAACCGGAAAATGTATCCTCTTACTCTTTTCTCATATTATTGATACTACATGATTACTAATTTTCAAAGATAGTTAATTGAGTTATCGTGACATATATTTATTGACTGTCAGATGAACATTTAGTCACATGAAAGCCCTTCAGTATTCCAGCAAAACTGAATACCTGAATATTTATCACGTTCAAATGAGTGCGGTTTGCAAGACTAAACAAGAAGCATTATAATACGGCTCCATTTGTTTTGAGTTGATTTAAGGCTGCAGCTGTCACTGTAGGCAGTGTACACACCATGGTTAATTCAGAGTAAAATTACGACCACTTGGAGTTCCATTCTAGATTTTATGTCAGCAATTAGACTATTATTTGTCCTTTGGGTTCCAAGTGGAACATACGGCTTCAGTAGCACGTCACCACTTCACTCTCTTCTCTGCAGACTTTTCAACTCCACTGCACAACTGCCCACAACCTTTCATTTCTTCCTCACACCATCTCTGTGTCAACCTCAGCTCAGATGCCAAACTCGTCGTTTCCCATTCGGGTTCCACTCGACCACCTGGTCTGATGCATGATATCCCCAAAATAGTCTTCTCAGTCTATGTTGAATCCAATCCAATTCAATCCATTTCAACTTCATTCTGCATATTTGTTGGGTGATAGGTTGTTCGTTACCAGCCAGGCAGCCAGCCAGCCACAGTCACTTTCTTCTTACTTATTCTTCTTATTCTGGCCATCTCATCTCATCTCATCTGATATTCAGTATTGAGTGAGTGAGCGTGGACGGCAACTGTTGATTGGCGTATGTCTGTAGTTTGTTGGAAATGGATTTTGTGACGAACCAAGTCTCTCAACCATCACATAGAAGCACTGACTTGACTGACATTGGTGTTGAAAATCCCGATGTTGTTCACGCTTCATGCCGAGTAGAGAGGAGAGGAGAGGAGAGGAGAGGAGAGGAGAGGAGAGGAGAGGAGAGGAGAGGAGAGGAGAGGAGAGGAGAGGAGAGGAGAGGAGAGGAGAGGAGAGGAGAGGAGAGGAGAGGAGAGGAGAGGAGAGGAGAGGAGAGGAGAGGAGAGGAGAGGAGAGGAGAGGAGAGGAGAGGAGAGGAGAGGAGAGGAGAGGAGAGGAGAGGAGAGGAGAGGAGAGGAGAAGAGAGGAGAGGAGAGGAGAGGAGAGGAGAGGAGAGGAGAGGAGAGGAGAGGAGAGGAGAGGAGAGGAGAGGAGTGGAGTGGAGTAGATCTCCACACTGATTTCAGATTTTTGAAGGAACACCTGTCTTGTTGTCCTCCCCATTGTGGCTTCGACATCCTCATCTGTACCACCACCTATTGTTGAAACGATGCTGCCCTGCCTACGTAGGTAGGTGGGAAGGTGAAAAGGACTACTTCCTTCACATTTCTCCACTCGATGGTGATTGGTGCTTGTTGTCGTCGTTGTTGCATGGGTATCTTCATCACCTCTGTCTTCTCTACATTCACTTCAAGCAAGTCCAGTTTTCGCTGCCTCGCCTCCCCTGTCAACTTCTTGGTATTCTCCTGCACATCTCCGAGTTAGTGCGACAAGACATTGCACATAAATCATCAGCGTTGGCGAAATCCAAATCTTCTAGGCTCTTTTCATTGGTCAATCAGCACATGCCCATCTTCTCACAGCTCCTCACAGTTGTCTCTTGCATGATGCAGTCAAGTCCAGTTGAGTCAACCACAATCAGGAAGATCATCGCTGACAGTAGGCAGCCACCTTCCTTGCCTTACTCCTATCTTCACTTCAAAGACATCACTGAGCTTTCCATTGTGAATCACTAGGCATGTGGCGTCATGTCGCATACAGCTATACCTGTTGAATGAGGTTGCTGAATGTTTGTGGCACTGAAACCTTAGTGTTGAAGCAGTTGCCTGCCAAATTACTTGTCGGTCGGCGATGTTGAAGGCCTTTTCAAGGTGGATGAAGTTCAGGCAAATATTCAGTTGACTGGCATTCTATGCTCAGTTGTATGCTGATGTGTAGTGAAGCGTTTGAATTTGGTTTGCACATGATATGTTCTTCCAGAAACCAGCCAGCCTGTTTCGGTCGTAATTTTGAGTCCAGCGCATTTTCTAGTGTCTCCACGATGACGCGGCATAACATTTTGCCTGTTTGGGGTGGACGGAAGCATGATTGCACACCAGTTCTCGCAAAGACCTAGGTCTCCTTCCTTGGCAGTTTGACGAGGTAGCCCTTCTTCAAATCATTGGGCATGTACCTTTCATTCCCTCCTCCATTCTGAACCTTCTGTAATGGTGATAAAAGTGAGCATGTCGGCTGTTGTCTCTCGGTCTGTTTTCAGTGCTTGTGGAGGAGTTCTATCTGGTCCAGTTGCTTTCCTGGATTTCAGTAACTTGATGGTGTTCAGGACTTCCCTTCTGCTTTTGTCGGAGTGTTTGTGTTCACTGATTGTCCTGTGGCTGGGTTGCCGGTGATATTTCTGCACAATTTGCAGGTGGTGGTGTTGATGATCAGTTGAAGACTTTTTCGAAGTGATCAGCTCATCGTTTCCTTCGTTTCTCCTCTTTGGTAACTAGCTTTCCTTCACCATCTTCCATTGGTTTCGTCCGCGTTGATCTCTTCCCTCCCAGATAGACAGTGACCTGGTTATTTGATAGAATGTTGTCTGTTCTCTGTCTCTCTTACCTGCACTCTGTTCTGCATCACTTGGAAGTGTGTCATAGAAGTGTCTCTTGTCTTTGCATTCACCCTTCTCCCTTATTTTTTGTAGTGCTTTATATGTTGTATTCAGTCATTCTTTCCGTTATTTATGCCTGCGACGCACTGCACTGGTTCATCTTCTGCTTCACCATCTTTCTCTCACTGCTGTATCAGCTTCCATGTGTATGCAGATATCTATACCTTGTCCTGTCTTGTTTCTAGTTCCTACTTCCTAATGCGGTTATACAGGTTTCTTTCCACATCTCTTTCAAAGAGTTCCAGTGTTCTTCCATGCAGGTTTCTTCGGGGATGTTGCATAATATCTCCCACTTTTTCCTGATGACTGGCGACGTGAAGATGTCCTGTGTAGTTTCGTCATTCAGTTTCTGTCTGGGTGTGGAACTTGAACTGCAGTCTATCATCACCAGCTCCTTTGAAGGCTTTCAACTTAATTTTGAAGTTAGGTTCGTTTTACTAGATAGTGAGTAGTGTGAAGCTACGTATGCTCCTCTTCTTGATCTCGTGCTGACATTCCATGTCCCTATGCTTGGCTTACTTTTGCTTTCATTGAGAGAAGAGAGGAGACATCAGCCAATTTAGCTTCTCGAAGGCTTTCACCAACTGGCATCATTTCGTCTCCCCGATTCCAAGGAGAAATAAGTTTATTTTTATTTTTCATATTTTCTCTGTGCTTTGTAGCTTCTTTAGCGATTGGACTGGATTGATTTTCTGGGGTAGGATTGCTAGCTCTATGTCAAACTTTCTCTCTTGATCTGGGCCTTGGGATGGCTAGTAACTAGTGAACTAGTATACTAGGCGAGGTTATTACAAGATATACTAAAGAACCCTAATTCGAGTTTACTCCTGTGTGTCAAACAGTTTGCAAACCTAGATTGTGTTGTGTTCTCCGAGTAGGTTGGTTTTATCGTGAAGCTTTCAAGGTCGTCGTAGATGATATTATCAGCATAAACTTGAGAAAGAAAATTCATCAAGTCCGCTCAGCATTCACTTTACTACACCTTATGCGAAACATTGCAAGTTAATTACATTTGTTGCTAGTTTCCTGACATGCTATCGATATTGTACAGAAGAATTCCATATTAGATTTGTGATATAATACTGTTTACCTGATGACGTTTCGAGCATAAATTATTACTGCTCATAATTATATCAGTGTAGTCATACTTCTTTCGACATTTGATTCCTATAGTTCTGTCAATTCATATTGTTTTATTGGTAGTAAAATTTACTATGTCTCTGGTACAGTGATGCGTCAATTCCATTACATGCGTTGGATGTTGATTCGACAAACAAAGATTCAGTAACCAATCCCTCTTCTTCTCTCCATGTAATTATGTTGGACTTAAGTACAGTGGCTTTATCCTACCCTACTGTATTGTTGTATGTTAATGCATTCGTTGTAATAGTCAAGGGTTTTTTCAGGTTACTGATCATTTTGGGGTCTATCACTCTATATTTAGCTAAGTTCCTATGTTCGGTCTTTCTATCTGACCCCGACCAGCCGACTGGCTTGACTCATGTACTTGACCTCACAGTCATTACATGGAATTTGATAGATTAGATTATTTTCTTAATTGGTTCCATTGGATCCTTAAATCGACAAAACGGATCTCTGTGTGAGTTTGCAGGTTTAAATGTCATCTTAATTTCAGCTTTGTTGAGGATCCTGCGTAAAGTTTCTGAGGTACCTCCCTTATAGGGTAACACAATGGAGGCTGTGAACTCCTTTCTACTCGTGTTGTCATTATTATTCGTACTCATGTTATTGTTATTATTTCGTTTTTTGTGTTCGTACGGATTTCTCAATAAACAATAGGGGATAATTCTCATTTATTAGCACTTCTTTTATGTGCTTCAGTTCCTTGTTTAGGTCCTTTCAGTGACTAGTCAGTTTTCTAACTCTGTCATTTAGACATTTGACTAAACCTGCGTTAACTGACATTGGATAAGATGGCCTGAAGTCTAGATTGCTGAAGAAAGCTAGATGGCAACTGCTGTTTATATGGACAACTTCTAAGAGATCGACTACCTTGAATACATTTCTGTCGACATATATATTTAACCAAGTCATTGA
Organism: Heterobilharzia americana; assembly: GCA_944470555.2. Lineage (NCBI taxonomy): Eukaryota > Metazoa > Platyhelminthes > Trematoda > Strigeidida > Schistosomatidae > Heterobilharzia > Heterobilharzia americana. The sequence goes on along the minus strand of OX104130.1, from coordinate 77,030,086 downwards.
AAATTTGGAAGTTCAGAGATATGTCTTATTTTCTCTTAAGAATCCTCATCAATGCATGCCAATGAATCCATATAAAACTAACTGCCCCTAGAAAATTCACGCTTTCCAGAATTGATGATATTATTCAGCCACAAAGTTACGGTTCTTATTTTCCAATTGCATGCTTTTCGGTGATTAGAATGATTATCATATGTCACTGACAGACTTTCTTCCACGTCAAAAAAAATATGATCTTGTAACCTACTAGTTCACCGAAGTTAAAATGAAAAGCGTATTTCAAGCCCATTACTTTGAATTTTAGCCAGCTGAAAGTTTTAAACTGGTAAATGAGAACCCAATGACCGAGTACCCTTGTTTATTTCATGTCATTTAAAAGTGACATGTATCCACAGACATCAATAACAAACCCTTTAAAACTACCTTCCAAAGCTACACAATTCTCACCAAGTCAGCATATAACAGACCTCAGTTTGTTTCAGCCAGAAAGTCTCTTCATAATGTGAAGTCGTTGCAGTCTGATAAATTAAGTAACACTACACTGATTTTGGTTGCCTATAAAATATCACCTTCGAATATACTGGAGATTCTTGTCCCATTAATTCAAACTTCATTCATAATCTCTGTTCACTATGAAAGTATAGGTAGTTTGGAAAGTGTTTGGAACGTTTTCATATCTCTTAAATTCATCTTTGCTTTGATGCAAAATGCCTCTTTTTCAAACTAACAATAAAAGTAAAATGATGAATTCAAACAATCAAGATTGCCTTAAAATTTTTATCCATTGTGATATAATAAAAATTGAGTAATTAAATAAATGTCAACCTGTCAGATGGTTGTGCAAAGATATATTGTAGCAATCCTGACAAATTATTTCTACGAAAAAAACGTTATGAAATGTGATTGAATGATGACTGACGTGTTAATGTGCGTCTGCAGTGCATCCTACCGATGCAAAATAATAGCTCTTCTCACTTTATTAATATAAAGGAAAAGCCTGAGCACTCTAGTAGAATATAATTCCAAATTAGATTGTTTATTTGATATTAGAAGACAGTGACACAGCACAATTTACTGAATGATATTTCGAACATTATTCACTGCTCATATTCATATCATAGTGATCGTACAACTTTCAGACTTCCTCTATACAGACTAACAGTTCTTCATTCTTTTATTTTAATGGAAGTAAAATTTTACATAAATCTGGAATATGTGATGAGTCATTCCTTCTAAATATGTTAGATGTGGATTCAATCTCAGCCTTCAATTAGCTATACTGGACTTTAGACTAGTCACCCTATCCCATACACTCTATAGGGTGATTATTGGTCAATGTATGCAGAGAGAAATCTGAGATTTCCTCCAAATTAGTCATCTTAGTAGGGTCCATCATTCTCTACCATTGTAATCATTACATGGTATTTGATAAACAAGGTAACTATATTCAATATTTTAGCCTGCCAAGTGAGTCCGTTTATGGGTTTAAATACCACCCTTATCGCAGCATTGTTAACAACTCTAAGTAGAATTTTCGATTCACCTTCTTTCTATGGCAACACTAAAGAGGGTTTAAGTTCCCTCGTAGGCATGCTCCAATCACTACTCACATTATCAGTCCTTATCAACCTTTTAACAAATTCTCGAAGATAGTTATTAGGAAGTAGTGTCAATGTGATGTATTTCATTTCTATATTTAGGCTTTCCGACTTACTAGTCAAACACTTTACCTCATCACTTAGAAATTTTTATCAAGTCTACTTTGATAGATGAGAAATCTAAGTGTCTATTCGAATTTGATGATTTCCTATAAACATCAGTATCTAAGCTCCTACGTTTTGCAATTCAATATAGGTGGTTATTCTCATTCTTGATTTTCTAATTCGTAAGTAAATTGGATTGTATCTACTATCGAGTATATAAGTGCAAAAGGACACTGGAAGTGTCCTGATTTCAGCACAGTAAATGTGTCCAAAGTGCAACGCTTCGTATCATCATAGAACAGAGTATAGAATGGCAGTCAACACACTACATCAACTCCATCTACTCTGAGAAGGCCTTCCACAGCATCGACCAACAAGTAATTACACAGACACCTGCTTCTACACTACGCAATACCACAAACATTCATCAACCTCATTCAACAACTATATGAAGACACGACATGCCAGCCAACTTATTCACAATGGACAGCTCAGCTCAGTGATGCCTTTGAAACGAAGTGAAGACAGGAGTAAAGCAAGGCTGCAACACCTACTATCAATCATGGTATTCCTGATTGTGGTCGACTGGATGGCATCATGCAGCAGATAAGAGTGAGGAGCGAGAAGCGGGGCACACACTGGCTGGACGACAGAAAGGAACCTAGAAGGTTTGGATTTGGCCAACGATGACTTGTGTTTACTGTTGCACAAACTGGAAGATCTACAGGCGAAAAGTAACAAGTTGAGAGAAGAGTTGGTTCACGGCAGCGAAGATGGGACACTATTCAAGTGAATGTAGAGAAGACAGAGGTGATGAAGATACCCAATCAAGAACAACACCACCACCACCACCAACAACAACAACAACAAACTCCAATGACCATCAACTGGAGAGAGTTAAAGGAAGTAGCCTCCTTCACCTACCTATCTAGGCAGGCAGCACCGTTTCAACTACAGGCGCACAGGCACATGCATAGACGAGGATGTCAAAGTCAGCCAGAATCGGAAAGGCAAGACAGGCATTGATTAGCCTGAAAACCAGTGTGCAGATCTTCTACACTCCACTCAGCATGAAGCGTGAATAACATCCGGGTTTTCTACACCAACCTCAGTCAAGTCAGTGCTTGTGTATGTTTCAGAGACTTGGTGTGTTACGAAAGGGATTTCCAACAAACTACAGATACTCATCAACACTCACCACCTACGCTGTCTCGTTACTGAAGCTGAGGTGGTCAGAATAATGAGAATAGGCAACAAGGAACTGTGGCTGGCTGGCTGGCAGGCATCAACGAACCAACCAGCAACCTATCACTCAACAAATATGCAGTGGGATGAAGTGGAGATGGATTGGACTGGGCATACACTGAGAAGGTCGATTGGGGACATCACGCGTCAGGCCAGTCACTCGAGTTGAACCCAGATGGGAAACGACGAGTTGGGTGTCTGAGGTGAGGGTGACATGGAGGAGATCGTGTGAGGATGAAATGAGAGCTTGTAGGCTGTCGTGGAGCCAGGTCTAAAGGTTTGCAGAGAAGAGAGTGGAATGGAGACATGCTAGAGAATCCCTATGTTCGATTAGGAACCCAAGTGTTAAATAAAAATAATGTAACAATAAATGTGTCCGCTACATATTGCCATTATACTTTTGGGGTGGGTTGGAATGTTCCTATTGCCACTTGTTCCCAACAGTTCATAAATATGTTTACTACAATCAAAGAAACTGGAGATCTCATCGCCACTCCTTCTGTTTGTTTATATATTTTATCTTGAAATTTGGAAACTGTAAAAGTTAAATATAGTTTTACTCCTAGCATAAGTTCTTCAATGGAAACTAGTTCTAATAATGAGTTATGAGTTATGAGTCAGTTATGAGTCCATTTCTGAGTGCCCAAGTGCCATATTAATTGGTATATTTGTAAAGAGACTCTTTAAATGATAACTAACCATCTTTCCTCTCTTTTCTAATTGTATATTATTTAGTCTGTGTCTCAATTCATTTGAATTGATGAGCCTAGATTTTGAGCAATTTCTAATACAGCAGAGTATTTTAGCTAAATATTTTGATAACTTATGTGTTGGTGTATTTCTAAAGTCAACTATTGGTCTAACAAGATAGCCTGTTTTATGAACCTTAATAGTATTATATATTCTACTAGGATTATTAGTCTTAAGCAGTAAATTAAACCAGTGAGACTCATCCAGAGATGGCTTTATTCGGCGTATTAGTTCACTTTATTTTCCTTAAATAAGAGGACATAGTTATTAAATTAGTTAGAATGATAAAATTACTCAGTTAAATGAGTTGTATTGTTTTATCCTAGTAGGCAAATCAGACTATGCTTTATGTTGCCAAAAACTCACTATACGGTTGTACTTAAAATATTTCTTAAATAGCTGTCAATGACTAAAATGGTTCTTATTCAAAACATTAGGTTACTAGTACTTAACTTAGTAAATGACTTGTTATTCATTCGAATAAACTCGAACACAGAGGCTGAACGGTAAGGTGATGAACACGAGGTCTGGCTTCTATATCTTGTTCGGTAGTGAGCGCAAACTGTTGTCTTTTTTCCTACTTGAACGAAACATCTGTTTAGTGCTTCCAGGTTTTCAGTAGCTTTCCATTTGAAATCAATCCATGGCAAAATCTTACCTTTCAAATCAATCAACTAGCCAATCAGTCAGTTGACACAGCCCTCCAACTGAATTCCTGTTAAGGGCTCACTAGTTATTGTTGACGAAATTATGATTTCCACTGATCAGTATGTAACACAGTTGCTCAACATCTGTCTGAGTTATTTTCGGTAAGTTTTACCTCAACCTGAGGATCATTTGTTATGGCACTCAGCACTTGGGCAACATGGTGTTTCATCTCCATATCAAAGCTTTCGGAAAGTTGTGAACGTAGTTTGGATTAGGAAAGTATGCAGACCAAGGACAGAGGAAGTATAAAAAGTACCAGAGAATTCTTTAAAAACTAGCCCTTGTAACGACCAGTTATTGGTATGTCTCTGGCTCGCCATGTATCATGAGAGCGTGTAAAGGAATGTCAGTCTAGTGGCGATAAAGAGAAGGGGAAAGAAGAAGAAAAAACGTGAACCAAACCAGAAAGCGCACAGATTGTACTTACGTTCAATCGTAAAGTGATAACTGATAAACGTTGGAGCTTGACGATGAATAAATAAGGTCTAGAAATCAAAAAATGGAAATTATGTGAGTAATGTTTGAAATGCGTTACAGTGCTCCTCTTGGTGAAATGGCACTGTCTTAGTGCTTGAGTATACCTGCTGTTTACTTTTTGAGTCATGAGAGCACACTTTTATCTTCGTCTTTCCCCTTCCATACAAAAACTGGAATGGATCTCCATTGGACACATGGAAGCTGATACAGCGGTGAGAGAAAGATGGTGAAGCAGAAGATGAACCAGTGCAGTGCGTCGCAGGCATAAATAACGGAAAGAATGACTGAATACAACATATAAAGCACTGCAAAAAATAAGGGAGAAGGGTGAATGCAAAGACAAGAGACACTTCTATGACACACTTCCAAGTGATGCAGAACAGAGTGCAGGTAAGAGAGACAGAGAACAGACAACATTCTATCAAATAACCAGGTCACTGTCTATCTGGGAGGGAAGAGATCAACGCGGACGAAACCAATGGAAGATGGTGAAGGAAAGCTAGTTACCAAAGAGGAGAAACGAAGGAAACGATGAGCTGATCACTTCGAAAAAGTCTTCAACTGATCATCAACACCACCACCTGCAAATTGTGCAGAAATATCACCGGCAACCCAGCCACAGGACAATCAGTGAACACAAACACTCCGACAAAAGCAGAAGGGAAGTCCTGAACACCATCAAGTTACTGAAATCCAGGAAAGCAACTGGACCAGATAGAACTCCTCCACAAGCACTGAAAACAGACCGAGAGACAACAGCCGACATGCTCACTTTTATCACCATTACAGAAGGTTCAGAATGGAGGAGGGAATGAAAGGTACATGCCCAATGATTTGAAGAAGGGCTACCTCGTCAAACTGCCAAGGAAGGAGACCTAGGTCTTTGCGAGAACTGGTGTGCAATCATGCTTCCGTCCACCCCAAACAGGCAAAATGTTATGCCGCGTCAACGTGGAGATACTAGAAGTTGCACTGGACTCAAAATTACGACCGAAACAGGCTGGCTGGTTTCTGGAAGAACATATCATGTGCAAACCAAATTCAAACGCTTCACTACACATCAGCATACAACTGAGCATAGAATGCCAGTCAACTGAATATTTGCCTGAACTTCACCCACCTTGAAAAGGCCTTCAACATCGTCGACCGACAAGTAATTTGGCAGGCAACTGCTTCAACACTAAGGTTTCAGTGCCACAAACATTCATCAACCTCATTCAACAGGTATAGCTGTATGCGACATGACGCCACATGCCTAGTGATTCACAATGGAAAGCTCAGTGATGTCTTTGAAGTGAAGATAGGAGTAAGGCAAGGAAGGTGGCTGCCTACTATCAGCGATGATCTTCCTGATTGTGGTTGACTCAACTGGACTTGACTGCATCATGCAAGAGACAACTGTGAGGAGCTGTGAGAAGATGGGCATGTGCTGATTGACCAATGAAAAGAGCCTAGAAGATTTGGATTTCGCCAACGCTGATGATTTATGTGCAATGTCTTGTCGCACTAACTCGGAGATGTACAGGCGAATACCAAGAAGTTGACAGGGGAGGCGAGGCAGCGAAAACTGGACTTGCTTGAAGTGAATGTAGAGAAGACAGAGGTGATGAAGATACCCATGCAACAACGACGACAACAAGCACCAATCACCATCGAGTGGAGAAATGTGAAGGAAGTAGTCCTTATCACCTTCCCACCTACCTACGTAGGCAGGGCAGCATCGTTTAAACAATAGGCGGTGGTACAGATGAGGATGTCAAAGCCACAATGGGAAAGATAACAAGACAGGTGTTCCTTCAAAAATCTGAAATCAGTGTGGAGATCTACTCCACTCCACTCCACTCCACTCCTCTCCTCTCCTCTCCTCTCCTCTCCTCTCCTCTCCTCTCCTCTCCTCTCCTCTCCTCTCCTCTCCTCTCCTCTCCTCTCCTCTCCTCTCCTCTCCTCTCCTCTCCTCTCCTCTCCTCTCCTCTCTACTCGGCATGAAGCGTGAACAACATCGGGATTTTCAACACCAATGTCAGTCAAGTCAGTGCTTCTATGTGATGGTTGAGAGACCTGGTGCGTCACAAAATCCATTTCCAACAAACTACAGACATATGCCAATCAACAGTTGCCGTCCATGCTCACTCACTCAATACTGAATATCAGATGAGATGAGATGAGATGAGATGAGATGGCCAGAATAATAAGAATAAATGAGAAGAAAGTGACTGTGGCTGGCTGCCTGGCTGGTAACGAACAACCTATCACCCAACAAATATGCAGAATGAAGTTGAGATGGATTGAATTGGATTGGATTCAACATAGACTGAGAAGACTATTTTGGGGATATCATGCATCAGACCAGGTGGTCGAGTGGAACCCGAATGGGAAACGACGAGTTTGGCATCTGAGCTGAGGTTGACACAGAGATGGTGTGAGGAAGAAATGAAAGGTTGTGGGCAGTTGTGCAGTAGAGTTGAAAAGTCTGCAGAGAAGAGAGTGAAGTGGTGACGTGCTACTGAAGCCGTATGTTCCACTTGGAACCCAAAGGACAAATAATAGTCTAATTGCTGACATAAAATCTAGAATGGAACTCCAAGTGGTCGTAATTTTACTCTGAATTAACCATGGTGTGTACACTGCCTACAGTGACAGCTGCAGCCTTAAATCAACTCAAAACAAATGGAGCCGTATTATAATGCTTCTTGTTTAGTCTTGCAAACCGCACTCATTTGAACGTGATAAATATTCAGGTATTCAGTTTTGCTGGAATACTGAAGGGCTTTCATGTGACTAAATGTTCATCTGACAGTCAATAAATATATGTCACGATAACTCAATTAACTATCTTTGAAAATTAGTAATCATGTAGTATCAATAATATGAGAAAAGAGTAAGAGGATACATTTTCCGGTTGAAATCACCTCAGCCTTTGACTATCAACAAACGCATTAATTTGTCATATGAATTCGGAGAGTGATAAAAACATGTACAATCAACTGATTTTTAGAATAAATCGGTGTATCAATTTATTTTATCACATTATATATTATTAATAAGTAAACGGTTGATGAGATGTAGTAATTTGGTTGTCACTAACTTTAAAAGAAGTGGGAAGTGAATAAAACCACTACATAATGGGTCAAAGATATTGAGTAGCATAGGAAGTGAATACATAAGCAGAGTAGAAATAAAAGTAGAAAATGCTGACATAAACAGTGGTGAGAATTACAGACCGATTTGTTGAATCGTTATGGAAGTAAGTTCTTTGACAGTGAACTAAACGATGAGCTGCAAATGAAGATTTAAATGAGGAATAATGTTCCTCAAAAATAGGTGAGTGCTCTATGGCTATGATCGATTTTGATGAGGAAAACCAATTACTTCTTTTGTTAGACCGTTGAATGTCTTGTAAATTAACGACGAAACAAACATGATGCCAACTGGGTGACCATTAAGTTTTATTTGAAACTTATTTCAATCTCAAACAATTCGTAATGCATCCTTGAAAAATATCTGCTGTGGGTTGTTATTTCGTTTTGGACAACCAGATTCTCTTAGGATATTCTAGAAAACTCATCAAACCAAGTATTTGTATTTTTCCACTGCATTTATATGGACGAGTGAGAAATCCAGTATTCTGAGGACAGGACTGACCATAGCATCATATGAGACAAAACTTCAGCTATGAAATTTTCATATCTATTTTAAACAACCCGAGTAGATTGGTTCCCTTACAGTTAATGTCTGATAGAAACAGAAGTAGAGTCTTCATTCTTCTTACAGTGACCTGCATACATTTGCTCTCTATCTCTCTCTGGAATTGTTCTTCAGCTTCTGTGACCATTCTTCAACCATAACACAACAGAATATCCTCTTCAGTTCAACAGAAATGTGTTTCATTCTTTTGTTTCAGAAAATTGGCCTAGAATTATAGAAGTGTGTTACTCACCAGAATGAAACATCTGTTGCTTAAAACTAATTCAGGTAACAGCTTTGGTGGTATCAGATCCATGTGACTACTATTCTGCTGGTAGTTCAAATGCAGCCATCCTCACTTAATCTTCGCAATGTCCACAACACTTCATTGGTACTTCATACTTTTATCAGTAATCGAAGGTAGTAAATAAACAACGAATGAACTGTAGATCAGATCTCGTGGTTATTTTTTGATATACAGTTTTCCGTTTCAATAAATCATTTCATTTATCTGCTTGCTAAATTAATCCGCCATCTTTTTGACGGTTATTATCATTTTGTCAGACTTTGTGCTGAATCTCTTCCCTCCAATATATCATTCAATTGTTAGACACTGAACATTTTTGAGATGTTTGTCTGTGTCAGAATAGCTGAGAACATTCCATACCCTTTCTTCAAGCCTTGTACACATTACACTCCTTTTGGTTTTCGGTTTTCTGTCGAAGTCCGCTTGAAATACATTGTTCGCAAACACTTTCGGTTTGGTCATTTCAATTCGAATGGTTGTTGATCAAATTACTAACAATAGATAACACCAACGGGCTAAATACCTCTTGAATATTTTCCTACAGTTGAATGATTATCTATTGTCAGCTAAATACGTGAATGGTAATCTTCATTTGAAGAAACATTTCAGTTTCCTGCTATGCTTCAGTGGTGATGAAGATATAGGTGTTTTCACAGTGATATGAAATAGGTTGAGAAATGGTAGAAGAGACTATGAAGGATTAGGATTGGAAGTCTTTTTAATGTTTGGCTATGAATTTCCTTGTTAGTATGACAACCAGATAAATGATTTATCAGTTTTCATACATTAAGTAGTTTCTGGAAATCAATCATGTCTAGTAGTTGTTGAGAAGACAAATTTTTTTGATCACTTAAACGAGAATCGAATTCTGTAATGCTTCATTCATAAATTTATCTGGAATCGAACTTTTAAATTTTCTCTGAGTTTGGTATTGGAACATCTGTTCCAAATTCTCTGTTGAAACAGGACTGATTCTATAGAATAAAACAGTGAATACGGGTTCTTAAGTGTTTGAAGATTTGTCCATGCACACCATTTTCATATTGTTTCGGAATCGCACATACTTCAGAAGAATATCAGAGTGTTCATTCCATGATTATTTCCCTTATATCTCAGTATACAGCTTCACTGTTGATAACCTGAACCTCTATGCAATATTACCACGACCTCTGTTGATATTCCCTTTCAGTCTGTTTGTCATTCACCTTCAGATGAAAGCAGAATGACTGACATCAAGCTTAATCGAACACCGGTTTACACTCGGGTGACCTCACCTTGCATTGACCCAATTATGGCATTGCAAGTAAACAATAAAAATCTTGGTTCTTTGACTCTTTTTGCAAGTTCTCTAAAGTGGTAAGCACCCATACCTACTAAAAATTACTCTCCGCTCACAGTGTAAAATAAATCCCTTCCAGAGACCACATTTATATTGTTATAGAAATTGTCAACGATTAAAACAAACGTTTCGAAACTATGTTCGTCCTTCAGCCATATCATATCAGTGAGATGAGTTTTATTGCTTTATTTTTTATTCTTACACCTGTGTAAAGTGCGATTCTTCTCCTGCACAGATACCATTTCGTCTCCAGTGTGCTGAAGAGTAGATGTAAACTAACTGGTAGTATTGTTTGTTTTATACCGAAGTTGATTAGACCGAATTGATCGGTGTCTATTGGCATGTGGGATGCTGCGTGGATGTCTCAATATTGCCTGTGTTTTATTTATGTAGAGTAATGGTGGAAAGTGGTTAACAGTAGAATCCAAGATGCACAGTTCCTCCTGTTAGGGACTCATCAGATGGATTACTTGCCTCCTAGTGAGTTATGTTGTTCCCACAGTGATTTGGACTCGGGACCGATCACTTCAGACACCAGAGCGTCATCCACTATCGTGGCTCGGTTGTGAAGTGGATAACGCTCTGGTGTTTGAAGCGATCACTTCCGAGTCCAAATCACTGTGGGAACAACATAACTCACTAGGAGGCAGGTATATCCAGCCGACGAGTCCCAAATAGGATGAAATGCGCATCCTGGATTTCTCTGCTAGCCACTATCCATCGTTGTTTTACATAAACTAATTAGTTGAATAGATTGCACACAAGGTTAGGAGAGGATCTATCACACTTGTAACAGATTCCATTCATGGGTTGAAGAAGTTGACGGCTGCTGGTTTTAAATGTAGTTCATCGTTTACTATTGATTTATTGAAAATTGAAGGATGGTTGATGGCTGATTGGTTGTCAACTAACTAGGAACTTTTGTAACAGTAAATATTTGTAGTACATGGTATGGCCAACTGGAGAAGTGAAGTATTTGCTGAACCAGAAATTCAAGCTTTCAGGTAATGCGTCAACCAACACACTTAGCTTTAACAATACAAACCAGTTAAAACAACGACAAAGCTTTTACGTAAGAATAGAACTTAGGTACTATTTTGGAGTATAATTACACTACAAAACTTTATAAGGATACGTGCAGAAGATTACAGAGAACTCCAAAGGAGATGCTAACGAATTTATGTGGATCACAGAAAGTCCTGTTAGAGTCACCCGGATCCCTGATAATTTCATTTTACAAGGAAAGACAGAAGTATTCGTCTGACAACTACAAGGCAATCAGTTTGACCAACAACACATCTAAGATCTTAAACTCTACAGGTACCACATACCCAACTAAAGATCAAAGACAAAGAACCAAGAAAACCACATAGTTTTCAAACCTGGAGTATGGTAAATCGATGATATCTTCACCTTTTGACAAAGAAATACTTGCCAGAATCCAACGCAACACAATTCTCCACCTGCATCGCTTAATAGTTAATGTCCTAGTTTCTAAGTGTCAAGATAGCACCCGGCAGGCAGGTGATGCAAATTAAGATTCTCGACTGGAAATCAAACAGCTGAGTAAAAGCTTAAGCAGAGTTGTTTTCTGATGTACTGACAAACAGTTATATCTCCCAAGAACTTCCAAGATAACCACGAAGACTTTACTAAATATGTGTTGATGGAAATAACTCTAGTCACTTGGACTGACTGACTTCTCTCTGACTTGAAGTGTCCAGGTGAAGACGCTGACGAGATGCAAAATCGACCGAATACCTTGAGCAGAAGCCTGGGCATGCCTTTCAAACTGGTCATGTGTAGCATGATGTTTCAGTATTTCCCTGCATCAAATCTCAGTTTAAGGGTGGGGACTGAAGTGGTGGAGTGTGATGAATATTTCAGCTTTATTAGGAATTACATCATTTCGAATAGACTGTTTGCTAACAAAATTTCAACTCGTGTAAGAAAGGTCTGCCAAACCTTCGCCAATTTACGCCATCTTAGTCAGTGGTGAGACATCTGACTAAGTATTAAAGGTTGAACATACTGCACAGTTGTTTTCTCTTTCCTGTTCTACGCTTGTAGGAAGGGATTACACGTTTTTGATCCTAAGCGTCTTCGTAACACTTATATTTATATGTATATATTTGGGGGAGTTGTGGAGATTTGGAAATATTTCAAGTTGTTATTCATTGTAGACTGACATCAGTTGGAGGAACAAAGGAAACCTGGGAGCACTGGACAGCTGTTTCGTCCTATTGTGGGACTCCTCAGCAGTGCATACCCACGACCCCACCAGCAGGGATCGAACCTGCGACTTTCAGGTTCCGGACGAAACAGCTGTCCAGTGCTCCCAGGTTTCTTTTATTCCTCCAACTGATGTCAGTCTACGATGAATAACAACTTGAAATACTTCTCATATGTGGTTGAATCACTGTGTGAGCAATTTCAAGCCTACACAAAGAGTAGGTTCTGAATAAGAAACTTCAAGTCAGCTTTCACTGAAAGAGGTGGCTTGAACATGTGTTGCATATACAGAACCACCGCCTACCTCTACGTGCTATGTTGACTGAAGTACGATCGGGTTTGAAAGAAACTTTACGGTTAGAAGGGGAAAACATGGCAGCAGTTCATCAAGTATTCGACTGTTGCTTTGAACCGTTTGAGGAGGTGTAAACTGACTTGATAAGATTATCAGTGGGATAGGAATTAGTGATTGAAGAATTTTTGAGACATGACCTGAAGTTGGTCACGGTCATCTGTGATTTCCATAGTATTGCCATTGTTCTTTATCAGTTGTGTCCCTCAACCTTCATTCACTTTTCTTTACGTCACGAAATCCATTTCCAAGAAACTAAAGACATCATGCATCAACAGCCACTTTCTACACTCGATTACTGGATGCTGAATATCAGATCAAATCAGATTGGCGGAGTTACCGGTATAAGCAATAAGTAAATAATGGAAACAGGATGCCATCGAAGTTTGTATTCGCCTTTTTCCTTATTTGGTCATATTATATTTTGACTTACTGTCATTTGATATACTGATATGATGTGCGGCAATGTGCTGTGTTACACTGTAACTCCAAGTCCCTTGTTGATATTTTAAATACTACCACGAAATCAATAGAAGCTTTCTTAGTTATACGTGAGTTATTTCGTTTTATCTTCGTAAATAATAATGAATAACACAGCAGGTTGATTAGCGAATATAATTGATAAATACAGAACTTATGGGTTGCCTAATTTTGACTTTGGACACGCTATACTCTTTTTTAAATGGAGAGAATATAACTGTGAGTGTTCTACCAGAATGTAATAGTGTAAATTTAATTCTTTTTCTACCTTAGTCCTCTGTCTTTAATTCACATAAGTTGGGTATATACTTAGATAGATTCAGTTAGAAGTTTTATTGGAGATGAAATGATTTCAAAACGGATTTGAACAGAAATGTGAATATGCTGAAAAAGATTGAAAAGTTAGCAACACTAGAAACCCATTTCGTCTACTCTTTTGTCACATGAATTGACAGAGATGCAGTCTCCATATATTTCTCAAATCAGTGAATGATACAGTGTAACTATCATCTGGTGTTCACAGTTGCCGACCACCATCTTAGTTGATCCAGTCAACCACGAAGTGCATAGCTTCTCAATAAGGTGTAAAGCAAACCATCTTATGAAGGTTTGAGCAATACTGCATGTAACACAAGACAAGTTTTAATGTAGTTTAGGAAGAGTTGTAAGTTCAGTCAGTGGTAGCCGCAACTTTAGTCAAATACCTTTTATTGTTAAGACATTGTAGAGTTCATATATATATATATATATATATATATATATATATATATATATATATATCTTACTGTAGAGTGGTTTTGCCCAGATTTTTGTCTGAACTTGTTGTACGCCCAAAGTTAGACAACCAGACAAGATAAAGAGTAGTTCAAAAGAAAAAAACAAAAAGTCGAACTTGATTTATTCACGTTCAACTTGCAACACAAATGATAGTTCAGTTGATTGTGAAGTCAAATCGAACGACTACAGAAAATTGGTAAGATTAAGGAACTACAAAAGGGAACAGAAATACTAATCTTGGCTGAATAGTGAAAGTGTAACATTTACATAAGGCTGCATATTTGTGCAACAAGTGTTGGTTATTAACATTTGTTAATATATTTGGCTTTGTTGTGGCTGGCAGAAGAATCGAGGACGCTAGTTTTGTCCTATTTAGAACTCGTCAGCTGGATGCATCTACACCCTAGTGAGTGATGTTGTTCCCACTCGTCAGCTGAATGTATTTGCACCCCAATGAGTAATGTTGTTCCCACTAAGACTTCAACCTCGTAACAACGGGGAATTACAAGTATACCAATGAATAATCATAACTAAGACCTGTTGTGCAAAAAGTAGCTATCGTACCTTCGTCGCATAGTGGATAACGTCTTGGCGTTTAAAGCGATGGGTATGAGGTTCAAGTCTCAGTGGGAACAACATTACTCATTGGGGTGCAAATACATTCAGCTGACGAGTCCCAGGCAGGGCGAAACGTGCGTACTAGATTATTCTACTAGCTACAGCCAACAAAGTTACCATCAATAACACTCAGGCAATATCAATGCATCCACATGGGAGCCCATGTGCCGCACTGTCTTCATCTTAGTGCCACACCGAATCTCACCATTTTCTCATTTTTCTTTCTTTTAGAAATTTATATTTCCTTCGACTGAATTTCTTTTCTTCATTCTCCATTTCATTATCTTTTTACTTAATGTACTGATATGAGGTGTAGCAACTCGAACCGTAAGGCAGTAATATATGGTTCTATGTTGATTTTGATGCATGGATGGATGGATGGATATGACAATAGAGATCAAACAATTGAATCCAATAAAAAAAAGGAGAATTACAAGTTTATCAATGAATAATAATTTGTTGATATAACTATAATTATCAGTGGGAAAAAAGTTACTTACCAAGGTGAAGGTACATCCAGCTGACCAGTCCCAAATAGGATGAAACATGCTTTCTGGATTCCAATGCTAGCCACAATTAAGTAAATTATTGTAATAAGTTTTCGGGTTTACGTTTTTACTAGTAGGTAGCTAATTTTGTTTTGAAAGTTGTTTTAGTCACAACGTGGTATCGATCACACTAGTGTCTGTCATCCACTGTAATATCCGCTATGTTTCTGAATAATATCAGTAAACTGATAGAAACCAACTAAGAGCGTATTCTTAACTTTTTGGATGACAGTACAATATATTGATAAAAAGTAGCCAAAAATTCGCATTCCCTTCCTTAGTAATTTCATAAAATGGGTTTTTTTGAGATGCGATTCTTTTTCAATTTCGAAGAATAATTTCAGATATACATTATCATTCTGAAATTAGTTAGTTGCTAGAAATACCTAGATGAACTCTGTCATACCTACACAATTTGAGTATGTCATGTTAAGTGAAGTGTGGCAACTTGAACCTCCATTGTATTACCCTATAAGAAAGGTACTTCAGAAACTTAACGTAAAATCCTCAACAGAGCTGGAATTAGGGTGGCATTTAAACCTGCAAACTCACTCAGAGGTCAGTTTTGTCGGTTTAAGGATCCTACAGAACATATTAAGCAAAATAATCTAATCTATCAAATTCCATATAATGACTGTAAGATCAAGTACACAGACCAAACCAGTCAATAGGTTTTGGTCAAAAAGAATAGTAGAGAGTAGGAATTTAGCTAAGTATAGAATGATAGACCTAAATAAGACCAATTACCTAAAAAAAGTTCATCTATTGCAGTGCAAGCAATAATACACAACCACACAATATAGGGTGGGATAAAGTTACTGTACTTAAGTCCAATATAATTAAGTGGAGAGAGATTGATTACTGATTCTTTGTTCATCGAATCAACATCCAACACATGTAATAGAAATGACGCAACACCTATACCAGAGATACGGAAAATCTTGCTACCATTAAAAACAACTTATATAAAGTGACGAAACTATAAAAATCAAATGTCGAAAGTAATGTGATTCCATTGATATGATTGTGAACAGTAACAACTTATGCTGGAAACGTCACCAAGTAAGTAATACTGTATCACAGTGTGTGTTATAAATGAAATAAACAAATCTACTGCAGTGCCCAAGTTTCACACCTATATTAATTGAACCAATGAACTTGTATCCGAGCTTCTACTTTGATTTTGTCTGTCTCTCTGGATATTGCGTAATTTGTTTAGACATTTTCCCCTTTAGTCACTTTCAGGAATTCAAATAAGATTTCTAAGGCCAAACAAAGTTGTGATAAAAATTTCTTATTATACTTACCTTTCTGTTGTCGGTAAATAATTCCTAAGTCTGTTTGAACAAGCTACAGCTCTAGGACATCCGAATATATGTTTATCAGTTCACTGACTCCTACTGAGCTAGAAGAAGTGACAGTATAAAGCGCTCAGCTCACAGACAAATATTTGAGCATTAAAGTATAGGCTTGTCTAGAGGACAATGCAACACAAACGCTAGTTCAATTCTTGATTCCTTTATCTATTCTGGTTACGTAATTGCACTATAGAGTTGAATAAAATAGTTAACTAGGAGTTAGCTTTTGCATGTTACACTAGCAATTCATCAATTCACGTCGGATATTTGTGTGCAGAAAACGTATGTCTACTCTCTCTTTCTAACACAGTTATGTTAAACATGGAGTATAACGTAGTTTATTTAGGATCAAGTTTTTCTCCCACTGTTGATCATTACAGTAGTCACGTGACCATATTTATCAATAATGGACTGTAATTTATCTTCGGAACTTATTGTTACTACTGTATAACTTCAGTAAATGAACAGACTGAAAATAAAATTTTCTTTACCAGTTCACCTTATCTTTTCTGATGACTTAATTGGTACCTTTTATCTTTTTGTACTTACATTATTTGCTATAATTGAGTAAAATATCGATAGTTCAGTCAGTAATATCAACGACTTTCAGATGTTTATGTTATTTTTAGAAATCAGTGAACTTCTATGTACATATGTTCCTTGACTGGTCAACTAAACTCGTAACTATGAATGGAATTATGATGAGAAAATGATTGACATTATGAAAAACTAATCACCAAAAAAGATAACTTTAGACATATTATTCTGTCTTGAACATTTTTTAGTAATGTAGTACAAGATTTCATAGATACCTACGAAACAGTTATGCTGAAAAAAATAAAATGTCCATGTATTTTTGATTTGTATCTCGATAAGAAAAACTTCGACAGAGTCGAATATCACTAGAAGATCCATCTACAAAAAGTGTTTCAAAGATACTATCATTTTGTTGTAGTTTGAGCCTCTTCAGATATCTTTACTCTTCAGTTCTTCTCTAGCTTACTTGAAAAAGGTTAGTTTCTTCTTCTGAAGAGAGACGTAGTTAATGATCAATAATAAACTGACGCTGACATCATCCGTTAGTATAAATGATAACTGTTTGTGTTGGTCAAAGACAAGGCATACAAACATCTTAGCATTCCACACTGGCTTTAGAAAATAGAATTCCTTGGACGATTTCACTGATGAAAATTAATTAAATGGCTGGTAATAAACTGGTTACGTGAATGATATTACTGAAAATAATACTGATGAAATTACTCATCTGTGGTTGTTAATATTAAGTTCTGTAGATGGTAAGATTCAAGCATGCATGCAACTTCCAAGTGAGAAATGAACGGGACAACTTCAAAAAGGAGTGTTCCCGTACAGTCCTAACAGAGATAAAATTTCGTCGAATGTCATACCGATTAACCGTGACATATTAGTCAGCCAAAGGTAAACACTTTATAGAAACATGAATTAAGATCCTTTCATTTTAGTCTGTTTATTAGGAGTGTCACACAGTAAAACAGTATCATTTAGTTATAGATGTGTTATTAATAATAATTCTACTACTAATGGTAATAATGGTGACAGGGTTGAGAGAGAATTCAAAGCCTCTACTGTAATACCATACAAGGAAGGGACCTTAGAAGCATTACGAAGAATTCTCAATAAGGCTGGATTAAAGTAGCATTTAAAACAGCAAACTCCCCTAGAAACAAGCTTTGTAGGTTAAAAGATCCTATCGATGCAATTAAGCAAAGTAATCTCCTTTTCAAAATCTCTAGCAATGATTGCGAGGTCAAATACATAGGTCAAATTAGCCGACTATAGTCGATTAGAATAACAAAGGACAAACCTTAGCTAATTCAACATCAGTAGATCCTAATAAGATTAAAAAAATTACAGAAAAGTTCGGCTGTAGTTCTGGACACAATTACATGCAACAACACAGTAGAGTGGGATACAGCGACAGCGTTAAAAACTAACTTAGTTGGGTGGAGGGAGATATTGGTAACCGAGTAAATCTTTATTTAACCAATCAACACCAAATACATGCAGCAGTCGAAATGATTCTGTACCTATCCTGGATATATGGAGAATTCACAAAAGGAGAGAAAATTAGGACTATATAAACTCTGTCTCAAAGTTGTGGACTTATCTGATATGAGTATGGACAGTGAATTATATATGAAACGTTATCCAGTAAATGATACTGTTTCACTGTGTGATATTTCTGATAAGTAGACTTAAATGGAATTATAATTGATCACAGTGCCCAGGTTTTACTCTTATATCAAATATCGTAAATTTTTGTCCACTCACTTATACAGAATTAGGTATATCACACTATCTTACATAATCCAGCCTTTGTGTTTATTGGTCAAGTCATTATGAATCATTTGTATTTCGGTGAATACAGTTGATGAAACTACATAACTTTGATTTCTATGTAATTCCACAATAGAGTTAATACAGTGCATATTGCAATAAAACAGAGAAATTACATTACCTAGATTTTGTCTTGCTTTATTTATACATGAAATGCATATGATTGAAACCGATGAAAGACGTGGGTATTTAGAAGCCATATAAGTAAATACTGAAGTTTTATTCAACTGACCAAAAGGAAACTTCTGAATGTTTAATGATTTCTAGATATGTGTATTCCAGAAGCATCCTTCCTTCGATAGTTACAGATTATAACTTGTAATCTAATTCGGGTGGTTATGAGTGATTGCCCTTTGAATATCACACATAAATGACTATGAGCAGCCTCAGTATGCATCATCATTTATATATTTCATTTAATCAATGTGTAGGAGCATTTCGATAAAAACAGTTGATTAGAATTTTTGTATTTTTGATACCAATCCAGAAAAACAAACTCTTGGGTATAGATTAACAGTATATTTTCTGATCCCGCAAGTAAAAGAAAATCATGTACGTGGAGAGATATACTAAGCCAAAAGGAAACTATTTCTATTAACACACACTTTCAGCCCACATTCTTCATGAATATGTTATAGAAATAAATCCTTTAGTTATCCCAAATCGCATAGTTTACAATAAAGAAACGATATGGAATAAATATTCATATTATTTGTTATGCAACAGATTGTCATTAAAATGAGGTTCAAATATGAAAGATGCGAATTGATGTTTGTAGGTGAAAATACACCTCAACATTTTTATTCGTCCCCTGGGTTCCTAATGGAACATAGGGCTTCAGCAGCACATCTCTTTTCCACTCTCGTCTCTGAAATCTTTCAAACTTGGTTCCAAGACAGCTCACAAGCTCTCATTTCATCCTCACATGATCTCCTCCATGTCACCCTCAACTCAGACACCAAACTCATCGCTTCCCATCGGGGTTCAACTTGACTACTGGCCCGACGCGTGATGTCCCCAGTCGGCCTTCTCAGTGTATGCCCAGTCCAATCCATCTCCACATCATTACACTGCATATTTGTCCAGTGATAGACTCTTGGTTGGTTCGCTGATGCCTGTCACCCAGCCACAGTTCCTTGTTGCTTATTCTCATTATTCTGACAACCTCAGCTTCAGTAACGAGACAGCGTAGGCAGCAGTTGTTGATGAGTATCTGTAGTTTGCTGGAAATCCCTTCCATAGCGCACCAAGTTTCTCAACCATACACAAGCACTGACTTGACTGAAGTTGGTGTAGAAAATCCCGAAAATGTTCACGCTTTATGCTGAGTGGAGTGGAGTGAAGTGGAGTGGAGTGGAGTGCAGAAGATCTGCACACTGGTTTCAGGTTAATGAATGCCTGTCTTGCTTTTCCGATTGTGACTTTGACATGCTCGTCTGTGCCTGTGCCTGTGGTGCCTGTAGTTGAAACAGTGCTGCCTGCCTAGATAGGTAGGTGAAGGAGGCTACTTCCTTTAACTCTCTCCCGTTGATGGTCATTGGAGCTTATCGTTGTCGTTGTCGGTGGTGTTGTTGTTGATTGGGTATCTTCATCACCTCTGTCTCCCCTACATTCACTTGAATGGTGTCCCATCTTCGCTGCCCTGAATCAGCTCTTCTCTCAACTTGTTACTTTTCGCCTGTAGATCTTCCAGTTTGTGCAATAGTAGACACGAGTCATCGTTGGCCAAATCCAAATCTTCTAGGTTCCTTTCCATGGTCCAGCCAGTGTGTGCCCTCTTCTCGCTCCTCACTCTTATCTGCTGCATGATGCCATCCAGTCGACCACAATCAGGAATATCATGGTTGATAGTAGGTGGCAGCCTTGCTTTACTCCTGTCTTCACTTCGTTTCAAAGGCATCACTGAGCTGAGCTGTCCATTGTGAATAAGTTGGCTGGCATGTCGTGTCTTCATATAGTTGTTGAATGAGGTTGATGAATGTTTGTGGTATTGCGTAGTGTAGAAGCAGGTGTCTGTGTAATTACTTGTTGGTCGATGCTGTGGAAGGCCTTCTCAGAGTAGATGGAGTTGATGTAGTGAGTTGACTGCCATTCTATACTCTGTTGAATACATACTGAAGGGTGTTAATATTATCATTTTATAAACTAATTTTTTGAAAACTACATACATATTTTTTTCAGATTATGCTGTGTATTTTTTTGTGTTGCTTAAACTCAGGAGTCACCTAAAAATAAGTTGAGTAGGTTTTGATGCATAATGTAATGAAGTATGCTTATCTTGTATGCCTCTAGCTAATCCTTTAATTGTTTGTTTATCATGTATTCAAGTTTATTAGATTTCTTGAGTTGTATGGAAATTGTTTACACTCAGTACGCATTCACACAAAGATTATGAATGTACAACAACATTGTCCTTTCTTTAGGTTGGAATTAGTCATGTACTGATATCAGATGGAGGAACATTGGAAACCTGGGAGCATTCGACAATAGCTCTTTCTTCCTAGTATGGGACTTCTCAGCAGTGTGAACCTATCGCCCGGCACTACCAGGAATCGAACTTGGAACCTTCAGGTTCCGCGACTGGCGTGTTATCATTGAGCGACTGGGTTGGAATCCTATGGTTTATATTTCCTACTCCTGCCACTTGGTTAGCCCTACCGGTCACGACTTCCCATCAGAAATTGAGGAATCACTTCTCGAAGCTAGTCGTCAATGAGCGCTGGATTTTTTCTATCCGAAGGTTTGTGGACGTCTATTAATTGATTTTAGGTAGGAATTCATCATGAACTGACACCACTTGGAGGAACATTGAAAACCTGGGAGCACTGGACAACTGTTTCGTCTCAGCATGGGACTTCTAAGCAGTATTCACCCATCGCCCTGCATCACCAGGAATCGAACCTTAGACCTTCAGGCTCCACGACCTGCACGTTACTAGCTTCGAGAGCTGATTCACAACGTCCTAATGAGAGATCGTGATCAGTGGAGTCAACCAAATCAAACATGAGGACAGTTACCTAAAGATGACATTGGATGTAGGTCGCGCTGTCATGAACTGACAGAAGTAGGAAATATAAACCATAGGATTCCAACCCAGTCGCTCAATGATAACACGCCAGTCGCGGAACCTGAAGGTTCCAAGTTCGATTCCTGGTAGTGCCGGGCGATGGGTTCACACTGCTGAGAAGTCTCATACTAGGAAGAAAGAGCTATTGTCGAATGCTTCCAGGTTTCCAATGTTCCTCCAACTGATATCAGTACACGATCAATTCCAACCTAAAACCAATTCAAAAACATCCACGAACCTCTAGATAGAATCAATTTTTTTCTCTTCTTTTAAACTGTACAACCACTATCATTCTGTGAAAATTACTGAAAAGCGGAAAAGGTTCGCATGCGACTTTAGGAAAAAACTACTTTTTTGAACTAAAATTAATAGAGTTTGTTAGAGTTTTCTGTTTGTGACTTCTCATAACTTGTGCGTTTTCAGCCTCATATAAATGTCAAGCTGCTATTCGACCAGAATTCAAAAGCTTCTTCCTTTCGGTATTTCTTAAATTTTCCCCAATTTTTGTAGTTAACAAATTTTGATATGACTTTTAGCTTGGACTATCAATTGTGTTCAGTGGTTTCGTGAATAAATCCAGCCTAATTTGTTTTGTTTTTTTATTTTGAAGCATTTTTCATCTTGTTTTCTTGACTAACGTTAAGGAATACAACAAACTAGTACAAAACTTTGGTTAAAATTATATGATAATAAAAAAATGTTTACATAAATTTGACAACTACTGAAGAAGAAATAGACTTGGAATAATTTTGCCGCTTTCATTTGTTGAACTGACAAGTCTTCCTAAACTTCTTTGGAACGTGTTATGGATTATAGACAGTATTGCTCAGACATTCAAAAGACAGTCTTTTACAAATTTTTTTGGGGACCCTTGGATTTTGTGGTTGACCGAATCAATTATAGTGACGACGATTATCGAAGATTTGGCTGATAGCTGCTATCTTGACATCAGAATTGATGACAACTAGTGGTATCTGCCAGGGATGTCTACTTTCACCGTTCATATTTAACTTCATTAAGAACTCACAAATGGAGATAACCCTAGGTACGTCTGACTTCAAAGGGATTGAACTACTCCCTAGAGGTCAGGTGACTGACTTAGCATATGCAGATGATGCTTTCCTGCTGAATGAAAACACTGACATAGTGCAGCGTCTTCTGAATACGTTGAGCAGAAATCTGAGTATGTTTAGCATGAGTTTCACTGGCCCCTGTTAAATGAAGATGATGCTCCAGGACTGGTCAGCTGTAAAATACTCCCAGTTTAATGGTAGTGAGTGAAGTCATTGAGTGTGTGCAAAGCAAAAACCGAAGTAGAAACTAGTGAGAATAGGTTTAAGATGTACAGTATTAACCGAATACCAGGTTCAACTGATTATCATCTGTGTATATTGCTTTTGAATATATAAGTAACAAAAGGCTAGTGTCCATATGATTAATCTACTATCTTGAAATATGTGAACTAGTTTCTCTAAAAAGAGACTTTCATTGTCCATTATAAATTCAGAATGCATCCTTATGCTTCTCTGTTATGAATGAAGTCTTCTGATACTTCCTTGAAAGGTGCATCACTTTTCACAAATTCTAAACTTTATATTTTTCGATTATTTTCACGAATTTCACAGAAGAAAAAAATGAGTAGTTATTTAATTCTAAATAGTTTATTCTCAGGTATGATAAAATATTTCAACATTATGGAAACTCAAATGCTAATGGAAACGAATTCCCAAGGTGTAACAAGTGCACTTTACGTGATAACCAAAGTTCATGAGTGCAAAAAGAAACAATAATTACTAAAGACATGAGTAAAAGAAAACTGAGTTCACTGCACTTTCATTGTATTAATGACACGATTCAAGTAAAATTTTCACTGAACAGTTTTGCTGAAACCAAAGTTCGACTACATACTATGAAAAAGTGTAGAAAAACCATTATATAACCTGTCAGTTTTACAATCAAAGGAGTATATTCGATAGAAAGAACTCATTTAGGCTAATCAAAAATGTCACTAACGCATTTCCTGACAGTTATATTGAAAAACAAAGGACGACAGCTTACATATAAGTAAGTAATTGGCATGACGTTTTCATCATTAACTGGCATTATCAGATAAAATCTCAAAAGCCAAAAAGTAGTAGAACTGAGCTTCATCATACTTAAAGACATCTTGTGAGTACGCGCTTACGATACTATATAATATCATTTAACAGACACTAGGAACGCATAGTGAGTATGATATAATTGAGGCATGGAGTGTGCATTGTATAGACCATATTCTCCAAATTTGTTCATCACACAGTGATAACATCATTCGATTTTATTCGAAAGCGTCCGTTCCCAGTGACAAAAATGGTGACCCCTAATTTCAGAGCTTCTTACAAGGACTTCACATATTTTATATCAAACTTGATCGCTGCATTCATAGCAACCATGCGCGTAAATTGTTTCTTATTTTCAAAATACTTTTGAGACTGTACTTACTTCTCAAAAATATCCAGAATTTGTTGAAAAAACTGTTTAGATCAGCTCAACAATAATGATGGTTGACATCGTTCATCCCTCATTGGCGCCATTTATTTGGACTGATATTCTGGTAATATAACAATTGTTGATATCAGCGGACACAACTAGAGAATGGTCTGATGAACGATACTATTAGCCATTAAGAGTTATATTGTCGTCACATGGATGATACCATTATAGTTTTCAAAGGTGAGAATGATAAGAATGCTGTTCTCAATAAATTCAATAGTGTTCATCCAGCCATCAACTTAACAATGGAAGAGGAGAAAAATGACAGTATCTCATTTCTTGAAGGTTAGATTGGACTCTGAAACTAAGTGTACATAGAAAACCAATATCAGCAGGTCAATACACGTACTTCTTTAGTGCCTTCCCCTTCCAATACAAAAGGAACCTGATGAAATGATTGAAGAGATATAAAATTCTTGTCAGCAGTCTGACCTCGTAGCTCAGTTAGTAGACCATTGCGCCGGTAACCCGATGGTCGCTGGTTTGAATGCGGTAGTGGTCTAGAATTTTTTCTCGCCTTCAGTCACCACTCAGTACAAATCAATATTTGCAGTTCCTAGTAAGACCGAAAATTTGATAAAAAGGCTTGGTCATAGCTATGAAGACGGTTGCACACAAATACAATATAATAGGACTAACTAATTTGGTTGAGTGGAAGGATTGCTTGATAACCGAACCTTTGTTTAGCGAATCAACACTAAATAAATGCAGTAGGAATGACCGTGAACCCGTTCGGGAGATATAAAATGCCCTAAAGAAGTGTAGAAAATTAGAACTACACAAATATTGTACCAAAGTTGAGAAACTATCTTCATATGAATATAGACGAAAAATTGTGTCTAAAACGTAATCCACTAAGCAATATTGTTCTACTATGAAATGAGGCGAATAAACTAACTAAAATGGAACTGGATCCTAACAGATTTCCCACGTTTTACTGTTACATCAGTATAGTCGTCACTGACATATCAAATGCGAATCACATTGTCTGAAGCTTTTCATTGTCTATCTGCTTACATCAATCGAAGTAATTTCTGTTTGTTGATGACTGATTTTGTTATCTGCAATTATTATACAAGCCTCCATGAAATCTTTCATTAAGTACTTGGTATTTTTGTCTGAAGTGAAACCTGAAGAAAATATAAGAATGTTGTGACAGAGATACTTGTTTATATTCTTAAATCTAAGCCAACATTTTTTTATGTGTTCTGCTTTTTCAAAGAAACATTCTGTTGCGTAACTGCTGGAAATAAGTAGCCATCTTGTCGTAATAAAGCATCTATACTACTAAAGTGAGATGAAGAAGACTTTTAACTCAAAATGAGGATTATAATCTTTCACTGTTCACCTAACTTGATGATGAAATATGCAAAATATAATATTCAAAACTCAAAAGACACCAAACACTTGTTAATGAGAGAAAACATATCAATAATTAAATGAACAGGCAACTTTGCACGAATTCTTAGTAAAGGATTTATTTCAATACAACAAGTCACTCAATTTTCCATATATTTAAACATTTTCAACTTAAGGTACTGAGAAAAAAACTTTCAAGTCAGTATATTAAGGCTCCATTTTTATTCACTATGAAATCAGAATAGTACACTAATCAAATTACTATCAGGTTCTAGGTATTTTTATGACATTGGCGCGGATAAATTTTTAATAAGTTTTCCAGACAATTATTACGAAATGTCATTGAATGATTGATAGCTGAATTTGTTTAATAATCAATTTCTTATGTCTTAGATAATATTTTAAGCAAAATATTTCTTAGTACTTCACTTAAGATGACCAAGACTGAGCTATCGAAAAAATGATTAATGTAAGCATTTATTATTATTATTTGTCCCTTGGGTTCCTAATGGAACATAGGGCTTCAGCAGCACGTCTCTTTTCCACTCTCTTCTCGGAAATCTTTTAAACCTGGTTCCAAGACAGCCCACCAGCTCTCATTTCATCCTCACATGTTCTCCTCCATGTCACCCTCAACTCAGACACCAAACTCGTCGCTTCCCATCAGGGTTCAACTTGACTACTGGCCCGACGCGTGATGTTCCCAGTCAGCCTTCTACGTGCATGCTCAGTCCAATCCATCTCTACTTCATCCCACTGCATATTTGTTCAGTGATAGGTTGTTGGTTGGTTCGTTGCCAGCCAGCCAGCCAGCCAGCCAGCCAGCCAGCCAGCCAGCCAGCCAGCCAGCCAGCCAGCCAGCCAGCCAGCCAGCCAGCCAGCCAGCCAGCCAGCCAGCCAGCCAGCCAGCCAGCCAGCCAGCCAGCCAGCCAGCCAGCCAGCCAGCCAGCCAGCCAGCCAGCCAGCCAGCCAGCCAGCCAGCCAGCCAGCCAGCCAGCCAGCCAGCCAGCCAGCCAGCCAGCAAGCCAGCCAGCCAGCCAGACAGACAGACAGACAGACAGCCACAGTTCCTTGTTGCTTATTCTCATTATTCTGACAACCTCAGCTTCAGTAACGAGACAGCGTAGGCAGCAGTTGTTGATGAGTATCTGTAGTTTGCTGGAAATCCCTTCCATAACGCACCAAGTCTCTCAACCATACACAAGCACTGACTTGACTGAAGTTGGTGTAGAAAATCCCGAAAATGTTCACGCTTTATGCTGAGTGGAGTGGAGTGAAGTGGAGTGGAGTGGAGTGCAGAAGATCTGCACACTGGTTTCAGGCTAATGAATGCCTGTCTTGCTTTTCCGATTGTGACTTTGACATGCTCGTCTGTGCCTGTGCCTGTAGTTGAAACAGTGCTGCCTGCCTAGATAGGTAGGTGAAAAAGGCTACTTCCTTTAACTCTCTCCAGTTGATGGTCATTGGAGCTTATCGTTGTCGTTGTCGGTGGTGTTGTTGTTGATTGGGTATCTTCATCACCTCTGTCTCCCCTACATTCACTTGAATGGTGTCCCATCTTCGCCGCCCTGCCTCAACTCAACAGGCAACTTGTCAGTTTTCGCCTGTAGATCTTCCAGTTTGTGCAACAGTAGATAAAAGTCATCGTTGGTGAAATACAAATCTTCTAGGTTCCCTTCCGTGGTCCAACCAGTGTGTGCCCCTCTTCTCGCTCCTCACTCTTGTCTGCTGCATGATGCCATCCAGTCGACCACAATCAGGAATATCATGGTTGATAGTAGGTGGCAGCCTTGCTTTACTCCTGTCTTCACTTCGTTTCAAAGGCATCACTGAGCTGAGCTGTCCATTGTGAATAAGTTGGCTGGCATGTCGTGTCTTCATATAGTTGTTGAATGAGGTTGATAAATGTTTGTGGTATTGCGTAGTGTAGAAGCAGGTGTCTGTGTAATTACTTGTTGGTCGATGCTGTGGAAGGCCTTCTCAGAGTAGATGGAGTTGATGTAGTGTGTTGACTGTCATTCTATACTCTGTTCTATGATGATGCGAAGTGGCGCGTTGCACTTTGGACACATTTACTGTGCTGAAATCAGGACACTTCCAGTGTCCTTTTGCACATATATACTCGAAAGTAGATACAATCCAATTTACTTACGAATTAGAAAATCAAGAATGAGAATTACCACCTATATTGAATTGCAAAACGTAGGAGCTTAGATACTGATGTTTATAGGAAATCATCAAATTCGAATAGACACTTAGATTTCTCATCTATCAAAGTAGACTTGATAAAAATTTCTAAGTGATGAGGTAAAGTGTTTGACTAGTAAGTCGGAAAGCCTAAATATAGAAATGAAATACATCACATTGACACTACTTCCTAATAACTATATTCGAGAATTTATTAAAAGGTTGGTAAGGACTGATAATGTGAGTAGTGATTGGAGCATGCCTACGAGGGAACTTAAGCACTCTGTAGTGTTGCCATAGAAAGAAGATAAATCGAAAATTCTACTTAGAGTTGTTAACAATGCTGCGATAAGGGTGGTATTTAAACCCATAAACGGACTCACTTGGCAGGCTAAAATATTGAATATAGTTACCTAGTTTATCAAATACCATGTAATGATGCGGCTTAATATTTTGCTTGCTTTGAATGGACAGGAGTGAAGCGTGATTCCGTGCCAGTTCTTGCAAACACTGAGGTCTCCTTTCTTCGATAGTTTGACAAGGTAACCCTTCTTCAAAACAATGGGCAGGTAAATTCCCTTCCTTCCACACCTTCGGCAATGATATTGTGGTGTAAGCATGTCCACTGTTGTCTCTGCGTCCGTTCTCATTGCTTTTGGCGGGGTCCCATATAGTCCTGATGCTTTCTCGAATCCCAGTAGCTTTATGGCGTTCAGGACTTCCCTTTTTTGTTTGAGGATTTATGTTCACTTGTAGTTCTGTGGCTGGGCTGCAGGTGGTATTTGTCGACGAGTTGCAGTTGGTATCGGTGGTCTATTCAAGAGCTTCTTGAAGTGATCGGCACATCGTTTCCTCTCTTTCCCTTCCTTCGTAATTAAATTTCCATCATCATCTTTTATTAGTTCCGTCTGCACTGTGTTGATCTCTCCCCTCCCAGATAGACAGTAACCTGGTTATTTGAAACAATGTTGTCAGGTCTCTGTCTCTCCTACCAGCCTGCAGCCTGTTCTGCTTCACTTGCCAATGTGCCATAGAAGTGTCTTTTGTCTTTCTACGCACTCTTCTTCACTTCTTTGTCCAGTGTAGTGTTTTATACATTGTATCCAGTTCCTCATGTCGTTGAGCATCCTTGCACTGGTTTGTCTTCTACTTCACCAGCACCATCCTCCTCTCTCTGCTCTATCAGCTTCCATGTATCCATCGAGATACATTCCTTATCCTCTTTCTTCTTCCTTACTAATACGGTTGTGCAGGTTTCTTTCCACATCTCCTTTCTTAAACACTTCCAGTGTTCTTCCACACAGGTTGCTTCAGGGAGGTTGCTTAAACTCTCTCATTTTGTCTTGATGGCTGACGTGAAGATTTCATTTGCAGTTTCATCCTTTAGTTTCCGAGTGTTGTACGTGAACTGCCGTCTATCATCAGCTTCCTCAAAGGCTTCCAACTTGATTTGGAAGGTCCCTTGTACTAGATAGTGAGTGGTGTGAACCCACATCTGCTCCTCTTCTTGACCTTGTGTCAAGTAGGCTGCATCTCCACTCACTTAAAATTGAGATAAAGTCGATTTGATTTTTAGTGTGTCTATCTGGTGTCTGGTGAAATCCATGTCGCCTTGTGGATATCCTTGTGCTTGAACACACTGCCTCACCTCCAATCACCAAATCCTTGAACGCACAGAATTCTGCAAACAATTCTACATTCTCGTTCATCACCTCAACGAGTGCTTCTAGACTCATGGTTAGTTCTCTTCCTGTGTTGTCCCCTCCCAGTTTGGCATTCATGTCACGCCATACATTAGAATTTTGATATCGCCAACTTGAGCGGTGTCTTTTTCAGTGTTGATTGAAGTTGTCTGTAGAATTCTCCCTTCCTCTCTTGCTCTACATTATTTGTAGATGCATAGCGTAGCATTGTATGATCGTGACCTTCCTTCCTTCCTTTTGACTTGAACCTCGCTGTCATGATCCTGCATGAGGAGGAGATTGGTTCCCACTGCATGAGAGACAGCCTTTGATGCTCTTCGGAGGTGGACATCATGATAACCACTCCATAACTCAGTGTGCTCACGGTTGTCATCTGGGTGACAATGTCAGTGTAGATTATTGATTCTCCAGTTGACAGTTTGGAGAGTCCA
Organism: Heterobilharzia americana; assembly: GCA_944470555.2. Taxonomy (NCBI): domain Eukaryota; kingdom Metazoa; phylum Platyhelminthes; class Trematoda; order Strigeidida; family Schistosomatidae; genus Heterobilharzia; species Heterobilharzia americana. Next base: position 76,999,856 of record OX104130.1, on the reverse strand, counting down.
CTCCCATTCCATCTGCTTTCGCAAATTCCAAGCACTTCAATGTGATACCTCTTCATCTTGTTTGCAATCTGGGCTGCCCTGCCAGCTAGGTTCAAACATGGTGCGGACATTCCATATACCCACGTTTACTTTCGCTTTCATCGAGAGGGAGTAGACATACCGGCCAATTGGCTTCTCGAAGGCTTTTACCAACTTGTGTCATTTCGCCTCTCCGATTCCAGAGAGGAATAATTTGTTATTATTTTTTATATTTTGTTTGTTCTTTGAAGCTTGTTTAGTGGTTAGATTTGTTTTGCAGTGTAGGGTTGCTAGTCGTATGCCCAACCTTCCCTCTTTATGGGGGCTTAGGACCGGCTAGTAACTAGTGAACTAGTTAACCAGGTGAGGGTTTAATGTAAGCATGGTTTGGTATTATTACTATTTACTGTTTTCCTTTGTGTTCCTAATGGAATACAGGGCTTTAGTAGCACATCACCATTCCACTCTGTCTTCTGCATTCTTTTTAACCTGCCACCACAACTCTCCAGAAACTTTCATTTCTTCCTCACACGATCTCCTCCATGTCACCTTCGGACAACCAACTCGTCGTTTCCCATGCAGGTTCCACTCAAGCCCATGGTGCTTGATGTCCCCCTTGTATGGTCTAGAAGGTGAAGCAAAATAAAAAAATTCACTTGTTTGGATTAATTACTCAAAAGTAATCCAAATGGTTGATAACGTCTTCATAAAGTTTTTGAAAGTTGAGGGTGAATTTTTGCTTGATGTAAGCAATTAAGTAGAACATCATTATTAGGGTTACAGAAGATGATGAACCTATTTCGGAGACGGTGTTCCACTGTGCTAACTTATTTACCTTTCAGAACAGCATTTTGAGTCTTTTACCCGCATGTAACCAATTCTACAGAATAATCTTTTATTTAGATGCAACATGCCTTTTTAGTTTGCTGTATCAACATTTCATGCACGTTTGGGTTGTTTTGAGTCCAAATCTTAACCATAATTTCCCTATGAATTTGAATCAGCTATTTATCCTTTCAAATGCTCGCACTAATTATGGTCATGTATTATTTAAACTGAAGTCGATAACCGTGAACTTGCTTGGTTCAGTTAGATATCTCAAATCAGTATTTGTTATATATTTGTCTCTTTAATCAAGAGATAGATAACAAACACCAGTTATATCCACAATAGCACTGAAGGGATGACTGAAGTCATCATTTATGGAAGTTTCTTTGATAGCAGCGTGGTGTTATTCAGGTTAAAAACTGCTTCTACAGATTGATGTCCAGGCTGTTTACCTATCTTACTAATTTGACTTCTAATGGAGAAAAAATACCAAAAGTGGAAGGGCCATCAAGCTTATTCATCTCATCCGATTTTCTCAATTGAGTACGTGTTTCTAAAGCCAGCAGCAGACTGGAGAGTTTTTTCAAAATCTTGATACTGTTTGCACTCAGATAAAGCCGTAATGAGATCAAATGTAACCAGTTAATGATTGAAGGAGAAACAAAATCCATAGTATTCTATTCTTGAGGCCACTGATTTACAACCTTGTTGGATAAATTCTGGTCTACACATAGCTGATATGGTTTGTCTTATCGACGAGGAATTTAAAAGTTTTTGCCCAAAACACTTCTTATTACAGGAATCGTCTATTCAGTTATCGTACACGGCAATGCTAACGGACAATAACAGCTTTCTCGAGTCAGTGTGGTGATTTTAACAAAAATTATGGGCGTAGAATCGTTACGAGTATAATTAGAGTTTAGGATATAAATTTATTCACTGCGATCAAGTTGTAATCCATTTCAAGAAGTAATTGATGATATATTAATGTAATGAATGAGTCATTCAAGCGAATGATTCATTGTCACAGTCTCATCAAATCGAAGCCCAAAAATAAAGCGAATTCCTTTTGCAGTTTTTCATGGTTTTCAGTGATTCTGGATTAGATGTAACCGAAAGACAAAAACTGCCTAACTTCCGAATAACATTCAAATAAATATTCAGTTTCAAAAATCATCAGACATTGAATCATTTTTATTTTTATTCAACAGAACTCATTTGTTACCATATGATGCGGAAATTAGGATGAAAGAGGGATGATTTCAGAAGATGAATCAAACGTACTCGTCATCTTATTCCTAGTTGTTTGTAAATTACACTATGTAGCGAAGATAGAATTACCGAAAAACATATTTCCAGTTGTTCAAATAATTTTGTCCGCTGAATCAATGAACGTACAGCATTTGGGGGAATAGCTCTAAACAAGAGAAACAAATGTCCATTATCTTGATTGTATTGTGTTCTCTGAGCTGGGTTGTTTAATCGTAAAGCTTTCATTGCCTTGCTAGACGATATCATCAACAAACGCATCGTCCTACCATACATGAAGAATGTATCAGAAATCGTGACAAGATTGCTGAGACCACTTGAAATTGATGTGACTCATAAACCAACAAATTCCCTCCAAACACTATTATACAGACCAAAGGATGCAACAACCAAAGAAGACAAACTGAATATCATTTACAAAATCAACTGCAATAACTGTAGTCAGCACTACATTGGAGAAAGTGGTCGCCCCCTTCGCCTTCGTCTACATGAACACCAATTGGCTATTAAACGTCACGATATTTCATCACTCATTTCAATGCACATGGATAATTATGGATATGAATTCAGTTTCGACAATGTAGAAATTTTGGACAGAGGAAACACAAAGAATGTCGGAGAATTCCTAGAAGCTTAGCATTCAGGTAAAGCAGTCAGCAATCAATAGACATAGACCCAATCTACTAACCAATAAGAAAGATGATAAACGACAGAAAGGTCAGAGGTGAAGCAGAGGAACAGCCAGCCAACAGGAAAGTCTACACAGTCAATGACACAACAATAGAAGGAAACAATCAATCATAGACCACATCGTCAGAGGAAGCCACTAAATTACTCACGCAGAGATACTGATAGCTCACTTCATACTGAAGTTGTTGCTGATGATGTCGTCTAGCAAGGCAGTGAAAGCTTTACGATTAAACAACCCAGCTCAGAGAACACAATACAACCAAGACCATCCACCTCAGCTACAAATATTCTCCATTATTTTAAATGTCCATTATTGACGAAATCGTGATCTTGAAAGTGGTGGCTAGTGACTGATGTCAACTATCCTAATTGGTTAGAAAATCCAACAGTACATATCATATGCTTTAAATGCAACCTACATTGAAGTAAACCGAAGTTAGGTGTCACTATCTTCTTTTCTTCAAATATCATAATGCATATTCAGATATTTCTTGTTGCTGTAACCATAGGTTATAAGGTTTTTTATTTACAGGAAAATTAAGGGACAGAAGAAGATTTAAATCTGAAGTACAATATATAATTTCATAATCACGTCCTTAGAATACCGTAACTTTTCCCCTTTATAAGCTGTAACTTCATGTGTAAAAAAACCTTATTTGCTGTCAATCCAATATTAACTGAAAAATGCCAACTTATTCGATCAAACAAAATACAACAAGATTTGTGGTCTAACAGTGCAATAATCTTCTTTTTACTTCAAATTGTAAATGATAGGAGTGAAATGGTACATGAAGTAATTCTTCTACATGATGTTTGTCAACTATCTATCTGTATCTCAATAAGCTAATTTACAACATGGAAATTGGTCTCATTTCCAGCAGCTACAAACACTTGAATTACGGAAACTATCTCTTGTGAAAAAGTATCTCATTTCCTGTACTATTTTCTTAGTGTTAACAGTCATAAGGTACACCTCAAATTCTTCGATTATTCTTCCATCTTTGAACCATTGTTTCAAAACGTTCATGGTTGGTTGCCACAGTGACATCGGAGTTAATTATGTATGCTTGAGATACTTCTATTCCTAATTCTGGATAGTGATTTCTCTTTTACTTAGATAATCAACAATAGTGAAATATATTTTCAAATTCATAAAATGAAGATCTCGACAATAACGTTTTTTTTTCTCGTCATTGTAGTGGAACGGTTGTCTACTGTTAGTATTGATAGGTTGACAGTAAACATTATCGTTACTAACGGGGTGAATTATTGATAGAATAAAGATTTCCTTCCGATTCAAATCAATAAAAGTGTTTTATTAAAATGCCTACCTGAAAGTAAACTATTGTTGCCTAGTTATGATTACTTAAGTTGACCCAATATTTACGCGTTACACCTATTTTCTTATGAATGAAACTGTTTAAAATGTAAGAGTGAACACAAATTTCACTCATCAATAAATTCTTTGTGTCGATAACTCATATAAGTAAAGATATATAGTGCAAATAAAGTGAAAACTGACCAATTGCATAGTCTACATGACAACTTTTAGACAAAAAAATAAAAGTTTTATGTTAGAATTCATCAAAGACTGATTTCAGTTGAAGAAACACTAGAATCAGTAGACAGCTATCTCGCCGTAATATGGGACGCCTCAGTAGTGTATACCTGCGACCTGGCCAGAGATCAAACCCAGGACTTTAATGTCACGACCAGCAAGTTATCATTGAGCCGCTGCGTTGGAATCCACTGGTTCATATTTCCTACTTCTATCAGCTCACAACAGAGTGTGACCTTTATCCAATACTGTCGTTGAATAACTGTCCTCATGATCAATTTGGCTAACTTCACTGGTCAGGATTTCTTGTAGGAACTTTGAGAATCACCTCTCGAAGCTAGTCACCGATGAGGGCTAGATTAAAGTTACTTATCTATCACGCCAGTCATTAGCTGACAAAATAAAACATCCACCTGAATCTTATTCATAGTACGATTCAGTCGAAACTATTTACACTGGTCAGTCGACTTCGGTAGTCGGATGACAGTAACCTAATAACAGATTCCGTTAGTTAAAACGATTCGCCTCATTTAGATGGATGTTTCAGGATAAACTCGATGTTCAGGTCACTGTGATTTAGCTAGTGAATTCTACAGATCCACCTAAGTGATTCCTAAATACTTAAGTTGTTTAGTATTGTATTTTGTTATTTCATGATACCTTTTTGTCAGAGACCATATCTTACCATTTCATCTAGTGAGTGGTTTTCTAATGGGAATCTTGATGACACCAGATGGGCGACTGAGAAAACTGCTCAACTGTGAGAAATGTCAAACTGGATCGTACAACTTGGAAATCTGCGAATAAGTCACCACGCTGTTCAACCATCTCTGTGGAATGTTAACTAATCGCAGTCATTCATAATACATCTGTTACATGATCGAAAAATTTTACCATCGGATCTACGAACAGTGATGTAAACACATATACATGTATGTATTTTTGAGGTGAATGGGGATTTTTAATTTAGAAGCAGTATTCATCATCGATTGACACCAATTAGGGAACCACTGAAAATCTGGGAACACTGGACAGCTGTTTCGTCTTAGTATAGGACTCCTTAGCAGTACGCACCCACTACCCGACTAGGGGTCGAACTCAGGACCCTCGGGTTTCACGATGAACGCGTTAACCAGTCAGCCACTGGGTCGGTTTCTAGTAGTTCACAATTTCCAACTTCTGTCAATTCACGACATGGAGTCAACCAGTCGGGTGTGAAGTGAATGCTAACTGAAGACCTTGGGTGACAGTCATGCTATGTCGTGAATTGACAAAAGTTGGAAATTGTGAACCACATATACATTTGTTGATAATTTCCTTTCAAGATAAAGTGTAACAAGCAAACATTATACAATTATTAGTGTGCAACTCCAACTTTCTATAAAGTTTATTAGTTAGTTCGCATGAAACATTTCCGCTTTCTAGACAAGTTTCTCTATGCTTCAAACACTTCATTAAGCGTGAAAATGCAGAATATTGTTTTCTTTATAACTCATTTAATCTTCTAAAAATAAAGATGTAGATGTTTTACACCCAAATGTTATACTTCTTTATTTTGACTTGTAAAACATTTGTTCTATTTTTACTCCGCACTGATACATTTAGTTCTGCATTTCCGAGCTTTTAGACGTTTAAATTTTGCTTATACTTTCATTTTTTTCCTATGTTTGTCTTAGTATGCCTTTGAACGTTGGTATTAGAAGCTTAGCTGGTTAGGTTTTGAGTTAAATTCCTATTTATTCACTAGTTTACATGACATAATACAGTACATAGTTGATAAATACTTTGTAATTTATATTCATTTCATCCATGGGTGAAACAATGTACAATAGAATACAGTAGAAAAGATTTTTGGGTCATAAAAAAGGTAAATCTTCCACTTTATATTCACCTGTGTTAATAAATCTAAGCTTAAATGTCAAAAAAGATAAATTATGAACTAACAGGAGGAGGAATCGACCTAAGATTTGCTAATCATGTTCTGAACAGTCTGAAGTCAGTTTACGTCTGATTGAAAGAAGATATCACGTAGACAACTTGAATTTTCTGAAGATGATATACAAAGAGATGAGTACATTTCCCCTTAAGTGCGATGCAGTCATAAACCTGATTATTGTCCCTCAAAAGCAGCCAAACTCAGTCTCTATCTTTTATTGAAGCTCATTAACGTGGTCCAGTTTTTTTTCCATCTCAGTACATCATCGCCGACCAAATCAAGATGTTCATTTTTTCATTTTTTTTCAGTTACATTACGTAACATCATGTAACTTTACAAACTGATCTTAGTTAATTCATCTCAAATAATTTTATTTTGCACTTCTTGTCCATTATTCTAATGATTTACTTACATGATCCTACATTTCAAGCCACTCATTATTTTGATTGTTCCGCCTGTCACTCGTAAGTTTCCATGTGTGGCAAATCATAAAACTGAATTTGGCGGTTCGTGGGGATTAAGAGATTTTTCCAGTTGGTATTCATGATGGACTGACATCAGTTGGAGGGACATCGGAAACCCGTGAGCCCTAGAGAGCTACTTTGTCCCAGTATGCGATTCTTTAGCAATGCACATCTGCAACCGCACCAGGGATCGAACCCACAGCTTTTGGGTTCCGTGGCCAGCATGTTGCCATTGAGCCATTGGATGGGAATCCAGTGGTCTATATTTGCAACTTCTGTCGGTTTACGACATAGCGAGACTGCCACCCAGTGTCATCTCTAATTTCCCGCAAATCCTCAAATTCAGTTGAACCAGTGCCCATTGATGAATAACTTCGAGAGGTGATTCCCGAAGTTCCTATGAGAAGTTGTGACCAGTGAAGCGAATCCGGTGGCCATGAGAACAAATATTCAACGATTATGTTACGTGGCGGTTGAGCTATGTCGTGGACCGACAGAATTTAGGAATGTGAATTACTAGACTGCTATCCAGTGCCTCATTGATAACGTGCTGGCCACGTAACCTGAATGTCATGGGTTCGAGCCCTGGCGGAGTCGTGGCTGTACATTGCTGAGGCTTCCCGTACTAGAAAAAAACAGATGCCTAGTGATCTCAGGTTTCCTATGTTCCTCCAACTGATGTCAGTCAATGATGAATACCTACTGGAAAAATTATAAAACTTCCTAATCTCCCCATATTTTTGTTACGATTCACCATTCCCATGTGATGTATGACACTGAAAGCTTTAATAGCATCTACATGGCGCCCTCTGTTTGCCAGGTGTGGTAGGACGAAATATTCCACCACTTTCACTTCAATTTTTGCGAACCAAGGAGAAAATTTTTCTTGTATTCAGTGATGCACTTGTTTAATTTCACACCCTGTGTAAAGTGTTTCACAGGAAAAGTTAAGCTGATAAGTGCTGAATGAAGAGGTAAGATTAGACAGACTATCTTTGAATCTTGGATACCGTGATCAATCTTGTATTACCTGGTTAATATTATTTTTTTAGGTTGTAAGTACAAAACTTCATGATCTCATGACCCTTAGTTTTTTCAATTTATTCTTAGGTCTAATTTAAAACCTAATCTCACTTTCTGAGTTGTATCCATATTATTATTCAATATATTGAAAGTCGTTTGACCTTTTATTACGCCCACCTAACCATGATGTCACTTTTACCAATTCTAGAGGAACATCGTACGTAACTCTCTATCATATATATATATATATATATATATATATATATATATATATATATATATATATATATATATATATATATATATATATATATATATATATATATAGCTACATCTAGAATGTTCATTCCACCAGTGTATACATAATTAACCTCTGAGCAGTCTTAGTGACATCACCGATCTCGCTTAATCTAAATCTCTGTTACCTTCAATCTTAATCGAAACATTCTTCTCGATTTCAGAAAGTTTAGGATAAGCATTGTATTCCACTTCTACAGGCTGAAAGATAGCGAAGTGGACCTAGTTACCAAAGAGGAGAAACAAAGGAAACAATTGGCTGACCACTTCAAAAAAAATCTTGAACCGACCACCACCTGCAAGTCGTCCAGAAGTACCACAAGAAACAGCAGAACTACAAGTGAACAAAGACGCTCTGACAAAAGCAGAAGTCGTGAATGTCATAAAACTGCTGAAATTCGCGAAAACAGCAGGACCAGATGGATTTCCTTCAGAATCACTGACAAAAGACGCAGAGACAACAACGGACATGCTCACACCACTATTGCAGAAGGTTTGGAAGGAAGGAAGGAAAGGTACCTGTCCACTGATTTAAATAAGGGCTACCTCGTCAAACTCCCAAAGAAGGAAGACATAAGCCTTTGCAAGAACTGGCACGGAATTACGCTGTTGTCCACCCGAAGGAAGCTAAGTATTATGCCATATCATCCTGGAGAGACTGAAAGGTGCTCTGGATTCAAAATTACGAGCAGAACAGCCTGGCTGGCTTCAAGAAGAACAAATCATGTGCGGACCAAATTGCAACGCTACGCTTAGCATCAACATTGAACAGAGCATAGAATGGCAGTCAAATAAACCTTGACCTCAACTTCATTGACTTTGTAAAGGCCTTTGACAGCAAAGTAATTTGGCAGGCAGTTGCTTCAACACTACGGAGTGCCACAAATCTTTATCACTCTCATTCAACAGCTATGTGAAAACGTCACATGCCAAGTGATTCACAGTGGAAAACTCAGTAACGCCTTTGAAGTGAAGACAAGAGTAAGACAAGGCTGCCGCCTTGACCTTCCTAATTGTGGCTGACTGGACTGGATCATGCAGCAAACCATGAGGAGCGAGAAGGGAGGCATACGCATACGAAGATTTGGATTTCGCCAACGATGATGATTTATGTCTAATGTCAAGCAAACTCGAAGATCTACAGACGGGAACTAATAAGTTGAAAGAAGAGGCAAGGCAGCGAAGACGGAACCTCAAGTGAATGTAGAGAAGATATAGGTGATGAAGATACTCAACCAACAACAGCATCAACGACGAATACCCATCACCATCAACGGGAGAACCCTAAAGGAAGTAGTCTCTTTCCCTACCTGGCTAGGCAGCATCGTTCCAACTACAGGTGGTGGCACAGATGAGGATGTCAAAACCAGGATCAGAAAAGCAAGATAGGCCTGCTTTCACTAATCTGAAATCAGTGTGGAGATCTGTTGCACTCAGCACAACGAACAAGATACGGATTTTCAACACCAACTTCAGTCAAGTCAGTGCTTTCATGCGATGATTGAGAAAACTGGCGCGTCATGAAAAGCATTTCCAACAAACTATAGACATTCAATAACAGCTTCTCCCTACGCTCGATCTTGAAGACCAGATGGCCAGACAGAATAAGCAACAAGGAACTCTGGCAACAAACCAACCAAAAACCTATCATCCAACAAATATGCAGAAGAAGGAAGTGTAGATGGATCGGGTATACACTGAGAAGGCCAATCGGGGACATCACGCGTCAGGCACTCGAATGAAATCGAAATGAGAAACAACGAGTTGGATTTCCGAGGGCAACATAGAGGAGATGGTATGTGACGAAGAAATGAAACCTTGTGGGCAGTCGTGGAGCGAGGTTCAAAAGATTGTAGAGAAGAGAATGCAATGGAGGCGAGATACTGAAGCCCTATGTTCCACTAGGATCCCGAGGGAAAAATGATAAACAATAATAATACAGGGTGCAACCGAAATTTACAGCCTTAACAAAGCCTAATATTATTTAACCCAGCTCAGAAGCACCCCATTTCTGAACTTTATCGTTTGCTAACTAGTGAAAAGTAAGATGAATAAAAAGTATTCATGATACTGTTTCACCGAGAGATTCGGGCAGATGAACCATATTCTAAGCAATAGCGATGTGCTAACGTTCAAAAGCGGGAAGACTATTCATTCTGTTTGGAATGAAATCAAATTTCTAATCACCTGAAAGAAAAGGATACCCTTGGTCTTGTTGGTTTCTCCCAGCTGGGTGATACAATCGTGAAGCTTTCATTGTCGTTCTAGATAGCATCATCAGTACAGATTTCAGTTTGGACTAAAAACTAGATGCCATTGGATAATCGTGCAGATGAAGAAAAAGGTAATTTTCCACTGGATTAACATCACTTCAACTGCAGCTTTTCCTACGAAGCAACCAGTCGCATTCCATTTAATGGTCAAAAATGGTACGCCTACAAATAAAATTTATGTAAAGAGCCAAACCAATTCCCATAATGCAGTTTAAATCACCACATAATAAGTAGGAAGCCTTCTAAAAGTTAGATAAACAATCTGTTATGGAGCGGAAAGTAACTTGTAGTAAAAAAAAATTGGTTGCGAAGAATGACTGCTTCATATTCTCAGATGGGTCAGAGAGTTGTTTGAAGCCGAAAACAAGGCACTGAAATGTCACAGTATTTCATGATATCTAAGCAACATTTTGACTTAGTGTCATATAAATGGATGCCAAGATATCTACTAATTAGGAAAGCTTTGGGGCCTCCGATATCATGGAAAAATTTCAGTAACTTAAACTTAGCTTTTACACCTGTCAAATGAGTTTTCTTATCAAGATTTAATAGATTGATTTGTCGATGGAAAGCAACGAACGTACTAAACGATGTCCCATAGAAGGTCAATCATGATCCTTTAGGAACTGTTCTAGTGTGAACTTGACAGACGCAGAAGCCAATCACTAATTATTCCAACTTGTTATGTACGAGACCAAGAAAGAACACAACAGCGTAGTCGGATGAAACAATATATTTGCAAGGTCGTGCCAAGATACAGATGCGTTCCAACTAACTGGTTAGGGGGTCGATTACGAGTAGTGCAACGTAACACGACAGCGTGCCAAATGGCCAGGATGCTTGACCGGGTGCCTTCAGCTTAACCAGTCCAGTTGAACTATCAAGGACAGCATCAGTGTCGAAAGTCGTCAAACCCTAGGCTATTGATTTTGGAGAAGTGTGTGACGCTACAACCCGTACAGCTCGGTGGTAGTGCTGTTTACTGCAACATTAGTTGATGTGGGATTGAATCTCACACGGAGCATCTGTTCCCTGTCAACCGGCATGAAATCTCGTTGAAGCAGGGCCACCTGCTAACTGCCTTTAGTCAACTAATCAAGAATTGGAAGCTGTATTCTCTTGCTAGCCCATAACGTTATTTAACTGTGATTATATCTAATCGCTAAGGATAAACTTCTAGCTCTGACTGTACGATTAAATGCTTTATCATTTATTATTAGTCATTTCTGTTAAAAAAACCTCATCTAGTTAACTAGTTCACCAGTTACTAGCCGGTCCTAAGCCAGGTTACAGAGGGAAGGTTGGACATACAGCAACCTAGCAACCCTACACCGCAAAACAAATCTAACCACTAAAAAATCTTCAAAGCACAAACAAAATATAAAAAAATAATAACAAAATTATTCCCCGCTGGAATCGGAGAGGCGAAATGATGCCAATTGGTGAAAGCATTCGGGAAGCCAACTGGTGGATGTCTTTTCTCTTCTCTCGATGAGAGCGAAAGTAAACGTGGGGATATGGAATGTCCGCACCATGTTTGAACCTAGCTGGCAAGGCAGCCCAGATTGCAAACGAGATGAAGAGGTATCACATTGAAGTGATTAGAATCTGTGAAAGCAGATGGAATGGGAGTGGACTCTCCAAACTGTCAACTGGAGAATCAATAATCTACACCGATATTGTCACCCAGATGACAACCGTGAGCACACTGAGTTATGGAGTGGTTATCATGATGTCCACCTCTGAAGAGCATCGAAGGCTGTCTCTCATGCAGTGGGAACCAATCTCCTCCTCATGCAGGATCATGACAGCGAGGTTCAAGTCAAAAGGAAGGAAGGAAGGTCACGATCATACAATGCTACGCTATGCACCTACAAATAATGTAGAGCAAGAGAGGAAGGGAGAATTCTACAGACAACTGCAATCAACACTGAAAAAGACACCGCTCAAGTTGGTGATATCAAAATTCTAATGTGTGGTGTGACATGAATGCCAAACTGGGAGGGGACAACACAGGAAGAGAACTAACCATGAGTCTAGAAGCGCTCGTTGAGGTGATGAATGAGAATGTAGAATTGTTTGCAGAATTCTGTGCATTCAAGGATTTGGTGATTGGAGGTGAAGCAGTGTGTTCAAGCACAAGGATATCCACAAGGCGACATGGATTTCACCAGACACCAGATAGACACACTAAAAATCAAATTGACTTTATCTCAATTTTAAGTGAGTGGAGATGCAGCCTACTTGACACAAGGTCAAGAAGAGGAGCAGATGTGGGTTCACACCACTCACTATCTAGTGCATGGGACCTTCCAAATCAAGTTGGAAGCCTTTGAGGAAGCTGATGATAGACGGCAGTTCACGTACAACACTCGGACACTGAAGGATGAAACTACGAAGGAAATCTTCACGTCAGTCAGCCATCAAGACAAAATGGGAGATATCAAGGAAGATCCCTGAAGCAACCTGTGTGGAAGAATACTGGAAGTGTTTAAGAAAGGAGATGTGAAAAGAAGCCTGCACAACCGTATTAGTAAGGAAGAAGAAAGAGGATAAGGAATGTATCTCGATGGATACATGGAAGCTGATAGAGCAGAGAGAGGAGGATGGTGCTGGTGAAGTAGACGATGAACCAGTGCATGGATGCTCAACGAGAAGAGGAACTGAGCACAATGTATAAAACACTACACTGGACAAAGAAGTGAAGAAGAGTGCGTGGAAAGACAAAAGACACTTCCACGAAACACTGGCAAGTGAAGCAGAACAGGCTGCAGGCTGGCCGGAGAGACAGGGACCTGACAACATTGTATCAAATAAACAGGTTACTGTCTATCTGGGAGGGAAGAGATCAACACAAAGTAGATGAAACCAATAAAAGATGATGATGGAAATTTAATTACGAAAGAAGAGAAAGAGAGGAAACGATGTGCCGACCACTTCAAGAAGCTCTTGAATCGACCACCGATACCACATGCACTTCGTCCACAAATACCACCTACAAACCAGCCACAGAATTACAAGTGAACATAAATCCTCCAACAAAAGTGGATGTCCTGAATGCCATAAAGCTACTGGAATGTGGGAAAGCAGCAGAACCAGATGGGACCCCTCCAAAAGCACGGAGAAAAGACGCAGAGATAACAGCGGACATGCTCACACCACACCACTATTGCAGAAGGTGTGGAAGGAAGGGAAGGTATCTGCTGGTTGACTGAAAGAAGGGTTACCTGATGGAACTGCCGAAAAGTGAGACCTCAGTGTTTGCAAGCACTGACACGGAGTCACTTTCCTGTCCATCCACAGCAAGCAAAATATTAAGCCGCATCATCCTGGAGAGGCTAAAGAAGGCACTGGATTCAATACTACCACCGGAACAGGCAGGCAGACAGGCAGGCTTCGGGAAGTTCAAATCATGTGCAGACCAGATTCCAACATTTCTCTACGTATCATCATAGAACAGAGTATAGAATGGCAGTCAACTCACTACATCAACTCCATCTACTCTGAGAAGGCCTTCCACAGCATCGACCAACAAGTAATTACACAGACACCTGCTTCTACACTACGCAATACCACAAACATTTATCAACCTCATTCAACAACTATATGAAGACACGACATGCCTGCCAACTTATTCACAATGGACAACTCAGCTCAGTGATGCCTTTGAAACGAAGTGAAGATAGGAGTAAAGCAAGCCTGCCACCCACTATCACCCATGATATTCCTGATTGTGGTCGACTGGATGGCATCATGCATCAGACAAGAGTGAGGAGCGAGAAGAGGGGCACACACTGGCTGGACGACGGAAGGGAACCTAGAAGATTTGTATTTCACCAACGATGACTTGTATCTACTGTTGCACAAAGTCGAAGATCTACAAGCGAAAACTAACAATTTGACAGAAGAGGTAGGGCAGCGAAGATGGGACACCATTCAAGTGAATGTGGAGAAGACAGAGGTGATGATGATACCCAATCAACAACAACAACAACAACAATGACCATCAACTGGAGAGAGTTAAAGGAAGTAGCCTCCTTCACCTACCTATCTAGGTAGGCAGCACTGTTTCAACTACAGGCACCACAGGCACAGACGAGCATGTCAAAGTCACAATCGGGAAAGCAAGACAGGCATTCATTAGCGTGAACACCAGTGTGCAGATCTTCTACACTCCACTCCGCTCCACTCAAGATAAAGCGTGAACAACATGCGGATTTTCTACACCAACCTCAGTCAATTCAGTGCTTGTGTATGGTTGAGAGACTTGGTGTGTTATGGAAGGGATTTCCATCAAACTACAGACATTCATCAACAACTGTCGCCTACGCTGTCTCGTTACTGAAGCTCAAGTGAGATGTCCAGAAAGAATAAGCAATAAGGAGCTCAGGCAACGAACCAACCAAGAGTCTATCACTGAACAAATATGCAGTGGAATGAAGTGGAGATGGATTGGACTGGGCATGCACGTAGAAGGCCGACTGAGGACATCACGCGTCGGGCCAGTAATCGAGTTGACATTAGATGGGAAGCGATGAGTTTGGTGTCTGAGTTGAGGGTGACATGGAGGTGGTGTGTGTGAGGATGAAATGAGGGCCTGTGGGCTGTCGTGGAGCCAGGTTGAAACAAGTTCAGAGAAGAGAGTGGAATGGAGACGTGCTAGAGAATCCCTATGTTCCATTAGGAACCCAATGGACTAATAATAATAATAATTTCTGGTAAATGCAGGAATTTATCTAATCCATAGTTACCATGTCAGACAAACATCTTGGTGCATCTGGTAACTAAGAATCTTTATTTACTAACAGTACTGATTATGTTGAAATCTACTGCTTACTTTATGTTGCCTAGTAAAATATGATTTTAGTTTCAGAACAAAAATACTGAAAAAAAAATATTTGCACAGATAGATTTTGTTTTTAGTTAAATTTATATTCCCAGCAAATCATCCTATCAATGAAATTGTGAAAGAATCTGAAAAGATCAATTTTTTTGATATAAGATACTAGTTAGCAATAACTTTATGATTTTGAACACTTTGATCTTATCACTTTATTTTAGTGGAAGGAGTTTTTGTATGAAAATGATTATTTTTTAAGGTGCTTTGAGATAAGCGAAATCAATTTCATTCACTAAATCTGCTCACAAAGATTAATTTGTATAATTTATCATTAGGTAAAACGTAGGATTAAGTCGTATTACTGTATTATGTTACACCTGGATTTCAATTTCTAACTAAAAGGAAAAGAGAAGAGGTGGTTAGGTTAATTCCTGCTTACAAAGTCAAATATGTTGACAGGTTTCATACTACTGAGGGATAACTTGGAACGAAAACCTTATCTACCTCCCAGCTTGTATCTAATGGTCAAAGAACTGAGTGGTAAACATTTGCACCTAAATAAAACAAAAAGTCACCTATATACATAATACTCAGCTGATATAACATCACTAGGGAAAAAAGTTATCAAAGAAGACCAAGTGAGACGTGATCAGTTTGTTGTAACAGTAATTATGAGGCTAAATTCCTTTATACAGTGATGAGTTATCCACCATACTACAAGTCATAGCACCATATTGGTTTTCGAATGACTCAGTCAAAAGAGATTCAAACGCGAAACTGCTGCAGTATATTGGTCTGGCGCTATGATAATCATTTGTTCTCTTGATGCTGAAATACATCTTACTGGAGGGTGCTGACAACCATGCATGCTAAATGCAACGCTACATACCCGTTGACTCCAACCACTCAGTAGTTCTGAATCAGAAAACAATAACATCTGGTTAAAGCTGTCACTCAGAAGTAATTTCGATAGAAATTTTATGTTATAACTATGTAGAAATCTGATGAATACAGAAAATAAAGAAGGTGAAATGGAGTAATATGAAGAAATTATTTTGATTTTGATGATGAATAGTGGCCATGCAGTGGCCATAGTGGAATCCAGAACGTGCGTTCTATCTTCTTTAAGACCTGTCAACTGAATGTATCTGCCTCTCAGTGAGTACTGTTGTTTCCGCTTACACTCGGTCCCGTGACCGACGTATTTATACTCCAAAGTGCTATCCACTGGGCCACTGAGTCACGACAGCCATCCCTTGTGCGATAGGTATGGTACAGTTATGATGTTTTTGCTTGTAAAGCTCCGCCCCTGGTTTGACTAAACAGGTGACGGATTACTAGCATATGTAATCGTATCCGGACACCATAGTACAACGAGAGGCTACAATGACCCAGTGGACCTGAATATAACGTTCCATTGTTTGAAGTAATTGGTCCTAGGTTTGAGTCTATCTCTCAGCGACTGGTAAGTTCAGCTGACGAGTCATAGATGGGAGGAAAAAGGCGTCCAAGATTCCATTGTAGTCAATATTCGTGGTAGACACTGAAACTGTAAATACAGGCAACATCAGTACATCCTTACAGGTGCCCTTTATGTCATAAATGGCTGATCAGTTCGCTCAAATCAATGGTAGGCAATAACAATCTTTATTATGAAAAGAATACTGTGTCCAGTTTATATATACAGGAGAGTTCGCAGACATTATTTACCACTAGTGCTCAGATATCCAATTCATAATTTTATGCTGATTTTTTTTATATCAGAAATAACACGCTTGAACTAAATTCTATCAAATCCATCTCAAATGTAATTTATGGTTCATACTTGATGATTTGGTCTAGTCGACATTAGATTCTGATTATGGTCATTAAATTCATTCTACTGATCAGTCAATTGGGGTGAATTCTGTGTAATGCAATTTATACCATCAATTTATCAGTAATTTGATACTATAGATAATTTGTCTAGAATGTGGGAATGAGATAAATGAATTGGGAAATGATTGGCAGTAGATTTGGGATTAGTTTTTATCCGGGCGCTAAACAAATGCTACAATAATAAGAATCATAGAAACTAAATTTTTTCACGTTTTACAAAAATACATATAGTTGACCTACTTGTATGCTTGCAGAAATGCCTATGGTCATCTGTGATGACTTAAGCTTCAGTTATTTTCTGAAGGTTTGGAAGAGACAACTGGGGCTTTAATTGTTCGAATTATTATTGTGATTAATTAACTTGTTTATTATTAGGGTCTGTTTGCTGTATACACACCATCAAAATTCATCATTCATTACATTGATGACATAAAAGCTGTCCTTAATTTAATTCGCCAGTATCCATTAATCTTCAGTAAACTGAAAAGCTTCCAACGGGAGTTATAACGTTTTTGAGATAAATGGGCAAATTTACGGTGATATCTGTAGAAGAGAAGGTTTGCATTGTGACTGGAGTATCACAGTCAGAGGTTGTTTCGTAATTACGTAGAATAACATCAAACTCAAATCTATGTACTCTCCGAATCTTGTAAACGATACTGCCTCCCGAAAAGTAGTAGCAAATAATAATTATTTTATTTAATGGATGTCTGTTTACTACGCTTACAGAGTAAACTGAGTGAACAAGAGGCAGTTCAGTAATTCATTGTTTTTATTAGCTCGAAACCGTAAGTAGGTCATACATTTTCATTCTAATTCTATCAGAAAAGACTTCAGCCATTTAGGATAACTTATTCCTGACTGATTCTCTTGACAAACTACCGTTTTTGGAGTGAAGTGTTTCTTTCGGACAAATTTCTACTGATATACATGATGTTCTTCACGAAACATTAAAGCTTTTTTGACAGTTGTTAGAAGCTACAAATAGACAATTGCCTTTTTAAACAAACAGATGAAATAATAATTACTGCATCTGTCAGAACTTGGAATAATCTACCTCCAGTTAAGGTTTAAAAACCATCCGTTTTACCATTAACAGAATGTAGTCATGAATTTACTAACCAATCACATTCAGGCAAATTCATATGTGCAACAATACTGATCTAAACATTTATGGTTTCATGATAACCCATAATTTTATTTATGGTTGTGAGATTGATGTTTCTCAATTAACTGACACTCTAATGTCTATGGATGAGCATAATCTCCCTGGTCAACTCCAAAACAATCATTGATTAAATAACGCTTAAGTGCGTCACAGTGGTAACTACTGACGATCTTAGATTTCAAGTTGTTATTCATCGTAGACTGACATCAGTTAGAGGATGAATAAAAACAACTTGAAATAATTCCAAATCTCCACAACTCCCTCAAGATCTTAGATTTGTTGTGTGTATGTATCCCAGTAGTCTTTTGAATGTATTTTTGGTCATTGTCAATAAAATAATAAAATTTCAAGCAAAGATTATCTTAGATATTCTAAACAAAACTGCAGACCTTTAGAAAATTGCTGCAAACGAAACACCTTAGTAGCTTCATTCAAGACGCTTGGAGAACGGCTTTACCACAATCTTGAAATAAGGGATCAAATAACCTAGACTACTTTTGAAGTGCAAAAGAAACCATTTAAATATTTAGTAAAACAAACAATGTGAGCGAAGAAATATCTAATTTCAATTAGTTCCTCATCAATGACTCTACACTAATATATAGCATTTTCAAAACATAAAATGATATACCAATCTAGTGATGAGAGTTGTTTAATGAAAGGTTATCAATGTCAAAGTATCAATAAGGTGATAATTGATCAGGCAATTAAGACAATTAACCAAAGCATAGATTGAAAAGAAATATTTCTTCACTCACATTGTTTGTTTTACTAAATGTCGAAATGGGAATTTTTGCATTACTGAAATCTTCTGAGCATTGAATTGCATTGAAGATCCTCAATGAGTATCTGAAGTACAGCACAAGGCTTGATGAAGCGAAGAATTCGATGGACATTATCTATGAGTGCATTCACACCAACCGTTATCCTAAAGCCTACTGGAAATATCTACGTCGTAACAGAGTTCGACCAGGCGGAAGAACACTTAAACGACATGTTCTTAACCAGATTAATTCTCTGAAATCACGCGCAACAGAGTTGATGAAAAACGTTGCAGAAAGATACCATGCTGTTGAAGATCTCCCGCACTACCTGAAACAACCATTCTTGGAATATGTGAATCAAGTTGCCAGCAAAAGGAAGGAGAAGAAAAGAATTCACTTTATTCGAAGCTTGGAGAACAGGACTCCAGAACTGAGATTTCCTCCAAATCCTGGTCGGTATGTTCAGAATTTTTCCAATGTTGGTCTTGAAATGGTAGCACTACAAGCATTATCTCTGGGTCCTAAGTTTTGTGACAGTCATATTACATCCAATAGAATAGACACTCAAGATCATTTTGAAAACTTATACTCACAGACAGAAGACTTATCATCTTCTTCAAGTGAGGAGGTAGAAAGATAAAATGAACAGCCTTCTTAGTGATCACAGCAAATTTCAGAATCTATCAACCAATACTGATGTGACAGAGAAGACTGAGAGGCGATTATCTGAATCCTTAAAGAAGCTTAAACAGCGAGGCTTCATTTCATGTGTATGAAACACTCAGACCTTGTGGCACAGTAACACCGAGGTTATAGGGTTACCAAAAGTGCATAAGAACGGATTACCACTCCGACCAATTCTTGACATGTCAAACTCTCCGTATCATGCGACAGCGAAATGGCTAGTACAACTCTTGCAATCATTACATAAGCAGGTTGTAAAGCACAGCGTCAAAGGTACTTTTCTCTCAATTGATAAGATAAGAGATTTGAATGTGAATAATAAATCTGTGATATCCCTAGACGTATCATCCCTGTTCATAAATGTCCCACTGATGGAAACAGTGGACTTCATATGTAGCGAACTGGAAAAGAGAAATATAAAAGTTGGAATTACGGCATCCACCTTGAAAGAGCTTCTATTACTATGTACAATGAATGTACACTTTCTCTTCAGTCAGACGATGTCGCTATGGGGTCACCACTAGGCCCAATCTTAGCGGATTTTTCTTAGCGAAATTAGAAAATGTTACTTTGGAAAGTATCATAAGTGGGTTAGAATTTTACTGCCGTTATATCCGTGATACATTCTTGATTGCGAGTAACGAGAACGATGCAAGGATCGTACTAGATAAATTCAATAGCATCCATCCAGCAATAACCTTCACCAATGAGACAGAAAGTGATGACAGCACCACCTTCTTAGATATTCAATTCACAAGGAAGTTGGATAGAACTGAAAAAAGAAGTATGTATCGGAAACCAACGCCAATAGACCAATACACCCACTTCTTGAGTTTCATCCCCTTGCAATATAAACGAAATTCAGTTAAATGTTTGGTCCATCGGGCTAGACTCATCTCTTCATATGATACGTTTGACGAAGAGCTTCAAATTATCCATGATATACTGAGCAGTAATGGATATCCAGAAACGTTGCTGGCTAAAAATGTGGACACATCTAATATGAGAACCAGAATACCTACAGTCCCCAAGAAAACATTGTTCCTAAGATTACAATTTTGAGGTGACATCATCAGCGAAATTGTGACACAACGCTTAAGAAATGCCATACGAAGATCATTTAATGCTGCAAAGTCATGCTGTGTATTCTACAGTCGGCCGAAAATGACCATATGGACTAAAGACAGACTACCTGATGTCTCCTCTTCTATGTGAATTTACCAGTTCAACTGTTCCTATGGAGCTAGTTAAATAGGACGTACAGTTAGGCAAGTCCGTCGTCGAATCGCTGAACATCACCCTTCATGGATAAGTAAGGGGCAAACCAGATCGATACGAAGCTCAATACTGTCTCATCTGATTGACACCGACCACCGAGTTAACATTCATAATGCTTTTAAAGTTATTTATCACATTCCTTCTAACCTCACCCATGCCCTACGAGTTCGTCTTTTACATACAGCAGAAGCCATAGGAATCCACCTAAAAAAGCTAAGTCTGTGTGTTCAGAAGAAATTCATGCAGCCTCTTTCTTTGCCTTAGCCACCTGTATAGCTTATTTATTATAACAAGACTCTTCATTTCATTCACCACACAATTGACTATAACTAATGTTTTAATAGCTCTATTATTATTATTATTATTACAGATTTAGCCATCTTCTTCTCCCCCTGCTGTCTCTAATTACCGTGAATAATTTACCACTTTACGTAACAGTTCATTTTCACTCTTTAGCTACCATCATACAAAATATCAATTATGTAACAACCAGTTTAAGATTTCACAAAATCTTTCTATTATAATTATTCTATGCTTTAGTTAATTGTCTTAATTACCAGATCAATTATCACCTTATTGAAACTTTGACATTGATAACCTTTCATTAAACAACTCTCATCACTAGATTGGTATGTCATTTTATGTTTTGAAAATGCTATATATTAGTGTAGAGCCATTGATGAGGAACTAATTGAAATTAGATATTTCTTCGCTCACATTGTTCGTTTTATTTTTGAAATTCTATTCTGCGAATTAATTCATGTAAGTCAGACGAAACCTCTGTCTGTAAGCATGAGTGGTAAATTATTATTATTATTATTATTATTATTAGTCCCTTGGGTTCCTAATGGAACATAGGGATTCTCTAGCACGTCTCCATTCCACTCTCCTCTCGGAAATCTTTTCAACCTGGCTCCACGACAGCCCACAAGCCCTCATTTCATCCTCACACACACCACCTCCTCCATGTCACCCTCATCTCAGACACCAAACTCGTCACTTCCCATCGGGGTTCCGCTCTAGTGATTGTCCTGGTGCGTGATGTCCTCAGTCGGCCTTCTCAGTGTATGCCCAATCCAATCCATCTCTACTTCATTCCACTGCATATTTGTTCAGTGATAGACTCTTGGTTGGTTCGTTCCCAGAGCTCCTTATTGCTTATTCTTTCTGACCATCTCACTTGAGCTTCAGTAACGACACAGCGTAGGTGGCGAGTGTTGATGAATGTCTGTAGTTTATTCGAAATCCCTTCCATAACACACCAAGTCTCTGAAACATACACAATCACTGACTTGACTGAAGTTGGTGTAGAAAATCCCGAAAATGTTCACGCTTTATGCTGACTGGAGTGGAGTGGAGTGGAGTGTAGAAGATCTGCACACTGGTGTTCACGCTAATGAATGCCTGTCTTGCTTTTCCGATTATAGCTGACTTTGACATCCTCGTCTGTGCCTGTGCCTGTGGCGCCTGTAGTTGAAACAGTGCTGCCCGCCTAGATAGGTAGGTGAAGGAGGCTACTTCCTTTAACTCTCTCCAGTTGATGGTCATTGGAGCTTATCGTTGTCGTTGTTGGTTGGGTATCTTCATCACCTCTGTCTTCTCCACATTCACTTGAATGGTGTCCCATCTTCGCTGCTCTGCCTCAACTCAACAGGCAACTTGTTACTTTTCGCCTGTAGATCTTCGAGTTTGTGCAATAGTAGACACGAGTCATCGTTGGCCAAATCCAAATCTTCTAGGTTCCCTCCTGTGGTCCAGCCAGTGTGTGCACCCTCTTCTCGCTCCTCACTCTTGTCTGCTGCATGATGCCATCCAGTCGACCACAATCAGGAATATCATGATTGATAGTAGGTGTTGCAGCCTTGCTTTACTCCTGTCTTCACTTCGTTTCAAAGGCATCACTGAGCTGAGTTGTCCATCGTGAATAAGTTGGCTGGCATGTCGTGTCTTCATATAGTTGTTGAGTGGTAAATGGGGATGATTTATTCCATAGTGGTTACTAGTGTACGTGGACATTTATACTCTCTGAATATTTTTAGACATTCCTGCTGGTAAAAAGACATACGAGACTTCTTTCTCAGTGTTAGTTATATTCAGACGGAAGTCCAAATACTCCGGAATCTACCACGAAATTTCATATATCGAAATTCCAACTATCAGACGAGTGCTTTGATTTGAAGTATACAACGAAAACAAAATGTTACATGTTGTTAGATGACAAAGAATGTTATCCTTCAATTAATTTATGGTTTAGGGAAAGGTTATATGATAAACTACGAGTTTAGGTAATACTACAGTCTAAAAGTCCTATGAATTTCAAGTAGGAAAATAATAATAATAGTACTAGTAATTATCATTTTGACTATATGAGATAGTTGTGGTTTGGCAGACTAGTATTTTATACTGGGTGATGATTGAAGGTGAAATGAAAATTTGAACCGCTGCGAGATTCAAGCCAGTGACCACCGGGTTTCCGTCCAGGTGCTCTACCAACTGAGCTACGAGGCCAGAGATGAGAACTGAGTCGATATGATGTCATTCAAAACAAGGTAATTAATAGTACTTGAGCAGACAGGATAAGAAAAAAAGGTATGCATTGAGATGAACAGCAAGGATAACAGTGGTAATGAGAATAAGATTAATTAGGCGATGCAAATCATGGAAGGAGAATAAAAATATAAGATGAGTGATGATGATGAGTGAACAGGAAGTTAGAAAGATTGAGTACGATTAGACGACGCTGTACCTGCTATCGTGGGAGATTCAAGCCAAATACCATTTCCCTCTGAAAGCAAAGGTTTGGTTTGAGAACTCCAGTAGCATAGGCTTTTACAATTCCAAGCAATTTCTTATTTTTCTGTCTATTGAGAATCGTAAAAGAATTACGGATACCAGTGTCATGTCCATAATCCATAAGGTGTTTCGTTACTAAGCCTCTCGGGGTGTTTTTCTCGGCATGTGTTAGCCATTCGGGTAGGTGCTCAACTATTCAAGTAGATTGACGCCTCAGCGCACGACCAATGTATTTGCTTCCGCAGGTACATTCAAGTGGAAATATGCATTCATGCATGTCGAGAATCACAGAATTGTCTTTCCCTGATTGTTGAAGTACCCTTTTAACGGTGCTGAAGAGGGCGAGTTTAGCAGCGTAATAAGTCCTGATAAACTTCTGATAGAATTCTTCAGCCCTCGTCAAACTACTTCTGGCACATCGTCACCTCTGAATGACAAGGTGCTATAGACTGGCTTTTTCTATACTGTCTAGGACATTGTTCTGCTTCCTACTCATTTTATATCTTTGTTAATAAAGCTTTCTGGTTACCTATTCTTCATTAGCACTTTTTCAAAGTCATCATTTCAGAGTCTAGTGTATTGTCAGAACAAATTTTCCTAGCTCTATTAAACAGCACTCTGACTATACTCATTTTCCAATGGGTCAGAACAAAACTCCTAAAATAAAGTTCTATCCTGTCCATGAATGTTTAGGAGGTTGTAAACTTCCACTTCTACACTTTGCACTACCACTTGACCTGTCAAAATTGTTCATTTCTATGTTGGTACACTTAAATTGAAGTCTCAGACTGATATATATATATATATATATATATATATATATATATATATATATATATATATATATTCTTCTGCATTGTTTAGTGGTATTTATAATCAAGTATGTAGATCATCCAGCTGACGAGTACTACCGAGATTAATGAATTTATTAGATCCTGCTTTTTTCTCATTCGTTGCTTTCTTTAAATCATGAAACTGTGAAAATAAGTAGAGGAAAGGAATAACGATCACTCTACATTTCAACTTTAGTTGGCTTTCGTTATATATCTATGCTAACTAATCTGAACGCAGTTAGTTTTTAAAATGTTACTTTCATTTTTTTCTTAGAATACTTTGTGGTTGTAAATAACCATGTGATCGAGAACTAGGTATCTCCATTCAGAAATCGATTGGTAGCTTTAGTACTGTGCTCAGCTTCTAATTTCGTTCCCCACTTAATCAGTCTATGTGGAAACCTCGATTTAAGCATAATGATTATTATATAGGTGGATTAAACAATCTCCACTCTGGTTTTCATATTCGAAATAAAATAATTTTCTGCATTTCTTTTCATACTAGAGTGTTATAAAGTCTTTTTATAGATGAATGGAAGAATTGAAAATGAAACTGTGTGATATGGGCTGAGACCTTTGAGGGGATAGATGGAAGAATGTCAACTTATTTGAAGCAATACTTTCTGAAGATTATCTTCAATAAACTAAAATTAATCTCTTTTAAATGCATAAATATCAATTAATTACAGTTTTTTTTGGTACCATTTAACTCTGTTAGTGTCTATTCAATTAGCATATGACCCTGTTAGTAAAACTTCCTACCATATTTATAAACAAAAATGAATCGAATCAACAAAATT
Organism: Heterobilharzia americana; assembly: GCA_944470555.2. Classification (NCBI taxonomy): domain Eukaryota; kingdom Metazoa; phylum Platyhelminthes; class Trematoda; order Strigeidida; family Schistosomatidae; genus Heterobilharzia; species Heterobilharzia americana. The sequence continues at coordinate 76,974,462 of OX104130.1, read as the reverse complement.
AGGAATTCAGTTCAGCCTATTTGTACATTGTTTTAAAAATGTGAACATAACTATATATACTTTTATTACTAATTATGAGTCGATTAAACACCTTGTAAGGTCAATGTTTTTATTCATTTGTAGAAAAATATGATTCTCAGTCTTTTATTGTTGCTATTTGCATACCTCAGTAATCAATGTTAATAGTGATTTGGGTGTTAAAATAAAATTACAGTCATAAGGATGCTAAAAAATGGTATGGGATGAAATTGTCATCAACTATGAAGCCTTAATTGTAATTGTAATCATTCATTCAATGGGTACAACGTTTTCGAAGGTTCCCAACATTTGCCATATAGTTGTCGGATAGTTTTGACAGTAATTATAAGGCTGAATTTCTTTTCTACAGTGACAATTTAGACGTTAAACTATAAGTTATGATATCATTTAAGGCTTCGAATAGTGTATTTAAAGGATATACAACCATATATGCCTCTGGAGCTCTGTAAACCGTTAGTTCTGTTGATATCGCGATGCATCTTATTGGAGTGCTACATATCAGTCACCCTTAGCCACCCAGCAGTTCTGCTAAGTTTTTTATGTATGAAACAGTAAACGTTACCATCTACATAGTTTAGTCATTCAATAATACTTTTGATCGGAATTTTATTTGTAATAACTAAGCAGAAATTGTATGAATGGAGATGACAAAAAATACTGAAGTGGAACAATAAAAACGAACTATCTTGATAGTGATGATGGATAATAGGTAACTGAGGAATCCAGGACAACTTGTTTATTCCTATTTCCTATCTGTCTGCTTGATATACTTTCTTCTCGGTGAGTGATGTGGTTCCCAGTAAGACTCTAGCCCAAGACTAATTGCTTCAAATAATGTAGCTTCGTACACCAGAATACTGATTCACGACAACCACGTTTGCATAATGTTAATAATAACAGTGTTGAAAGCATAACAGTGAAATGGGCAGCTTGTGCTCCATTAGCAACCGTTCTTGATTTGGAAATCAACACAAAAGCGTATGTGATTTTGATGATGGTAGTTCAGTCAGTCAGCGCAGAAATTCAAGCAGAGTTATTAGTTTGTCATACAGGTTATCAAGGTCAACGTCACCAACACATAACCAGATGATTAAGTGACTGTAGTTCTAAAACTTGTATGGAAACAAATCTTGGCATATTGCTTACACGAGACCCTCAAATTCGTCATCTGCATTAAAGATATAAATGTTTCTTGAAATTGCGTAGGATCCTTTGACGTATCATCAAGCTTCCGCATTGTTTCATATTTACAAACCCTTTGTTTTGGTAAAAGTATCTTAAAAACAACAACTAAGGCATTGAAGAAAAAAAAAACAGCCTCAGTATGCTGTATATTCCGTTGAAGTCTATTCGAGACCAAACTCAAAATAAGTATGATTTTAAACTTGAAAAATTAACGGAAACCAAACAGTTAAAAATTTTGAAGTGACAGTTAATTTATGATCAGATATTTTTGCAGAATACAAAATTACACAAAAGATTATTATATAACCAGCTGGTTCCTTTGATAAATTTAAACAGAGTAATGAGAAGACGAATAATATCTGAAACATGTGATGTATTGGCGCTATGCACTTCGAACAATCTAATCACTTGTCGAACTATTTATGTAAAAATTTACGAAAAAGGTCAATGAAGTTAATAGGAAACATAGGAATAGGAAGGGAGAGAAAAACAGAAAAAAACTTTACTCTTGGTATGAAAATTAAAATCAATACTACCAAGATAGGTTCATCGTGAGTACGAATTGTTTTTGTATACATAAAGGGGGTTTAAACCTTAAGGAAGGTTGAATATGTACCTAAGTGGCCCCAAAAACAAATGACCTCAACAGACTAGATAGGTGTAGGTGACAAACATCCATCTTCATCTATACATATACTAGAAACTAACCATAAGATGGACATGAAAACAGCCTTTAAAGTACTACATAAAAGTGGTCACAACCGAGTGCTTAAATTTATTGAAGCACTTGCCATCCATAAATCCATCGAAAATTTCACGATCATCCACAGATATAAGATAAATGAATAATTCATTTAGTTGAAAATAAGATTAAAAGTAATTTACATGGTAGAAGGAAGTATTATATTTAATTGATCATGAAAATATATCACTTAAAACAAATTCTCTTGAAAATGTTAGATGAAACATTGACTATCTCAAGTTGTCTTGAAGACAATAAAGCATACACTTTTACAGATTCTTTATAGCTGAAGAAAGAGTTTGATCAGATGGCGATCGGGTAGATAGAACCTAGAGTATATCGTCAAAAAATTCAGTCGATGATTACAAGTATTATTATTAGTCCCTTGGGTTCCTAATGAAACATAGGGATTTTCCAGCACGTCTCCATTCCACTCTCCTCTCGGAAATCTTTTCAACCTGGCTCCACGACAGCCCACAAGCCCTCATTTCATCCTCACACACACCACCTCCTCCATGTCACCCTCATCTCAGACACCAAACTCGTCACTTCCCATCGGGGTTCCGCTCTAGTGATTGTCCTGGTGCGTGATGTCCTCAGTCGGCCTTCTCAGTGTATGCCCAATCCAATCCATCTCTACTTCATTCCACTGCATATTTGTTCAGTGATAGACTCTTGGTTGGTTCGTTCCCAGAGCTCCTTATTGCTTATTCTTTCTGACCATCTCACTTGAGCTTCAGTAACGACACAGCGTAGGTGGCGAGTGTTGATGAATGTCTGTAGTTTATTCGAAATCCCTTCCATAACACACCAAGTCTCTGAAACATACACAATCACTGACTTGACTGAAGTTGGTGTAGAAAATCCCGAAAATGTTCACGCTTTATGCTGACTGGAGTGGAGTGGAGTGGAGTGTAGAAGATCTGCACACTGGTGTTCACGCTAATGAATGCCTGTCTTGCTTTTCCGATTATGGCTGACTTTGACATCCTCGTCTGTGCCTGTGCCTGTGGCGCCTGTAGTTGAAACAGTGCTGCCTGCCTAGATAGGTAGGTGAAGGAGGCTACTTCCTTTAACTCTCTCCAGTTGATGGTCATTGGAGCTTATCGTTGTCGTTGTCGGTGGTGTTGTTGTTGATTGGGTATCATCATCACCTCTGTCTTCTCCACATTCACTTGAATGGTGTCCCATCTTCGCCGCCCTGCCTCAACTCAACAGGCAACTTGTTACTTTTCGCCTGTAGATCTTCCAGTTTGTGCAACAGTAGACGCGAGTCATCGTTGGCCGAATCCAAATCTTCTAGGTTCCCTCCTGTGGTCCAGCCAGTGTGTGCCCCTCTTCTCGCTCCTCACTCTTGTCTGATGCATGATGCCATCCAGTCGACCACAATCAGGAATACCATGATTGATAGTAGGTGTTGCAGCCTTGCTCTACTCCTGTCTTCACTTCGTTTCAAAGGCATCACTGAGCTGAGTTGTCCATCGTGAATAAGTTGGCTGGCATGTCGTGTCTTCATATAGTTGTTGAATGAGGTTGATGAATGTTTGTGGTATTGCGTAGTGTAGAAGCAGGTGTCTGTGTAATTACTTGTTGGTCGATGCTGTGGAAGGCCTTCTCAGAGTAGATGGAGTTGATGTAGTGAGTTGACTGTCATTCTATACTCTGTTCTATGATGATGTGAAGCGTTGCAATTTGGTCTGTACATGTTTTGTACTTCCTGAAGCCTGCCTGCCTGCTTGCTCCGGTGGTGGTTTTGAATCCAGTGCCTACTTCAGTCTCTCCACGATGATGCGGCTTAATATTTTGCTTGCTTTGTGTGGACAGGAGTGGAGCGTGATTCCGTGCCAGTTCTTGCAAACACTGAGGTCTCCCTTCTTCGGCAGTTCCATCAGGTAACCCTTCTTCCAATCAACCAGCAGATACCTTCCCTTCCTTCCACACCTTCTGCAATAGTGGTGTGTTATGAATATGTCCACTGTTGTCTCTGCATCTGCTCTCGGTGGTTCTGGCGGGATCTCATCTGGTCCTGCTGCTTTCCCGCATCCCAGTGGCTTTATGGCGTTCAGGACTTCCACTTTTGTTGGAGGATTTATGTTGACTTGTAGTTCAGAGGCTGGGTTGCAGGTGGCATTTAAGGACGAAGTGCAGGTGGTATTGGTGGTCGATTCAAGAGCTTCTTGAAGTGGTCGGCACATCGTTTCCTCTCTTTCTCTTCTTTCGTAATTAAATTACCATCATCATCTTTTATTGGTTTTATCTGCTTTGTGTTGATCTCTTCCCCCCCGGATGGATGGTCACCTGGTTATTTGATACAATGTTGTCAGGTTTCTGTCTCTCCTACCAGCCTGCAGCCTGTTCCGCTTCACTTGCCAATGTGTCGTGGAAGTGTCTTTTGTATTTGCGTGCACTCCTCTTCACTTCTTTGTTCAGTGTAGTGTTTTATACATTGTATTCAGTTCCTCTTCTTGTTGAGCATCCTTGCACTGGTTCATCTTCTACTTCACCACCAACATCTTCCTCTCCCTGCTCTATCAGCTTCCATGTATCCATCGAGATACATTCATTGTCTCATCTTTCTTCTTCTTCCTTCCTAACACGGTTGTGCATGTTTCTTTCCACTTCTCTTCCAAAGAGTTCCATTGCTCTTCCATGAGGATTTCTTCTGGGATGTTGTCTTATGTCTCCCATTTTTTCCTGATGCCCGATGACGTGAAAATGTCTTTTGAAGTTTCGTCTTTCAGTTTCTGCTGTGGGTGTTGAGTTTCAACTTTGGTATATCACAAACCACTTTGAAGGGTTTCAACTTGATCTTGTATCCAGTATGCTTCGTCTCCACCTTCTTCACTTTGAGATGAAGTCAATCTGATTTTTGGTGTATCCATGTGGTGTAAGGTGAAATCGATGTTGCTTTGTGAATATCCTTGTGTTTGTACACAGTGTCTCCAATCACCAAATGGTTGAATACGCGAAAGTCTGTAAACAGACCTCCGTTCTCGTTCATCATTTCACCGAGTGCCTCTCGACGCATGATGAGTTGTCTTCCTGTGTTTTCTGCTCCCAGTTTTGAATTCATGTCCCCGCACATATTACAATTTTGATGTCACCAACTGGAGTCTTGTCTAGTACTGATTGCAGTTTTCGATAGAATTCCTCTTTCTTCTCCTAATACGCTTTATTTAGACGTGTCAAGAGAAGTATGCTGTGTTGTGACTTTCCTCCCTTTTCTGTTGAATTTATCTGGCTGTCATAATGCTGATCCTGAAGGAGGAGATTGGTTGCCACTGCATGAGAGCCTTTGATGTTCTTAGGAAAATCATGATAGCCACTCCCTCAGTGTGCTCCTGGTTGTCGTCTAGGTGACAATATTGGAGCAGATTTTCAACTCTCCATTTGACAGTTTGGAGAGTCGACTTCCATTTCACCTGCATTCGCAGATTCCTAGCACTTCTATGCCATATCTTCTCATCTCCTTCACAATCTAGATAGCCTTGCTATTTCATCCATGATGAGGACATTCCATATCCCCATGTTTACTTTCGCTTTCATCGAGAGAAGCGAAGACACGTTGGCCGACTAGCTTCCCGAAGGCTGTCACCAACCGGCGTCATTTCGTCCCTCCCACCCCAGCAAGGAATAAATTGTTTTTATTTTTTATATTTTATCTGCGCTTTGAAGTTTCGGTAACAGTTGGATTGGTGTTCCGGTGTAGGGTTGCTAGCCCTATGCCCAACCTTCCCTCTATAACTTGGCTTAGGACCGGCTAGTAACTTGTGAACTAGTTAACCAGGCGAAGTTTATGTTAAATTCACATTCAGTAATGAACTTTATTGACAAAAGAATGGGGTAGCAAGGGGTTCACCTGGTCTTCTCCTGGCTGGTTGCTTTTTGATCAATTCAAGTCTGTGAAAGATAAACTACAGCTTTGGGCCACCTGCATGTGTGTTTACCAGTTCGCCTGCTCTTGTGAGTCTGGTTACATAGTCCACATAAAGAATGTTACATTCGAATGTATCTCCAAACACTATCCTGCACGGCTGTGTAAATGACAGTGTAAAGCCGTCAACAGCTCGATTCTTGAGCATTTGGTTCTTTAGTCACTATGGTCCAAGAGAGTCTTCTTTCAAAGTTTTGTACAAAGTGGAGGCAAACATCTTGGAGTGACAGCGTATTCACCGCCTCAGCACAGTGAAAGCGCTGGCAATCTAGCGTTACAAGCTTGTTCTTTGTGTTTGTAAATGATACATACACTCGCACGCAATTACACACAAGCACGCAGTAGGTTGGGATAGAGCGGCAGCGTTAAAATCTAACTTAAATGGGTGGAGATATATTGATAACCGTGTGAATTTGTTTAACGAATCAACACCAAATGCATGCAATCAAAATGACTCTGCACCTGTTCCAGATATACGAAAAATTCTACTACCCTTGTCATCACAGACATAAACTGTCTCGAAGTTGTGGAGTGACGTGATATAAATATGGAGAATAAATTGTGTCCGAAATCTTATCCAACAAACGAAACTCTTTCCCTGTGTGACACAAGTTGCACAAGTTTTATCGTGGGCTAACAGAAGTTGGAAATATGGAGCATTGGATTCTGACCCAGTGGCTCAATGGTAACGCGCTGGCCGTAGAACCTGAAGGTCGCGGGTTCGATCCCTGCTGGTGTGGGGTCGTGGATGCGCACTGCTGAGGAGTCCCATACTAGGACGAAACAGCTGTCCAGTGCTCCCGGGTTTCATTTGTTCCTCCAACTGATGTCAGCCTTCGATGAATAACAACTTGAAACAAGTTTTATCCCTATATTATACAGCTACTAGTAGCACACCATATTTTTTTCATGGTCGGATTAGTTAAATGCTTTAACTGATGAAATATATGAATTTATTCATGAATAAGAACAGGACATGTATCAGCGAAGAAATATTTCTTGTCAACGAATTCATTATCAAGCTGTACAGTCGCATTTATACTCTGTAAAGTGACAGATAATTGCACTAAAAAATTACTCAGTCAATATGTAAAATATACAATAGGTGTAGGTGGTGGTATTTGTTCAAGTGGAAGAAATAGAAAATGAGTCACTGAATAAGGAGGAACGAATTGATAACAAGTGGTGAGATAAGCGACAAGTGCCGTCAAAGAATTGTAAAACGGTGATAATTTAGCTGAAACATGCAAAATAGGTCAATGAATAAGGAATGAGTTGATATTAAATAGTGAAATATGGGTCAAATGTTGTCAATGAATTGAAAATTGGTGATAATGATGATGACAAAAGAGAAGTATACCAAAGTGAAGTGAAATGACATTGACAGAATCAACAAAATGAATTGTTAATGCCAAGGTAAAGCAAGTAGTTTCACAAAACGTTTTTCAATGCAAAGTCTCGGCTTTTGTTTATGTATAGCTAATGCTTCAGCTATGCATAAGTGGTGGAAGCGTAAACCTTTGGAGTAGTTCAATTTAAATTTGTAAGTTACTTTAAAGGATGAATCTTGAGATGCTGAATGACCTAATTCTACTAAGTGTTCACATATGGATGAAGTTGTTTTCCTTTGCTCGCCTGTGGTAAGCCAAACCGGGTAATGTTCAGCAACACGTTTTCGGAGGGCCCGTTCGCAACTTCCAATGTAGTCAGCTCCACAGGATCATGTGAACTTGTAGATACACATAGATGGGGACATAAGTGGAAGCCTATCCTTTACGCATTGACAAATCAGACAGTGGCTAGAGAATATCAATTGCATCCTAGCAGCATGGAAGCTACTATTGATACACCTTGACAGACGATTTTTCAGCACTTCGGCTGTGGTGTCTGCTTTGAATTCTAGATTCATGGTTAAAATTTTCTTAGGGACTCTAATGGGATGAGGGGTAGTTCGTTTCTTCAGATTTTTATCAACAAATCTTTTAGGGTATCCGTTGTTAGACAGTATTATTCTAAGAGTTTCAGTTTCAACATCCACCATATAGTCTGAACATATTCTATAGATTCTGGAACACAGTGAGTGAATGGGATTTCTCTCATAACTAATAGGTACCCAACTATTAAAGTTAGTGAACTGTTCAGTTCAGCTTGGTTTTCGATAGACTGACCTTTGAATCGAGCCATCATTCCTTCTCTTTAACATTACATCTAGAAAGTGGAACGTTGAATTTAACTCTTCCTCTACAGTGAATTTAATGGACGGGTGACAATCATTGAAACGTCTTAGCAGCTCGTCCAGTGAACATGTTTTATCGGAAATAAGAAAAATGTCGTCGATGTACCGTTTATACAAATAAAGTTTGGAAATTATTTCTTTAAGGGGCCCGTTAACGAGCTTTGCCATAAAGATATCAACCAGGACAAGGTCGAGACCCCATTGCAACTTCGACCATTTGATTATAAATTGTATCATTTAATCTTAACTGTACATTAAACGTACATCGTGATATAAGTTCTTTAAGGTGGCTCGTAGGTAATCCAGTGGTTTCAACTAGTGGAACATTGGTAAATAAAGAACAAATATCAAGCGATATCATACGCTTAACCGTGACGTTGATTTCTCCGATACAGCAAACAAAGCCAAATGTATCGGGAAGACTGTGTTGCGTAGATTTGATCTTACCGGTTCAAGCATTTTTGCAAGCCACTTTGTCACTGAGTGATAAGGTGAACTAAGCATATTCAATACTGGGTGAAGAGGAGGACCATCTTTATGTACCTTTGGGAGACCAGATAAACGGGGCATGCTTGAATCAGATGGTCTGAGCTGCTCATACATATCTGCGGTAATTAAAGATTCTTCTTTCAATTTTCTTAAGATTTTCGATATTTGATTTTTTAATATCTTCTGTTTTATCCTTCTGATCTCTAGATTTTAGAAATTTATTAATATCGCTTAAAATTAAGCATAGTTTACCAATATAATCCGACCGATCCAACACCACGAAACCAGATCCTTTGTCTGGGCGTACAAGTGTAACATCCTTCTTGTTTAGTGGTTCTTTCCATTGTCTTTGTGCTCCTTGGATACCATACCTCGTTGTCGACATGGTGTTTTAAAATATTGATAGCAACAATGTAATAGTGTGGATTTGAAACGTTCGAAGCTTTCGGTGGACGTTGGGATTGAGTCTCGAGTCTGGCTGACAAGATTTTCAAATTGCACTTTTGCATCAAGTTTACTGGTTTTAGATGAGGCACAACAAAACTTTGACCCCAAAGACAAAATCTGTAACTGAATGTTTGACAGGGTTATACGGAGTGGTTAAACACGTATCTCTCTGGTGCATCTGGAAAATTGTCGTGTAACTCAGCAGTTTTAAAGCTTTTCAGTAATCTGATTGTTATATCTTCACATCTCTTCTTTATCACCTCTGATACATAAAACTCAAATGAATCCCGTTATTCACTTGTTAGCTCGAAAATGAAATGCTCTCGCTCCAGTTCAGGAAGGCGTATACGGATGCCATCAATTAGATTTAGAACATGTCTCTTTCCATTAGGATAAATACGACTACTACACAAAGCTGTCCAGAAATATTTTGGGTATTCATGTTTCACAATACAACTGTTTAGTATATCTATCTTCACATTCGCTTGTACAAGTCTGACAGAATAAGGAAGAAACCCAGTGAGTCCCTTCACTGTCACTGGGTTCTTGAGCTCTCTCAACCGACGAAATATACCCATCCAACAAACTGCAAACATTCATCAACAACTGTCGCCTACGCTGTCTCGTTACTGAAGCTCAAGTGAGATGGCTAGAAAGAATAAACAACAAGGAACTCTGGCTGGCTGGCAGGCATCAACGAACCAACCAGCAACCTATCACTGAACAAATATGCAGTGGAATGAAGTGGAGATGGATTGGACTGGGCATTCACTGAGAAGGCCGACCGAGGACATCACGCGCCAGGACAATCACTAGAGCGGAACCCCGATGGGAAGTGACGAGTTTGGTGTCTGAGTTGAGGGTGACATGGAGGAGGTGGTGTGTGTGAGGAGAAAATGAGAGCTTGTGGGCTGTCATGGAGCTAGGTTTAAAGGTTTTCTGAGAAGAGAGTGGAATGGAGACGTGCTAGAGAATTCCTTTGTTTTATTAGGAACCCAAGGGACAAATAATAAGAATAAAATACAGTCGTATTTATACTCGGTAAAGTGAAGAAAAACTGTTTTCTTCTGTAAATTTTTATGTTAAGTGGTTAAATGTACCTTTGTTTAGTGACATATTTGTCCACGCAGCAGAAGATGGGAACTATGATTTTCCATCGCCTACAATATTAGCCATAATCAGACAATTATAATACAGTTTTATGAGTATTTCCTCAATCGGTCTATCTCCGTCGCCCTTCTTCCTTTGTCACTACGTTTATATTTACACGGTCCAAATTTATTTAAAGCACTATACATCGACTTTAAGATCCAGTTTGGGAAATGCGTCTATTGGTTTCTGCACGACAATAATTTCTTTCTTACTTTGACTGCAGACGATGTGTTTATATAGTAACTGCACAATGGTGAATAGCAGTGGATGAGCATTTTTTTGTGTAGTTTCACTGTATGTTAAGCTAATGGAGCTAGTTGGTCAATCAGAAGTTACTGAAAAGGATCCATATACTCACATGAATGTATTTTGAAAAAAACGTTTGATAGTTAGTTAGTCTACAGCTGTTTTCTAACAATTTTGAGTTGGATTTGTGTTGCAAATTATACAAAAAGATAAATACTTAGAGTCACCACCTATGAAACTCGGACTAACAGCTCAGTAAACTGATAATTTTACTTTCTTTTTGATGCCATATGGTGTGATCAGAAAACACTCATATCAACTACTGGCTAAACAACTTAGATAAAACTTTTCTGCGTATTTTGACCAAGTCGTAATTTCTAATATGAGCATTTCATGTTTCTAAATGAAACCGTACGTGAGTCAAATACTGGATTGTTTTATTTTCTTTCACCTCCCTAGGCAGACTACTACATGTGGCAAACATGAGGATGTCTAAGCCATAATGGGAAAGACAACAAGACAGGTCTTCCGTCAAAAATCTGGAATCGGTGTGGAGATCTACTCCACTCCACTCAACATAAAGCGTGAACAATATCCGGATTTTCAACACCAATGTCAGTCAAGTCAGTGCTTCTATGTGATGGTTGAGAGACTTGGTGCGTCACGAAATCTAGTTCCAACAAACTACAGACATATGCCAATCAACAGTTGCCGTCCACGCTCACTCACTCAGTACTGAATATCAGATGAGATGAGATGAGATGAGATGACCAGAATAATAAGGATAAGCAACAAGGAACTCATTCTGTCCTGGCAACGAACCAACCAAGAAGCTACCGCCCAACAAATATGCCGAAGGATGTGGAAATGAACTGTATTATATTGTATTGGATTTGACATAGACTGAGAAGACCATTTGGGGAGATCACGCGTGAGGCCAGATGAGGCTGTCGATTCGAAGCCAAATGGAAAAGGACGAGTTGAGCTTTCCAGTCGAGGATGACATGAAGGAGATAATGTGAGAAAGAAATGAAAGCTTCTATGCATTGGTGGAGCCAGATTGAAAAGACTGCAGAGAAGAGAGTGAAATGGCGACATGCCACAGATGCTCTCTTTTCCACAAACATCTCGTGGGACAAATGTTCATTCTCCGGTTTGCTGTTACTGTTATTTGGTCATAACTGAAAATAAATCAGGGTCTTTTTTAAATACTCATTTTCTGAATTATCGGAAATTCAGTTATTTATGATGACTCAAGTAATATGATTATCTGTTACTTTGAATTTAAGAACAAGATATTCAGCGAAGAGACTCTTTTCAACGAATTTATTTTCAAGCTGTACAATCGTATATATATGGTATTTGGGAAAAAATTATATCCTGTGAATTTGAATTTAGATAACTGCGTTTCACTGAGTTGTTAATTTGTCTTCACTCATTTTCAAAATTAACCTCAGTTGTGTTCCATTTTCAATTTATGCTGATTTTTTATTGGGGCCCTTCTTTGTTATAGGAATGTAAGGTCTACATATGTTTGTGATACTGTAGAATGAATTCCAGAGTTAAGCGTTTAATGTGAATATACCAACATCAAAAGTATGCATTGAATAACATTTACCTTCTCAAAGTGATTATAGAAACTTGAATGAGGTGAATAGTTGCGTAATATACCTACTATCTCACAGTGTTTGTGACTCAAAGTAATTAAGTTATATTTATATCTTATAAGTTTTCTGATATTCGTCACGGTGCACAGTTTTGTCGTTTTCATGATTTTGTCACCTACAACGAACACTTTTTAGAATAACTGAGAGTCAGGAGAGATATAACGACATAATTTAATAGATGTTTCACCGGTCTATTTAAAAAAAAACAACAGAAAAACAGATCCTGTTCTGTAATCTTTAATCTCTTTTATCCTGATTGGATAGTAGAATCCTTTGTGATACAATCAGTTGTCGTATAAACTGATCACTTCTTTTATTTTTATGGGGTATACTTTAAACATATCATTTTCTCGTTGACATTATTGTCACATAATGCTTTTTTAAATAAACTGGATCCTTTTATCTTCCGACAAAACGTGCCTTAATTTTATATGAAACTCAGTCTAGGAGCTAATATCTAATGTGAAATCACGTTAACATTAACATAACACTGCCTAAATTGACTGACGTTGTCACAGGTATAGAGTCTGCCCAGTCAAAGAATGTGTTACCATTCAATGAACCGTGTATATGACTTTAGAGTATGTGATTCTTTTTTTTATACTAAACTATTATAGAGACAGATAGGTAACTGTTTGCTCTCCAAGCGGATACACATGCACATAAGGTAAAAAAAAGGAATGTAGTTAAACGTTTCACAATTATCTCTACGACTGGAGGTAACATACGTATAGGAATAAAACTTTCAGCTGCAAAATAGAGATATTTAAAGGCTTTTTTTCTAAAGTGCTTTCTTTTCCCCATTTGGCTATGCAAACGCACCCTGGAATGTGATAGATGAAGGCTTTGATCTTATCTAACAAATGACCACTATCTGTCGCATATGGTCAGTTGTGACCTTGTAATAGATAAGAACAAAGTGTTGAAAATCATTTGCTGCATTACACAAAATCTTCAAAATGGAATTCGCCCTGGTATTTTACATATAGCTAAGGTCATTAGAAACACACTTAATCTTTGTGTATAGACAAAGTTTGGGCCACCCTTATATCTGACATGGCTAGCAAAAACTTAATAATTGTTTTTTAAAGTGAATTCAACTTTAATTTCCCTACCTTTCTTCACTCTTTTGCCCTTCAGTATTACACTGGTTGTTTAAATGTCTGCAGTAACATGTTGTTCCCATTATTCTTTTCAGCATTGAGATACTTATTATCGTCACTATTAAAAATATTATTACCCAGATGCCTACTATTCGCGTGCTTGATTCCCTCACTGCCACAAATTAAGGGATCCACCAAAACTGGTTTAATATTTCACACATGAGAAGATTTGTACATGTATGTATGTAAGCTAGATCTATGGGCGAAAACTAACAGGTTGGCAGAAGAGGCAAGGCAGCGAAGACGGGACTTCAAGTGAAGTTAGAGGAGACAAAGGTGATGATAATACCCCAACCAACACTACCACCAATAACAATAAGCTGCAATCACCGCGAACGGGAGAAACTTAAAGGAAGTAGCCTCCTTCACCTACCTATCTAGGCAGGCAGCACTGTTTCAACTACAGGCGCCACAGGCACAGACGAAGATGTCAAAGTCACAATCGGGAAAGCAAGACAGGCATTGATTAGCCACTCCACTCCACTTCACTCAGCATAAAGCGTGAACATTTTCGGGATTTTCTACACCAACTTCAGTCAAGTCAGTGATTGTGTATGTTTCAGAGACTTGGTGTGTTATGGAAGGGATTTCGAATAAACTACAGACATTCATCAACAACTGTCGCCTACGCTGTCTCGTTACTGAAGCTCAAGTGAGATGGTCAGAAAGAATAAGCTACAAGGAACTCTGGCTGGCTGGCAGGCATCAAAGAACCAACCAGCAACCTATCACTGAACAAATATGCAGTGGAATGAAGTGGAGATGGATTGGACTGGGCATACACTGAGAAGGTCGACTGAGGACATCACGCACCAGGACAATCACTAGAGCGGAACCCCGATGGGAAGTGACGAGTTTGGTGTCTGAGATGAGGGTGACATGGAGGAGGTGGTGTGTGAGGATGAAATGAGAGCTTGTGGGCTGTTGTGGAGGCAGGTTCAAAGGTTTGCGGAGAAGAGAGTGGAATGGAGACGTGCTAGAGAATTCCTTTGTTTTATTAGGAACCCAAGGGACAAATAATAATAATAAATGTATGTTAGCTAACTGAAAAGTGTTCGCTTATATGTTTTCTAATTTTGACAATGGGAAATTTTAACATTCTTAAATCACTTGATGCAAATCAATAAAAAATGTAATGGGGAATATGATAAAAGCACAGCATTCAGTGTATTTCAAAATGACTGCAAAGGCCAAAACACTCAGCAATACCTTCCTGCAAATAGTGACGGGGCATTGATAGAACATTTCAAGATGTATTGTTGCAGCAATCTTTTTTCTTTGCTATTCAACAAACGAAACCTCGCCTGGTTAACTAGTTAACTAGTTACTAGCCGGTCCTATGCCCGGGTAAAGAGGGAAGGTTGGGCATAGGGCTAGCAACCCTACCCCGTAAAACAAATCTAACCGCTAAAGAAACTTCAAAGCACAAACAAAATATAAAAAATGAAAACAAACTTATTCCCCGCTGGAATCGGAGAGGCGAAATGACGCCAGTTGGTGAAAGCCTTCGGGAAGCCAATTGGCCGATGTGTCTTCTCTCGATGAAAGCGAAAGTAAACGTGGGGACATGGAATGTCCGCACGATGTTTGAACCCAGTAAGGCAGCCCAGATTGCAAGGGAGATGAGAAGGTATAACATCGAAGTGCTTGGGATTTGCGAAAGCAGATGGAATGGGAGTGGACTCTCCAAACTGTCAACTGGAGAATCAATAATCTACTCCGGTCACCCAGACGCCAACCACGAGCACACTGAGGGAGTGGCTATCATGATGTCCTCAAGAGCATCGAAGGCTCTCATGCAGTGGGAACCAATCTCCTCCAGGATCATGACAGCAAGATTCAACTCAAAAGGAAGAAAGGTCACAATCATACAATGTTATGCACCTACAAATAATGCAGAGCAAGAGAAAAAGGAGGATTTCTACAGACAACTTCAATCAACACTGGACAAGACGTCAGTTGGCGATATCAAAATTCTGATGGGCGACATGAATGCCAAACTGGGAGGGGACAACACGGGAAGAGAACTAACCATGGGTCGAGAGGCACTAGGTGAAATGAATGAGAATGGAGAATTGTTTGCAGAATTCTGCGCATTCAACGATTTGGTGATTGGAGGCAGTGTGTTCAGGCACAAAGATATCCACAAAGCGACATGGATTTCACCAGATGGACACACTAAAAATCAAATCGACTTTATCTCAATCTCAAGAAAATGGAGACGCAGTCTACTTAACACAAGGTCAAGAAGAGGAGCAGATGTAGGTTCAGACCACTATCTAGTGCAAGGAACCTTCCAAATCAAGTTAAAAGCCTTCAAGGAAGCTGGTGATAGACCTCAACCCAAGTACAACACTCGGAAACTGAAGGATGAAACTACAAAGGAGATCTTCAAGGCAGCCATCAAGACAAAATGGGAGACATCGAGCAACATCCCTGAAGAAACCTGTGTGGAAGAACATTGGAAGTCTTTGAAAGCTATGTGGAAAGAAACCTGCACAACAGTATTAGGAAGGAAGAAGAAAGAAGACAAGGAATGGATCTCGACGGATACCTGGAAGCTGATAGAGGAGAGGAGGATGGTGAAGCAGAAGATAAACCAGTGCAAGGATGCTCAACGACAAGAGGAACTGAGCACAATGTATAAAACACTGGACAAAGAAGTGAAGAAGAGTGCACGCAACGACAAAAGACACTTCTACGAAACACTGGCAAGTGAAGCAGAACAGGCTGCAGGTAAGAGAGACCTGACGACATTGTATCAAATAACCAGGTTGCTATCAGGGAAGAGACCAACACAGATGAAACCAATAAAAGATGAAGAAGGAAATTTAATTACAAAAGAAGAGAAACAGAGGAAACGATGGGCCGACCACTTCAAGAAGCTCTTGAATCGACCACCACCTGCACTTCGTCCAGAAATACCACCTGCAGCCGCTGAACTACAAGTGAACATTAATCCCCCAACGAAAATGGAAGTCCTGAACGCCATAAAGCTACTGAAATGTGGGAAAGCAGCAGGACCAGATGGAATACCGCCAGAAGCACTGAAAACAGATGCAGAGACAACAGCGGCCATGCTCACACCACTATTGCAGAAGGTGTGGAAGGAAGAGAAGGTACCTGACGATTGGAAGAAGGGTTACCTTGTCAAACTGCCGAAGAAGGGAGACCTCAGTGCTTGCAAGAACTGGCGCGGAATCACTCTCCTGTCCACCCCAAGTAAAATATTAAGCCGCATCATCCTGGAGAGGCTAAGGGATGCACTGGATTCAAAACTACGACCGGAACAGGCAGGCTTCAGGAAGTACAAATCATGTGCAGACCAAATTGCAACGCTTCGCATCATCATAGAACAGAGCATAGAATGGCAATCACCTCTCCACCTCAACTTCATCGACTTTGAGAAGGCCTTTGACAGCGTCGACCGAGAAGTAATTTGGAAACTGCTTCAATACTACGGAGTACCGCAAACCTTTATCCGCCTCATTCAACAACTATATGAAGATGCCACATGCCAAGTAATCCACAATGGGAAGCTCAGTGATGCCTTTGAAGTGAAGACAGGAGTGAAACAAGGTTGCCTACTATCCCCCATGATATTCTTGATTGTGGTGGACTGGATCATGCAGCAAACAGTAGGCAGCGAGAAGAGGGGGATACACTGGACGACGGAAAAGAACCTAGAAGACTTGGATTTCGCCGATGACTTATGCCTAATGTCACATAAACTTGAAGATCTGCAGGCAAAAACTAACAAGTTGATAGAAGAGGCAGCGAAGACGGGACTTCAGGTGAATATAGAGAAGACAGAAGTGATGAAGATACCGCACCACCACCATCAACAACAACAACAACAAACTCCAATCACTGTCAACGGGAGAAACTTGAAGGAAGTAACCTCCTTCACTTATCTAGGAAGCACTGTTTCAACTACAGGCGGGACGGACGAGGACGTCAAAGTCAGAATCGGAAAAGCAAGACAGGCGTTCATTAGCCTGAAACCAGTGTGGAGATCTTCTGCACTCAGCATGCGGAACAAGATACGGATTTTCAACACCAACGTCAAGTCAGTGCTCTTGTATGGCTCAGAGACTTGGCGCGTCACGAAAGGTATTTCCAATAAACTACAGACATTCATCAACAACTGCTTACGCTCGCTGCTGAAGATCAGATGGCCAGAAAAAATAAGCAACAAGGAACTCTGGGAACGAACCAACCAAGAACCTATCACGCAACAAATATGCAGGAAGAAGTGGAGATGGATTGGCCATGCACTGAGAAGGCCGACTGAGGACATCACGCGTCAGGCCCTCGAGTGGAATCCCCATGGGAAGCGACGAGTTGGACGTCCGAGGGTGACATGGAGGAGGTCGTGCGAGGAGGAAATGAGAGCTTGTGGGCTGTCGTGGAACCAGGTTCAAAAGATCTCAGAGAACAGAGGTCACTGGAGGCGTGCTACTGAAGTCCTATGTTCCACTAGGAACCCAAGGGACTAATAATAATAATAATTCAACAAACGAAAGCCAAACAATGCAAAGTTACTGAGATAAACTTTCATGTCAACAAAAAGGGATATTTTAACCCCTAATAATGCTTTTGAAGCAGAAGGGGCCTTGGGACAGAGTGAAATGCCAAAGTACAGCCTAAAAAGGTACACCTGGCATAATTGACACTCCTTCCATGATTTTGAGTAATGCTGTGATGAGAGAGTGGTGGCATCGAAAGTGCTTCTTCTGCTTACATATGAAAATTGAATAGGGTCTCCGATAGTCTTCAGTGAGGGTTCGAACATAGGCATTATCAACTTCTCCATTATTACCCCTAACCGAGAAGTAACTGGAATCGAATATGAATCTGTAGTCCATTACTTAGGTACGGAGGCAATCTTAACATTTTTCTAGGCAGCTGGTACTGTGTTTTCTGAAGACGATCTACTGAACAAGTTAGGTAATGAATAACACAAAATATCAGCGAACTTTGTGCTGATATTTGAAGTCAAGTTGAAGTCAATTTAAACAAAGTTATAGCATTAATGATGGGTAGTGGCTAGCCGTGGAATCAAGGATGCTCACTTCATCCTATTTGGGACTCGTCAGCTGGACGTACCTGCTTCCCGGTGAGTGATGTTGTTCCCATCGGGCTTTGGACTCGAGAGCTTTCGCTTCAAACGCCAAAGCGTTATCCGCTACACAACCGAGCCTCGATAACCACTTCTTGTATGACGGGTATAGTTTTTGGTATAATTGTTTTTATATTATACCGTCGTTGAATGGACCAAATTGATCGATCTGTATCGGCGTATGGGATCCTGTGCGGATGCCTCGATGGGAACAACATCTAAATAGGACGAAATGTTCGTCCTGGATTCCACTGCTAGCCACTACCCATCATAAAAATAATTAGAACACAGGTAATATCTGGGCATCCGCACAGGATCCCATATACCAGCAGAGACATCAATTCGGTCCAACCAACGACTGTATGACATAAAAACAACTGTACTAAAGTTATAGCATAACTATCTGCGTAGTAGTACTTCACTGGTCTTGACGAGCATTCATGACAGATATTTATGGGATATGTGTGCTCAGTTAGTTAGCCAGCTGTTTACAAAAATGAACAGTCTGACATTTTACGTTATGAGTAGTTGAAAGTAGAAAGAAAATTCAAAATCAATATTTACTCCGATTTTAACTTGCACCCACCAAATTAGCTTGGTATGATCGTGGAGTAAAAGAGTATTCATGAACACTAACTTGAAACTTAAAAGTCAGGAAGGAAAATTTAATTTAAAGCGAATTCAGTAATGCAAAAATTTCCATTTAGATATTTAGTAAAACAAACAATGTGAGTGAAGAAATATTTCATTGAAATTCAATTGAAAAGAAATATTTCTTCGCTCACATTGTTTGTTTGAAGCGAATTCACTAAATATTAATTTTATTACGGAATAGAAGTAGTGTTGGTGAATATTTTGGGAGTTAGATAGATGAATGTACTGTGTCATTTCATCTAGCATTCTCAAAAAGGGAGAAAATGAAGAAGTATTCTTTAAACAGATAGAAATCACTTCAGTCGATATGAACCATCTTAAAATCCTTCTTTTCTATTGATGAGTTGATTGGTTCACTAGGCGAAATCAATCGTTTTAGATCATGTAGATTAGAGTGAAAGGTATCAAGACATTTTGTGAGAGAACAAATACCCAAGCGTTTATTTATGATCAAAACTGCGATAAATTTTTCTCTAACCAAATCGATGTTATCGAGCTTCAGATGGTTCTCAGACTGCTCTTAGTCGATGATGAAACCTACCTTGAAGTTAATCAAATGGTTTAATTTCCTCCACATAAAATTATCATTTTCTCAATTATATTGTGTTCTCTAAGCTGGGTTATTTAATTGTGAAGCTTTCATCGTCTTTCTAGACAACATCATCAGCATTAACTTCAGTATGAAGTGAGCTGTCAATATCTCTCCGTGAGTGATTTAGTGGCTTCCTCTGACGATGTGGTCTATGATTGGTTATTTCCTTCGATTATTGTGTCATTGACTGTGCAGACTTTCCTGTTGGCTGGCTGTTCCTCTGCTTCACCACTGACCTCTATGTCGTTTATCATCTTTCTTATTGGTTGATAGATTGGGTCTATGTCTAAACATCTGTTGATTGCTGACTGTCCTGAATGCCAAGCTTCTAGGAATTCTCTCATATTCTTTGTGTTCCCCCTGTCCGTCCAAAATTTCTGCATTGTCGAAATTGAATTCATGTCCATAATTATCCACGTACAGTGAAACGCATTTAACAACCAACAGAAAAATCTAGACAGTCAATGACACAACAATCGAAGGAAATAACCAAACACAGACCACATCATCAGAGCAAGCTACTAAATCACTCATGGAGAGATGTCGACAGCTCACTTCATACTGAAGTTATTGTTGGTGATGTCGTCTAGCGAGACGATGAAAGCTTCACAGTTAAACAACCCAGCCCGGATAACAGAGTACAACCAAGACCACCCACCTAAGCTACAAATATTGTCCATTATTTCAAAATCATCACTTTACTTGAATATATATAGAAGTTAACTAACTCTTTTCAGATTTTGATTTAAGGCTAGGTTTTATTTTGAAAATTTGTTTACAACAATTTGCATAAGCTACTTAATTTTTATTTATTAGCCAAGATTCAAGTGAGTTTTGTTTACTTACCTGATCAAGCAATTCGCCTGAACGCACCACTTCAAATACTTTTGTTTTGAGGTAAGTTACATCGATTGTTTTTAGGTTTCTAAAAATAATGTGAATCCCACAGATACATTTTGGAAATGGTAATAGGATGGAAAACTTCATGATCGAACATGTATTTATTTATGAGTTCTGCTTCATGAATCTAAGAAGAACGAAAGCAACAAGTGAAGCAAGATAAAATGGATCTTTCGTATTTCGTGGTTATCTTATCAGATACTTATGAAGTAAAGTATTAAAATATGAAGCTTCCTATGAAATTAAGCACACTTCAATTCACTGAAAGGAACAAAATTTCCTTAGGTTAGGTTAGCACGCACAGAAACAATCATTATGGTGGATCTAAGGACGATTATTAAAGTGTAACTAATTAATACAATTTTAAACGTAGTGTGATTAAAGTTCCTCGATTGGTTAACAAATATGACAGTCAAAATGCCGAGCAATCTGAAATGTAGGATTACGTAGGTAAATCATTCGACAAATTTTACAGGACATAACATGCTAAATGTGGTGAGTTAGGCTGAACTAGCTAAAATCAGCTTGCATAATCACAGGGTTCAATAAAATGCAATTCATCAAGGAATGTCACCAATTACAGAACTATTGAAAACCTGATATTACTGGACAGCTGTTAAGCATAAGCGTGAGGCTCCTCACTGGTGCAGACTCATGAATACACTAGATATCGTACTCGGACCCTTTAGGTTCCGCAACTCGCACTTTACCATTGAGTTACTGGTTAGGAATCAAGTGATTCACTAACCTACTAACTGAAATCACTATCCAGTGCTTATTAGTGACTTGCTTCGAGATTACATTCCTGAAGTTCTATTGAGAGGTTTTGACTGGTGGGGGAAATCAATTTGAACTTGGGGACGGGCACTCAATATGGGTTTCTGATGGACATCGCATTATATCACGGACTGAAAGAAGTAGTAAGGTATAAACCATTGGAATCTCATTCATTGGCTCAATAGTAACATGCTGGTCGCAGAGCCCGCTTGTTCTGGGTTCGAACCCTGGCAGGGTCATGAGTTCGCACTGCAGAGAAGTAGCATACTAAGATGGAAGAGCTGTGCAATACTCCTAGATTTTCAATGCTTCTGGAACTTCTGTCAGTCCATGATGAACATTTACTTGAATTCAATGAAATCCTAACATATCTCTGAAATGAAAGGAGGATATTACTAAATATGAATAAAAAAGAAGACATGTTTACGTTAATATGAAGAATAATTTATCAAGGAAGAGAAAGAATAACCACGGCTTATTTCTTGGCGCATTATCGGGTTTGCATGCTATTACCTCGGGGAATTCAACATATTTGAGTTTGCTTGCTTGTTGATCATCTTTAGATAATTCGGGAAGTCTACCTGTTACCTTATGGCAATCACATGCTGTGCGGCTACACTCTTCAGAGTGGTAGCTGT
This sequence comes from Heterobilharzia americana, assembly GCA_944470555.2. NCBI lineage: Eukaryota > Metazoa > Platyhelminthes > Trematoda > Strigeidida > Schistosomatidae > Heterobilharzia > Heterobilharzia americana. The sequence goes on along the minus strand of OX104130.1, from coordinate 76,952,479 downwards.
CAATGATTGCAGATTGCTCTTAATGTTTTCAGAAATTCATATGTCAGCCCTCCTTTCGGTTCTTCTAATGTATCTTCTTCATTAGGTGCATATCAGCTGGTAGACTCCTATGTAGGAAACACAGGATGGATACGTGTCGACTTTTGACTAGTATACTGGACATACTGGTGGGTGAAATGGAATGAAATTGGCGTCAGGGGTGTTCTAACTACTGATACTTCCAATCAGCAAGTGGTAGTTCTCTCAATACAATCGCCTTAGGAATTGAGGTGAATGAATACCAAGTTTCTGGTAACTATAGTTGTCTTCAGATATTTATCTTCCATTTTTGCATATAAGTTAATCAATCTTCATGAAGGTTCACTGTCTTTGAGGCATTCTTCATATTCCCCAGGGACCCCTTCAAATTTATCAATAGGGTATGCCGTTTCCGTTCTGTGAAATAGTGTTTTAGCTGCTGCGCGTTTGTCGTAAAGAGGGGTCATTACAATCTCGGCAATACTAATTCCACCTGCTTTTCTACTGAAAGAACCTCGAGAGCTCATTATCTGTCTCACGCTGTTTGGTGATTTACAGGGAATGAAGCTTTGTATTTTTTAGGTTCCGCTGTCAATTAAACATTGTTGTGTTCTGACAGACAAGACATAAGGAATAAGTCGTTAACTCACCAAAGGCAACATCCTCATACCTGCCAAAAAGGTCATTTTCCAGAATTCTGATTTAGGTTTACATTCCCTTAGGCACAAAGATATCTCCAGGTAAGCGTCTCAGTGTACTCATCATAGCTAAGTGACAACTCTGATTTTAAGCTTTATTGTTAAATCGGGACTGAAATTCCCTGAAGCACATCAGTGGAAGTACACTGAACTCTGATCTCACTATAGAAAGAAGATCGGAATACTGACACATTCTGAATGTGTGATTATGTGAGCCACGAGGCTGAGCCAAACGGCAACGTGAACCTTTTATAGCAGGAACCTTATCCTCCTTTTCCTCCAATTACAAAGTGTCTTTCAAAGCGTAAGCAGCCAATCTTCGACGAGGGAGTTCTAACATTTTTACCAACCAACTAGTCAATATGGGTTTAAATGTATGTGTATGTGTATAACAGCTTTCTGTGGGACACTGCTTGAGTAAGTTTGGCAAAATATAGGGTAGCCCTAATGACATTGTCTACCTACACTGCATGCACTACCAAGCAATCAGCTTTAGGAAGCACATTCTCAACAGTAGTGAAGCAATTTGGGTGATAGAATTGCTTGTTCCCAATGAAATATATTCTTTTAAAGGGAAGACGGATTTTTATTCCCTTTGAATAAAAACAAATATTGTGGAGCTGCGGGAGCTTAAATTCTTACAGTTTACTCTGAATTTTTTTCCAGTTAAAAGCACATAAAAGCTTTTTAAAAGAAACTGTTATCTGAAAACAATACTCAGTTTGGGATGCTTTAAGCATGCAGAATGAGACATTTTGTCTGTCTATAACTGTTACAATTTTAGTAGATCCAAAACCCGTGTACATCTTGTTTCCTTATTCAACAAAACTATGATTCATGTTAACCTGTATCCATAAATCATGACCGGATCCTTTCTCGCCTACAGTGAAATTCGAGGATTGACAACTCGAATCTTTCCATGACCAGTTTCCTTTCAAACTTTATATTTATTTCTTGATTTTCTGGCTACTATGGTATTGACACGTATCCTACGTAGCTTTGTCGATAATATTTCTTATGAGTTTTATTGTTATTCGCTGTGATAGAAGTTGTTGATTATCAATACTAAGGCTCATCGGAACGTTTGATCATGTACTTTTAATTCCCTGATGATTCTAGCGGTAATTTTGCTTATACTTATTGTAAAGTATGATGACAGTTGTCATACGCAAATGTAGCAGATCACTGTTACTGAAAGGTAAAAAGAGTTTTCAAAATATGATACTCATGAATTCAAAGAGGTAGTGAATTATCTAGACTATACTGGACAAAAGAAACGAGAATGGCTTTACAGAAAAATGTTTTTCGGTAGAAATGAGAATCCATACTGTTATAATTGGCAAAATCAATGATTCAGATTGGATAGTAATAGCTTTCCAAGCCGTTCGCACTAAACCACTGAAATCAGGAAGTGTAACATTATAGGTAAGGTCTGACAAACATTTACACTAGAAGTTTCATCTATAATAACTTGCATTACCTTAGTTGTACTCAAGGTAACATTATACCTAAACGATTGAACGAACTGAAATATCAAATCCTCATGTTTTATTAAGTACATAGTTTGATTTATCTCGGAATGATTTTGAATTTTACTGGATGGCTTGTTCCTTTTCATTCAGTTGAGTAAACAATGTGAATTGGTACATTAAGGGATGTAAACGTGGTATAAAGGAACATGTTCTCATAGCTTCCAAGGTACACAAGCTGAATGTTTTGGGCTTAAGTATGAAATGAAACCTTTGTTGATAGTAATGTTCAGTTATTTATACCTGTTCTAAACAGGATATTTTCGTTAACAATACAAATATTACAAATATTACTTGAAAGGTAGTAAACAGTGTCATATAAAACAGTTAGTTTTGGGTGTTTTGTAAATTACATTGCATAAAAGGGCTAGATTCATACCTGGAGGTTTTCTAACTGGGGAGATAGAGAGACGTACTTAACTATAAAAGACAAACATACCACCTCTTTGAGAGGAATGTTAATGGATATTCAACGTAAGTTTTAAATTTCAGGATGAAATATATAAACAAGAGGAAGGAATTGCTATGGAAATGCTACAGACATTCCTCTGGACAGTCTTGTGTGCAAGGCACACATTTAATCGTACCTCAGAAATATGGTGGAGATGGAGTAGATGGGATACAACTTAATTTCCAGTTGTAAGATGAAAAAGGAGAGTTGTCTCTGTTAAACTGTAAAGCAAGAAGAAGAAAAGACGATAGTTTACGAAAACTATCGCTTTCTGATAGCTATCTAGACTTCCGAGAGATTCACTCGGCTAAACAAAAGCCTTGAGTAAATAAACTAAACATAGGAGAGTCGTAAATGTCAATATGTTTGCTCTTAAATGTACACAGAAATATATAAGGATGTATGTAATAGTAAAACTCTTTGTTGGAAAAATAACTGAAACATGAGTGGGAAGGAATTTAGTGTCTATATGATGTTGCCATTTCACGAAGAGATTTCAGAAACAGAATAGCATTATCAGTGGGGCTGGAATTAGGATGATATGCAAACTTAAAAATACCACTCAGACACAAACCTTGAAGGACTAAGAATCCCATTGACCCGATCAAACAAAACAATCCAGTCTACCAGGTACCTTGAAATTACTGAGGTCAAGGAGAACGAGTAAACTAGATGGCCGGAATCATTCAGTGAAGTGAAGAATACAAGCCTAGCTTAATCTATACTGATAAACTTTACTCAGATGAGTAATCTATTCGACAGAAGAAATCAGCCGTGGCTATCATGCGGTAACATCTGACCACACAGTAGAGTGGTATACATTAACAGTACTAAATATTAATGTAGCTAAGTGGAGAGAAAGGTTAACCAGTGAATATCTGCCTGCAGATTCACTGTCTAACGTGCGTAATAAGAATGATTTAAGGATGATGCCAGAAATGTGGAAAGTCCTACTACCAATCAAATGAAAGAAGGAAACGCGGTAGAATCATGAAAAGCTAAGACAGGTAGTTACGTGATTGCCTTAAAATAAATATGAGTAATACATTGTGCTCTAAACTTCATCTAGTAAGCAACATTACGTGAATATTTATTATGTCAAGTAAACTAATCCAATATGTCACTGCACACTACTTGACAGTGGCTAAATTATGCACTGATAAGTGACAATTAATGTTCTTCTGACACCATAACTTCTTTTATGCAATCTTAAAAATTGAAAGCAGTGTAAGAAGACTCCATGGTTACCACTATTGTGAAATTGATCATTTTTGTGACCCTCTAACATTGTAATTGTCCAGTAAGAAATTCTAGCTCAACTTTCATGGAGCCATTTATACTATCAACTAGTTTGTAGGTTACTTTTTTTGATTTCATTCACATAAAGTAAGGCCCTCGAGTAGAACCCAGATGGGGAGCGACGAGTTAGGCGTCCGAGGGTGACATGGAGATCTTGTGAGGAGGAAATGAGAGCTTGTGGGCTGTCGTGGAGCCAGTTTCAAAAGATTGCAGAGAACAGAGCGCATTGGAGACGTGCTACTGAAGCTCTATGTTCCATTAGGAACCCAAGGGACAAACAAATAATAAATAATAATGAAGTAATTCAAGGTTTTAGTTTTAATAAAATAATGCGTCACAGGTGGTAAAACATGGTTTATTTCGAGGATTTAGAAGACCCTATATACATTTTATCCATCTCTTTTTTTAATAAATAGAATGTTTAGTTCTTTGTTAGATCACATTTTGTTGAAAATACTCTAACTTCGATTAAGCAATTGGCAGGTATATTGTTTTAACTCCTGGCGAATTATTTATGTTGGTGGTCAATCTATCAAACAATATAATCTTTAGTAGAAGTGCAAACAGGTTGTATGCGTTTTGAAATTTTGGGCTAGGTATCCAAGTAGTTCTTTATAAATGCATAGTCTATCAGGTAATCAATTCATAACACAAATAGAACTGTGAAGTGACTAAGGTGATCAGTCACACCATAATTATTTGTTTCCTTATAACCAAGTTAATGTGGTGTATTACGGTTGCTGGGTTGTTATAAAACTGCATCAGTATCAAATTACGTTAGGCTCTTTAACCGTACACATTATTTTCTTTTAAATGGAATGGAATGATTCTTATATTTATTATTAGACTACGAAACACGCCCATTGAGTCATAGAGGAGAGATAATTCAGCGAAGAAAATTTTCTTTTTCGACGATATCATTTTCTAAAGCTATACAATCGTATTTATATATGTCATAAACATATAATAGTCCATTATAAAACAATAGGGCATAATTACATCACTAACCAAGTGCTACAAGAAAACCGAATCAAGAATTCAAAGTAGTTGCGCAATAAACTAAGACAGTAGAAATATCGAGAAAGGCAAGGAGTTTGACAAAGTGAAAATTGTTGGTAGATAAGAAACGCAAATATTGAGTGTCCACTTGATAGATAGGTGTAAAGAAGGTGAAGAATGAGACAAGGGTCATAATGTAGGTGGTGATAATAAACTAATTAATTATAATGAAATCGAAAAAATGAAGCTGTTAAGACCATGGTAAGATGATAGATTGAACATACTTCTTTTGCACTCAGAGATCAGGCTTGAATTGATGAATTACCAGTGCCTCAGCTGTGCACAACTGTCGAAGGCATACTCCTTTTGAACTATTCCATCTGACACAATAAATGACATTGAAGGAAGATTCTGGTATAGCTTTGTGTCCAGAGTTGACCAAATGTTCAAGAATTGAACTGTTAATTGATTTACATTCTCCCCTTGACAACCATGCAGGATAGTGCTCCGAGATACGTTTGAAAAGTGTGCGCTTTGTGCGGCCTATATAACTAGCTCCACAGGAGCAGGTAAATTTGTAGACACATCGAGGTGGCCCAAAGTGGTAACTTGTCCTTAACGCACTCTGGAATGAGTTGTTGACTAGAGAAGCTGATCTGCAGTTTTGCAGAGAAGAATGTCTACTTCAGTGATCTGGACAGCCGATTCTTCAGGATCTCTGCTGCCGTATCGCCTTTGAAAACAACGTTCATAAACAAGGTCTTCTTAGGAACTGTAAGTACTTGCTCCGTATTCTGATTTACTTTCAAGTTCTTATCGATAAATCTGGATGGATATCCAATTTTGCATGAGAATCTTCCGCAGTTTATCTAATTCTTCGTCAGTAGTATCACTGGTGCAGATTCTTTTGCTTCTTGAAGATGAAGAATGGATTAGATTCCTCTTTCTGCTGAGAGGCATCCAACTGTGGAAATTCAAATATTGTCCATTCTAAGTAGGCTTCCTATAAATTGATCGCTGAAGAGAACCATCTGGTCTCCGTTTCAATAAAACATCGAGAAAATGGAAATCGGAGTTCTCTTCAAATTTTGATGTGAAGCTGCTCGATGGGTGACAATCATTGAACGTTTTAACTATAGCCTCAATATTTGTATTTTGATCGATTATGATGAAAGTGTCATCCATATATCTTTTATGTAGGTAGAAACTATCAATTGATGAATGCAGCACACCATTCTCTAGTTTCGCCATAAAGCAGTCAGCTAGCAACGGTCCAAGTGGCGACCCCATAGCAATCCCATTCTTCTGTCTGCATATATATGATTGTTGAATTTGAACTGCACATTGAAAGTACATCTTAGAAACAATTCCTTTGTAATGGACTGTTATATATTTATGATATATATAAATACGATCGTACAGCTTTAGAAAATGATATCGTCGAAAAAGAAAATTTTCTTCGCTGAATTATCTCTTCTTTATGACTATTATTTTTCCCGTATTTTCAGTTTCCTTACACAGTACCGCATCAGTAAGCACCAGTGTCTTGTCGTTGATTGGACCTATCCACTAGTTGATGAAGGCTTATAAGCTATAACACAATATTATGGCACTTTAATCACACGAGAATTAGCCACCGTGTCTTAGTGGACCAGTGGATAACACTCTAACGTCTAAAGCGACTGGTCTTAAGTTCGAGTCTTAATTGGGGACAACACTCATTGGAAGGCAGATACATTCAGCTGACGAGTCCTTGATAAGAAGAAACAGGAGTTTTGTATTCCATCCCAAGCCACTATTCATTACTAAAAAAATTAGATTTACTTTCAGTTTAAAATTATATTTTCAACCAGTCAGCAAATCTAAATAGAAGACTGATACAATCTATTGTAAAAGTGTGCATTGAACGCATCTTATTGTATGACTTATGCATTTAGGCTTCCCGTTTATGCATCAAACATGTTGAGATATTTCAGCATCATTTTGACGTTGCAAGCCAATTTCAGTGCACTGAATATAATTAATCTTTACAGTGATCACAATGACCGCATAGATCTGAATTTAAGATATTATTTCATCATCCTCAGGGAAATCCTCTACTTTGCAGTGACGAATATATTCAGTGCAGTTGTACAGCACTCAAATAGTAACGTTAATAGCTAGGTGATGATGATTTCGCCGACTGTTGCAATGGATAAGGTGAGTTTGAATCTTACAGGAGACATCAGTTCTTCTGAGATGGCACATACACCTTCTTGACGCGTGACAACAAGTATAAAATCTTTGTCAAATGGGTCTTCATACAGATTTTTCCAACTCATCTATAAAGCTATACAGTCTTATATGTATAAATAATCGTCTGGCAACTTAGAGCTCTGGTTTAAACTTCTGTATTGTTCTTGTCATTCATGGGGTATCTTTAGAAAGAATCAAAAGTAATAATTGAAGAATTCAAAATAACTTATCTTTTAAAACACTTTTATGTCAATTATGGTAGTTGTTTCACAGTTTTTTTATGAAACAATGATGGACACCAAATAAGATTCCATTGAGATAGAAAGAGGAACTTCGGAAAAAGTGCTGTACGTCTGATACGCTTTTTTTCTATTTCCGTGTATCCATCTTTGAAACAATAGCTGAATAATACAAATTCTTGTTAAGATTTTGTGTAATTCTAAGTGTGACCAACTGAAACTGAAATCTAAGCGGGAAAAAAAAATTTGCAACAAAAACTAATGAACAACGTGTCATTCCTCTTTTACTATCCACACTATCCTATTTCCACAAACTCTAAGATCTACAGGCAAAAACTAACAAGTTGACAGAAGAGGCATGGCGGCGGAAACGGGACTTCAAGCGAATGTGGAGAAGACGGAGGTGATGATGATACCCAACCAACAACAGCATCAACAACAAGAGACATTAATCACCATGAACGGGAGAAACCTAAATAAAGTTGTCTCTTTTACCTACCTAGGCAGCATCTTTTCAACTACAGGCGGCACAGGCACAGACGACGATGCCAAAGCCAGGATTGGAAAGACAGCAAAACAAGCTTTCATTAATCTAAAATCAGTGTGAAGATCTACTGCACTCAGCACAAAGAACAAGATACGAATTTTCAACATATCGTCAAGTCAGTGCTTCTATATGGTTAAGTGACTTGACGCGTTACTAAAATCATTTCCAACAAACTAGAGACATTCATCAACAGATGCCGCCTACGCTAACTCGGTACTGAAGATTAGGCGAGAAAGTGAGAAAGAATAAGTAAGAAGGAACTCCGGGAACGAGCTAACCAAGAACCTATCAAGTAACAAATATGAAGAAGAAGGAAGTAGAAATGGATTGGGCATACACCTAGAAGGCCTATTGGGGACATAACGCGCCAGGTCAATCCGTCGAGTGAAATCCAAATGAGAAACGACGAGTTGGGAATCTGAGGCGAAGGTGACATGGAGAAGATGGTTTGTGAGGAGGAAATGAAAACTTGTAGGCAGTCTTGACGCCAGGTTGAAAAGACTGCAGAGAAGAAGGTGCAATAGAGGAGTGCTACAGAATCCTTATGTTCCACTAGGAACCCAAGGGAAAATAGTAATAGGTAATAAATAAATAACTTTCACTGAATAAAATGAACTCAGTTCATTTTAACACCTATTTCTTGCCACCAAACAGTATAGAGATTACATTTTTTTGCTCAACTGTATGAAAATACTGTTTTTTTCAGAACTTAGGTGTTTAAAAAGTGATATTTACTTTTCGAAGAAATTATATACTTACTTTTTCTACACGTTCTCAATTTACAATCATGACAGTGTTCTCTTTAAATAGCAGTAGTTTTAAACATAGATGCATTCTATTAGCTCACGATATGACACAACCGCCACCCAATATCATCGTTGAGTAACTGTCCTCGCGATCATCCAGCTTTGCTTTGTTAGTCTACGATGAATAACAACTCGAAATATACCCTAATCCTCACAACTCCCTCAAAACTCAATATATGCATTCTACCTAATTCTATCAAAAGATTCGTAGTATTAGGAAGGATTCTAAAGATTTTTTCGACTATCTACCCCTTTGATATTAGGAGTGGATGTTTTTTCACACTGTATATACGATTCATCATATCATTGTGCATGGCACGAATACATGATAATTAAAAATGTCTATCAAAAAGGATAGAGATAATTCAACAAGCAGAATAAACTTGCTTTGCAAGTTGTTTTTACGGAGAACAAAATGCAACTTCTACAAATGAGCAACATGGTTATCAGGAAATTGCTTATTCTAATCGGCCTCATGTTTAGTCTAATAAAATAGTAGTTATTTCCAAGTATTACACAGGCATATAAGAAATAGAGAAGTAAGAGAAAAGAAACAACAGGAAAGGAAAACTCTGAATTTTTACTAAATGTTACAATAGTCACTGTGAAAGTGAGAATACGACTTCAACAATATAAAGGGGTTAAGTATAATATAGTATTCGAGATCAAATAGATGAAAATTTGATTCCTCCATAAGTTGCTTACTTTAGGTCTTCAAGAAGTGAATTTTGAGTGCAATTTACCGAATGTTTAATGTATGGAACTAGTGACTAATTCTATTTATTTCTTGGATGTAGAATTAAAGTGGAAAGTACTCAAATAGTATGTGACTTGAAAGTTTCAGTAGAGTAGATAAACATAAGAAGATTTGTTTATTTGATACAGTATTATTTATTTGATTACATTTCGAGCGTAAATTATTGTTCACAATCTTTCGATATCTAATTTTATAGTCCTGTCACCTGATCTCTCTTTGTTTTTTGATTGGTGGTAAAGTTTTCCATATCTCTGGTATAGGTGTTGCGTCGTTCCTATTACATGTGTTGGGTGTGGATTCGATGAACAAAGATTCAGTAATTAATCTCTCTCTCCACCTAGCTATATTAGATTTAAGTACAGTGGTTTTGTCTCACCTTATTGTGTGGTTGTGTGTTAATGAATGTAATACAATGGCCGAGTGTTTTTCTAGATTATTGATCTTATTGGGGTCTGACGTTCTATGTTTAGCTAAATTCCTATGTTCTGCTAATCTAACTGACACCGACCGGCTAGTTTGACCTATATATTTGACCTCACAGTCATTACATGGAATGCGGTAGATTATATTATTTTGCCTAATTAGTTCTATCGGATCCTTAAGCCAGCCTCTAAGTGAGTTTGTTGGTTTAAATGCCAACCTAATTCCAACTTTGTTGAGAATCCTACTTATGGTTTCTGATGTTCCTTCCTTATATGATATCACAATAGAGGTGTTGATTTCCTTTCTACTTATGTTGTCACTATTATTTGTATTTGTATTAGTGTTATTATTTTGCTTCTTATGTGCTTGTGTGAATTTCTTAATAGAATGATGGGGATAATTATTAATTATTAACGCTTCTTTAATGTGTTTCAATTCCTTTTTTAAGTCCTTACAATGACTAGTGAGTTTCTCGGCTCTGTTATTTAGACATTTGACTAAACCCACTTTAACTGACACTGGATGAGATGACTTGAAATCTAGATACCTGTTAAAATGTGTTAGTTTTCTGTAGACGGTAGTATCTAAACCACCATCTATCCTTCGTTTTATTGTGCAATCCAGCATAGGTAATTCTCCCTGTTCATTTTCTACTTCGCAAGTGAATTGGATTGCGTTAACTACTGAGTTTATGTGTGTCAAGAAACTGTCGATATGTTTCGATTTCAACACTGTAAATGTGTCATCCACATATCGCCACAATATCTTAGGTGTCGGATTATATGTTCTCAAAGCCATATCTTCCCAACTATCCATAAATATATCTGCTACTATAGGGGATATTGGTCAGTTAGATTAATAGAACATAGGAATTTAGCTAAACATAGAACGTCAGACCCCAATAAGATCAATAATCTAGAAAAACACTCGGCCATTGTATTACATTCATTAACACACAACCACACAATAAGGTGAGACAAAACCACTGTACTTAAATCTAATATAGCTAGGTGGAGAGAGAGATTAATTACTGAATCTTTGTTCATCGAATCCACACCCAACACATGTAATAGGAACGACGCAACACCTATACCAGAGATATGGAAAACTTTACCACCAATCAAAAAACAAAGAGAGATCAGGTGACAGGACTATAAAATTAGATATCGAAAGAAGTGTGATTACATTGATTATGAGCAGTAATAATTTATGCTCGAAATGTAATCAAGTAAATAATACTGTATCACTGTGCGCTTTATAGCAAATAAACAAATTTAATATGGAATTACATTCTACCACAGTGCCCAAGTTTTACACTTATATAAACATAAGAAGACATAAAATAAAGTATTTCACAATAGTGGACATACTTTAGAGAATTGTAAATCAAAAATATTGTTGTATCTTTATTCCTGTTTTTGGTTATGGCTGTGTATGAAGGTGATTCGAATACTATACTTATCAAGTCAATTAACCTAGTCAGAAAAAAATGTATAGAATAATGAAAGAATATTGTATTGATGTAGTTGTGAAAAGTATACAGAGCTCGATTGATCTAGTGGACGGTTTGAGGTGACATGCTACTTTTAGAGCATCCAACAGCTTCCAGAAGTGAAACTAGTCAGTTTATTACAGATACAAGACGTATTACTTTAAGTTGAATAAAAGAGAATTATATTTTCAGTAATCATCAAGGTTATTTTCTTCAGTAAAACTAGCATTAGTTACTCGAAGGTCTGATTTAGTACATTTCTTAGATTTTTTTAGACTTCGCAGACTTTTCAAGGAATCTGAAGAAATACATAATTTATTCAGGGATTTGTCTAATTTTCTCCAGACCATCATTAATAATACCACTTCCAAGAACACTTTTATATTCAGAAAAAAACAGAAAACTACTACTCCATCTTTTCAAATGAGGTAAAAAAAATACTGAAAATTAGCATAACTCCATTTTCATTAGAAGTATGTACTTAATAAGGAGAATGCATAAACGTTTCCGTTAAGACAGTTTGGCTGTGTTCCTGAAAAGTGAAAAATAATGTAGTGATGATTTTTATAAAATGTTCAGGCGTCAGCCGTACCACCTCCAAGTATTTATTATATATATATATATATATATATATATATATATATATATATATATAATCTGAAATATGAGTAAAACTGAACGTAAGAAACTGTCAAACTAGTGTATCTGTAGTTTTATCACCTTTATACAGCTTCTGAGAAATATTTTATGCAAAACTACTTTTTATGACCCGTAATGTTCTATTAGAAGGAATACATAATTTCTATTTACCAAATGCAATAGAATCTTGATGAGGAATGTCGCCTTTGAAATTACAACGGAAGCATAAGTGAATCAAATCTCTAAAAGCTTGTTAGGAGATGAAATGATTTCACTCATCAAGCTGGTCAGAAGACACCGTTTAACATCTGTGAAACTTGTTAGATTCCCATTTCATTGGCTTTTGCATTACCCGTATGCATTCTCACCATTTTTCATGCCTTAAATACCTAGGTTCATAACGTTTACACGACTGAGAAGTAATTTGGCAGATGCCTCAAAACTACGGAATACCACAAACATTTATCAACCTCATTCAACAACTTTATGAAGACACGACATGCCAGCCAACTTATTCACAATGGACAGCTCAGCTCAGTGATGCCTCTGAAACGAAGTGGAGACAGGAGTAAAGCGAGGCTGCCACCTATTATCACCCATGATATTCTTGATTATGGTCGACTGGATCATGCAGCAAACAGTGGTAGCGAGAAGAGGGAGATACGCTGGACGACGGAAAATAACCTAGAAGATTTGGATTTCACCAAGGATGACTTGTGTCTACTGTTGCACAAACTCGAACATCTACAGGCGAAAACTAACAAGTTGACAGAAGAGATGAGGCAGGGCAGCGAAGATGGGACACCATTCAAGTGAATGTAGAGAAGACAGAGGTGATGATAATACCCAACCAACGACAACAAGCTTTAATCGCCATCAACTCGAGAAACTTAAAGGAAATTTCAATTACAGGCGGCAGGGACGAGGATGTCAGAGACAGAATCGGAAAATCAAGACAGGCATTCATTAGCCTGAAACCAGTGTGGAGATCTTCTGCACTCAGCATGTGGGACAAGATCCGGATTTTCAGCACCAACGTCAAATCAGTGCTTCTGCATGGCTCAGAGGCTTGGCGCATTATGAAAAGCATTTCCAACAAACTACAAACATTCATCAACAACTGCCTATGCTGGCTCAGTACTAAAGATCAGATGGTCAGAATGATAAGAATAAGCAACAAGGAACTCACTGTGGGAACGAACTAACAAAGCAAGAACCTATCACTCAACAAATATGCCGTGGAAGGAAGTGGAGATGGATTCGACTGGGCATACACCGATAAGGGCGACTGGGGACATCACGCGTCAGGCCAGTCCCTCGAGTTGAACCTCGACTGGAAGCGACGAGTTGGGCGTCTGTGATGAGGGTGACATGGAGGAGATCGTATGAGGAGGAAATGAGAGCTTGTGGGTTGTCGTGGAACCAGGTTCAAAAGATTTCAGAGAAGAGAGTGGAATGGAGACGTGCTACTGAAGCCCAAGGGACAAATAATAATAATAATAATGTTTACAACTCAAGGTAGATGTTTCATTATATGATGATATAGATCATACTCAGCTTTGAGGTAGTGTGATGTGATAATTAAACCAGTTCAAAAGTAATAGTTGTTTAAGTGAAAAAATATCTTGTCAAACGGAAAATTAGATTAATATAGTTGGAAAACTTTGGCACTGTGATAGAACTTAATTCCATATTAGGTCTGTTTATTTGATACATAACACACAGTGATATAGTGTTATTTACTTGATGACATTTAGAGCATAAATTATCATTGCTCATAATCATATCAATGTAATCACACACTACTTACCACATTTGCTTATCCTAATTACGTCACTTTATATGAGTTGTTTATATTGGTAACAAAATTTACCGTACCTCTGGTATAGGTGTTGCGTCATTCCTATTACATGTGTTGAGTGTTGGTTGGTTCGATGAACAAAGATTCAGATTATAGGATACTGTTCATCACAACTTTTCCATATTTTCCCTTCTTAGACAACCATTATATGCATAACTAATTACAACATGCAATAGTCAGATTGATTAAACTTACTATTATGATTTCATTGAAAAATGAAAGGTTTCTCTGAATTTTCTTTCTACATACAACGTATCAATAGGCGAGTTTCGTTGTCTGAAGTATTAATAAGCAGTTTGCGACAGTTCACCAGTATTTATGTGCGTTGAAAATGTAGTATTCCAATTGTTTATCTATGACTCTATAGTATACGTAACGCTATACCTTTATTTTGTTTAACTGCTAGGCGAATATTCAAGTTGTATATGTTTGTGACACTAGAATTTTGTATTTGGCAATAGTATCTTGAGTGTAAGAATCAAATATTCATCAGACTTAAATGTCACTTGAATTTATTTAGAATAATTGCCTGAATTTTCTAGATTGTTGTTCTCAAGCAGAGATTTTTCTACTCTTCTAAACTCATTTATCTACACCTGAATAAGTAGAAAATGATAAATATAATTTCCCTATATATTTTTTACTTTATTAAACACCAAAAATAAGGTGAAGAGAGATAGATTTATCTTGTACTTATAGCCTTTGGCTTGTCAAAAGCAGTTCAAGTGGAATTCACTTCTAAAATAGGAAACTAAAATTTTAGTTTAAGAAAAACATTCCAAAAAGTTATCCCTTACAGCTATTGGAGATATGAAGTAAAGGAAAGCCTCATTATTAATTCCTTATTTAAGTATTGTTGCACAGGCAATGAATAGCAACAACAAGGGTGAAATAAATTCCGGTCCTTACAAAATCCGATGAGTTTCATTACATACAACGTCTTCTGCTATCTTATCGCTGATAACTTCCACCTATTTCATAAAGTCCGAAATGTATAATAATTCACTCTCCATTTATCAATAAGGAAGTTTAAAGCAAAATCCACTTCTCAATATTCTACTAAGTCTTGAGACACAATATCTGTCACATCAGAAAAAACCTCTTCAACTTCAAAGTCAAAAGTCATAGGTTACCTTCAATGGATTCTCACTGTCATTGTCATTGTCAAGCATCATGAATTTCTAAACATAGTCTTCCAAATAAAATTCATTTCACCAATCTGTAACAATTCTCAGTAATGCTGAATATTTTATCACACAACTCTTTTCACCTGACTAACTTGAGCGTAAACGTATCATTTCTGATTTGTCGAAAACTGATGATAACAATCATAATGTCATCCCAGTCAACAGACGCTATAACCTGGAAGATATAATCCCCGTGAATAGTGAAATTGAGCACACAAAATACATTTTCATCAGTGGAATTCCATGTCTAGCACAACCTCCCGACATAAGAAGCCACGATGTTGAACATACTGACATCATACTGTGAACGATGAAGAAGAAGAAGAAGAAGAAGAAGCAACAAAGAATACCTCATCATTATTCACTCAGCTTGTGGTCTACATAAACAGATATGTCATCACCAGCCTGTATTATTCTGGCCTCCCACCGTGAACAACACTGTGCCACTCGACTCCTCAATACACACATTATCCCATAGTTCATCGCACTAAACTCCACAAACACGTTGTACAATATTCACCGATCACGTATATCGCGAAACTGTAGAGATCACAGTCTTACTTCACTCGTTTCCTATCCGTTCAGAATGTCATCGAAAACCATCAACCCTCTTCCCATATAACATATTGTTACTACATCTCAGTGGTAATTTCCGAGTTTGGTGTATCTACAGATTCACTGAGTCTCTCTCCCAGCCGAACGAGTCTTCTAACCAACCATATTCCGTATCGCTATTGTGAATGAGAAGGAGGGAAGAAGTCGTGTTAGCAACGCTCCTTTTGAGCGCTGCTTGCACACGCCCTGCAAACAACAAAGATGGACTGATTTAGACCTCCTTCATTACACATACGGTATGCTGCTGTCTTTTCGCTCATAACTTCCACCGATTTCACGAAGTATGTAGTGTCGAATAACTTACTCTCCCCTTTTCCAATGACAGATTTCGAAACAACATCCAGTTCTGAAGATAATTACTGACTACAGTCATTTCACTGATGTACTAATAGTTTCTACTCCAAAAGAATAATTAGTGTAAACTGTTGGCAAGCTATCTGAATGATATTAGGTTGTTGGATGTAAAATGTTACTTTGGCACTATCGTCACTACTGTTTCAACTAAACACTGAATTCATTCGTTCGAATGGAAGTGAAGCCGACAGCGAAATAGTCAAGTGGTGACTGTGCGTTAAATGTGAAATGAATATTTTCTTGAAGAATAGCGAATATATTTAGGTCATAGGATATAGTGGGCATGAAGTGGAATGAAACCTGAAAGTTACTATGAGGAAAGTACACTGCCTTATTAGGTTAATAATGAGTATATTTTCTATGATCTGCTAATATATCTAACCTATTTATCATTGTTGCTGATGCGTTCATCGTATTATTCCTATGTGGTTTGAACAATTGTATATTAGCGGTCAAGTGTATTTATTGTGTAGTGATTTATGAATATTAAGCAGCTGCGGGCATTTCGCCTACAGCAGAAACAGAGAAAATTAGAACATTCATGCAACATTTTCTTATATATCCATTTTTTATTTACTGAAACTTCAATCAAATGCATTCTGTAACTTCTGTTTTAATGACTGCCGTTTTGAAACTGAATATCTGTAGTTTGTTACAAAGCATGACTATGAAAGCAGGTCTATTCACAGAAGACAAACGTCTTTATAATTTTCTTATGAAAATGACCCTTTAAACTTTTCACTATAGTAGGTGTCTGGCGTCGTGAAAAGTATTCACTTGGATGATAATCATAATTACTGCATATAAAGGGTAAAATAATAGATTATTAGATTGCTTCGAGTAGACGGTGGCTGTTTTTGAAGTTAATTATGCAACTCCAAGGTATTTATTATACCGTTTGGTGATGGAATCAGCAAGATCAAGTCAACGCATTTCACCAGTCTTGTACTCAGAAGACTGTGTAGAGATGGTTAGTTGTTTGACATTCGTGATCTTACCTCATCAGTTAGGTATGATAATCCCCACTATTATAGATTGCAGTCAAATAAACTACAAAACGTAGTTATTCTGTGAAGCAGAGTTCAACTCTAAGTTATAGTGTGGGACGTGGTTTTTCCACAAAATTAACTGACAGAGGAATCAGCATTGATTCCTCTGTGTACTCCCTTTTTCCGCTTGTAAACATGAGGTTCAGCTGATTATAACCATGAAAAATACTGAAAATGAGATACAACTATGGTGTATGATGTCTGAAAGTGAGACTAAAATTGGCCCGCTGCAGGATTTGAGACAGTATCTCACGGGTTACCGGACTGGTGCTTTACCAAGTGAACTGTGAGACTCAGCTTCTAGCCAGGTCTTATTTCAAAAAATACCAGATTTGGGGAAATTTAACATGCTGGTTCAATCACAAACACTTTTGCTACTTTGGCGAAAGATTCTTTGTTATACCAGTTTACGATGTTGTTCTCTTATTCAGGGTATATTAGCTTGTTCAACTAGCGTTTAACTGAATGATTCTCTCACTTCTTTCAAATCTCTTACATTCAAAAGTAGGACGTTTTGCTAGGTAGTTGATGCAATGAAAAACAGGCAGTCATGTTTCTATGATTTGTTGGACACTTAAACACATGGTGGTCAAATTAAATACTGTGACATGGTTACTGAATAATTTTCATAACCCCAGGTTTTATGTATTGCTTTGAAAGTTGTGGTAAGTTTATCCTTCTTTTTCGTTTGGAATTAGTCCTTCTAGGATGTTAGTAAAAACCTTATGGGTTTGATGGGATGTGAGAGTAATTTCAGACCGAACAGTTAGGAAACTAATCTGTATATTCACCAACATTAGCCTATATAAGTTCAGGATTCGTACTTAGATTTCAAACAGTGTCAACAAAAAGGATTATGTTCATTCAGTTCAGAAATATTATTAACGGTTTCAACAGCATATAGGTGTCTATACTTCATGAATGATCACCTAATTCATCTTTGGAAACTGAAGGATAAGGGAGCAGAATAACAAAATCTTCCGGCACTGGTAAAGCAAACGGGAAAAATTAAAGTTAAGTGGTAATGATTCAGAAAACCAGAAACCTGTAGTTCAGCAAAAACCCGTCTTCAGTGAAGAGCTTTAATGAGGTGCTTGATTCTTGTATGAACTTGTAAAAAAGGATTCTTAAGCAAAGAGTAGATGCAGCAAGGTTTGCGTGTTGTTTCAATCAAGAAAGAATATGCACCACATGATATGTGTACGCTTTAAAGACACAAAATGCTTCCTTATTCATTTTCATTCATTTGATCTTTCCCTTCTTAAAAGAAGAAACATGAAAGTTGTACTGTCACATTCTACTAAAAATTCAAGCAACGTAGTATAAATGAAGTATATTTGGAAAAGATTCAGAAACATGATCAAAGGGACGCAAAAAACTCGAATGGTGATTCTCGGATTAGCACAGTAGTTTGGCGATTCTGTTAAGGTGCAACTGAAGAGCTCCGAAGAATCTAAAGAAAGCATCAAGTTGAAGCCTTTTACTCCCAGAAATGCTCTAGTACACTTGAAAGATAAAATTACTTTCACGTACACAGAAAATTATGTCTATAAATTAGGCCGAGTCGATTGTGATACTTATTACATTATTCAGTGCGATCGTCATTTGCGCCAAAAAACATGTAGGTTACATAGAACAACCTCTAAATAATCCTATAGAACTAGAGAATTTACAAATTTAGTCGGCCATCACGGTTTATGCTATTTATCATAGTCATGAAATCGATATTGAAATCACTAAAATTATTCAACAAGGTTTATAAAACTAGGAAAGAAAAAGAATAGCTCATGCATTTCACACGATGTTGAATCCTAATGCACTCAGAAGAAAGAAAGGTCTAACCATCCAACCAACCTGGACAGTATTATCAGTGACAGCACATTGTATGCAGTGACCAAAATAAAAGTGACATGGACAAACTAAATTCGACATCTATTGTTTTGTTCTTAACCTCGCCTGGTTAACCAGTTCACTAGTTACTAGCCGGTCATAATCCCGGGTAAAGAGCGAAGGTTGTGCATAGGGCTGCCATCGAACACTCTCATACAGTGGGAACCAGTCTCCTTCAGGATAAGGATCATGACAGCAAGATTCAACTCAAAAGGAAGGAAAGTCACAATCATACAATGCTACGCAACGCACCTAAAAATAAAGTATAAAAAGAGAAGGAGGAATTCTACGGACAAGTCCATTCGATGATGGACAAGACCCCACCCCAGTTGACGACATCAGAACTCATTCTAATGAGCGACATGAATGCCAAACTGGGAGCGAACAACACACGAAGAGAATTCATCACCGGTCAAGAAGCACTCGGTGAAGTGATGAACGAGAATGGAGGACTGTTTGAAGAATTCTGCACATTAAACGATTTGGCGATTGGGGGCACTGTGTTCAGGTACAAGAATTTCCACAAAGTGAAGCAGAGTTGACTTCACCAGACACACTTAAATCAGATCGACTTTATCTCAATGTGAAGAAAGTTGCGAAGCAGCTTCCTTGACACAAGATCAAGAAGGGGAGCGGATGTAGGCTCAAACCACCATCTAGTACAAGGAACACAACTTCAAAATCAAGTTAGAAGTCTTCAAGGAAGCTAGTGATAGACCGCAGTTCAAGTACAACACTCGGAAACTGAAGGACGAAACCACAAAGGAAATCTTGACGTCAGCCATCAAGACAAAATGGGAGAAATCGAGGAAGATCCCTGAAGAAACCTGTGTGGATGAACACTGCAACTCTTTGAAAGCTATGTGGAAAGAAACCTGCATAACCATATTAAGAAGGAAGAAGAAAGAAGATAAGGAATGGATCTCGATGGATACATGGAAGCTGATAGAGCAGGGAGAGGAGGATGGCGACGGTGTAGTAGAAGATGAACCAGTGCAAGGATGCTCAACGACAAGAGGAACTGAGTACAATGTATAAAATACTGGACAATAAAGTGAATTACAGTGCACGCAAAGACAAAAGACACTTCTACGACACATTGGCAAGTGAAGCAGAACAGGTTGCAGGCTGGTAGGAGAGACAGAGACCTGACAACATTGTATCAAATAACCAGGATACTATCTGAAATCGAAGAGATCAACATAGATGAAACCAATAAAAACGATGAAGGAAATTTAACTACCAAAGAAGAGGAACAAAGAAAACAATGAGCTGACCACTTCGAAAAGCTCCTTAATCGACCACCACCTGCAGCCCAGCCGCAGAACTACAAGTCAACACAAACCCTCCAATGAAAGTCGAAGTTTTGAGCGTCTTAAAGCTACTGGAATGCAGGAAAGCAGCAGGACTAGATGGGATCCCGCCAGATGCACTGAGAGCAGACGCAGAGACAACGGTGGACATGCTCACACCACACCACTATTGCAGAAGGTCTGGAAGGAAGGAAAAGTACCTGTTCATTGACTGGAAGAAGGGCTACCTTGTCAAGCTGCCGAAGAAGGGCGACCTCAGTGTTTGCAAGAACTGGCATGGGATCATGCTTTTGTCCACGCTAAGCAAAATATTAAGCCGCATCATCCTGGAGAGGCTAAAGGAGGCACTGGATTCAAGACTATGACCGGAACAGGCTGGTTAGCTTCAGGAAGAACATACCATGTGTGGATCAAATTGCAACGCTACGCATCATCATTGAAAGCAGTATAGAATGGCAGTCAACTCTCTATCTCAACTTCATCGACTTTGAAAAGGGCCTTCGACAGCGTCAACCGATAAGTAATTTAGCAGGCAGTTGTTTCAACTCTACTGAGTGCCGACAGTCTATTTCAACGTCATTCAACAGCCATATGATGACGCCACATGCCAAGTAATCCACAATAGAAAGCTCGGTGACGCCTTTGAAGTGAAGACAAGAGTGAGACAAGGTTGCAGCCTACTATCCTCACCAGTGATCTTCCTGATTGTGGTCAACTGTATCATGCAGCAAACCGTGAGGAGCTAGAAAATAGGCATAAACTGGACCAAAGAGAAGAGACTAGAAGATTTGGATTTCGCCGTTGACTTGTGTCCAGTGTCGCGCAAACTCGAATATTTACAGGCGAAAACTAACAGGTTGAGAGAAGAGATAGGGCAGCGAAGACTGAACTTCAAGTGAATGTAGAGAAGACAGAGGTGATGATGATACCCAATCAACGCCACCACCAACAACAAGCTCCAGTCACTATCAACAGGAGAAACTAAAAGGAAGAAGACTCTTTCACCTATCTAGAGAGCATCGTTTCAACTACAGGTGGCAGCACAGACGATGTCAAAGCGGGAATCTTAAAATCAAGACAGGTGTTCATTGGCCTGAAACCAGTGTGTAGATCTTCTGCACTCAGCATAAAGCGTGAACAACATCCAGATTTTCAACACTAATGCCAGTCAAGTCAGTGCTTTTATTTGGTTGAGGGACTTGGCGCGTTACGAAATTCTTCTCCAACAAACTACAGATATTCATCAACAACTGCCTACGCTGGCTCATTACTGAAGCTCAGATGGCCAGAAGGAATCAGCAACAAACAACTCTGGCAACGAACCAACCAATAACCTGTCGATCAACATATACGCAGAAGGAGGTGGAGATGGATTGGTCATGTACTGAGAAGACCATTCGGTGACATCACGAGCCAGGTCAAGTCTTCGACTGGAAGCCAGATGAGAAGAGACGAGTTGGGCGTCCGAGGTGAAGTCGACATGGAGGAAATCGTGTGAGGAAGAAATGAGAGCTTGAGGACAGTCGTGGAGCCAGGTTGAAAAGATTGCAGAGACGAGAGTGAAATGGAGATGTGCTACTGAAGCTCTATGTTCCACTAGGAACCTGAGGGACAAATAATAGTATTAGTAAAATGTAGTTTTGTTCTTACACATGTGTACAGATTCACATCACCTTGAACTCCAGACTAATAATGGATAACAAAGGCAAATATAAACACTCGCTGACCAACATGACAATGACATTTATACTGATGATAATGATATGCATGACAATTTTCTTTTATCAAGTATAGCCAATGTGATCTGACTTGTCACCATTTACTTTTTCAACAATCGTTACCCTGCATACGGTTATTCCCTGAAGAAGCGACTTCCACGAAGTCGCAACTTCGTTAGAAATTTACAGGTATTTTCTAAGTATAATCCATCTATCCAATGTTCAACTTATCCAACCCTATTAGTTCGAATTTTTGATCCTGAAGTTTATTACAACCATTGTAGGTTGTAAGAAAACTGTTTATTCTAGGTAGCCACGTTTAAGGATACAAAGATGTATATCCGAAATCAAAGACATTGGAAAGACAATGCTTCAACTGTTGTCAATACATTTCATAGAGCACAGAACTGAAAGAAAACAACATTTTAAACATTACGATTCCCTCGTATCTGGCTGATATAGAATAGTTGGTAAAGTATTTGAGTGATCCAACGTTTTTATGAAGCCATAGCATTCGAGGAACTGAAATCTGATTTGTATACTGAATAGAAATCGTTTTGAATTTTTCTTTGACTTGATAACCTGATTCCAAACTCCTACTTTTACTTACATAATTCTTCTGTTATATTTGCTCGTTAACTTTCATTCTTATCTTGTTACATTACCTTTCATTCAACCAGATTTGCTGATGTCAAGTAACTGCATTAACTTCCCTGCACTTGACTCAATCTTAGCATATCTTTCCACTGCCTAACCGACTTAATTTGTGTTCTAATTTCCACGATAGTTTATGCTACTCTCATTAAACTGAATTAATGAGTTGAGATAATCCAGGGTGCAAATAGCTACATGTTACCATTGAAATAAAATCCCGTTATTCTCGCCCTTTTCCCTATATCTTTATGTAGCCTACAAAATGTAATTAATATTATTCTAGACACTAATTACTATCTATTATCTACTCAGTTTTCTTTCATGAGAACAGAATACATCATACAAATAATTTCCCGTAGACAGTGCAATGAAAAACTGTCTAGCTCCCTAGTTTTCCTATTTTCTTCTAAACGCAAAGACTTGTCACGTGTCTTCACCAGAATGTTATGTTTTTGATCCTAGAGTAGCCAGAGTTAGTTAAGCATTAGAGGCATGGAATGCAGGACAAAAGAATATCGCATCAATGCATGTAGTTAGCAGCTTGTTCAATGTTGATTGACACACTACTCATCTACTTGCCTTGCTTACATTGACTTAAGGTTTGACTCAATGCGATATCCTTCTATTCATTTCATTCTGAATAAAGGCAACACATTGAACAACTTCTTAGGCATATAAAATTTCGAATCTTTTCGCTAGCAATCTGTTGTCTCTCATGTTACTAGTAAACATACTTGTTGATGAATTTTCAAACAAAGTAAAGCTTTAAAAATTCATCTCTCTACTATACAAGTGCGTCAAGTTGGTTGATCCACATGAGATTACAGACAAAGCAAATGTCTGCAAATGAATTGAGTTTTCATAGTATTGGTACCTTTTAGCATTTCATAATACAGAAAGACTATAGATGATTTCTACTCAAATTTCAAGGTTGTTCAAATGACACCACATATCATGGAATGATAAATGCGTTTTTCAGCCTTGAAGAAAGTGAATCACTGTTGAATTAGACTAAGAAATCTATGGCAACTTGCAAATGGTAGGCTAAAACGCATTTTCTATTCGGTAAAACAGCTTCATCCCAGCCGTTATATATATATATATATATATATATATATATATATATATATATATATATATCGATAGTCAATGAGGTAGTCTCATGTTCAAAAAAGTACTCTTGGATATGCGTTACTGGAAGAAATGACAGTATCAATTCATGATATAGTTCCACAGTGCAAGTTACATTAGAATTCAGCCTTCGGCTGATTAGGGCCTCAAAACGTGTAGAACGTAACAAGAAGCAGATAGTTAGCTGTGGTCTGATGTAAAGGGCAGGAGAATTCAGTTGATTAATATGTGTATAAACAATGATCGAGGTAACAAGTAACGTGGATAGGTCGATAAGTTCAAGTGTTATTCATTTTTCAGATTCATACATAAACAGAAATATGGAGCAACTGGTACAGAATCTATGATATGCAACCAAACTTGTGGACATTACTGTAGTTTTTTATGTAATGTCTTTTATTTTCTTCATCTTGTACGTTATAAGTGGAAGCTTTTTGTTGAGAAAGAGAGATACCCTTGAAAACGAACTAAGCACTGCTTGCAAAGTGCACTTCGGGTTAACTTCATTTCTCAAAAGGCAACCTTTTTCTTTCAATCCTAAAGCAGACATTTGAAAGGTCAAGTGTTTGTTATCTCCGTAGATGATTTAATAACAAGCAGCTATTCTTAGTTTTCGCATCATTAATTAAGTGCTAAATAATGCATACTGGACTATCACTAGAAAAGAAATTTTTAAATGAGAGGATTGATATACAACCTTCAAATGCATATAAAATTACACTTTTCTACTTACCGACTACTTTCTCCATCAATTCAAGGTCAAAATATCTCTGGAAGTCAAGTAACTGATGAAGAATTTGTGAAATCCATTTCAAAATGTCATTTTTAAGCCGAATTCCCCTTCTCATTATGTGTCTTAAAGTATTTTGGGTACTAGTACATCAGTTTCGTTTCTGGATGAGATAACTATATTGATATTCAAGAACGTATATCTTCATCAAGGTCATGAAGGGTTACAACATGACTAAAACCGTTCAGGTTACATCCAAAAACCTCAGCTTTTCAAGACATATTTTACTACTGCTTGCTCTTTTACGCTACACTAGGTTCTTCAAATTTGATGTCAATTGACCCCTACACAGTTTATACATTTATCAATAATATAAAGCATCCGGCTTCTAAAAGCGAAGCAGAATTTGTGTCTCTGCCATCATGATAGCTGATGAATGTAAATTAGTGTGTTAAGAAGATAGCTCATTCACTGTTATCCGTATGAAGTGATCATCCTCCTATGCCTTTCATACTTTATCGTGTCCACGTGAAGTTCAAAGGAGACGAATCCTTCACATTTTGCTACCTTCGAAGAAATATTATTGAATGATAGTTCTATGTGAAAGGTTAGTAGTGCTCAAGATATCACACTCAACTACTATACAAGAGAATAATCACTCCTGTAATTCAGATGAATATTGCCGAACAACAAAAGATTCATGAGAGTTCATGGTTAAGGCTTTTTCGAAGTGTTCAGTGAATTGTACAACATATTTCCGTTTTAATTAGCGATTGATCATGTTAAAATGAAATCCAGTGATTGTGGAAGATGTTTGTGAGTTTACCTCTCCCAGACATACTGTTGATTTTTCTAAACTATGAAAATTTCAAGTTGTTAAGCATCGTAGACTGACATCAGCTAGAAAAACAAAGGAAATCTGTGGTTACTGGACAGCTGTTTCTTCGCAGTATGGGACTCCTCAACAGTGGGCACCCACGACCTTGCCAGGGATCGAACCCGCCACCTTCAGTTTCCGTGGCCAGTCTCAATCACGATCACCTCATTAGTATACAACACAGCGTGAGTCTGCATTTCTTCCAAAACATAGGTTTGGGATGTTTCTGATAGATGCATTTCTCAATTATTCGACTAAGGATGATGACACTTTATGACACTGCCCTCAATAAACAGGAATGCATTCTCATTAATATTTTATTGAAATACTTTACAACATCGAAAGGTAACATCCTAGTTAGCTATGAACATTTTTCTTCAAGTGGGTTGTTGAAATATCCCTGTGAACATAGATGGCACTAGTTCATCGTCTCATTGTGTTACAACTTTCTGCATATGTGTATCCAACAGCAGTTCTGATGAAATAAACTCTGATGTCGTCGTTCTTTCTCACATTTCTCAATGACTGGTAGATTAGATGAATGTTGATGTTCCTGTTTGTTTCTCGTGCCTTGGTATGACATGTTTGTTGAATCTAATAAATTTTATGCCATGAGTAGGACATCACTAGTTTCACTTCACAAATATGTCTGTTGATATGCATAACATACAGTGGAGACATTTCGTAGATCCGACGATTCGCATATCAAGCATTCTGATTAGTTAATACACTATCAGTCAAGTCATCTCTCTACCCTGTTGGTATTCAACAAAATCTGGATATGGAATCCTGAACTTTCAGAATGTTTTGAATGAAACGACTTCAGATGAATTCACAGAAGATCCATGCTAACTGACTTTAATATTTTCATTTCAAAATGATGCTGGTGTGATTATATTGAAGGTGAAAATTCCTACGGGTGTAATATGCTCCCTGAAACAAATAACTTTAATTGATAATTGAGGTTGTGAGTGAACTGAGTTTTCCAGTTGTACATCGATTTGGCCTCAGTTGTGTGTGTAGCTGTGTATATTGCTGAAATTGATTAGAAGCTTTCAATGTTGTTAGTACTGATATATTGAAGGTTATAATTATGGGATGCTGATGTCCTTGAGCAGTTGTTGGTTACCAATGAATGCTGTGTATCCACAAATGAATTGTTTCAAGGTGGTTTTTAAAATTTCTATTGTGATGTTGTGACCTGTTGGGTCAACTGAGTTTGGATTTAGGCTAATGTCAACCTTTGATAATCTTACTTTATCAATGGTATAAATTTGTGGAAGAATATATTCGAACGCGTCTTCTGAATACAGATGTAATGTCAAAAAAGCTTATGGGTCTGGTCTTGATCTCTCATAGGGTCATGGATGGTGACTGCATAAAAGTCTCAGACTAGTATGAAGCAGCCATTCACGTCTAACATTTACTGTTTTTTAAGATAGAGGTATTGCTTTGTGGCGTCAGTTGGGAAGTCTAGGCTAGCAGTTGTGCTCTGACCATCTATTGGACAAAACAAATGCATCACCATTTTGAACAGAAAGTACTGGCGAATACATGTTCTACGAAGTTGAACGACGAAATTAGCCTCTTATTCTGAAAGAACTGTCCAGTGTGTTATTTTGAACCCAGAGGGTGGCTTACAAGCTTCACTGTTACGCAATAAAATTTTTAATGCTTGTCGATTTGAGTTTTCCCCATGTTTACCGACCACTGTGGTCAAGCCACTCATCTCTTTTAGAAGGAGAAATGTGAAGACAAAGTATATCTGATTAGTGTGATGTATTCGCGTGATGTATTCGGAATAATCTCATCATATAGTTGACAGTCAAGTCATTCTATGTCGGATGAAAAAGGAGAGGACAGTTAGGGTAATAAGGGGATAAAATCAAGACAGATGAAAGCAGGAGGTAGGGTGACGTACTTCATCTTAATCTTGCTAAGCAAACAGTTAGGTGTAATGTAGAAACGATTCGTTTTTGTCGACACAAATGTGGCTTCAATTTGTATTTTAGTTACTGTTCCACAAATCTCATTGTTCCTCCTTGGCAGTATGTATGTAAAACTTCGGAGCTGTTTGAACATTATTTTGTGATTCATTTGTAAACTATATTTGGCCATAGATGATGTGTATGGGCACACACATGTGTAAAATGTCTAGCACAACTGGATGTGGTGCAGTCATTGATACAGTATTTTGTTTTGTGGTGAAGTGTGTGACTTGGCTTATACACAGTGATAAGCTTTGATTCTTAATATGTTATTCTACGTCTCTAAATCATACTGTTCAACTTCCCTCTCTCTACGGTGGGGTGATGTAGGCACCTGTCTCAGAAACCATGGGAAGAGTTAGCTTTTGTGCTACCTAACTTCCATAACCATTCATTAACATAGGTGGATATCTGATTTTCATACATATTTCAGTTAGATGTTTGGTGTTATCATCCATCACCTTTTACATGATACTGATTTTCTGATGGAGGGATACTCAAAAGTTTAAGGGATTCTAAGTAGTAAATGAAGGATGCTTTTAATTATCATCATAGTTTCATTCTTGTTATAACAGTTGGGACTAAATTTTTTTAGCTTCAGACAACGAAACATGCTCATCGAGTCACAGAGAAAAGAAGAGGTAAATCAGCAAAAAAAATTTCCTATTTCGACAACATCATTTTCCATAGCTGTGCAACAGTATTTGTATATTTATATAACAGTCTATTATTAAACATTTGTGTGTAATTGTATCATTAAGCTAGTGTTAAAAAGCGGAAGTAATAAGTAGTAAGTAAAACCGGAGTAATAATCCTTTAGACAGTGGAAAGGCAAGGAGTTTGACAAGGTGAAAATTGTTAGCAGATGAGAAATGCGAATTCTGAGTATCCACTTCACCATATTGGCATATTGTCTGTCATCAGTCGACATAGGAGTTATATTTATAACAGACGCCACTAGTTAAAGAAGGACTATGACAACGTCAGCTTTCAAATTCACAACTGAATGCTTCGTTCAGTAGCTCACACCACCTCGTGGTCATCTAACTTCTGCCCTCTTAATTCATCTGTTCATAGAATTTAGACAGTTTTTCGATATAAAGAACAATCTTTGCTCTTTTTCATTCTTCACTGACTGCCAACCGAAGAAGGAGAGCTGTTTATGTTAACCCAATGCAAGTAAACGTTGCAGAAAAGAAGTCACAACGGAAGAAATAGCATCGACTCAACGTATTTTAATTTCCCTTTGTGAGATACATTCACTGCATGAGATGCCGTAATTTTATCTTTTGCTATATACCTCCAATTTTTCATCACATTGGCCTGGTATTTGCTTTCAACTTTAAAATAACCTTATCATTGTTGTTTTCATACTGTTACTAGATTTTATTTTTCTCAATGCTTTCGAAGGCTGAACTCTCATTCATTGTTATCTCCTTTATCCAACTAGTGAATACAGTGATGTTGAGGTCGTTTAGAAATGTTTATATTCAGCTTCACTCTCAACTGTTTTGACTGTTGTTCAGACAGTGAAATCCTTCTGTCAATGTTCAATCTTTCTTCATGTCTTCTTAGCTCGTTTGTATTGTTGTTGTTGCTGTTGAGGTTGACGTTCTGATTATTGTTTAAAGTCGATTCGTCTGCACATTATATCTGTATCGCGCATAAAATGTTAGGTCACAATAACGGTCATAGGATTTTTGCACGTTTGAAAGTGCTAAATGAGAGATACAAAAACGTTTTTTCATACAAGAAAGAAGTGGTGTCATTTATAACAAAAGCTGGGAATAAAATTAAAGAGATAACGTTTTCCGATAAGTTGGAAAAAATGCTTTAGTCCGCAATCGACTCAAATCTGATTGCCAACATTTCAGTGATTCTGATTTCAATAACTATTGTTTCAATGTAAGTATTTTATTGAATCGTGAGCACAAAAAAATTGTCACATCATCAAAATCTGATGAGTTTCATTACATACAACGTCTTCTGCTATCTTATCGCTGATAACTTCCACCTATTTCATAAAGTCCGAAACGTATAGTAATTCACTCTCTATTTCTCAATAAGGAAGTTTAAAGCAAAATCCACTTCTCAATATTCTACTAAGTCTTGAGACACAATATCTGTCACATCAGAAAAAACTTCTTCAACTTCAAAGTCAAAAGTCATAGGTTACCTTCAATGGATTCTCACTGTCATTGTCATTGTCAAGCATCATGAATTTCTAAACATAGTCTTCCAAATAAAATTCATTTCACCAATCTGTAACAATTCTCAGTAATGCTGAATATTTTATCACACAACTCTTTTCACCTGACTAACTTGAGCGTAAACGTATCATTTCTGATTTGTCGAAAACTGATGATAACAATCATGATGTTATCCCAGTCAACAGACGCTATAACCTGGAAGATATAATCCCCGTGAATAGTGAAATTGAGCACACAAAATACATTTTCATCAGTGGAATTCCATGTCTAACACAACCTCCCGACATAAGAAGCCACGATGTTGAACATACTGACATCATACTGTGAACGATGAAGAAGAAGAAGAAGAAGAAGCAACAAAGAATACCTCATCATTATTCACTCAGCTTGTGGTCTACATAAACAGATATGTCATCACCAGCCTGTATTATTCTGGCCTCCCACCGTGAACAACACTGTGCCACTCGACTCCTCAATACACACATTATCCCATAGTTCATCGCACTAAACTCCACAAACACGTTGTACAATATTCACCGATCACGTATATCGCGAAACTGTAGAGATCACAGTCTTACTTCACTCGTTTCCTATCCGTTCAGAATGTCATCGAAAACCATCAACCCTCTTCCCATATAACATATTGTTACTACATCTCAGTGGTAATTTCCGAGTTTGGTGTATCTACAGATTCACTGAGTCTCTCTCCCAGCCGAACGAGTCTTCTAACCAACCATATTCCGTATCGCTATTGTGAATGAGAAGGAGGGAAGAAGTCGTGTTAGCAACGCTCCTTTTGAGCGCTGCTTGCACACGCCCTGCAAACAACAAAGATGGACTGATTTAGACCTCCTTCATTACACATACGGTATGCTGCTGTCTTTTCGCTCATAACTTCCACCGATTTCACGAAGTATGTAGTGTCGAATAACTTACTCTCCCCTTTTCCAATGACAGATTTCGAAACAACATCCAGTTCTGAAGATAATTACTGACTACAGTCATTTCACTGATGTACTAATAGTTTCTACTCCAAAAGAATAATTAGTGTAAACTGTTGGCAAGCTATCTGAATGATATTAGGTTGTTGGATGTAAAATGTTACTTTGGCACTATCGTCACTACTGTTTCAACTAAACACTGAATTCATTCGTTCGAATGGAAGTGAAGCCGACAGCGAAATAGTCAAGTGGTGACTGTGCGTTAAATGTGAAATGAATATTTTCTTGAAGAATAGCGAATATATTTAGGTCATAGGATATAGTGGGCATGAAGTGGAATGAAACCTGAAAGTTACTATGAGGAAAGTACACTGCCTTATTAGGTTAATAATGAGTATATTTTCTATGATCTGCTAATATATCTAACCTATTTATCATTGTTGCTGATGCGTTCATCGTATTATTCCTATGTGGTTTGAACAATTGTATATTAGCGGTCAAGTGTATGTATGAATATTAAGGAACTGATAGTATATCGCCTACAGCAGAATCCGAGTAAAATGAGGACAATCATGTTAGATATATTTTTATCTTTATTCCTGAGGTTTTCTTACTTCAGTCAAGAGTTCTCTTTAACTGTCTATTTAGTGGTTTGCATTTAAAAACGAATGATCTTCAGTTTGTTACAGAGCATAGCTTTAACGTCAAGTCTATTGATAATAACTGTGGCTTAGTGGGATGTTTAGATGCTTTTCTGTTCTCTGAGTTGTATGGTTCAATCCATAATATCTCATTTTCATTCTAGATAACATCATCACAAACTTCAGTAGAAAGTAAGTGTGGTTATTTCCTCAGGTAGTTAAGTAGCTTTCCCTGATTGGTTTGTGCTTTTGGTTATTCCTGCCAAAGTCTTGTCACTGACTTTAAATTCATTTTTATTGGGTGTTCTGCTGAAGTTAACTTTGACACTCTTGTTGCTTATCACTGACTGATAATGTTGATGAGTATCATTATGTTTTTTGATCACTGAATGATTTGAATACCATGCTTCTAAATATTCTCTAGCACTCTTTGCCCTTCCACTATCCAGGATTTCCACGCCTCTCTGGTCAAATTCGTGTCCACATTGGTCCGAATGCATTTATATGATACTCCTGATATAGGTGATTTCATTCGTGTTCCTTTGGTTTGTTTGTAGGGTTTGCAGTTGAATCGAAAAAAGGTTGTAAAGCGTAAATCAACTAGCTTCATGAAACCTGAACATTGCATTTGTTTGTATTGTCAGAGGTGTATGTGTACCATTGGTGATGTGAAGTGACCTTGTATGCTTAGTTATTTTCGGTTCAACAGCTGTATTGTCAAAAAACATCACATTTTCGTGGTTACCACGGTCGGTGAACATTTGGATGCCACAATCTTTGTGTTTCATTTCGATCAACAGCAAATATGCATCACATCACATGTGTACAGTTGAGAGATATATATTTGACTAATTTCTGCCTTCGTTATTCATCTCCATTCATTTGATCTTCCTCTTCGTAAATGAAGAAACAAAGAAGTTACGTCATCCCATCTCCTTTAACAGTTAATATAAAATAGCAAATGTATGTGGATTGTGAGACATCTTATTCCAGACGGACATGTAAATTGATATAAACGTGTATATCACAAATTGGGCGCATGGGAAGGAAACAAATTGGGGCCTATTTAAGTTTTCTTGAACACATCCAGAAGAGCATGTAGCTCAATAGAAACAACAGTTTCGGCAGTACGGTGCCACATGCATCTGAATGAAATGAGAAATGACGTGCAAATAATAATGTATTTCAACGATCTACCTCTTCACAGAAGCTATAGAAATCAAACACCTGGAACCTAATTTGTGTATTCAAAAAGAAAGTGTCATTAATTTTTGTTTACCCTGGTAACCCAGTCCAAATCTCAGACTTTTACTTACTTACATAATTCTTTTCTTGAATCGTCATACCAACTTTCATTCTTGTCTTGTTACATCATCAAATGTCCAATAGCGGACTGTATTTTCATCCTTGTAAGTGAGGATGTGTTAAACTTACATTGACTTTATGTTTGACTCAATGCGATATCCTTCTATTCATTTCATTCTGAATAAAGGCAACACATTGAACAACTTCTTAGGCACATAAAATTTCGAATCTCTTTCCTTGCACATGATTTCTGATAACATTTTAACTTCTTAGACATACGCTGTGAATTAGTTATTTGTAAGTGTGGATTTCAGCTGCAGGCTCTGGAAATCACTGTAATCCTTTCCGTATACGATAACTATCTAAATGCATGACTCCAGTCAGCTGTAACTTCACATCTGAATGAGATAATCGCTACTATGAATTTCTTCTTGTAGCCATGAAGCAAACGTTTTCAAGGGAAGTGGTTTGAATTTTACTACGACTTGTATGAGTATCATCTGAAACCTAACTCTACCAGTATGTTTGTTAGAACTTGGAGTGAATAGATATGAAGAAGGAGGATGATACATTCACTCAGTGTGGAACTCTTAGCAGTTCTACTTTAAGACTGGAGAAAATTACATAGTGAAAAGATCAAATATGGAACTCATATGCTTATATAACACAGTTTAATTGCGCACCTGATAGTACATTGTATTTCTTTAAATACAAGGCAGGCAGTGAGTCCTTATTTATTCTAGGAGCTATTTATTTTCTTACATGTTACTGCGCAACAATCTCTACTGTTGAATTCTGAAACAAAGCTGGTTTCAAAATATCAGTGACGTAGTATATAACTGCGTCAGCTCGCTGAAAAAATCAAGATTACGGATAAGGCAAATGTGTGTAAGTGAACTACGTTTTCATAGTATTATTACTTTACCTTACCGTAAACGATTTCCCTTCAACTTTGCACAACGTTCAAATCAAACACCATATCATGTAGTGATAAATGCATTTGTCAGCTTTGAAGTAAGTGAATTACTGTTGAATACGATCAAACAACCAATGACTACATGCTGAAATACACCTTGTACTCTGTAAAAGAGCTTCATCTCAGTAATCATATGCATTTATACCAGTAGTTGTGGTGTTGGTGTTGTTGTGGTCAAGAAATAATGTAAGATTTGCTTCAATTTATGATAACTTCTCGGCAGTTTGTGTTGCCAGTGAAAGTCAAAGCTGGTTGTTAATTCTGTCAAAACATGTAGAACTTAGGAGCATGTGGATACCTGGCTACATTATAGTGTTAAGTACTGGAGACTTCGATTTATTAGTACGTTTGCAAACAATGGTCAAGTTTCAAGGTAACACGGAGTAAGTGATAAGTTCAAGTACTTTTGATTCTTCCATATTCATATATTCAACGAAAAGTGGAACAACTGGTGTAGTATCTGTGACCTGGAAGCAAACTGGTTCTCACAACTGAAGTTTCTTATTTAATCTCTATTGTTTCCTTCATCCTGTACGTTATAAGTGGATTTTCCTTCGTTGAGTAAGAGCGACAACTGTGAAGATTAAACACGCGTTGTCTGCAAAGTAAATTTCAAGTTGAGTACATTCCTGAAAAGTGCCTTTTTTTTGAATAAAAATGCAAATATTTGAAAGGTTAAGTGTTTGTCATCTCGTTCGATAGTTCACTAAAAGTGAATTTTCTTTATTCTTTCTTCTCGGCAGTTAAGTGGCAAATAACGCAAAGTGGACTATCAGTCGAAAAAACTTTTCAAAGGGAAGGATTGATATGTAGCTGCGAAATGCAAATAAAATTATACTTCTCTCCTTATTGATTACTTTTTCCATCAATTCAACATCAGCATAATTCATGGTGTCAGACAAATAACAGATTTTTGAGCTACTGATACAAGATTAGTGGAATCCATTAAAAATATGTCTCTCTTTATCATGCATTGGCAAAGTGTTTAGAGTAAAAGTGCATTTCTTCCATTTCAAGGAGGGACAACTTCATTGATACTGACAAATGTTTATGTACACCGGGTTGATTGAGCAATAAAACCTGAATTTCTGTGAAACGACTAAGGTTTCATCTGAAAACAACTGGCATATGAAAAATATTTTACTACTTCTTAACATTTGAAGACTCTATATGTTTCTTTGGATAATACTGGACTGTTCATTCAAATTGACCTTTTTACATTTTATAAATTAACCACTGGTATTAGGCATCCGGCTTCTAAAAGCGAAGCAGAATTTGTGTCTCTGCCATCATGATAGCTGATGAATGTAAATTAGTGTGTTAAGAAGATGGCACATTCACTGTTGTCCGTATGAAGTGATCATCTTCCTATGCCTTTCATACTTTATCGTGTCCACGTGAAGTTCAAAGGAGACGAATCCTTCACATTTTGCTACCTTCGAAGAAATATTATTGAATGATAGTTCTATGTGAAAGGTTAGTAGTGCTCAAGATATCACACTCAACTACTATACAAGAGAATAATCACTCCTGTAATTCAGATGAATATTGCCGAACAACAAAAGATTCATGAGAGTTCATGGTTAAGGCTTTTTCGAAGTGTTCAGTGAATTGTACAACATATTTCCGTTTTAATTAGCGATTGATCATGTTAAAATGAAATCCAGTGATTGTGGAAGATGTTTGTGAGTTTACCTCTCCCAGACATACTGTTGATTTTTCTAAACTATGAAAATTTCAAGTTGTTAAGCATCGTAGACTGACATCAGCTAGAAAAACAAAGGAAATCTGTGGTTACTGGACAGCTGTTTCTTCGCAGTATGGGACTCCTCAACAGTGGGCACCCACGACCTTGCCAGGGATCGAACCCGCCACCTTCAGTTTCCGTGGCCAGTCTCAATCACGATCACCTCATTAGTATACAACACAGTGTGAGTCTGCATTTCTTCCAAAACATAGGTTTGGGATGTTTCTGATAGATGCATTTCTCAATTATTCGACTAAGGATGATGACACTTTATGACACTGGCCTAAATAAACAGGAATGAACATTTTACTTCAGGTGGTTTGTTGAAATATCCCTGTGAACATAGATGACACTAGTTCATCGTCTCATTGTGTTACAACTTTCTGCATATGTGTATCCAACAGCAGTTCTGATGAAATAAACTCTGATGTCGTCGTTCTTTCTCACATTTCTCAATGACTGGTAGATTAAATGAATGTTGATGTTCCTGTTTGTTTCTCGTGCCTTGGTATGACGTGTTTGTTGAATCTAATAAATTTTATGCCATGAGTAGGATATCACTAGTTTCACTTCACAAATATGTCTGTTGATATGCATAACATACAGTGGAGAAATTTCGTAGATCCGACGATTCGCATATCAAGCATTCTGATTAGTTAATACACTATCAGTCAAGTCATCTCTCTACCCTGTTGGTATTCAACAAAATCTGGATATGGAATCCTGAACTTTCAGAATGTTTTGAATGAAACGACTTCAGATGAATTCACAGAAGATCCATGCTAACTGACTTTAATATTTTCATTTCAAAATGATGCTGGTGTGATTATATTGAAGGTGAAAATTTCTACGAGTGTAATATGCTCCCTGAAACAAATAACTTTAATTGATAATTGAGGTTGTGAGTGAACTGAGTTTTCCAGTTGTACATCGATTTGGCCTCAGTTGTGTGTGTAGCTGTGTATATTGTTGAAATTGATTAGAAGCTTTCAATGTTGTTAGTACTGATATATTGAAGGTTATATTAGTATGAAACTGCTGTTGCGTAACGCAGCACGTAGTATACAATAACTTCATGCAACTGTTCCAATCAGCAGAACAGATTTTTTTCGCTTCGTCTTGCTTCGTTTTCTTCTTACATGTCGTTTTCCAGTTGACAAAAGTCTTCCAAATAATGACGGATTCAATGCATTTTAATTTCACTTTGATGACCATCATACGCGTAATGAATTACTTGCATTTTGTCCTTGCTTATATGTCTTCTCATGTTTAAAAGTTTGACGTAAGAGACTCGAAAGATTCTTTTTATGCAGGAATGAAATGCTTTCAGTAGTTATGGAAGCTAGAAACGAAATTATGAAGAAACTACCTTTTTGGATCACGTAGCAATATTTCTTTGTTCAACAATCCACTGAACTCCACTCACCCATTTTTCAGTCATTGCGTTTTACTGGGTGACGATCAATCATGACTGTGACAGCTCAGAAGGATCTCTTCAGCTTCAAAAGCTAACTTGCAGTTTTGAAGAATGATTCAAACTTACATCTATGACAGTCTTTCAAGATAGAAATAGGGCATGAGATGATACACATTTTATTTCTGTTCACAGTTTCTACACGATATCAGCTGAACTTGACTATTGAGTAATATAATGTATGCTTCTGAGTGTAATCAGTGTACTCTATTGATTACTGTAATGACAGCCAAATGATTCAGTAGTTCTTAGTGACCACAGTCATTGGAAATGGCTTGATGAAAACATTCAGAGTTTGGACATAAGCTGCTTCATGTAGATTACCAGTGAATACTTAGTTCTGCTGGACCGTATCTTTCACATATAATGAATAAGGCAGAGAACAATTAGCTACTGTTCATGTTAACATTCTATATAACAAAAAATCCAACTAACTGTAGTTTAACTGTTTGAAATTTGATTGAGAACAAGTTGCTCTTGTCTTTTATAATATACACAGCTTACAGAGAAAAACCACTTATTAACTGATGAAATAAACAGTTAAAACTTCTTTGGAGTGGTTTACACGAGGTCAAGAACATTGTTATTTTCATCAACTCACTGCTCAATACGAAGTCCAATAGAACGCTTCACAACTTAGACAAATCACAAACTATATAGTCCCTATTTTCATCCTGAAATTTTTTTTAAATGACTGAAAAGTTAGCAAAATGTCATAGGCAATTTGTAACTTTATTCTTTTTTCATAGAATCAAAAGTTTTCCGCTAACTGTTTAGTTACAGGCCTCATACACTGGGCTAGTTTATGTATCCATAATAATATGAATTTTGGACTTGAAGTAATTAGGCAAGGAATGCACAAAAAACTATATTCACAGTGAATGTTCCCTTTACCTTCAAAAGTAAAACGCCGCTTATGTAAAACACACGGTGGAGTGATATTTCTATGTCTTTGCTTCAGTTTACTAAGTTACATATAAAATGTATAGATAGTCAATAATTTCACTTCATTTATTAGCGTAGTTAGTCCATTTTAAATTCATAATCAAACGATGAGCGTATTTGATAATTTTTCACAGAATATTGTTCTATATCGAGATATCACAGTTAAAAGTCGGTGTCTTTGTATTATAACATTAATGTTCGTCTAGCATCTTCCTAGACATCTAGCAGGTAGAGTGATTTTTTATTTTACTATTCAGTGTGAAAATACAAAATGTATCTGGTGCTATTGTCATTTATTCCACTTTCATCTGGTAATCGAAGTCTTTCTCTTATAAGCTGATAACATAGCGATTTGACTAGGAGTAAATTATTTGGAGGAAAAGCCAAACATTAGGTCATAGAGGTAGTGAAGACATTACGTGAATTGACAGTTAATTGAGTGAAAGAAGTTGCAATCTTCTCAAGGAGCTGAACATTTAATCGTTATCCAGTCAAAGTAAGTTTCATGAAGACTTCATGTACTCTACATAGTTATTTGGTCTTGATATTCGTCTTTCATTGATGGTAATAAAAATAATAGTAGTAATCATTTTATTCCAAACAATTTTTGCTACAGTTTGGAATTCTCAGCATATATATGCATGTATATACTTTCTTCAAACATTTCAGAAAGCTTTAGTATAAAAATTGAAGTAATGTAAAGAATATAAATGATGAGAACATTTTATATCGTTAATTAGATTATTGGAATGAGATTAACTGCTAAAACGTTGATATGAGAGCTCTGTTGCAACACATTTTCCCCTCATAATACAGATGCTAGGTAAGGTACAGTCAAATTCTTGTACTTAATTGCATTACCATACATTATGATGTAATTTCTTCCTGTCATCCCTGAGAAGATATAAGAAGAGAGCTGTGAATGATTGTAGCTATTTGTTTGCTAGAATTTAAATGTCTGTCAACTACAGTGTTAATAAGTTGAGCCAGAGGCATGTCACTCAACCTACGGGCTGCTTTCAAAGCGCTACACAATATAACATCCTTTTTTTTAGTAGACCAGGAAGGATTAACGAGAAACAATAGAGAAGAATAGGTAAAATGTAGGAATTAGTAAATTGTAAGAGTAGAGGTTGGGTTATACCAGACAGCTGCAGTTTTTTTATGTAATAAATTAAACGAAAGATTTTTTACTACTTAACAAGATGTGAGACGACCAACAAAGGTGAGGAGTAAAACTCAACCCAGGATAGTTAACACTCAATTTACTTTCTGCAGAGATACCATACTAAAGCAGCTCACACAAGCCTTATTTATATCTGAGGCTTGAATTGACAGTCTGACATTTAGAAGCGTTTAATCTGAGACCATATGAAAGATACCACTAGTCACTTATAGACAACAAAGCATTCAGAGCATAGGAAAGTAAGTGAGAGTTAACCAGAATGGAAACCATTGGGTCATCAACGTGCTTAGTAAAATTGGTTTCAAGAGAAGAAGGGAAATCATGCGAAAATATCGAGAACATGAACGGAGAAAGTACTGAACCTTGTAGTACACCAGCTTTAGCAGCCAATGAAGACGAGTACCTTGCATCATATGTAGTATATTGCTTCCTTCTCGAAAAATAAGGATACAGTCACTTTGTTACGCATGGCTCAGTATGAGCTGTGGCAAGCGTATATAACAAGAATGGCCTAGAAACAGAATCAGTGGCTGATTAGTAATACGAGAAGGCATAAGAAACATTCCTGACACCATTGTCTAGACCAAAAACAATATTAGGATGCGAGACAGTGACGGCATCTAAAGTACTTCTCCTATGTTTGTGAGCGAAATGTTTAGGATCTCTGAAAGCCTTGAATAAAGGTTCAAGCACAAGCAGGATTTATTCGTCCATTGTCTTCAAAAATGGTGGGTCAAAACTTAATATCTGATCCAGATGACTTAAGCACTGGTACAAATTTGATCGCCTTCCAAGCAGTGGGTATTGTGTTTTTTAGAAAACGATGCACTGTAAAGGGATTACGTAAAATATCTGAACATTTTCCAAATATAATACTGTAAACGCAATCAGGACGTACGCGTTGAGATAGATTCATGTACTTAAGACATTTAAATCGGTTATTTATATTAAAACCAGGAAAGCTGATATTCATTTGACCATGGACGTTAGGAACGATGAAACCACCTTGCCGACGTATTATTAACGTGTTTGAATCACAAACATCCTAACAAGCTTCTTTTGTTATCTGATTTCTAACAGTAAGCTCCTTAAATAATTTTCATACATTAGAAGAGATCTTACACGATTGAAAATTCTGGTTGTATACAG
Organism: Heterobilharzia americana; assembly: GCA_944470555.2. Classification (NCBI taxonomy): domain Eukaryota; kingdom Metazoa; phylum Platyhelminthes; class Trematoda; order Strigeidida; family Schistosomatidae; genus Heterobilharzia; species Heterobilharzia americana. The sequence continues at coordinate 76,912,406 of OX104130.1, read as the reverse complement.
TATTTTGAAGTTGTATTTCAGAGTTACTTAGACGGTAAGTAGAATGAGCTTAAAAACAGTAGGTGTGATTCATTGCTTTTAGCAAGAAAATAAGAATGGTAGCTAGATTACTCTTCATTTCAATTACTTTATATCTATTAGTTGTTATTTGTCTGATAGAAATTTTCAACAGTACTTTTCTCTTTCTTGATGGAAGGCGTTTGCGTCCTTTGGAATGTCAACGAGCAAAATGTTTTACATAAAAGTAAGGATTGATTTAAGTGTTTTATGGAAAACAGGAAGAAGTATCCACATGATATCATAAAACAGTGAGGACAGAAATTTGACCTACTATGGTAGTATTTATTTGAAAGTGAACTGAAGTCATTTTTTCCCTTCCTTTTTACTCTCTTATCGGGTTACAGAATTTAATTCTAACCCAGTAATACTACACATAAAACCTAGTTTTAAGGATATGCGATTGTTTGTATATTGGATGAGGAAATGAGGCATGAATAGAAATAAGAGATGGGTTCAAATGTGGTCAATATATCAATTAATGTCTGTGTAACTGGTTTAAGAAACATGGGAAATTTCTGCTACTGGATGTATAGGCAATGATCATGACGTTATAATAATAAATTATATGTCATGAAAGAAAAGAACAAAAATGTAGAGGTGAATATCTTTGGGAAATTATATGTAGTAACTTCTCCTTTTTCCCCATTCACGGTCAAAATTTGTTACAGGATTTGGTAAATTTTATGGCTTTTTAATTCTCAAAAATTTCATTATATAGGAAAAAGAAAGACAATTTCCTTTGTATTAAGGATGGATCGTGGCTAGCAGTGGAATCCAGGATGCGCATTTCTTCCTATTTGGGATTTGTCAACTGGATGTACCTGTTTCCTAGTGAGTGATGTTGTTCCCACCGAGATTTGGACTCGGGAGCGATCACTTCAAACGCTAGCGCGTTATCCACTACACCACTGAGCCACGATAGCCACTTCTTGTGCGACGGGTATGGTTTTTAGTATAAGAGTGGGAACAACATCACTCACTGGGAAGCAGGTACATCCAGCTGACGAATCCCAAATAGAACGGAATGAGCATCCCAGATTCCATTGCTAGCCACGATCCATCCCTAACATAATCAGATTGCTGGCAGTATCGAGGCATCCACACAGACCGATCAATTAGGTCCAAGCAACGACGGTATCATATAAAAACCCTTATACTAAAATGTCCTTTGTGGTTGGAATGTTAATTCAGTTAAAGAATGGTGATAAAGTCGGTAGAGTATTAGGAGTCGGGCAATGTTTGAGTGCTCCCGTTTCTTATTTGGAACTTGATGGTTAGCGGAATACCCCCATTTGATCTTAGGAAAATACAAGACGTGGTTAACGCAAAGAAAATTTGCTTTTCGACGGAGTCACTTACTAAGCTGCACATTCGTGAATAAATTTTGTAGTGGAAAGAACGTTCCAGGATTATTTTCGGTCAGGCAGCAAAATATATTGGATAACTATAAAGGAAGTCATTTAATACACACTTGGGCTAAGAGTGGAAAAATAGACAGTGGGTTATAAAGTTAAATATAAAGTTACCTAATACAGGATGATGGCTATGGCAAAGATAAGTGTTGTAGGTACCTTTTTTGGACGCGTAATGCTGGTTTGAACATTTCGATGGCTAGTGCTTCAGCTATAGACAAATGCCTTTATCTCACTCGCTCCGAATGGCTTGATCGAATCCTGCAGAGGATTTTGAATGATCTCTCAAAAGAAGCTAAGTGATTAAGTTCACGAGATGTTCTGTTATGGGACTAAAGATACTTTTAAGTTTTACCTTTGCCAATCAGCCTGGGTAGTGTTCACTGGCAAGTTTTACAAGAGGACGCGTTGTACGGCAGATGTTCTCAGCTCCATAAGAGCACACAAACTAGTATACACACTGATGTGGCCCAATGCATCTGTTTATCTTTCACACATTGCAGGAGAAAATAACTCAAAGGTTATCTGTGAAGTATGTTCTATTTAAAGTTTTTGACAGTCGTTTCTTGAGGATGTCTGCAGCAGTATCAATTCTGAATTCAAGACACAACAAAGGATTCTTTATCAGCACCAAATATGTTCCTTCAGTTGGGTTATTCGATTATATGTTCTTATCTGTGGATCTGAGCGTATTAAAACATAAAGCCAAAAAACCCAACTGAACCCAAATTCTAAATTTACTACTTATTACCAATCACAGTTATTTTGAATTGATTCTCCACACTCATAAGCTTCTGTTTTGATTTCCTTAGTTTGGTAGCTTTCTAGCAACAGTTTTGACATAAGAAGACATATTGAATTCATAACTTTCCAACCCATCACCTTCTATAAACAAGTTTTCATCAAAATTGACGCCTTGGAAACATTCGCGAGGGATCCTGAAGTTTATACGTTAATCTATCTGTTTAACAAGCTCATCAGTAAACAATTATGTATATACTTGTTTGCTTTGAATAATGTCAGCTCCGTTTTAAAATCCAGTGTGAATATATATTTTCATATTTGCTTGATAATCTGCATCATTGTCTTCAAAAACATTCAATAAATGTCGTGAGCTAACAGAAGTTGAAAGTATGGACGACTGGATTTTAACCCAGTGGCTCAATGGTAATGTATTGTTTACAGGACCTGAAGGTCGCGAGTTCGATCCCTACTGGGGTCGTAGATGTGCATTGCTGAGGAATTCCATACTAGGAAGAAACAACTGTCCAGTGCTCCCAAGTTTCCTTTGTTCCTCCAAATGATGTCAGTCTACAATGGATAACAACTTGAAAAATGTCAAGATTGTTATCATTTTTGCAGTTTGAAATATGTATGCAACAGTATCGAATACCATAGATGTGTATATATAGAAACTTTTTGAAATTATTCCTGTTTATATACGGTACAAAAATTAAAAATGGAGTTGAATACTTTGAGTTTATTTTTTTATTTCGAGATTTCTTCTCAAGTGCTTACAACTTAATTAACATCAAAACATGGACAAAACAGGAATTGAACATACTAAAATGAAGTTATTAATAGAATCAACAGATAATATAAATAATGAATCGTGTAAATACTTAAAGTAGAAGAGACTGCAAAAGAATGTGAAAAGAAGACTGACTATTTATAAGATTATTAAGTGATCATTCTTGGACAGGAAGATGAACAATTTCCTTTACTTTAACTGTTTACATTATTCATTCTCTAAATTAACAGTTGATCCTGTCAGCATCTTCTTATCAATCTAATAAATGTATGTTAAACTCTTGTTATACGTATGTTTTAATATTATTTAAGTTATAAGCAGTTGAGAAGGATTCTCGAAGAAATAAAATTGAGTCTATTTTACTTTCCTTTACTTCTTATTTTTGCAATATTCACGAACAACCAAGTTTTATGTAAATGCAAAGATTCTCATCTCTTCAATGAGTTGAGAAGGGTTGTACGTGATACGGTACCGCATAAACTTGAGTAGTTTAGATCATTATTATTCTCCCCTACTATTTAAAGGCTTCCCTGAGATTCTAGCCCATACAACAAACATATTACTAAATTCAACCAGTAAAGATTAGAGAGTGGTAGTGTTATACATAAACATGTGAACATTTAAAATATGCAGCTTTTTGCTCCTTTTAGGTCCTGAAGAATTTAGTTTCGAATGACTGGTATATTTACAGTTACCACTTATTCACTGGATTAAAGAAATTTTCCTATGGTAACAGCAACAAGATTTTATCTCAAGCCTGTCTCATACCTTACATTAAAACCTCTAAATAAGAATTTAACTACTAAGTGAGTGAAACTAAGAAAATATGCTTAGGGATACCTAAAAACATGAAGAATAGTAGACGACTAATCTCGTAAGTTCAATTCGTTTCTTAGACATCACATTTATGAAAGAGACTTTCGAAATGTGTTATTCTTAACAAAATTTTATTCTTTCAAATCACTTTTTGTTTTCATCAATACTTCGACAGAGCTGCGATTATGTTGCGAACAAAAGAATCCGATTAATGATTTCCTTTCCTGCTGGTAATCATTTGTATAATGACCATAAAATATTTAACAAGAGAATATCCTTGAAGTGTAACCTCGCCTGGTTACCTAGTTCACCAATTACTAGCCGGTCCTAAGCCAGGTTATAGAGTTAAGGTTGGGCATACGGCTAGCAACCCTACACCGCAAAACAAATCTAACCACTAAACAAACTTCAAAGCACAAACAAAATATAAAAAATAATAACAAAATTATTCCTAGCTGGAATCGGATAGGCGAAATGACGCCAATTAGTAAAAGCCTTCTGGAAACCAACTGGTCGATGTCTTTTCTCTTTCCTCGATGAAAGTGAAAGTAAGGGTGGGGACATGGAATGTCCGCACCGTGTTCGAACCTACCTGGCAAGGCAGCCCAGATTGCAAACGAGGTGAGAAGGTATAACATTGAAGTGCTTGGAATTTGCGAAAGCAGATGGAATGGGAGTGGACTCTCCAAACTGTCAACTGGAGAATCAATAATCTACACCGCTACTATCACCCAGACAACAACCGTGAGCACATTGAGTTATGGAGTGGTTATCATGATGTCCGCCTCCGAAGAGCATCGAAGGCTGTCTCTCATGCAGTGGGAACCAATCTCCTCCTCATGCAGGATCATGACAGCGAGGTTCAAGTTAAAAGGAAGGAAGGTCACGATCATACAATGCTACGCTATGCATCTACAAATAATGTAGAGCAAGAGAGGAAGGGGGAATTCTACAGACAACTTCAATCAACACTGGACAAGACACCGCTCAAGTTGGTGATATCAAAATTCTAATGTGTGGTGTGACATGAATGCCAAACTGGGAGGGGACAACACAGGAAGAGAACTAACCATGAGTCGAGAAGCACTCGTTGAGGTGATGAACGAGAATGGAGAATTGTTTGCAGAATTCTGCGCATTCAAGGATTTGGTGATTGGAGGTGAGGCAGTGTGTTCAAGTACAAGGATATCCACAAGGCGACATGGATTTCATTTCACCAGACACCAGGACACACTAAAAATCATATCGACTTTATATCAATGTTAAGGAAGTGTAGATGCAGCCTACTTGACACAAGGTCAAGAAGAGGAGCAGATGTGGGTTCACACCACTCACTAACTAGTGCAAGGAACCTTCCAAATCAAGTTGGAAGCCTTTGAGGAAGCTGATGATAGACCGCAGTTCAAGTACAACACTTGGACACTGAAGAACGAAACTACGAAGGAGATCTTCAAGGCAGCCATCAAGACAAAATGGGAGACATCGAGGAAGATCCCTGAAGCAACCTGTGTGGATGAACACTGCAACTCTTTGAAAGCTATGCGGAAAGAAACCTGCACAACAGTATTAGTAAGGAAGAAGAAAGAGGATAAGGAATCTATGTCGATGGATACATGGAAGCTGATAGAGCAGGGAGAGTAAGATGTTGAAGCAGAAGATAAACCAGTGCAGTGCCTGGATGCTCAAAGATAAGAGAAACTAAGTAAAATGCATAAAACACTACACTGGACAAAGAAGTGAAGAAGAGTGCACGGAAAGACAAAAGACACTTCTATAACACACTGGCAAGTGAAGCAGAACAGGCTGCAGGCTGGTCGGAGAGACAGAGACCTGACAATATTGTTTCAAATAACCAGGTTGCTATCTGGGGAGAGATTAATGCAGACGAAACCAATAAAAGATGATGAAGCAAATTTAATTGAGAAAGAAGAGAAACAAAGGAAAGAATGGCCTGACAACTTCAAGAAGCTCTTGAATCGACCACCGCTACCAACTGCACTTCGTCCATAAATACTACCTGCAGCCCAGCCACAGAACTACAAGTGAACATAAATCCTCAAACAAAAGTGGAAGTCCTGAAGGCCATAAAGCTACTGAAATGCGGGAAAGCAGCAGGACCAGATGGAATACCGCCAGAAGCACTGAGAACAGATGCAGAGACAACAGCGGACATGCTCACACCATACCACTATTGCAGAAGGTGTGGAAGGAAGAGAAGGTACCTGCCCATTGACTGGAAGAAGGGTTACCTTGTCAAACTGCCGAAGAAGGGAGACCTCAATGCTTGCAAGAACTGGCGCGGAATCACTCTCCTGTCCACCCCAAGTAAAATATTAAGCCGCATCATCCTGGAGAGGCTTAAAGACGCACTGGATTCAAAACTGCGACCGGAACAGGCAGGCTTCAGGAAGTACAAATCATGTGCAGACCAAATTGCAACGCTTCGCATCATCATAGAACAGAGCATAGAATGGCAATCAGCTCTATACCTCAACTTCATCGACTTTGAGAAGGCCTTTGACAGCGTCAACCGAGAAGTAATTTGGAAACTGCTTCAATACTACGGAGTACCGCAAACCTTTATCCGCCTCATTCAACAACTATATGAAGATGCCACATGCCGGCCAAGTAATTCACAATGGGAAGCTCAGTGATGCTTTTGAAGTGAAGACAGGAGTGAAACAAGGTTGCCTACTATCCCCCATGATATTCCTTATTGTGGTGGACTGGATCATGCAGCAAACAGTAGGCAGCGAGAAGAGGGGGATATGCTGGCTGGACTGCGGAAAAGAACCTAGAAGACTTGGATTTCGCCAACGATGACTTATGCCTGATGTCACATAAACTTGAAGATCTACAGGCAAAAACTAACAAGTTGACAGAAGAGGCAGCTAAGACGGGACTTCAGGTGAATATAGAGAAGACAGAAGTGATGAAGATACCGCACCACCACCATCAACAACAACAACAAACTCCAATCACCGTCAACGGGAGAAACTTGAAGGAAGTAACCTCCTTCACTTATCTAGGAAGCACTGTTTCAACTACAGGCGGGACGGACGAGGACGTCAAAGTCAGAATCGGAAAAGCAAGACAGGCTTTCATTAGCCTGAAACCAGTGTGGAGATCTTCTGCACTCAGCATGCGGAACAAGATACGGATTTTCAACACCAACGTCAAGTCAGTGCTCTTGTATGGCTCAGAGACTTTGCGCATCACGAAAGGCATTTCCAATAAACTACAGACATTCATCAACAACTGCTTACGCTCGCTGCTGAAGATCAGATGGCCAGAAAAAATAAGCAACAAGGTGCTCTGGGAACGAACCAACCAACAACCTATCACGCAACAAATATGCAGGAGGAAGTGGAGATGGATTGGCCATGCACTGAGAAGGCCGACTGAGGACATCACGCGTCAGGCCAGTTGCTCGAGTGGAATCCCCATGGGAAGCGACGAGTTGGGTGTCTGAGTTGAGGGTGACATGGAGGAGGTCATGCGAGGAGGAAGTGCGAGCTTCTGGGCTGTCGTGGAACCAGGTTCAAAAGATCTCAGAGAACAGAGGTCACTGGAGGCGTGCTACTGAAGCCCTATGTTCCACTAGGAACCCAAGGGACTAATAATAATAATAATTTGTTATCATTCGCACTTCAATTGTTATTATAATCACAAATGCCTATGTCGTCATTCGCTCTATTATTATTGTCATTACCATATAGTGTTTAGTTTTCCTCACGGGATATAATTTTTTCCAAATATCATATATACGATTGTATAGCTTTAAAATAAATTCGTTGAAAAGAGTCTCTTCGCCTAATATCTTCTTCTTGATGTTACAATGGGAATTAATAAATTTTTCATAGATGTTTAATTACCCGTTTAGGTGACTTCGCTGACATTTGCATAGTCTTGAAGTAAAGCTTTGCCAAAGAAGTCGATCACAGAAAAAAAAGTTATACGGAGGCCTTTTAGAAACTCCCGCGAAATATATCTTCAACTTATCTCGCATGAAATTCGATCCAGTCGGAAATGAGTCACTTTCGTTAAAAATAAATTTTCATGTGCCTAGTAAAGATGCCAGCAATATCGATACACACGCTCATTTCAAGAAGTGATATGATCAACAGGCAGCTTGACATCTGATGAGCGATAACTCTGGTTCAAACCAAAATTAGTCGGTAACGCAAACCATTACTCTATTTTTCCAAACCCACAGTCGAGATATTTGTTCAAAGAGCATCGTGTTACATTAGATTACGCCGAAAAATGACTCCATAGTTATGCTACAGCCAGATAAAGACTCAGATATTGTGTTGATGACCAAAAAGGATTATCGCATAAAGACAAAGTCTATTCTCAAGGCCTCCTTGAGATTCTAGCAGGGAAACAGCAGCAAAAACCAGGTCGACCCAGCTGAACAGGGAGTCAGGAATATACTCAAAAATTTAATAAACAAGAAAGTGAATAATGCTTCTATATATATAATGACCTAAAACCTCGAGAGTTTCATATGCCTTTTATGAATTTTATGTAAAAAATAAACGGTTGGAATATTTCTCTGGAACCTAAACTATCTCTAACTCATAATCACAAGGTTACTTGCTGGCTTCCATCAAAGTTAGAACCTATACTCCAACAACTACTTGCAAACGCGCTCAAGGATTCATCCCAGTTCTTCGAAGAGAGGTTTAAATCAGCCCCTATCATACCTTCATGGCTTAATTTCATATATCGTCTTTGTTCATGAGGCTATTGACATTATTTGTCAGTATAAAGATCTCCTTTCTCTGCCTATTTAGGAATTCAGACAATGTACACTAAATACTTTCAGTTTCCGTTTGGTAACACTGCAAACCGCTAAATTGATGGAGTAGAAACCAGTAGTCCATCGGGCAGAGTATTGCTGGATATCATTATTGCTAATCTTGAGAAGATAAAACTTTAGCATGCAAACGAAGAAATGATGTCTTTTTGCAGATATTTCAATGATACACTAATTGTGTGTAGCAACCTATGTCATCCATCCACAAACTTACTTGAACCCTTTAACGATGCTAATCAACAAAAACGAAAGCAGTTATGTTTTCAGAAATTATATTGCAAAGCAGGTGTGTGGTACTTTTAATGGTTAACTCCTCAAAAGAGTCCATGGAATGAATTATACTTAAATTTCATCAGCTTTTCTTTAATCAACTTTAAATAAGCATTAGTGAATGGTAGTCAAGTGAAAACATTGTTTTCCAGTATGATTGTTAGAACTATTTTTTTTCGTTTTAGGCCTTTTTGGGATACATTCTTGTAGCTTCAGAGAAAGGCAACTATCAGAAAAGCAATGCGGTGTATTATAGAAGTTAAACAAACTTCATGAAAATTGTTTGTAGCTACAAAGAGAATATACGTCCGTCAATGCCGAATTTATCAACCAAAAGGACGTCATAAAAGTTACTAGGATTACTAGATGATGGCTGACAACAGAACACAAGACATCTGATCTAGAATGTATAGAACGTGTGCTAGAATTATGGAGTAGTTTCATAATAATTTATAAAGTAATAAAACAAGTAGGAAATATCAGACAGCTCTACTGAAAACAACAATCACAGAGTCTGAATGAAAATAATGATATTGATGGATAAAATGAAAGAAGTTCTGAGAAAATTATGACGAAGGAAGAATAAGAGACTGAAAGCAACTCTTTTCAACTTAATAATTAGACTTCAACTAGTAAATTACCAAGACTGAGACATCAACTAGTTTGGAAAGTGTATGAGATGCTTGGACATCGTGGCGCATAGATGCCTCCGTAAATATTTCTTCGGCATAGACAATCCACTTTTTACACAGTAATTTTTATAAACTCTTATCAAGAGTTGATTGCATGGTATGGCAAATATTGGGCGCTGAGTATAAGCTTGACATTAGATATAGATTGTATTTGTGTAAGTTACAAAGAGGTTTGAAATCAAATAACTTCAACGTTTTGCTAGCAAGTCTAGTACGAGCTTCTTCTGGAATGATACTGAGATCAACTTGAAATTCCAAAGTACTTCATCCCAAGAAACTCTCACGGTGCACGTTTTATTTATAATTAGGATCTAATGGAAAACGTTTTTGAAAAAATAGTGAGTAGCTTTGGGTTCACCGTTTTGTTTTTCTCATAGTAGATTATAAAATAGATAGCCTGGAGAACAGTTAACTGTGTCCATTGGTCATTCTGCTACATTAGTATATGAGACACCAGAATAACTATTTCATCATCCGTGAAAAGAGTAAACTTGAAGCTTTCCAACAGAAATTTGGTTAATCTCATAAATAAGTTAAATTTAACATGAGAACTGAAAATAAATCAGAATTTTACTTCCTGGAAGTTCTAATGAGAAAGACACAATATGGTCCCCTTAAAGGTTTCGATTTAACCGAAATAAGTCTGAAATGATTAATATACACATTTAAGATTCCATTAGGTACGAAAAAAAACTCAGTTCACTCACTATGCACAAAAAAACTTTTACACATAATGCAGAAATAAGGAGTTAAAAGTGACTCAAGGAGTCCTCACGGAATCTTCTTCTTGTTCAGTAGTGAACACGAATTATATGAAGCCTAAAAAATACCTATAAGGAACTCTCACGATTCTAAAGAGGATAATATTTATGCATACTAGATTCAGGAGACATTGATAGTGGCCTTCAAGGATCGATTGTATACAACAGCCAAGGACTGATTCAAAGGTATGTAAATGATAAACTGCCGTTTTTGGGTCGTCTATCATTTTGTCATCTTAGTGAACACTTTTGCGTCCTTGTGTTGACGACAAAGTCGTTGTTATCAATTATATTTATTTACTTTTCCTTTAGGTTCCTAGTGAAACATAGGGATTCAGTAGCACGTCTCCATTTCACTTTCTTCTCTGCAGTCTTTTGTACCTGCTCAAAAGCTTTTATCTCTTCCTCGAGTGGTCTCCATGTCACCCTCGGTTGCCCAACTCGTCGTCTCCCCTTTCGATTCCACTCAAGCGCCTGGTTTCATGCGTGATGTCTCTGAATGGCTTTCTCAGAGTTTGCCCAATTAATCTCTCCCTCTTCTTCTGTATATTTTTTGGGCGCTAGCTCCTTGGTTGGTTAGTTCATCTCCAGCCAGAGTTCCTTGTTGCGTATTCTTTCTCGTCTTTTCATCTGATCTTCGTTATCGAGCGTAGGAAGCTGTTGAAGATTGTCTGTAGCTTGTTGGAAATGCTTTTCGTGACACGCCAAGTCTCCCAACCATCACATAGAAGCACTGACTCGACTGACATAGATGTTGAAAATCCGGATCCTGTTCTTTGCACTGAGTGCAGAAGATCTCCACATGGACTTCAAATTGATGAAAGCCTGTCTTGCTTTTCCGACCCTGGTTTTGATATCGTCGTCTGTGCCGCCTGTAGTTTAAACGATGCTGCCTGCCTTGTTAGGTAGGTAAAAAAGACAACTTTATTTAGGTTTCGCCCATTCAAAGTGATTGATGCTTGTTGGTCATGATGTTGTTCTTTGGGTATCTTCATCACCTCCGTCTTCTCTACATTTACTTGAAGTCCCGTTTTCGCTGCCTCGCCTCTTCTGTCAACTTGTTAATTTTTGCCTGTAGATCTTCGATTTTGTGCTACATTAAACACAAATTATCGGCAAAATCCACATTTTCTAGGCGCTTTTCATCGGTCAACCAGTATATGCCAATCTTCTCGTTCCTCACTGTTTGCTGCATGATCCAGTCCATCACAATTAGAAAGATCATGGGTGATAGTAGGCAGCCTCATCTTACTCCTGTCTTCACTTTAAAGGCATCACTGAGCTTACATTGTAGATCACTTGGCATGTGGCATCTTTATATAGGTGTTGAATGAGGGTGATAAAGATTTGCAGCACTCTGTAGTGTTGAAGCAACTGCCAACTTATTCCTCGCTCGAATAAGTTGTTTGTGGAAGTATATTTCTGTAGTAATTATAAATAAAGATGCAATCTGTAAATATATAATGTAAACTTTTTACTCGGTACCCAATATTTGTGAAACTATCTCGACAGATAGTTACCATGACCCCTATTATCTATCTTATGAAAACGAAAATAAGGCTTCTGAAAGTGATGTATTGAAAAGACGATTTATATCTTTGTCTGTTTTGATTTTTCTATATCCAATATGACTGTTTTAATGGTTAAAAAACCGTTTATTTTTCAGATAATGAGTGACTGTCAGATAATTACTTCTGTACTTAGAATTATCATCCTTTTCTTTTGAACACTTTCACCTGAATTCGTTTTGCATCATTTGTTTATGCTAAAACACCGTAATTACTTAGACAGTAAGCTTTGTGTACTTATAAATTAAGAAATTCATTTAAGAACATTTCAATGACAGCTTTGAACATTCGTTTCAGTGTATTTGAAAGACCATTTGTTGTGTGTACTTTTTATCATTGGTATATTTATATTCAAATTATATTTATAAGCGCTTATTCTGTAAAAATCTCTCTTAACTATTTCCTATTCATTAACTTGATGAACATATCGTCTCTTGGGTTATAAAAAGTAATTTAATTTCTTTTTTCTATAAATATATACCTGAAAAAAATATTTTATTCAAGATTCACAATGTGCAAACAGTCTATTAGGATTGCAAGAATTGACGTTTTTTACACCTAAGGGGCATGTAACCAAATCCTATCAGGAATTATTTTATTTTCCCAGAAAAATTATCGCTAAATATCCATTAAGGTGGTAAGGATCCTAACTTCTTACTGTTTACATTATCAAATCTTATATAATCTTATTCACAAACAGGAAGTCTTCTATACTAAGAATCCTTAAACCAAAATGATCTTTAAATTGTTTAGTGGAACATGAAAAACCTACATTAGTCACTAATAAGGTAGTTTAAAAAACTGTTATCGTAGCTAAGGTGTCATATATCGATTATGCTGAGAGGAGTAAAAACTAGTCGTCGACAAACAAGTTAAATTGAGTAAAGTTACCACGGAAATATCATCTCCTTTCCTAGGGAAATAAGAATTGAGATTTTTGTAGTCGAATACATTCGACTGGAGAAAAATCATACTGAAGAAATTATTGCATAAGAAATAATGCAGTTTCTTGGCTAAATTTTATTTAAAACAATTAGTTCCCTTTATAAACTTCGACAAAACAATAAGAAGACGTAAATTGTCTGAACCGTGTAATGTATTTGCGCAACACATTTCGAACTATCTGATCACACACGCACTTGTCATAGGTATTTATATAAAAACTCATGAAGATAAGGGGTGAGAAAATAAAAAGGAGTCAGGTAGGAAGGCTGACTCAGACGTTAGAAGGACTTACTATGCAGCCAGGGTTCCAGTAATCGAAACCACAAAGCCCTTATATTCCTCCAAACCCCCACAGCATGTGAACGATAATGTCACATCCCATTGTATCTACCAATTCAAATGTACGTGTGGTGACACATACATAGGGAGGACTAATAGATCCATGCAAGTAAGGGCCTCGGAACATATTCCAAAGTGGCTTCAGAAGTAAATTAAATCACCTGAACCTATAAATGTTGGTAGCAGACGTCCAAGTTCTTCGATCGCTAAACATATCGTTGAGAAAGGTCACAAGATTGATCTGGCTACTTCCTTTACACCTATTTACAAAACATGTTCGGGAGGGATCCTGAAATTTGTTGAAGCCTTAGCTATTAGGAAGTTGAAACCACCTTTATGTATTCATAAACAATTTGTTGTCACATTAAACCTTCCTTGGTAAATTCAACTATTGAAAGAACCAAGTTCGATGTACCATTATTTTTTTCGCTCTATTGATTTTCATTGTTATTCGGCCTTTAAGTCAGCCTTCCTACCTGACCCCTTTTTATTTTCTCACCCCTTATCTTCATGATTTTTTATATAAATACCTATGACAAGTGCGTGTGTGATCAGATAGTTCGAAATGTGTTGCGCAAATACATTACACGGTTCAGACAATTTACGTCTTCTTAAATTTTATTTCTTTAGAGTGATAAACAGAAAAGCAAAATTTTTGTTCTAAACAAATAGTTCAGTACACAGACTATATAAATAACCCTCAGGAACTTTCTCTAATATCATTCAGGGCCGTAGTTTTATTGAGCTAAAGAAACATGAATCACAATGTTCTAAGAAATGTTGGTTATCAAAAAGTTCATCAATAATCAGTTTTTAAAAAACACGCTTTCACGTGTATTATGAAAACAATTTTAATACCAAATAATGTAATCTCCAAAATCTAATTCGGAAAATTGCAAGTAATATGATAAGAAAGATTCAATTTATCTGTTTGGCAACTTAACACCCTAAATGAATTAATGTATATTTAAACAAATGTCTTGAAACATTAGGTAGAAGTAGAGTAAGTCTAACCTTTAAACAATCTGAGAAATTGAGACTGACTTCGTTCATATACAAAAGGTGCACCTATGCCAGTTCAGTTTCAAGGTGTTTTCAATAATAATTCGTATTTCCACGTGGTTTTCAGCAGAATAGCAGTAAAGTATTGATGTCAGTTGGATTACTCATTCTTTGTCCCGTTCTATCGTCCCGTTTTATCGACTATACGGTTGTCTGTACACTGTTAATACCCTAGAAAATGCTCATAACCCAAGTCATCCGGATTTATCTCTTACAGCTTGTAAATCTGTGCCATTGAAGTAATCGAAATGTCAGTAACCACTAGCATCTGGGCTCTTGTGCAGATGCCTTGCTTTGCTGGAATTTTCATTCCAGATGCTACTGATGGATAATGGCCAGCAGTAGAATCTATAACGTGTACTTCGTCTTCTCGTGCCTCAGTGGCCAATTGGATAACATTCTGGCATTTGAAGCGATTAGCCTTGGGTTCAAGTGTTAGCATCAACAACATCATTCTTTGTAGAAGGCAAGCGATAGATTTCATTCCTATTGAATCACTACTTGTGAGGTGGTTAAGATGCGTTAAAGAGGAATTCAACTCTTGTAACACCAAAAAATACAACATTTTATTTGCATTGCTGGTTCAGCTGTCAATACTTTTGCCAATTTCCAGCTTAAGAACCTCAAGATAGTTAAATTCTCCCTTGAATCAATACAGATTTCAATGAAATTACGCAACATAATTTATTCAACACTTAAATAAGTAGTTACTGACTTTGGAAATACTTCAGTAAGAAATACTTATTTGCAATAATCTACTTCATCTCTAGTAATGAAAGGTTATTCAGTATATCTAGGTGTTATTGTTTTGTTGCTGTCATGGTAACGCATGATAATTGTTATCAAGTATGCTAAAGCTGCTACTTACAAAGGAGGAAACTTATTCCATTCTTTCCTCATTAGGCAAGTCTACCTTAGAAATAAAGTATGGCGTATTGCAGGACATTCATTTTTTAGTCGGTATCGTGTTTTAACTTATTTATTAAGAGCAAAAACTATCATTATAGCACTGTAATCACATTTTGTCCTACAATTATTATTATTATTATACCCTTGGGTTCCTGTTGGAACACAGGGCTTCAGTAGCACGTCTCCAGTGAACTCTGTTCTCTGAAATCTTTTGAACCTGGTTCCACGACAGCCCAGAAGCTCGCACTTCCTCCTCGCACGACCTCCTCCATGTCACCCTCAACTCAGACACCCAACTCGTCGCTTCCCATGGGGATTCCACTCGAGCAACTGGCCTGACGCGTGATGTCCTCAGTCGGCCTTTCTCAGCGCATGCCTAATCCATCTCCACTTCTTCCTGCATATTTGTTCAGTGATAGGTTCTTGGTTGCTTCGTTCCCAGAGCACCTTGTTGCTTATTCTTTCTGGCCACCTGACCTTCAGTAGCGAGCGTAAGCAGTTGTTGATGAATGTCTGTAGTTTATTGGAAATCCCTTTCGTGACGCACCAAGTCTCTGCGCCATACAGAAGCACTGACTTGACGTTGCCTACAATTATAGTTAATTTCAAAAATTTTTCCCCAGCTGTCGGTAATACTGAAAATTATCGTAGTAAAGCAATACATGATGATACCTGGACGACAACTTTAACTCTTCATTTCCCATAGTTCATTCATTTTTTTTTGACCAGTAGTAAATAATGCATGGAATTTCTAATTTTCCATTTTGTCTACAGACATCCGAATACTTCAACCTGTAACTGTTCAACTTCCTATGTGTTCAAGTAACCTCCGATATGTACAGTGAATAATCACCCGAAGCAAGACATTTTCAAGTTACTATATCCTTTTATAAACTGACAACCGTACATGTTCACAGGCCACTAAATTCAGCCTATGAGACTCAATAAATTCAGACAAGATAGTATGTGACATCTGTAAAAGTGCTATCTGAATAAATTCAGAATATCATGATGTCGTCAGATGGCGCGTGGAAATGTCTAAACTGATTTGTAATAAATTAGCTATGTGGAAGCTAAATGAAATTTTTCATTTTTTTAATGATTTGTATAGGAATAAAGTCAGAAGAAAATGCTTTATAATTTTCTTGATATGGAATGATAATTAAAAGAAATCCTATTGAGCGAAACTACTCTACTGTTATCCTTCGAATTCCATAGTCTTTCATTGTAATCACTTATTTTCTATCCATATATCTAAATGGAAATTATCAGTGAACTAACAACTTCATATATATCCTTCTGCGTATTAATAACACTGTTTTAAGTACAGTTTCAGCTATGCATTAAACTGTTTAATTAGTGTTGATATCGGTGAAATTTTATTGACCGAATATATACTTTGAAAGTTCTCACAAAAACACTCTTTCAACTCAAAAGGTTGTTACAAAACAAAAAATAAGTAGTAATTCAACCTAATTTACACTTATAGAATAATTTTTATGTTATTTGAAAAAGCATAGCACTTTTAATATGAGCGCTTCAAAAAAGGATAGATCAATCCTGAGTATACATTATTCAACGGGCATTTGACCATCTGCAATGGAACAAGACAACTTTACATACTAAAGTGTTAGGTAGGCTGGACGTAAATATATTATATTATGGCATAAAATTCCTATAATCTTCATAAAAAGCTGTAAATCCGGGCCAGTTTTGTTGCACTGAAGTTTTGAGAGACAGCATATGAATCAACATGTGAGTATTAGATTAGTTGAAGGAACAAAAAGCAGTCGTACATCCAAATAACTAATGGCCATTGTAAATATATATAAACTCTTGTCTTGGAATCTATCTCATATGCTGCTATAAGCCTTCTCTTATCTTACCGCCTTTTACATTTATCGAGAAACTGGTGAAAAGTCAAGGGGTAGAGTCCAAAGATTATTGTTCAAGTGTCCATATATATTAATTTAGATTACATCGCATAATGGTATAATTGCTTGTATTTTACCGTAGTTGATTTGACTGAATTGATCGGTCTACATAGGCATTTGGGCTCCTATGCGGATGCCTCCATATCGCCCGTGTTTTAGTTGTAGTAACGGTGGATAGTGGCTAGCAGTGAAATCCCGGATGCGCATTTCGTCCTATTTGGGACTTGTCAGCTGGATGTACCTGCCTCCTAGTGAGTGATGTTGTTCCCATCGGGATCAAAACTCCTGACTGATAGCTTCAAACGCCAGAGCTATCGGTCCCAAGTATTAATCCCCGTGAGAACAACATCACTCACTGGAAGGCAGGTTTATCCAGCTGAGAAGTCTTAAATAGAATGAAAAGCTCATCCTGGATTCCATTGCTATCCACTATCCATCAAAACTACATCAAGTAATCACTCAAAGAATGTAACAAGTTATAAAAAGGATATAAGATAGTATATGGTGAGTTGAGCTTCTAGGGTTATTTTTGTCTCCTTTCTAATATAGTCACACGTCAATACTGAACAAAAGAATTACTGAGTTACATTATTTTCAGCTCGTTAGAAAGGATAAAATTTAATCCGTGTTGTACTCCTACTATTTTGATTTCATATATGATTACAAATTATTTGGCTGATAGTGAAGCTGATCATTTTTCATGTCAACAACTTTGAACAAACGAAAAATATTTCAGGTTGTGAAAAATTTCTAAACGTTCAGCAAAAAAGTATTTAAAAATACATGAAATGCAGAATATTCTGTGATTACGAGTTGCATTTTTAAAAAATTAGTCGCCTTTATGAAGTTCTATAGTGTAGTTCATCTGAATAATGACGTGTATTTACGCAATATATCTCGAAAATTCTTATTCTTCACATATGCTCTGGGGAAATGGTCAGTGAGAATGTTGAACCCAGTTCTAAACTAATAGTGAAAGTCTCCATTGAATGATATTTGCCAACTTGCTGACTGTTTTAGTGACATAAATATTATAAACAAAACTATGTACTATTTTTGATGTAAGTTCATTTAATTTGGGAGTTTGTTGGGATTTGGAGATTTTTTCAAGTCGGTATTACCTGTGGGCTGACATTAGTTGGAGGAACAATGGGAACCTGACAGTACTGGACAGCTGTTTCGTCCCACTAGTATGAGACTCCTCAGCAGTGAGCACTCACGACCCCACCGCACCAGGGATCGAACCAGCGGCCTTCAGGTCTCGTGGCCGACACATTACCATCGAGCCGAAGGTCCATAATTCCAATTTATGCCAGTTCATGACATACCGCGACCGCCACCCAATGTCATGGTTGAGTAACTGTCCTCATGACCACCAGGCTAGCCCCACTGGTCATGACTTTTCATTGGAATTTCGGGAATTCCCTCTCGAAGCTAGTCACAAATGATCCCTTAATCCTCAAAAAACCCCAAATTCAATTGAACTAATGCTCATTATTGTTGAATCAACTTTTAAAGTTTGACACAGAAACAATCCTTACTGTTTTTACTGAGTTCTATGGAAGCAATAGCCATAGATAAATTGAAACCACCTTTATGTGAACAAAAACACTGTGTTCTTACACACTACCTCTACGTTGGTCAATCTTGTTGTCTTATGAAAACCGAGGATCAATCATGTTACTTCTTGTTTTTTCTAATCTTTTTTAATTTTAGTCCCCAATTATCTTTATTCTATTTGTACTTCAATCCTTCAATTTAGTATAGATTAAGTTGGCAAGTAAATGTTTGTTCAGATTCTTTGGACTGTATTGCGCAAATACATCAAACATTGTCTAGATAAACTTTGTCTTCTAGTTACATTATCTAGATTAACAGTTTTTAGGATAGACAATTTAAAATCCATCAAAACTACTTTATCACTGACATAGTTAAGATATTTAAAAGTCAAATACTAGGTAGAAACAGTTGCTCAGTACTCCTAGGTTTTCAATGTTCCTCCAACTGATATCAATCTATGATGAATTCCAACTTGAAGTATTTATTGACGTGAATATGAACAATAAATCCTGTCTGAGACTCCATTCAGTAAATAATACCTTTGCACTGTAAGAAATATCTACCAAGCATAGTAGCTTGAAAGACGAATTTTATCTTGGAAATGTGATGTCTTCATGTAAGGTTGTTTGAATAATCTGATCACCTAATTACTTGTTAAGGTTTTTTCGTATGAATGTTAAAAAAAGAGTGAGATTGGGGTTAATAAATTAGAATAATGTAAGATTTGAAAAAATGGGAATGATAGGGAGGTTTGATACACTTTTTTCGAATAAACAATGATTTTGATCTCTTAGATGGCTAAAATTTACGCTTTCAGTCCTGACTGCAGCTATATGATGACCTAAAGGCTGTTTCAGGGTGATTTCAATAACTTCTTCCTGTAATCTGTTTTCTTATAGATGATGTTTGTGTGTTCCTCTTATTGCTCAACTTCTTGAATATTCTTGTTTCTGTAGCCATTTATATACGTGTTGGTTGGTTGAAAGCTTGTCTACCTTGTCAGCAAAGTACGTCTGCAACCCCGAAGAAACTTATATTTGCTTATGAGATTTAAAGCTGACTAACTGTGTATCGCAGTTCCTCCAGAG
The DNA here is from genome assembly GCA_944470555.2 of Heterobilharzia americana. Taxonomy (NCBI): domain Eukaryota; kingdom Metazoa; phylum Platyhelminthes; class Trematoda; order Strigeidida; family Schistosomatidae; genus Heterobilharzia; species Heterobilharzia americana. Next base: position 76,892,637 of record OX104130.1, on the reverse strand, counting down.
CTGCAAATAACTCTTGTTTGCGACTGCCAACACTCGTGACTCTTCAATCCAATGCTTCTTGCTGATTGCCCTCTAAACTGATAAAATCTATCAAAACATACTACGGTGGTGAGTCTGCCAGTTTGGTGGAAACATTGCAAAGTGTTGGGTAGATTGTGGTCAGAAACGAGGATTAGAAAATATGAAATCGCTGACACTTCAGTGACCAACAAATTCATTCATGTACATGTATTATAACTGTTAACTTCATAGTTCGTTTACTACTCACGATATATTTGTCCCCACACATAAAATAGTAGATATAGGACGTGACACAATCATCCATATAATGATAAGGTTTGTAGTAATTTACTTGGTTTTAGCTAGCATAGGGATCCAGAACATGGTTTTTGTCCTGTTTAGGACGCATCAGTGAGTCCTAGATTCCTCTCCTAGCCATAATCAAGTAAATCATCACAATAAATATTCAAGCACTATAAAGCCATCTGTACAGGAACCCAATTACCAATAGAAGTCAATCAATTTGATCCAGTAGAACAACACAGAGTTACAAGTATATCAACAAACAGTCATGATAAAGTTTCTTGTTGAAGTGCGTTTTGTATTATGCAAAATAATGAGTTTCACTTTATGCCTTTTTTAGATAACTGAATGAAATCTTTGTCTTCAGTTGTTGTTTTGTTTTCTTGTGACTCAAACGTATACTGTAGTCTGATGTTCAGATATCTTCAGGCAGGAATATTGAGTATGCTACAAAGTTCAGTCGTTCGTGCACGAATTGATAAACCTCAAGAGATATGGTTCCGCATATAAACTATTTAAAGTTAAGTTTATTCAAGCACTTACTGCTATTATTAGTTTTTTTTCATGCTTAGGTGTACTAATACTATTTGTATAGTTTGTTAACAATTGAAATGACGTGCTACAATGGGCACAGTATATGAAAATGGAAAAGATTTCAAGTTAACTGCATTCATTAACGATACCATTATATATTTCCAAATCAAATTCATTTCGTATGATTTAAGCTGAATTGATTTGAATATATTCATTGTGCTTAAAACACCCATCTATGTGTCAAGCAATCACTATAACTAATTTGTTTATTTCACAATAAATGAAGAGAAATGTACTCAATTATACAATGTTTGAATATTTGTATTTCCTAATGAATCGACAAAACAATACATAGTTTTTTAAACGAACATTTGGCTACAAAGAGATAACAACCACATCAAACTCACAGTCAAACTATAAATACTCAATATGTTTAAGATATCTTTAAGTTGACTATAAACCAGTTTACTATATCAAAGTATTCAAATGTAATTTTATGCACCTACTTTACACTTGCTGTTATGAACGCTACGCTTTAAAAATAATCTCCACTAACTAGCTTCTTGATTACGCAGAATTAAAAAAGTGAGTGTTATTAATTTTTAGTAGGGAATCATATAAATTTGTAATGCAAATATAATGTATGATATCAAGGTGTCCAAATTGAACTGTGGTCTATCATCACTAGCTACTTTGAATTTAAATCTTTCAACTTGAGTTTGTAGGTAGCCTTCTTGCACTAGATAGTGAGTAGTGTGAACCTACGTCTCCTCCACTTCTTCATCCCATCGAAGTCGATCTAATTTTTAGTGTGTCCATGTGGTGTCTGGTAAAATCAACTCCATGTCTCTGCCTTATGAATATCCTTCTGTTTGTACATACCACCTCCAATCATCGTTGAATGCTCAGAAGTGTGCAAAACAATTCTTCACTCTCATTCACCATTTCACCCAGTGTCTGTCCACCCATCATTGATTCTATTCTTTTGTTGTCTGCTCACAGTTTGACATTCATCTCACCCCACCCATTAGAATAAATTTTGATGTCGCCATCTCAAGTGGGGTCTCTTTGATTACTGATTGCAGTTGTCTGTAGAATGCCTCCTTCTTCTCTTCATCTTCATCATTTGTAGGTGCATAGCGTAACACTGTACGATTCTGACTTTCTTTCCATCTGAGTTGAATCCTGCTGTCATGATCCTGTAGGCGGAGACCGGCTACCGCTGAATGAAAGAGAGCCTTTGATGCTCTTGGGAGGGGGACATCATGATAGCCACTCCAAAACTCAGTGTGCTCATGGCTGTTGTCTGGGTGACAATATTGGAGTACATTAATGACTTTTCAGTTGACAGTTTGGAGAGTTCACTTCCACTGTATCTGCAGATTCTTTGCAGATTCCCAGCCTAGCATTTCTACGCCATACCTTCTCATCCCTTTTGTAATCTGGACAGCCTTGCCAGCCAGCCAGCTTCAAACACTGTTCGGGCATCCCATATCCTCATCCATACTTTCGCTTTCATCGAGAGAAGAGAAGACTCATCGGCTAATTGGCTTTCCGAAGGTTTTCACCAACCGGCGTCATTTCGTCTTCATGGTTTCTGTGCGGAATAAGTTTATTTTTATTTTTTATGTTTTTTTTGTGATTTGAATTTTTCGTAGCGGTTGTATTGGTTTTCCGGTGGAGGGTTGCTGGCCGCATGTCCAACCTTCCCTCTTTATCCGTGCTAAGAACAGGCTAGTAACTAGAGAACTATGTTTTTTTAGTCTGGGAACTATAATGCCTGTACAAAGTTTGCCGTTAAGTTATATATCACACGGTCCTAATAACTTTCCATATTATGTTACTGAGACAGGATTTATTCAAGAGTTGTAGCTATTCCACATGCATGAAATAGACCTTCACAGTTATTATCACTTCTTTGGTCAGCTTTCGAAAGTGTAGATTTCTGAATCCTTGCAAACTGTCCATACATATACCCTCATGTGTAAATTAAGAGTCTATCCTGAGAATTGATATGGTGACTAAGTGAGTACTGAATTGTGGATAATCTTGGCAACTGATCAAATACATATCGTAATGAACATTGATGGGCATTATCTTGAATCATATTTGTTACCAGATATCTACTTATGATTTGATATGATGTTCAAAGGAGAAGGGATTATTTCACCTTAAAAATTGCATTAATAAACACCATGAAAAATATATTTACTCCTAAGCCGCCTAACAATCAACACAGCTTTAGTTGTTCAAGCATCAGAGTGCATTTCATTTTAACTGAGAACTTTATGCAAAGAAGAACACAGCAATTTATATACATATATATATATATATATATATATATATATATATATATATATATGAATCGGCTACCGGATGTTAACTAATACCGTTGTAAGGTACTAGTTACTCATCACTGATTGAAGTTAGTTGTTTAAACTTGCACTGTAATACCTCAGCTAGGTATCTCAACAGTGTAGTGTATCGTATTTTGTTATTGACTGTTAGGGTGTCATCTGTCATATAATCATAAGCCTAGATTCGCTGCTTCTCTGGACTAGTCACTAAGGTATATCAGCTATCTTCAAGAAATTATTATTATATTATTAGTCCTTTGGGTTGCTAGTGGAATATAGGGCTTCAGTAGCATGTCTGCATTCCACTTTATTCTCTGCAATTCTTTGAACCTAGCTTCAAGACTGCCTACAAGCTTTTATTTCTTCCTCACAAGATCTCCTCAATATCACCCATGAACGCCCAAATCGCCGTTCCCCATCTAGGTTCCACTCGAGTTCTTGACACATGATGTCCGAGAATGGTCTTCCTAATGCATGCCAAATCCATCTCCACTTCCTTTAAAAAAGTTGCTCTTCTGTAAAAGATTCCAGCCTACGTTAATGGTTAAAAACTCATCTTGAAATCTGATCTGATTGTTTCATTCTCCTTTTTGTTATATTTTAAGCAATTCTTTTACGAAAGGAAGAAACAAAAATCATCACAGAAAATTTATATCTCTCCAAAATTTGTATCACTTTAAAATGAATGTTGTAGGCAGGTATTTTGTTTATTTTAATTAGTTAATGATAATTGAATCTCTGGTCTGATTCTTAATTGCACCAAATAAAAGACATCACGAATACTTACTGGACAACTCACCATAGTCGACTTGTACGTGCTTCAGTTTTACTAGCACAATAAAAAACTTTCAGAAGTCAGTTATCAGATAACTAATAGAAATTCTTATTATCTGTGCTTTATGACTCTTTCAAAGTATTATAATGTGCGATAAGACTACCCATATCGTTATAACGAACCTTTAATCCATGGAGCTTCCCTGTTAGCATTCAATTATCTGGAGGCAAAATCTACAGAATATGCTTTTCTAGAAGGGACTTGAGTTAGTTTAGCCCATTGTCAGTATATGCAAACCGTTGGATTTTGTTCACATTTTGACGTTTCAATATATATATATATATATATATATTCTGTTATCTTTCACCCTTTTTCTACCCACTGACGAACTGAGCAACCATCTACGGTGAAATCAAAAGATTGCTTTTCAGATGCTCACTCCCGCAGATATATATATGTATTTCGAAGGAAATGTAAGCCTTTAGAAATATTTCGAGTTCATATTCATTGTAGATGGACATTAGTTGGAGTAACAATGGAAACTTGGGGCACAGGACAGCTGTTTCATCCTGGTATGGGACTCCTCAGCAGTCTACGGTGGGTACCAACTGGAAATATTTCCAAACCCTTACAAGCCCCTTGAAATTCGGTTGAACTGGTGCTTATTGGTAACTAACTTCGAGGAGTGATTCCCGAAGTTCCGATGAGAAGTCTGACCAGTGGGGCTAGCCTGGTGGTCGTGAGGACAGTTACTCAACCATGACATTGGGTGGCGGTTGCGGTATGTCATGAACTGGCATAGATTGGAATTATGGACCTTTGGCTCAATGGTAACGTGCTGGCTACGAAGGCCTGAAGGCCGCTGGTTTGATCCCTGGTGCGGCGAGGTTGTGGGTGCTCACTGCTGAGGAGTTCCATACTGGTGGGGTGAGACAGCTGTCTGATGCTGCCAGGTCTTCAACGTTCCTCCAAATGATGTCAGACTACGATGAATACCAACTCAAAAAATATATATGTACAGCAAGGACATACTGCCTAGATCTTTTATATTTTCACATCTGATGACAGCAGTATATTATAAGAGCACGTCTGTATTTCCAATAGCAAGCAAGATGAAATTCTGTAACCTTTTAGGAATGAAGCATACATTACATTCTTGATGTACGATTTGAAAATATAGTCTGATTTTAATAAGACTCCGAACATTCTACTGAAGAAGTTTTGGCTTGCATAGCAGAACGTTACGAAGAATCTCATTTTGTTTTTATAAAAACTCTCTTATTATATGCCAATAAAATCTCACAATGATGTATAGTAGAAGTTTAGTGATAACTGAATTCGATGTTTTCAGCCAAACTGAACAACAACCAAATTTATTTGTTGAAAAGATTAGTAGAAATGATCTAAACTTATACACTGGTTATTGAAACATAATTTACTGGTAAGAATTCTGCCGAAAAAAATATTTTCTTCTCAGGTTTAATCATCTATCTAATGTTTAAAAAGTAGTCTACCAAAATCCGTTATCTTTAATAGACTCTGCTACAAAGAAACCGACTTTCTTTTAAAATAACACAAATTAGCAATATACCATAAAATCCCCGACTAAATCCAAAACTACTCTCTATAAAAAGCCAAAGAAAATTTTTTAATATTCACCATTTCATCTTATTTGATAATATACCTAGTCAACTAGACATTTTATTAAAATGGGTGATTGGATTATCAAGTCATTCAGCCTATATACCAGTCTTCAACTCAGTAGTTTACAAGCATGACAACTGTTTTTCGATTATATTTCACTAAAAATATCATTTTTCTACCCTGATTTCACAATGATTAGGTAGTCAACAAATGCGATCAACTGATTCTTTCTTCTGTTGAAACATAAAGTCACGTCTAGTTTACTAACACAATCCCACTAACCTTGGCATAAAATCAGTAATGCTATGATCATACTTGGCTAGTGTTATTCGCTGGATATGCTCAAGCGTATTTGTATAACTTTATTGAACAACAGAATGTGCTTGTCATGTTCATTTAGAAATTTTAAAGAAACATGCATTTTTAGACAAACCATTTTGTTTGTCTGAAAGATAAAAAATTTTAGTTTGTGCCGATAGCGATTATCATTATATACACTTACATAAAAGACTAGTACTCATATTTCATGTTAACTTTAAAGCGTTACACTTCTATTGGGTTTATTTAGAATTTGATTTTAGAAATGTTATAATTAAGTGAAATCTACAGTTATTTCAAATGACAATAGCGTATATCCTACTATATCACATTTCCTAATTTCATTGTTGATGTAAAATTTGACTATTTTTATTTTCTGATATTCTTTAACGTCTACGTTTAAAAATCAAGATTTCGTGTTCTCCATCGAACACTGTAGACAAGATGCAAAAATTAGTAGAAAAAGGCACAATAGTTTAATTACATTACATCTCTATTGTAACCGGTCAAATGGAGTTTGCATTTATGAAGGCTTGAATAATGAGCATCAGATTTCACTTTGTTTAATTGTTCGATTTCTCAAGGACGGAAATGGATTAGGGAAGGTACATTTCAATATATATATATATATATATATATATATATATATTCACAATGACTTTGTTTATTGCTGCTCCATACTAGGAGAGCATTAAAAAATTGATCTTGTCTCTTTAGTACATTTGGTATTCACATTTATAATCAGGCGCTTTCCTGTTAGTGGTTCAGAACGTCTTTGAAGCATTTAGACATAGCACACCGCAGTAATAATACATGAAGACTGTATTTCTGTGTTGTATGCACCTATATAATAAACATATGACTTTCTGACATAGTGAGTCACCATATACGGGGGTACAACTAAGTATCCCCAGATGCTGATGTACATGAATATATAAAAAATATATTGCTTTCTATAAACTCTTATACATTAATAACAGTGATGTTCATACCTTATTCAGTCATGAGATATCTAATCTATACTTTAATCTGAAAGGAAATGTTGGAAATAAGTACTAAAAGGAACATGAGGTGTTATCTGATATCACAGAAGTAATAACATGATATCCATCTTACAGTCCACAGCATTACTTTCGCATTTTCTTTTACCGCATAAAAAGAAAATGAATGTTTTCCTTATTAGCATCTTTAGTGGTTGAAAGTACAGATGCAGCATATTTTAGCATACTACCATTTATCAAAAAAAGCTACTCTTCTTTTCTAGGTGTTTTAAGATTATAGATACAGTGAAAAGCAATATTTGTGCAAAGGCGAACAACTCTGTCATCTGTAAGCAAATGTATTTTATAAATACTGGTTATTAATCAATATCACCAATGATATATTGCATAAAAAAATTTTTTTTAAAGCTTTTCAAACTTGAGCATTTGGATACTTCAAGGAATGTAATAAGCTAAAAAAAAAATGAAATGATGAACTTCTGCTGAGATTATAGGAGTAGTAATAGTAATACTTAGCATTATATGGTAAAATACTATAAGGTAGATGAGTATGTTAGATCTTGAATATTTAGTATGGCATTATCAATCCAGTTAAAACGTCTGCATAATAAGTAGAGGTAATAAAAAAAAATACTGCTTGAAGTGAAGAGGAATGACTTTTGATTAAACTTAAAATATTGGTTTCAATGAGACGATAAAAGAAATAACAATTGTCATATTGTTATAATTATTTGTCTGTCGAGTAACTAGTGTGACATTGGGCTTCAGTCACACGTTTCCATTTCACTCTCTTCTCTGCAGTCCAATCAAAACCTGGATCCACCAGTGCCCACAAGCTTCCCTTTCCTCTTCACATGATCTCCTCCATATCACCATCAGACTCTCAAATAGTCGTTTCCCACTTGGCCTCCACTCGACAACCTGGCCTAGTGTGTGATGTCTACAATCAGTCTTCTCAGTGCAAGCCTAATCCATCTCCACTTTCTACTTCTGCATGTTTGTTGGACGGTGGATTCTCGGGTGGTTCGTTGTCAGCTAGCTAGGATTCCTTGTTGCTTATTCATATCATTCTGGCCATCTGATCTTCAGTATTGAACCAGTGTAGGCAGTTGTTGATGAATATTCGTAGTTCTTTGGAAATATTTCTCATAACCCATCAAGTCTCACAACCGTCACATACAAGTACTGACCTGACTGAACTTAGTGTTAAAAATCCGCATCTTGCTCACGCTTTATACTGAATGAAGTGGAGTAGATCGCCACAACGATTTCACATTAATGGAGGTAGGCCTGTCTTTTTGTCTTTCCGACCCTCACTTTGATGTCCACATCTATGCCGCCAACGCCTCCTGTAGTTGAAACAATGCTGCCTTGTCAAGGTAGATGAAAGAGGCTACTTCTTTTCGGTTTCTCTTGTCGATGGTGATTGATGCTTGTTGATGCTGTTGTTGGTTGGATATCTTCATCACATCTGTCTTCTCTACGTTCACCAGAATGAAGTCCCGTCTTCACTGTCTCGCCTCTTCTGGCAACTTGTTGGCTTTTGCCCATCGATCTTCGAGTTTGTGCGATACCAGACATAAATCATCATCTTGGGTGAAATCCAAATCTTCTAGGCTCTTTTCGTCGGTCAAACAACATATACCTCTCCTCTCGCTCTCCAAAATTTTTTGCATGATCCAGCCAGTCGAGCGCAATCAGGAAGACCATCGGTAACAATAGTAGGCGGCGACTTTATCTTACTCCTGTCTTCACTTCAAGGGCGTCACTGAGCTTTCCATTGTGAATCACTTGGTATGTAGCATGTATCATCATATAGCATAGCATATTACTGTTGAATGAAGTTGATAAAGGTCTGTAGCACTAGAACCATAGTGTTGGAGCAGCTGCCTGCCAAATTACTTCTCTGTCGACGGTGTCGAAGGCCTTTTCAAAATCGATGAAGTTGAGGTTGAGGTTGATTGTCATTCTTTGCTCTGTTCTATGATGATGCATTGCGTGTCGTAGCAACTCAACCCTCACATGTTTTGTTCTTCCTCAAGCCAGCCAACCCATTTCAGTCGTTATTTTGAACCCAGCGCATTTGTCAATCTGTCCACAATGATTCGGCTTAATATTTTGTTTGCTTCGGGTGGATAAGGACAATAGCATGATTCTACTCCATTTCTTCCAAAGACTTAGGTCACCCTTCTTTTGGAGTTTGACCAGGTAGTCCTTCCTTCAGTCAGTGGGCAGGCACCTAGCCGTTCTTTCCCCCTTCCAAACCTTCTGCAATAGTGATAAAAGTGAGCATATCCGCTATTGTGTCTCCATCTCTTTTCAGTTCTTCCGTTGGAGTTCCATCTGGTCCTGCAGCTTTCCTGGCTTTCAGCAACTTTATGGAGCTAACCAAATAAAGTTTCAATGGTCATATAGATCGTAAATAATAATCCTTTAAAATACAGATGATTGGAGTGAAGCAATAAATTTTCTTCTCAATGAATCTATTCCCTTAGCTGTACATTTGTAAATATGTATTGAAGGTAGGGTATAACATTCAAGAATAATTGCTGATTAATATAATCGGGATGACAAAGAAAAATTATCCAGTATCTCTAGATGTTTTAAATGAGGGTATTTTATGGGGTGATCGATCTTCTACGATGGTCATATCAAAGGAGAAAATAAAAATGATGAACGACTGTATGAAAAAGATAGGGTCAATCACTAAACACGAGTCTTTTGCAAACTGATTAGCCATCTTATTATGAGGTTAGTATTGATGGTTTTGTCTAGGAAGACAATGAAAACTTCAGGATATATGTTTAAAGCTTCAGCTGCTCTATGCATGAGCAGTAGACACTTGCGGATATATCTTCACATCATCCAATCACTATGACGACTGATGAAAGGTTTTAGAGAAGAATTTTAGATACTTTTCTGTCGGTCCCATATTACCAAGTAAAACATATTTTTGTCAGCTACATGAAGCTGTCTACCGTGAGAACCACAAGAGTTGGTGTACAGTCATGTTCACATGTATATGGATAGAACGAGAAACCTTTCTTCACAAGAATACGAAGATCAAGTGGACCAGTAATTTCTTTTTCTAATCTTATTATTAACTTCTATTGGTATACTGATATTTGGAACAACGCTGGTTAGTTCCAGTAAAATGATTAAATAATGTGTGCATAATTTAAATGGAATGGCATAAATGTTGCATAGAAGAAATTGTATGAACGGTCAATAAATACATAAATAAAATAATCTTCAGGGCTACTACTGAAATGAGTTTACATAAGCTTCAACAACTCCAAGCTTTGGTCAGATGGGACTATTACTTTTTTTCTGACAAGAAGTTCCTACCTACAGAGGATCAATTTCTTTCCGTGAGCCCTGTTTAGTCTTTTGTGTCACGCACTTATAGATACCAACAAGTTTACTGTTTGCAGTTATATGTCAGTGTTTGACAGGAAATTGTTCAGGTCCCATTTTTGTCATTGCAATGCTTTTTCAGACTGAGAATAACCTAATCATCTTCGTTTCATCAATTTTTTTCACTGGATACTGAAGCAATCTTTGTTTGAAGAGCTATAGGGTTAATGATGCCATTTATTCCTAATTACATATGAATTTTGGTGTGTAGCAGAGGAGATGAAGAATATTTGTAGTACAGGCTGTGGATGGTCAAACTGAGTTATTCTTCAGGTTACGGTTTTAGCTCACAAACGTTCCAATGCCATTCTAGACATTGCCAGTTCATCAGAGCTTCATAGGGAAGCTTAGTAGTTAGTTGAACATGTGCACATGATATTCTAATCGAGTTTAACCTGACTGACCGGTTGATGAATACTTAACCAACCAATACGTAATAACATCTCACCCATAGAAATCAAACAACCAGCAGTGGTGAAAATGTCGTTTCCGCTGGATCAAACCAACTATTCAGCGTAGAGCATCTCCATCGCTTACAGAAGAGCTAATCACTTAATTAAAGCCAGCATTCGTTATTTCTTGCAAAAGAAAAACAAACAGCCATTCAGAAAGAAGCTGCCTAGGGGTACTGAACACAAATTAAAAATAATAAACTGACAACCTCGCGCCTACTTTGAATTGCCGAAACTATTGCTATCCGACAAGTTCAACCTGACCAGTGAGTTCAAAAAGGAACAGTCAATAATTCATTTTGTCCTGATAATGAGTGACTTTCCTCATCTTACCTTTCCTAAAATATTTTTTTTGTTACCCTTGTCTTATACTTATTTCCATCTATAGTCATATTGCTCATCTTTACATCATTACCATATATGCGTGTAATTACAATAATTTTAACTCACTCACCTATCACACTGCTGATATAATATGTTCCTAGGATTACGTAACCGCTCCTACTCATTTCGAATATTCGTCACCTAACATTATGCAACATTCATCTAGCTTGAAGCAATTAACTTCATAAAAGTCCTCTATGTTTTGAGTTGTAGTGTAGTGTAATGTAATGTTTAATACATTAACTAGTATCTTGAAACGCTTCACGTAAGTTATTTTCACATTTGTTAGAGCGATTGTCTGCAGATCATGAAAATCCTGCGTAAGGAAGTTTGTTTCTTAAAACTGTCACAAAGTGAAACAGTATTACTTGCTGGATAACATTTTGGACATAATTTATTGTCCATATTCACATCAGATGACATCATATTATTCTGCAAATGTTCTCATTGATTTCTTCAGTTTCATTAAGAAGATTAAAAATAAAAGGTTTTCAAAATAACCTCAAAATTGAAAACTGAAATGCCACCGGAGCTTAAAGTCATTCATTTTGACATTCTAATTATTCCACATATCTAGAGGTTTAGATTACTGAAAAGCATACAGTATGATAGTAAGATAAACAAACGTTTGAATTCAGTAAATACTCATGAAATGTTTCATTTTCAGAAAGAAATTTTATCACATATACTATGTAAATACTTAAACTACACAGTTTTTTCTTCATTCCAATGAGCAATTGATAAGCGATCCCCGTCAAACTTGATGGTAATGCTTAAAGTCACTAAACAAAATGGTCAGCATCAGGCGAGTTAAAGCATGATTTAACTGCTGAACAACAATATATGAGGCTTTTCCTACGCTATTATCATTTCTCTCGTCAAAAGTGAAGGTTAATATTCACCTGAGTGAATGGATCAACTAAGTGAACTTATTTACCAGTGCTGTACTCTACTCAAAAGTATCTGAATACTATAGGAAATTGTTTATGGTAAACTATCATAATGTCATTACTGGAAAGTCTAGATAATTGCTGATTTATTTAGAAAGTGCAGTGAGATGTGAAGTTGGACGTCACTAATTACTCAACCGATAAAAGTCAATAAACAGTAATTACCAGTCAAGAAAATTATTACTTAGACTATCTGAGATACCTGCGATTTAACGGGCTGATGTTACTGAAATTGAGTTATTAGTACAAGCAGGATGGAAATCTAGTTTGCGAAGGGAATCTGAAATATCTATTTCAGCTCAGTTTGGGAAGAGACGAAATGATTTAGGCACACAGCCAGTGTGATTACAATGAACGGATAGTGATATGTCATGGATACACATGACACCCGGGCGAAACCTCTCAGTCGTTGGGGTACCAGTTAGATTAACTAAAGGCCAATTGTCTGATCATACTCACAATTCAAGTTTTGATTTCACTCTCCCTCATCACCTAGTATCCATGAAGATGAAATTAAAGCTACTTTGAAGTTTCCATCGCAATGTCATACGGAAAGTGTAAGCATTGAAATCTTTTTCATGAGGCTACTTACAAACAAGTTGACGAACAAAAGTCAAACGAACTCTTTATTACATTTTTACAGTGGATCACATAATGAATGAACTGAGTAAGATGCAAAAAATGTATGAAGCATTAACACAATGAAAAATGTATTATCATTATTGTGAAGAAGTTAAAGAAATCACTCCGCAGCTTGATGACGTTTTAGCTTTATGTGTGTCTAAATTTTCCTAGATTATCACATGGTTGGTGGTGGCGAGCTGTGAGCACACGAATATTAGTCTTGTTCTACTGATAGCTTACCGACTGAGAGTGCTTGCATCCCGGTATTTCACTTAGTTATTGCGAAGACTGAGATTTGGAATCCACCACTTCAGTTGCAACAGCATTATAGATCAAACTACTGGATCAAAAAATCAACTTTTTGTGAAACCTTGGAGATTCTCACTTATAATTTTGTTTAACCACTGGATCCTAATTTAGTTGCTGAATGATAACTTGATATTTCTAGGCACAATGTGTCGCCGGGTTGATCACGTACACTGCTTAGAAGTCTTAGAAAAGAGCGAACTATCTGCCTGTTGATCTCAGGTTCTTATTAATTCTTCGACTTGTATCAATTTTGGATATAAACCACTTTCAGTATCAATGAACCGTCACTAACCATCATTTAAATTGCTCTCCGACACTTATAGATGACATATATTTATATGGATTTTTCTAAATTCGAATAAGATGTCATGACCTGTCGGGTTAGATGGGCTATGAATGAGGCGGACACCCACTAGTGACTCCAAATAGTGGTCGAACTAAATATTGAACGGCTAGTAGTGGGAAATAATGGACAGTTTGATTTTAGCTCATCGCTTGAAAGGGAACACGATTGCCATGATGCCTTCAGGTCACGATGTGATTCGCTTACAGATTCATGGGTGCACACTGCTGTGAAATCCGAAGCTAGAAATATGTTCCACTATTTGGTAAGCTTCATCTTTACACTTACAAAGCTCTTGTGATAGTATTCTACTCAAACTTATTTATTCTAGACTGATCAACGATTGATGGTGTCAATTCACATTTTGGAAGGATCATTCATTTGCTTATAACTAGATGAACCGAGAATGTCTGCCTTTAAAGATTAAGAAGTGCCGTTTCATATGTTGCTATATATGGGCGATAGTTATCGTACACATGGGAAAATAAAAAAATAACTACTAAGCAGACCTCACCTTCTCCCTTTAGCCAGGTTTTTACTTTATTATCTGCTTCTAATTGATAGTTTCTTATCTATTCGTTGATATCCGCTGAAATTCACAAAGTTTCAAGAAGCTTTAAGAAGTCATCGGATATATTTTCAACTATTTAATAACTCGTATAATCGTGGTTTTCTCCTTGTGTTATCTAATGTATGAATAAAAAGAGATTCGATTTTGAGATTTGTGGGGATTTACTGATTTCAGGTTGGTATTCACCACATCAGTTGGAGAAGCATTAAAAACCTGGAAGCGTCGAAAAGCTTTCTAGTCTTAGTATTGAACTCCTCAGCACTGGGTACCTAGGACCTTTAGGTTACGTGGCTAGCACGTCACCACTGGGCCAGTGGATCGGAATCCATCCAGTGCCATCGTTGAATACCAGCCCAGATGTTCGACATGGTGGCCCCACTGGTCAGAACTTATTATTGAGAATTCATGCCGTAAAAGATAAGTTTAACTTTTGTAACAGTTTATCAGGGAGGATACTGGTCTGTGAAACAAAATAATAGAGACATTTTATCCTCCAACAATAAAGTATCAAATTAGTGCTTGCTGTTATGTCGTGTTTAACCTTTTGATATTTCATCATTACCATCAGTTTCTTCTACATCTAAAAGGGTTATTGTCTTTAGTTTCCTAGTAAATATATTTCCCAGGAAAATGATCTACTGCGGGTTATATACCATCTGTTATGAACTCGGAAAAAATTGCCTTATTACACTGTCATGCATTAAGTCAGTAATCCACTAACCACCGCATACATTTACAACTAAGTTGTTACCTTTATCAATTAAATTTTGATGACAGTGTATTCAGTCCTTCAAGATATGTATTCTTGTACAATCTTTTAGCTAACAAGATCTTTTCAACACTATACTATCAATTTTTCTCACCAGTTGTTTTAGCTACTCATACTTTGAACAAATGTTATTATACTTTCGAAATCAAGAAGGCACACACTGTTGAATGTATGCAACTACATCATCCAATCGACTTTTTTCCATAAAGCCTTTGTAAACAGAATCAAGAGTCACAGTAAACAGACCAGAATCTTTACACATTATTTTATTTTACATCTCATAGACTAATACATTGATTATGAAAATAAAAAAGTGGCTTGTCTATGCACCCTCTGTCAACCGCAGATGAGTTAGGAACTTTGACACTATAAACAAAATAACACGTTAACTAAGATTTTTAATATTCCTTAATTGTATCATGCAACAAATTGAGAATCCAACATGATTGTGCTGTTTTATTTGAGTACAAAAGCTGAAACATAGATACCCTTAAATCAGTGAATAAAACAGATGGATAATTGTAGATTCGTGAAGGTAGTTGGGTTATTCTCAAGTGAATTCAAACAACCACAGCATAAAACAAAGGATAAATAAAGTATAAATGTTTATAAAGATAAGATGGGACTAAAGTAAACAAGTAGGATTCGGAAGAATTTCAAGCAATGACTGAAGGTTTATTAAATGTTTTGATTTTTCTGTAGGACAAAAAGCCAGTACATTTGCATAAATGAAATCGATTTTGGGTAGGAAATCATAAGGTTTATTTCAAATATCCCTTACAAATGAGAAATATATCAAACTTGTCCAAACTCTCCGCCATGCGCATCAACCATGAAGTAATATCAGTTAAAAAAGAGGCTGATAAATGAAAATATGACTCAAAGTTGGTATTCACCATGGACTGAGATCAGCTGGAGAACTACTGAAAGCGTAGGAACACTGAACAGCTATTTTATTCCAGTATGAGACTCCTCGGGGTCATTGTCTGTGGTCCATTCACAAATCGAACCCCATAACTACGGGTTCCTCAGCGAACGCGTTGCCACTGAGTAACTGCGTCGTATTCTCATGATCCATATCCTTCTATTTCTGTCAATTCGAGATATCTTTCAATTTCTCTACAATGCCATCATTGCATAATTATCTTCACGTTCGAATTGTTTTTGCCTCAGCAGTCACCCCTTTGGGAAGTCTGATCTGGAAGCAACTGATGTCAGTTATATTACAAATTTGTGGCTGGTAAAAGTTCCAGCATGAAGTGGTTGCAGGGTTTTGATCAGAGATATATTCATAGCACTGCTGTCGTGTGGTGTAATCACCGTGTGAGCAGTGTCGAGGTCAGGCAAAGGGTGACAGGTAATACAGGATAGTCAACTGATTAGATTGTGAACCTTTCACGGCTGAGAAGATATGCACAAGTACTGTTAGGTATCAGTTGGATCAAATAAGAATAGGATTCAGGTTGACCAGACCAAAACCTAATAGCATTCGATAAGGTCTCTTAGTTTTAGTGTGAGCCGTAAAAGAAGATGTAGATTGCTTCTTTATAGTCCTCAAGACAAAAAGAATCAGTATTTGAGGACTCTTGGTAATATGGCTGTAAAACAATCACAATGGCGAAGATGTATTCACTTCGTGACATATTTTAAATCTTTGGATTCTTTATTCTCTCACACTACTTTATATACTCTGATGTCACTCCTTTTCTGTCCACTTGTTCTTTATGCACTATTTTGAAGTGTGGTAACCTGAGTCGATGCACTCCTACGAAATGTTCTAGGTTGATTTTATCAGTCACTCAGTCAGTCAGGTTACAAAATTTCAAATATATCTTTCCTAATAGACAGTCAAAAATATTCATTCAATCTAATATTTACAAGAGAGAAAATATACTATTAGAGGAAACGAGTTCAGCGAAAATATATTTCATTCTTCATAGTAGTATAATCATAATTCATATATTTTTCTATAACTATATTAGATAATTTCACGAATTATTTTATTAGGCTTAGTAATAAAGATCAAATTGAATGCACATTAAAAGATCACAAAAGTGATGCAAGTTTAATAATAAGATGGAGATAAAGTTAGATGTATTTTTAGCCATTTACTAAATTCAAGGAAGGTACAAAGGTTTAGCAAGTCCATTTTGTAAACATAATTCTGATTTTCGCATACATATGACAAGAACTTCTGCAGTACAGAGAAGGTGGAAGTGGAATGACTGTCGCAAATTTCTTTTCATCCTGTAGATAACTTTCAGTGTTGAATTAACTGTGTTATTGTGATCAGTGTTGACAAGGTGCAGTTCTGGTGGATTCGCTCGCACCACTTTGCAGCCACACAGAGTAATGTTCTCTAACCCGTTTGGAAAGAATGCTCAATGAACAACCTACATGCCTAGCCTCACAGGAGCAGGTGAATTGATAAACACATGTGGAAGTGGTCAAATATGGAAGCTTATCTTTTGGATTACCGAGACATGCTTGATGACTGAAGAACACTATCTTCAAAGGTATCATAGAAACTGATATTTACGCTTCTAAACCGTCTTATTTAACGGAGCACATTTTTTTGTAGAGTCAGGTTTATCACAACTAAGATTTATAACAAAGATTAATATGGAGTTAGATCTTTTCGAAGAAAATTTGATCTTTAATTAAATTCCGTCAAATGAATTCGTACAAGCATTATTACTACGTGGTATGCTGATGTATGCTTGGAGACAAGTGAACAGTAACCTTCAAATTCAAGCTCTGATGGGCTCTATATTCCTTGAAACAGAGAAAGAGGCAGCTTTTTACTATCTGAATGTATATATATATATATATATATATATATATATATATATATGGCTCTTCAGATACGTTTCAGTAGATGAATTATTATTGGAAAAAAAACAAGAAAAATCATCATATATATATTTGGTTAGTGTCTCTTCCGAAAGAACAATCTATAGATTTAAACGTATGATCAGGAGTTTATTCATGATAATTCGAAGTGCTTTAGTTAGCTTAAAAGGTTCACAATGATTTCAGACTTATTAAAAGGATCTTGACGATAAATTGAGCAACACAATGAAGTCTTGAGATGAGTGGAGATTTTTAATTTAGATGTATTATTCATCATGGATTGACATCAATTAGAGAACCATTGGGAATCTGGGAGCACTGGACAGCTGTTTTGTCCTAGTGTGAGACTCTTCGGCGGTACGCACAAAACGACTCGGCTAGGGATTGAAATCAGGACCTTCAGGTTTCATCGTGAACGCGTTAACCATTCATTGGTTAATCATTCGATGGTTCCCCAAATGATGTCAGTCCATGATGAATACTACCTCTAAATTAAATCTCCCCATTCATCTTAAAAAATACATTTCATTAGTGACTTGCTTCCAGATTGATATTACGAAGCTCTAACGAGAAGCCGTGACCTGTGGGGTCAACCAGTCGTCAATAAAGCGGATGGTAACTGAAGACTTTGGGTAATAGTCGCACTATATCGTGAATTGACAGAATTTGGAAATTGTGAACCACTGAATACCGATCCAGTGGGTGAATGGTAAACGAGTCAGCCGTGAAACCTGAAGGTCCTGAGTTAGATCCCTAGCCCGATCGTGGGTGTGTACTGCCAAGGAGTCCAATACTAGTATGAAACAGCTGTCCAATGCTCCCAGATTCTCAATGGTCCCCCATTTGATGTCAGTTTTTTGATGAATACTACCTCAAAATGAAGCCTGTATGACAATTTTTCCTGTTTTGTTTAAATTATATTTAATAATCGATCCAACCAAAATTCACTCTTCAAAAAAATTTGCAATCGTTAGAGAATTTTCGTGACAACTGCAAGAATTTAGAGGAAAAATTTAACATTAATCTACTTCATTCTCTGACGTCATCAATTTTCTGTATTCCTTCGAACCTTCTACTTATCTTCCTAACAATAGTTTTATATATTACCAGACTTCAAGCTACACCTGGATATGTGGGGAACTAAACCTATCGAGATTTATGTACTTTTTTACAAGGAATGAAAAAGAAAGGTTGTCCTAAATTCTCTTGGTCTTATCCGTGACAAGTGGTTTTGTCTATAATTAAATTTACGCAACTGCGTTATTATTAGGACAAATCATTTTATTGGTTGGTAAGTTGATTATTTTTATTCCTTCATACCATGACATATTGTAAGACTGTTTTACTTGGCTGTGTAAATATTATGTAATTTTAGTCTGCTATGGTTGAATTTTTAAAGTGATGGGTAAACTCCCCGGCTCCTTTTATCTCAATTCTTCTTTACTAAAAGAAATATCTCGGGCTCGAGATAACCCCTTAAAATATTCAACAATAGTAAGAGGACAATGTGCTAACCAACACACAAAGGCTTTTCTAGAGATAGTCAAGTATTAGCAGTATTATCATAAGGACAATAAAATGAACAGAAAAAGTTGGATTTGATAAATTCCTGTTCATATTCTGCAGTCGTATATCTGGTTTGTTTGAACATGAGAACTTTTTTTATTATTTATCATTTGCTTTTTGGGTTCCTAGTGGAACACAAAGTTTCAGTAGCATGTTGCCATTTCACATACTGTTCTCCGCAGTCTTTTGAAGCTGACTGGCGTGAGAAACAAACGTATATCAATATCTTGATAGGTTTTATTGTTCTGAACTGCTCTAATTAATTGAACAGGTGGTTTGATAATAACGAAAAGTGGCTGGTAAAGGAATCTAGAGCGCACGTTTCGTCTAAGTCGTGACTCATCGCCTAGATGCACTTGTTTTCGGTAAATGATACATTTTCCACTATAACAGAAAGTGTCTCTTTCAGGTTATTTAATTTACATTCCCGAAGATATGTTTCGGTGTGTAGAAAAACAACTGGTAACTTTTTAAGCATTAGGCGCTTGTTGATTGTGAAACAACATTTACTGACAGTAAGCATGATTTTTCTTGTTGTTTTTTCAATAATAATTCATCCATTGAGGCGTATCTGAAGAGCCATTTTAATGCAAACATTTTCTCCATCACCATACCATAAAAACATACAATTTTCATCATATTCCTGAAAGATTTTGTTTGTACGGAAGCAGAGGGAAGCTTAATGGCTTGTATTTTATGTATGATCATTAACTATTTTTTAGAATTTCTCTTCATTGATTAATATGAATTATTTGGGAGAAGAATTATCGAGAAATATCATCCGCTTCTGGATGCTTTTTGATATGCGCGCTTTACAGTGGAATTTCACTGAACCCACTGAGTATCTTTAACCAGTCTGCCTATTTGCGACAAAGGTAAAATCCATCATTCACAATTCGACAGTGAAATTTTTCTTTTAAGCTGGTCAAGTAAACCGTCATCTAGTTAGAGCATAAAAATGTTTACTAATAAAAAACAGAATGACTGGCCTTTAGTGACCCCATCTGCCCCATTGTATAGTTTCAGGTTATGTTCAAAGTTAACTTACATGATACATTCGAGCAGCAACTCTTTCTAAGAATTCATTAGATTTTCCATTCTTACCAGCTTTCTGCTAAAATGTATAGTTTGTCATCGATTTGAGGAACAATAACAAAAATTAAAAAAAATTCTTCATAGACTTGGGAGTCAGAGAGGATATTATCTTCCTCTTTTTTCCAGGTAATCGGCCATTTCTGACCTCCAGTGATTATGAAATCCCTGGAAAGTATAAATGCATACCTGAACAACTTGTTAGAATGCCTAATTACGGTTATGTTTTGAAACGTTTTTGCGGATTCAATTCTTCTTGTGGTCACACCATGTAAAAAACTCCCAGCGAAAAAGAAATGCCTGAGTAAAACTAGCATACTTAGAATAGCATTGTTTCACGAGCTGAATGTTTTCTAAATATCCACTTTATAAATATACTTTCAGTTCAGCATAATTATTATCTAATTATGCGAATAAGCTAGTTTATTTTATAAAATCTGCAAGATTATTTTTATTATTACATCAAATTATTCACATAATTGAGTGGTATATGCAACAGGATCTGTCTAACAGTTTTGTTGGTAGAAAACCAAACCGGTAACCTAGAGGTCACTAGTTCGATTTTTGCCGTGACCTAGATTTTCATTTCACCTCCAATTATTACCCTGGATCAATAATATAATTCTGATACACCACGACCATCGCAAAAAATCACATTGCTAAGCATTAGAAGAGCAAAAGCAAATTTAATCAATTATAAAATTCATTGAGAACTAAGAATCGTTTGCCAATAAGAAGGACAACTAAAGTGAAATTTATGAAAAACTATAGAACTATGCTTCTAAGTTTACGCGTATATTTTTTTCAAGGTTATGACTCTTTAGGTACAAACAATTTCATTGTATTACCACCATCAGTATTTATAAAAACAGTAACATTTATGCTTTACAAGTTAATAATAAAATTAATGTCTTTCTAGATAATCCATGAAGGAAAATTCCATTGATCTAGAAGAAACAACATTGTAAAAGGTGGTACGTATATTTTGAAAGTATCAACTTGGCCAACTTTTTGTAATAAAGCCTCACACAATACATACCATGTATTCTCATATGTTTTTACATGCTTTTTGAGGAAGAAGATATAAAGCACGATAATATGAGTATTGTTCTGAAATATGGGATTGTTTGTTATAAGAGATATGTGTTTGACATTTCTGAACAATAATTTACATGATATTATGTCATTCGATTGACTACTATTCTAACTGAATAAATAAGTGATCACTGGAAAAGGCTAAATTTTGTTACACACATCAATGAACCTTATTTACGCACTATACACTGATCTCAAGTTAATCGGTATCATTATTTCATTGTTTTTAAAGAAAATGACATGAAATAAACTGCTGGAATGGTCATGATGAAGCGCCGCTTCAATGAACTTTATCAATAATGAGCCGTAAGAAGCCAAGTTACATTTATCTTTATTTATGACTTGTGTAATCTGAAGGTTCTTTCTTTGTATCAAAGTGTTGAGCATTCATTTCTGCTCCTACTGAATACTTATTCTTTAAATAGTTTATATAACTTTGACCCAAATTTCTCATTTGTGCATTAATAACATTTTTAGCTTCTGAGAGAATTTTTAAACTTGTTCTTAAATTTTCAAGCTGTATATCTTCATAAAGTGTGTCACTTAAATCATCCTCATGAATACTTTTAATAATTGGATCTAGTGAGCGACTTAGATTAAATGTGGCTCGAATGTCTGGATCTATGTCTTCAATTAGAGAGCTTAACATTGCTTGGCTACGCTGACTTACTTGAGCAGTACAGGTTTCAGATTCATTTATGGCTTTGCTTAACAGCCTGTCAGGATTTGTATAAATTAAATCGAAGGTGTTTAGGTTTGAACATGAAAATTTGTGTCTTTCACTAGGAGTTAATGTCTCTCCACTGGTGAAACATGACAACTTCTCACCAAAGTTAGTATTTAATTCACAATCGGATAACGGTGAAGATGATGATGATGATGATGAAGGTATATGATGAAAGAGAGTTGACGTTAATAATTTCGTTGTAGATCCAGTAATTTTATGCAGCCATGAATTTCTCAGGTGATTTCTCATTCTTTTGGTTAGTAATTTTCTTGGTTTATAATCCGATATATCTTTATTACTTTCCAAATTGCATAAGTCAAATGTGGCTGATTTACAAATGCCGCTACAAGTGCCCTTTGAATACTTTGATGAAGTAACCGTCTGATTTTCTTCAAATGATATATCACTTTGACTTAAATATTCTAGAGCTATTATGCTGTCAGAACATTTAGGTGCAGGTGATGGTGGTGGATCTGGAGAGATTGGTATGATGGGTGGATCATTTACACGTGCAAAAAGTGTATTATTTTTATTGATTTCTGTTTCAGTTGTTGATCGAGTAATGTGCTCACATCGTGAACCACTGTCTGTACATATGTAAATACCACTATCAGTGAGTGAACTTGAAATAGAAAGTGGAGATGTCATTGTATATGACATCTTAGCATTTTTAAAATCTAATGGAGGATAACTTATCCATGGGTTTGTTCTTATCCTTATGCTTTGTTGATTATTTTGATGAATTTCTGGAGTATTTTGAATGAATGGTAATTGAAATTCAATGGAACATTGCGGACATCTCCATGTTTGACATGATAAAGAGTTAGACGTTACACTATTGACAGCTTTCTGATTACTGACTGATACTGATGTACTGGAATGATGTGTTACATCCGAAATATACTGATTTTCATTGATTGATGAGAACATTGTGTTAGATTTTTGAAGTAACCGTTCAGATGGTTGATTCTTACCTTCTAGCGATCGTCTTTGCAATGGTAAATGAATTTCATTTTGAGATGAAGAGCTGTATTTTTCATTCGATTGCATAGTCTGACAACCAAAGTATTTGCCTACTAGGTTCTGGACAAATGAAAAACACCATAACCCCTCTGAATGTTCAGTATTCTTCATTGAGTTTACGGTTTGAAATATACCGAAGAATCGTCCATTTCTAAAAATTTAAATATCACATTTGAAAGTCATTTAAAGAAAAATGTCACAATATCAAAGATGACTTCATCACAGTGGTACCATTTTTGTTCCTTTAAGTAAAATGGAATATTTACAGCTGATCGGTTGAAGGATACAAAAGGGTAACTCGTAAATGAGTTGAAGACTGATTCCCTGGAATAATGAATTAAGTTTATCTTGGTTGGATTGCGTACTCGGAGCTGAGTTGTTTAAACAGCATGTTTGCTACAATTGTGTTGTAACTTACTGGCTAGTATTTTTTTCTAAGTCAAACGTTATGGCTTAGGAATCTAATAGCGCAATTTTACCTAAAGTTACCCATTTCCTCGACTTCAAGCAATAAAAAACGCAAGAAAAACGCTGTAGGGTTTAAAAGCTGGAGCAAAACAACTATCATAAACTTCATTTTTTTTCTACTTTTCTCAAATATATCTTTAAATATTGCAATAGAAGGAAATAAAGTCTTGACATCTTCACGAGCAGTTGGAGGTCATCCAGATAGTTATCCAGTGACGAAATCGCCTTTTTATTCTACCAGGATGAATTTTACATCAGCAGACAAATAAACTTCTGGATCATTCAGTGAAAGAAAGAATTCCAGGCAAAATATTTTAAAAAAAAGTATCAGAAAAGACCATTTTTGATGGCTTAAGCTTTAGAGTGGTCTTCAAGATTGTTGGTATGTATACCTATTACTCGTTTAGCAACAAAAGTGACATTTTTTACTGGCCTGTGCTTCTGATGGAAATTTATTTTTCAGTCATTGATATTTCACTTTCTCATCAAATATGACAGTCAGGGAGACAAATATCAACAGGGCAACAAGTTAAATAATGTATATCAATCAAAGTCATTACACATCATAATACCAAGTATCCGGTTTTCAAAAAAAAATGTTGAAGTTTTAAACGACATTAATTTGGCCATATAAGGTTATACTACAATTAGGTAAGTGGGTATCAGTGATTCACATGTATGATTTAATGACTTGTATGGGAATAAAGCAATATTAGATGCTTGTTGCTGTAGTTAATTTTCTCATATTCCATTGACTTCATTCGTCTCAGGCAGTCAAACTCAGAAGCCAACTCCTATCTGTGTAACACGAACAATAGTTAGGTCATTTCTAATTCGGCTACCCTTATTTTCTTACCCTTTCGGTTATTTGAACTAAATAATTTCTAAGAAGTCTCGAAAACACTTCTTCATGAATAAACGAAATGGTTCAAGGTGTTACATCTTTATCTGCGAACATCTTATTCCTTCCTAATAGATGTCGTCGCCTATGCTCGCTTTACTTCAGGCCAAACTAGTTTATTCTGAATGATATTATGAAGCCAGTATTTTAAACAGACATACAAGCATGAATGGCTTGTAACTTATGGAACAAATTAACATTGTTCTACATAAAAAAGAGGTTTCTGAAAACAATCTCGTTTGCATATACTGAAATTAAAACAATAACCAAATACATACTGATTGTTTCTCTTAAATCTTCTGGAAAGACTTCGCATAGCTAGTAGCTTGGATGTGACTAATCAGGCGTATTTCATCCCTTTGCTTCCGCATCACATTTTGATAAATGCTTGTATTTGCCCTCTACAAAGTTGAAACATAGTATCTCAATGAATTGACTGAAACTAAGACTGACTGCTGAAAGGTTGGTATGATGCAGAAGTTACAGTCGGTAAAGTTTCAGCATAGTGATGCAGTATTATTTATTTGGTAACGTTTCGAGCATAGATTATTATCGCTTATAATCAAATTATTGCAATCATACAACTTTCAACATCTGACTTTCATAGTTGCATCATCTCATATTCTTTCTTTTCAGTGGTAGCGAAACAGTTCACATCTCTGGTACAGGTGTTTGGTCATTCCTATTAAATTTGATGTGTACTGAATAGATGAACCAAGAGTCAGTGACCAATCTCTCCCAATCTAACAACATTGGACTTAGAAGAAAGTGATTTTCTTCCAACTTTCATTGCAGCAACCAAATTTTTTCTAGATTGCTGATTCAATCGAGTTCTGTCAGACTACATTTGGGTAAACTCATGTGTCCCAATAACCCAGCTGACCTGAATTGACTAGTTTGATCTATGCACCCTACCTTACAGATATTTCTTGATCTATTACTTATTCATTTGACTGGACCTAATTTAAATTATATTCAGTAGGATGGCCCGAAGTCAGTAGTGTATTAAGTTCCTGTAGAAATTCTGTATCATCCCTGAAGAAACCTCTAATTAAGAACACTGGAAATGTTTTAAAAAAGAGATGTGGAAAGAAACCTGCACAGCCATATTACCAAGGAAAAAGAAAGAAGATAAAAAATCGACCTCGACGGATACATGGAAGCTGATAGAGGAGGGAGAGTAAGATGGTGAAGCAGAAGATAAACCAGTGCATGGATGCACAACGACAAGAGGAACTGAATACAATGTATAAAACACTACACTGGCCAAAGAAGTGAAGAAGAGTGCACGCAAATACAAAAGACAATTCTACTACACATTGGCAAGTGAAGCAGAACAGGGTGCAGGCTGGTCGGAGAGACAGAGACCTGACAACATTGTATCAAATAACCAGGTTAGTGTCCAGCTGGGAGGGAAGAGATCATCGCAGACGAAACCAATAAAAGATGATGAAGGAAATTTAATGCCAAAGGAAGAGAAACAGAGGAAAGGATGGGCCGATCACTTCAAGAAGCTCTTGAACCGACCACCACTATCACCTGCACTTCGTCGAGAAATACCACCTGCAGCACAGCCACAGAACTACAAGTGAACATAAATCCTCCAACAAAAGTGGAAGTCCTGAACGCCATAAAAATTCTGAAATGCGCGAAAGCAGGTGGATCAGATGGAATCCCGTCTAAAGCACTGAAAACAGACTCAGAGACAACAGCGGACATGCTCACACCACAACGCTATTGCAGAATGTCTGGGAGAAAGGAAAGGTACTTGTTCATTGATTGGAAGAAGAGTTACCTTGTCAAACTGCCGAAGAAAGGAGACCTCAGTGTTTGCAAGAACTGGCGCGGAATCACTCTCCTGTCCACCCCAAGTAAAATATTAAGCCGCATCATCGTGGAGAGGGTAAAGGATGCACTGGATTCAAAACTAAGATCGGAACAGCTAGGCAGGCTTGAGGAAGTACAAATCATGTGCAGACCAGATTGCAACGCTTCACATCATCATAGAACAGAGTATAGAATGGCAGTCAACTCTCTACCTCAACTTCATTAACTTTGAAACGACCTTCAACAGGCACCTGCTTCAACACTACGGAATGCCACAAACCTTTATCCGCCTCATTCAACAACTATATGAAGATGCCACATGCCAAGTAATTCACAATGGACAGCTCAGTGATGCTTTTGAAGTGAAGACGGGAGTGAAAAAAGGTTGCCTTCCATCACCCATGATATTCCTGATTGTGGTCGACTGGATCATGCAGCAAACAGTGGGGGGCGAGAAGAGGCGGATACACTGGCCTGCGGAAAACAACCTCGAAGACTTGGATTTCGCCGATGACTTGTGCCTGAAGTCACATAAACTTGAAGATCTACAGGCGAAAACTAACAAGTTGAGAGAAGAGGTGAGGCAGCGAAGACGGGACTTCAAGTGAATATAGAGAAGACAGAGGTGATAAAGATACTCAACCAACAACACCGACAACAACAACACAAAGCTCCAATCACCATCAGTGGGAGAACCGTAAAGTAAGTAACCTCCTTCACCTATCTAGGTACCACTGTTTCAACTACAGGTGCCAGAGATGAGGATGTCAAAGTCAGAATCGGAAAAGCCTGAAACCAGTGTCGAGACCTTCTGCACTCAGCATGTGGAACAACATCCAGATTTTCAACACTAACTTCAGTCAAGTCAGTGCTTCTGTATGTTTCAGGGACTTGGCGCGTTACTAAAAGCATTTCCAACAAACTGCAGACATTCATCAACAACTGCTTACGCATGCTCGTTACTGAAGATCAGATGACCGGAATGAATAAGCAACAAGGAAGTCACTCTGCGAACGAACCAACCAACAACCTATCACCTAACAAATATGCACAGGAAGGAAGTGGAGATGTATTGGACTGGGCATACAGTGAGAAGGCTGACTGGGGACATCACGCGTCAGGCCAGTCCCTCGAGTTGAACCCAGATGGGAAACGACGAATTGGGCGTCCGAGGATGACATGGAGGAGATCTTGTGGGGAGGAAATGAGAGCTTGTGGGCTGTCGTGGAGGCAGGTTCAAAAGATTTCAGAGGAGTGGAATGGAGACGTGTTACTGAAGCCCTATGTTCCATTAGGAACCCAAGGGACAAATAATGATAATAATAGGAGGATGACATAGATGATTTAGTAGTTGTAATACAGTTTTCAGGGAAAAAAGGCGAGTCAACTATCAACTTTAGTTGTAGTTATTAATTTTTTTTGACATGAAAAAAAGGTTCATTAAAAAGCAGAGAGATTGTACTCTACATACTTTATTGAATCTGTTCACGTGAAACTGAGTTTGAAATAACTGAACAGCATCGATAGTTCATTAAATTATAGATCATAAATTCTGAACACAGGGAATGAATTCGAAATAATATTCAACAGTGTGATGATGCCATACCTGACTTCAAATTATTCACTGCAATCAACAGGGTAAGACCTAAAGTTTGTTATCAGGCGGCTAATCTTTATCCATTTCGGTAACAATGTAATCAGCTAAATACCCCAAAGCATATAATCTTTTATTCCAACTACAAATATAACTCAGTGAACGGGATCCAGTTTTCGTCTTTGTTTCCTATAACTCTCATACATTAATATTCTCCTTCCCTGCTACATTACGCCTTTTATTGTTAAGATTATTATAGGAACATCATTTGATTAAGTTATAAGACTCTGTATGAGAACAGTTATCTTACTATGTCATCTTGAGTTAATTTTACAGAACAATTTAACTACGACCTTATAAAAACATATTTATCAAATAAGTTTAACTTCATGATTTTCCTTGCAGTTGAAAACAATGCCACTATATATGCAATACATTCATCGTATTCATGCTTCACTTGAAAATTCGATTATACTCTAGTACTTCAGAATTTTTGAAAATCGTGCACATTTAGTTACATTCTAATCACTCTATCAAAAATACTTTTAAAAGACGATTCAGTTTCATTTTTTTATATTATCCGACTTTATTGTATCCAGATCAGAGGAAAATCTTACAACAATGCGTAAAAATTCTGAAATATGACATTAAATCAAGGACAACAAAACAGTTTGCTAAACCTTATGACATGAGTACTAAAAAGAATTTTACCTGAATTTAAGTCTGATTTTCCTAACATGAATTCGATAAAAAGTTGTTTTTTAGTCCCTATATCTAAACATTGCATTTATAATAATTCGTGGATTATATTGACTTATTATAGTATTATTATTATTGGTCCCTTGCGTTCCTTGTGGAATATAGTGCTTCGGTTGAAGGTCGCCATTTCACTCTGTTCTCTGCAGTCTTTTCAACCTGGCTCCACAACTCCCAAGAAGCTTTCATTTCTTCTTCACATGATCTCCTCTATGTCACCCTTGGAAGCCCAGATCGTCGTTTCCCCTTGGGATTCCACTTGAGGACCTGGCCTGTCGCATGATGTCTCTAAAAGACTTTCTCAGTGTATGCCCAGTCCATCTCCATCTTTTTCTTCTACATATTTGTTGGGTGACAGTCTCTTGGTTGGTTAGTTCGTAGCCAACTAGAGTTTCTTGTTGCTTATTCTTTCTCACCTTCTCATCTTCAGCAACAAGAGTAGGCAGTTTTTGATGTATATCCGTAGTTTGCTGGAAATGCTTTTCGTAACGCGCCAAGTCTTTGAACCACTTAGAATCACTTAATTGACGTTGGTGTTGAAAATCCGGATCTTGTTCTTGATCCTGAGTGCAATGGATCTCCATACTGATTTCAGATCAATGAAAGCCTGTATTTATTTTCCGGTACTGGCTTTGATATCCTCACCTGTGTCACCGCCACCTGTAGTCGAAACGATATCGGCTTGCCTAGGTTGGTGAACGAGATGACTTCCTTTAGGTTTCTCCGGTTGATAGTGATCGACGCTTGTTGTTTTTGGTCGAGTATCTTCATCACCAAAGTCTTCTCTACACTCACTTGCAGTCCCAGCTTCTCTGCCTCACCACTTCTATCAGCTTGTTTGTTTTCGCCTGTAGATCTACCAGTTTGTGCGACATCAGACACATATCGTCGGCAAAAATCTAAATTTTCAAGGGTCTTCTCATCGGTCCAGGCAGCGTATGCCCGTCTTCTTGCTCCTCACAGTTTGCAGGTATTGGTGGTGGCGGTCAATTCAAGAGTTTTTGGAAGGGATCATGCCATCGTTTTGTTTCTCCTATTTGGTAAGTAAGTTACCTTCACTATCTTTCGCTGGTTTCATCTGCGCTGATCTCGTCCCTCACAGATAGACAGTAACCTGATTATTTGACATAATGTTGTCAGATCCCTGTTTCTACTAACTCCAGCCTGTTCTGTTTCATTTGCCAATGTTCGTAGAGGTGTCTGATATCCTTCCGCTCACTCTTTTTCACTCTTTTCTCCAGTGTGGTGTTTCATAGGTTGTGTTCAGTTCCTCTTATTGTTGTTCATCTTTGCACTGCACTGCTCTGCACTGGTTCATCTTCTGCTTCATCATCAAAATCTCCCTGCTCCATCAGTTTTCATGTGTCCATCGAGATCCATTCCTTGTACTATCTTGCTTCTTCTTCCTTCTTAACATGGTTATGCAGGTTTCTTTCCACATTTCTTTCGAAGGGTTCCAATGTTCTTCCACACAGGTTTCCTCGGGGATACTACTCAATATCTCCTGTTTCGTCCTGATGGCTGATGAGTTGAAGATTTCCATCGTAGCTTCGTCCTTCAGTCCAGCTTCTATTTTGAGTGTTCAGCTTCAACCATGGTCTATCATCACCGGCTACTTTGAAAGCTTTAAACTTGATTTTGTAGGTAGGTTTGTTGCACTAGATAGTGAGTGGCGTGAATCTACATCTGCTCCCCTTCTTGATCGCATCTTCTGTCCGGTAGACTGCACCTTAATCTACACTTCCCTCACATTAAGATGAAGTCAATCTCAATTTTTGTGTATCCGTGTTGTGTCTGGTGAAATCATCCCCCACGTCAGTGTCTTGTGAGTATCCTTGTGTTTGTACACAGTGTCTCCAATCACCAAATCGTTGAAGGCACAGAAATCTGCAAGCAGTTCTCAGTTCTCATTCATCATTTCACCGAGTGCTTCTTGACCCATGATTGGTTCTCTCCCTGTATTGTCAGCTCCCAGTTTGGCATTCTTGTCACCCCACCCATTAGAATAAATTTTGATGTCGCCATCTCAAGTGGGGTCTCTTTGATTACTGATTGCAGTTGTCTGTAGAATGCCTCCTTCTCCCCTCCATCTTCATCATTTGTAGGTACAAAGCGTAGCACTGTATGATTCTGACTTTCCTTCCAATTCAGTTGAATCTCGCTGTTGTGATCTTTTAGGAGGAGATTGGCTCCCACTGAATGGGAGAGAACCTTCGATGCTCTTGGGAGGGGGACACCATGATAGCCACTCCAAAACTCAGTGTGCTCATGGTTGTTTTCTGGGTGACAGTGTCGGAGTAGACTGTTGACTCTCCAGTTGACAGTTTGGAGAGTTCACTTCCATTCCATCTGCAGATTCCTTATAGATTCCAAACACTCCTTTGCCATACCTCCTCATCTCTTTCGCAATCTGGGCAGCCTTGGTAGGTTTATTTATGGTGCGGACATTCCATGTTACTATTCTTACTTTCGCCTTCATCGAGAGAGAGAGAAGACTCATCGGCCAGTTGGCTTTCCTGAGGCTTTCATTACGTGAAGTGATTTCGTCTCTCCGATTCCAGCGGGGAATAAGTTTATTTTTATGTTTTATATTCTCTGTGTGTTTTGAAGTTTCTTTAGCGGTTGGACTGGTTTTAAGGGGTATGGTTGCTAGCCTTATGCCCAACCTTCCCTCTTTATCTGGGCTTAGGTCCCCCTAGTAACTAGTGAACTAGTTGACCAGATGGGGTTAGTGAGGTATTAACAAAGCGTTTTCTGTGCGCTTCATGTACTGAAATTTACTTCAGGAAAATTCATTTGGGAATGTATATTAAAGTAAGGTGCTTCCACTGCGGAGCAGTAACCGTGAAGTATTCAAGGGCGAAGTGAACAGACACCTGGATGACATCACGCTTAACTTTTTTCCCCCAATGAGTATTGCTTATTCTCAAAATCATTCTGCATCACGTTTTTGGGAAGAACTCTATTATTTTATTATGAAGAACTGGAATATTCATTTTAAAAAGAAATATAGTCATATGAAGATGGTGGAAATTCCGCGAACAAAATCTTAAACTGTGGTGAAACTGGTGTAGAGAAATGGATATTTAGGAAAGCATTGCGTTAAAAGAGGTGATAAGAACTATTGATCATAATCAGAGTTGAGAAGCCGCTTAACAACTACCTCTGACAGATACCGTTATAAACATTCAACATGAACACGTCAACTAATTATGGTATGATTTTGATGTGGAGCGATCTTTACAACAAACTTACTGTCTCCATAAAAAGCACAACAAAGTCCTCTAGAGTCCTTAGACTTTTAAAGATGACACATATCATCCTTGTCTATCGTTTTTACTCGATTAATTTTAAAGACTGAACTACAACAAAAGGATCGCTATATGCTTTTACTTTGGGTTGAGGAGTTAACTTGGAAGGGGGTCAAGTTTAACGAACTTAGGCATTTCACACACAGAATGTTTACTAAAAGTATGGTTCTTAGTTAAATACTTTGATGCAATGAAGCTGAAACCTTTGCATAGAAACATTGATTTTTAATATCACTATCGTTTATCTTGTCTCGTGGTAAATGAAACGAATTCAGTGATCAGGCTTAGTAGTATAACTACTAAGTTTTTGAAATTTCCTTCTCTAAAATGAATTCGTTGGTAAGATGTAACTGAAACATTGCATGATTGTGATGTAAAGAGGGAGATGTTTGGTCGAGTGAAATTATCTAAGCAAAAGATTGGGAAATTAAATTATTATCAACTTCTTTCCTCTAACATAAGTATCGTTCTCTCAAAAGCGAGGACTCCCTAGAATCATTAACCTTCCAAACAATAAGGTACGTCAAATTAAGTTTCTCTCGTACATCATAATCCCCTAGAAGTATGTTTTATGGACAGATCTAACATCATTGTAATATGTTTTGGTTATGACATCCTGTCCTACTTCACGTAACGGTTCTGGAATCGTTATCACAGGAAGGAGATCATAGGAAGCACTTACTAATCATTAAAAATAGTCCGTAAATAACCCACAAAATATCCCTGTTTTACTGTTTATTGAAGTCACTTATCGATGCAAAAGTCAGACCTCATAGGCATAACATGATATAGAATAATCAATGACACCACTTGACATCGCTTGGTTATCTTTTTTCTGCGAGTGAGGTTTTCTCCAAGTGTAAGTGCTACTTGAAAGGTTGTACCTAAGATAATTCCAGTGTAAAAAATGGCGTAGGTCATAAAACACGTTAAATTTCTGAGCAAGTTAACTACCTTGATAGACATCTATTGTCTAGGGTCAATCGAAAATGGTTGCTGACATGGTTTTGAATCTATCAGGGGACACCAGTTACCTCGAGTTTGAAGAAACACCTTGTGGATAAACGCTTTATCCCAATCGACTCCGACAAAGTAACATCTATGAAAGTGCAACATGATGTTGAAAATCCTAGCATGGTGTTAATAGGATTCAATCAGTAGTTGGGATTAGATAACAATGATTCGGTTACTCCAAGGCAATCACTCAATAAAACTAAACTGTCGTTAGGAAGTTCAAGGTTGTCGGCTAGAAGCCTTGGATAGTGGTTTATTGCTTCAATGCACTATTCAGCAAGTTGTATCCGCAGCCTCAATGGAATTAATGTTACATCTGGGATTCAAATCCATGTCAGTTAGTGCTGAATTTAGAGACGTTACTATTAAGCAATTTATCAGGTGATTAGTTTCCCATCGTAATGGGTTACTTAGAAACACTTAGAACACCAAATTATGTTTCAGGAACTAACTATCAAATGATTTAAATCAGTATCTGCAGGTAAACTAGAACGTTTGCGGCAATCAAATTGCATAGTGTATGCTGCTAATACAGACATTTGTCATCAGGATTCTTAAAGATTTATGCAACAGTCTTCAGAAACGTTCTTATCTGAAGGCTAAATGTACAGACAATGAATAGCTAACTTTGTTGCACCTATATTCTTTACCTAACGAATGTATATGAAATGCAGGCTATCAATATGCGGTAGTGCTTACATGGTATTTCTTATGAATGGTCTTTATGCATTCAGTTGCATCGTCTACATTGAAGCACTGCAAAATAACCTGAATCACTTAGAGTGAAGTAAACAATTCATTAAAACCAGCGAAATTTGACAAAAAGAACCATATCCATTGATGAACTTGCTAAGACTAATCAGGGATGTTGATTGGAGAATCTTCAGGTGAATCATACCCGAAACATTCGGTGAAGTTTGAATTTAATAGTTGACATGTGAATAAGCACAGTTTTTGAGAGAGCCAAAGTTATTCAAATACTCCTGAAAGTGACCCTCCTCACACTTATCTTGAGTATTACATTTCAAATTTTTATTTTATTCATTAGACTGATGGATAGTAATACTTTATTTATATATAAATGATGATAAAATTTCATTCTAAGCTACAGTAAGAAGTTACTTTTCTTAACAGATGGGCATTTATTAATCTGCCTTGTAAGGAATGGAGTATAACTTGGATTTATGTCATTTCTAAACTTTAATTAATTACTAACCACAATATTCTTGGTCAAAATAAGCTTTTTATACATACACCAAATTCTTGGTATTTTAAAAAAAAAGACATGGAGTAAGTATGGATGTTTCTTCATTCTTTACAAGTTTATGCAACTTCCTGTGGCTTAAAATGGGAAAAATCTATCCATTTCATTGCTTATCAAGTTTTTTCTCTGATTGACATTTATACAGTAAAACCAAAAGTCATTAAACACTTCCTTTTTATTCTTTTAATAGTATTCAGATTTTAAGCTTCAATACAACTATGTTCTTTAATAAATCCTTCAAACATGAGTAAATGTTTATAACAACAATATGCGAAAGAAGTTAAATTCCCCTGTTTTCATAGTAATAGCGAATATATTCACTGTATGCCTTAATAAGTATGAATGAAGCATTTTTCTCTATCATCAGTTTACAACTAAGCTTCTCACACTAGCTACAAAAAAAAGGGGATATCATCATCATAAGGATCATGAAAACAAGTGAACACTTTCTTGGAAGATAAGGTGGATAACTTTTGGTATCTAGTACTTATTCTTAAATATTTAGTTAACTGAGTGTTAACATTTGAGATTTATATTCATAATTGTAGTGAATTACGTGAACTCCTTGTGAAACTTACATGTGTTTTGTGTTGGGCTACATGTTTTCATAGTTACTGTTTATCTATCATTTACATTTTAATCATCTACATATGTGAACATTATTGCTGTGTGTTGAGTTAAGATTCTAGCTTTAACTTGTGTCTTCAACAAAAGAATGCTGTTATCTTATAGCATTCATAATACCCTTTGCTATCTTAAGGTTAGATTGTATTACACTACTGCACCATGTAGTTTCATTAGGTTTTCAAGAAATAAATTTTAGTAATGAAGTTGTGCAATAACTATTTAAGTCTTTTTTGAATCAAATCATAGCCCAAAATTATAGTTTCAGCTATGAACATGATATCTTCATTGAGTAATCCATGGATCATCTACATCCCTTATTTCTCTATCTTTGATTTTGGTTCATTTCACCATAATATTCAGATATGAGGTGCAACAAGTCAGACCCTGATGTTATAATGCCCCACCATTTGTTTGGACTAACTAACTGACGACACAGTATGCTCAGTAATTAAATTATCATCTGGCGATCATTGAGCTAGCAAAAATAGAAATGACTTCAGTTTAAAATCATGTGGTTCATCTAGTGAAGAGTTAGCAGCCTGACTATACTATCAGCGAGATGAAACTTCAAGTCTCATTACTATCAATAGTAGGTGCTTAATTTAAGAGTGTAACTTCGGATAGTGTAGTACAATATGTTTTATAATAAATAAGTCTGTCCAACATAGCAAGCAAGGATAAAAAAGGATTCACTAGATGATGTTGTAAGCCTGATTTATTACCCATAGTCATTCTAAGATGTTTATTAACTTTCATGATTCGTTTAAACAGTTTTGTCGCTTTTCATCCTTTGGTTTTCTGTGTACTAGAACCTTTCAGCAAATACGTGGAGTTGAACAATTTGAACTGAACCTGATAGACGTTGATTTGATGAATAAAGATTCTGTAGTGTACCTCTTTCTTCGCCTAAGTTGTCGTGGTTATTCATCGAAATTAATGTTTTGTAATCTCTGAATATATTAGAGAAGAATCTCTATTTTCATAAATGTGTTTACATAGAAATGTAGGATAAGGTTTAGAGCAGTCATGAATAAGGATCAAACATTACCTTAAAATGTAACAAACTGATAAATGAACTAACACTCCTTACCTCGGTTGGTAATCCTAACGAACAACAGAAACGTTTTAGAAAGTCACTCAGGAGCTTTGAAGTAACAGATCATATATATCTTGGCGGTAGAAACCGAAATTCATAGTTCTTATTTAAGAAGCTTCAAAGAGTGGTTATTTTCTCATCTACTTCAATAATAACTCAAGATATAGGCAGAAAATAACTTAGGCTAGGCATTATTTGGTTATTGTTTTATCGCTTAGATGCACTTGGAGTAGTAATGATGCTGTACTCTATTGGTCTGGTGAAAGTCTAATCAAACTTGCCGGTTACATAGTGTAAATAGCAAAAGCTCATCATTATGAAGATATTATTGTCAACCAATTAACTTCTTTAGAGTCTATTTCGAAGATAGCTTCCGTGACATAAATCTGCTTTCTGATTCCTGAGTCCGTCTTGATAATGAATATTGGTCAGTAGTGAAATCAAGTCACGTGTTTTATCCTATTTATGACTCACCAGCTGGATGTGCTTGAGTTCCATTAGGTGACGCTGTACCCTCTAAGACTCATCATCATACGAGGAGTAAATGAGTGGCTACCATGAACTGATGGCCTAGTGGATAATGCAGTGGCATTTGCAGTGTTCGTTCTTTAATTAGAGTCTTTGTCGGAACAACACCAACTAAGAGGCATGTGCACCCAGCCGACGAGTCCTAAATGGGACGAAACAAGCGTCTTGGTTTCAACTGCTAGCCACTCATCTATCCATGATATCAAATTTGAAAATGCCTCCAAGTTGGGGCATCCTGACCAGAGCCTACTTACCAACAGTGACTGTTCAATTCGGTCCAACAAACGACTGACATGAATAAGCTATACATAACAGACTCTGAGTTAACCTTTCTCACTGGTTAATTCTGAAACTTCCAACCAATTAATTAAATAATACAATCTCACTGAATACATTTAAAGTTGCGCGTACTTTAAAAAAAATCATATTTGACGTAAACGAATCAAGAATTATTTACCTTGGTATCGAAAATGTAAATTGCGCCAGCAACATATAAGTAGGACTTAAATGAACATTCAAAATATGCATTTGAACGAAGCTCAGCTGTTGGTTGAAACAGCCAGTCAACCTAGGTAAGGAAGATTCTACCGTCGGATACCTGAGTGTAGGCTTCACGGATATAACTGAAAATTGTACAAATTTACCTCTCATATATACTATTACAATATTATTATTATTTATTATTTTTCCCTTGGGTTCCTAGTGGGACACAGGGCTTCAGTAGCTCGCCTCCATCACACTCCGTTCTCTGCAGTCTTTTCAACCTGGCTCTACCACCGCCCAGAAGCTCTCATTTCTTCCTTACACCATCTCCTTCATGTCACCCTCAGACGCCCAAGTAATCGTTTCCTCTACGGATTCCACTTGACAGCCTGCCTGGCATGTGATTTCCCTTGTCGGCTTCCTCAGTGTATACCTAATCCAATTCATCTCCTTTTTCTTCTGCATATCTGTTGGGTGATAGGTTCTTGGTTGGTTTGTTGCCAGACAAAAGTTCCTTGTTGCTTATTCTTTCTCGCCTTCTCATCTGATCTCAGTACCATGTGAGCGTAGGTGGCAGCTGTTGATGAATATCTGTAGTCTGTTGGAAATGCTTTCCGTGAGTCGCCAAGTCTCTGAACCATATAGAAGCAATGACTTGAAATTAGTTTTCTTTATTCTGAGTGCAGTAGATCTCCTTACTGATTTCAGATTAGGGAAGAAGGCCTGTCTTGCTTTTTTTCTGATCCTGCCTTTGACATCCTCGTCTGTTCCACCTGTAGTCTAAACCATGCTGTCTGCCTACATAGGTGAAAGAGGCTACTTCCCTGAGGTTTCTGCCATTGATGGCGATTGGTGCTTGTTGTTCATGCTGTTGTTCGTTAAGTATCTTCACCACCTCCGTCTTTTCTACATTCACTTGAAGTCCCGTCTTCGCTGCCTCTTCTGAAAACTTGTTAATTTTCGCCTGTAGATCTTGCAGTTTGTGTGACATTAGACATGAATCGCCATCTTCCGCGAATTCCAAATCTTCTAAACTGTTTTTATCGGTCCAACCAGCTTATGCTGCTCTTCTCGTTCCTCACAGTTTGCTGCATGATTCAGTCTACCACAATTAGGGAGATCATCGGTGGTGATAGTAGACGGCAGTTTTGTCTAACTCCTGCCTTCGCTTCACTTCAAAGGTGTCGCTGAGCTTTCCATTGTGGATCACTTGGCTTGTGGCGTCTTCATATAGCTGTTGAATGATGTTGATCAGGACTAGTGGCACACTATCACAATATAAACTTAATTATTCATAGAATAAATAGAAACCTTTGATTTTGTGTGATCTCAGTAGTAATTGCACCTTGTTATTTACCACAATATAAAAAAAATTATATGTCTTTGTTATTAAAGCAAAAGGTGCAGTGTAACTCAAAAATAGCACTTTTGATGAACTGAAGTCGGAAGAAAAACCGGGACTTAACTATCCTATAATGGCTTCAGTAAGAAGATGAAACCCACGTTTAGATATATGTGAACTATATAGGAAACGAAAGAACATTTGTTTTCGTTTTACAGTGAAGCTGTCACGTTTTATCCGCAGCAGTTGATTTAGAAACATAACATATTCTATTAAAATTTAAAGAAAAATCTAAGAATATGAAATATTCTGCTTTTATTTGGATCGAGTTAGTTGGATTATATAATGCTGAAAAATGGCTATACATAAGCGAAAAGAAAGCAAATTACAAGCCATGACATCAAAAGTGGTGTTTACTGTGATCCACTAACCCATTAGGTAACGCCATGTTACTTGAAGTGATATACTTTGGTTCAAGCTACACTTGGAACACTAATACTCACTTGAATGGTAGACATATCAACCTGATGAATATCAAGGAAGTGAGTGTCCTAGATTCCACTCTCCATCAACATTAGCTTAAAATCGGCTAAACTGCGCAGGGGATAGAATTGTTTTATTTAAGGAACAATACATTTCCTCATTCGTTCTTCATTGGGATGAGCTGATATTCCTAAATTGTAGGCTGAGTAACCATTTTATTGATTACCTCCAAGAATCTTAAACTTCATAAATACCTTACTAAATGATATTTATTCGTTCAACAGATTTATTGATGTTGCAGAGACTTTTATCAATTGAATCTCATTTACAAGTTTGCTATGTACCAAAGAGTTCTATGCTTACAGGAAAATAGTATGCTCCCTACTTTGTGCATAAAATCAACAAAAAGATTTGTAACTCCATTATTGAAAGCTAAAAAAAAACAGAGAAATAATTTAAAAGTTCATTTAAATGGAAATTCACTTCCAATGCTCACAGTTACTGCACCTTCTATCAATGATGCAATGACACATTATTGCAAAACCTACTTCAAACTTATAAAAATAAGCTTTATAGGTCAATATATCCTACTGACCCAATTAAGCAGAATAACTTAGTGAACCAAATCCCTTGCTACAACTGTGAGGTTAAAATTAGTAGACCCTAGTAAAATAAATTATTTAAACAAAAACTTAGTCATAGCTATGCATGCAATTACAAGCAAACATACAGCAATAATCCCTGAAACTAACATAACCGGGTGGAAGGGGAGATTGAAAACTGAATATTTCTTTGAAGTTGAAGAGAGTTGTGGGGATTTAGAAATATTTCAAGTTGTCATCATCGTAGACTGACATCACTTAGAGGAACAAAGGAAACATGGTAGCGCTAGACAGCTGTTTCGTCGTAGTATGGGACTCCTCAGTAGTGCGCACCCTTGACCCCCCCCCAAAGATTGAACCAATGACCTTCAGGTTCTGTCGTCAGCACGTTACGATTGAACCACTGGGATCAGAATCCAATCGTCCATATTTCCATCTTCTGTTAGCTCACGATGTAGTGCAACCGCCACCCAATGTCATTGTTGAGTAACTGTCCTCACGACCACCAGAAGTTGGAAATATGGACGATTGGATTCTGATCACAGTGGCTGAATCGTAACGTGCTGGCCACGGAACCCGAAGGTCGCGGGTTCGACCCCTGGCGGGGTCGTGGGTATTCTCTGTTGAAGAGTCCCATACTGGGACGAAACAGCTGTCCAATGCTTCTAGGTTTCCTTTGTTCCTCTAAGTGATGTCAGTCTATGATGAATAACAACTTGAAATATTTCTTTGTCAAAACAACACCTGATACATCCGGATATATGTAAAAGCCTACCACTCATATTACAAAGTGGGCGAGGAAATTAGAACTATATAAACGATGTCCCAAAGTTGTGTAGTTATCTTGATATGACGACTATGGGCAATAAACTGTGTCCGAAACGTAATCCAGTAAGCAATACTGTTTTGCTGTGTGATAAATCTGCTAAATCAGTTAAAATGGAACTACATTCTGCCACAATACTGAAGGTTTTACTCGTATACCACTTCAAGCTTAGTCTGATTGTTGTGAAAAAGTTCAGCGAACTTGGTACTGAACTGACTAACCTCCGTGAACTGTACGCACCTCATGAGTGTTTGTAAACATTGGACCACAATTACGATTGCTGTTTTGAATAAATCACTTCTGATTAATACTGATAAGAAATAATGATACATTATTGTAGTTAAACAGTCATTATGAAAAATAGCTTTTGTGTCCTGTTATCTAACTCTGACAAAATACTACTTATGCATGTTAATAGGAGAGAATTCTATATTAAGAATGGACATGAATATCTTGAAGAATTAAATATCTGAAACACTTTATAACTTTACAATAATTTTCACCGATTATATGATAGAAAGAATCTTATATCGAAGACAGAATAAAGTGTCTTACCTTGAGAACAATCAGAAGTTGGCCTCCACTTCACTGAAATGTTTCGAACACGGAAATCACCGTTTTTGATTTTTTGGTAAATTAGATTCCTTTGATATAAATTGAGCAATTAAATTATCGAAAAATATATTTAGACTAGTCAGTACTTTCTTTTCTGAAGAGAAATCCTCCAATCATGAAAAAGGAAATGACTTCATAAATAAACTTTAGTCGCCTATTGGCTAGATAGTCAAGAATCGTTTTCAACAAGAAAGTTTAGTTTATTATTTAGTGCATCATTGGTGTTTGCAGAATTTATAATCCAAAACAAAATACCAATCAAAATTAAGCACTAAAAGGTATAAATTAAGTACAAACTTTGAACCCACACAATCCTAACCAGCTGAATTCATGGTGAGACAGGTTTATTTGATAAACCTACCTTTGTCGTAACAATGTCATCAATAGTAAATTTTAGCAAATATTCATTATTCGACTTGATGCTTATAATTTCGAGCTGAAGATGATCAAGTTTATTATTTCCCATTTTGGTTCCTAATGGAACATAAGGCTTCAGTTGCACGTCTCCAGTGCATTCTCTTCCCTGCAGACTTTTCAACCTCGCTTCACGACTGCAAACAAGCTCTCATTTCCTCCTCACATGATCTCCTCCATGTCACCCTCAGCTCAGACAGCCAACTCGTCGCTCCACATCTGAGTTCCACTCGACAACCTGACTTGGCCTGACGCGTGATGTCCCTAGTCGGCCTTCTCAGTGTATGCCCAGTCGATCTCCACTTCCTTCCAGTGCATATTTGTTGAGCGATGGGTTCTTCGTTGGTTTGTTCCAAGAGTGAGTTCCTTGTTGCTTATTCTGTCTGACCAACAGTCAAAAAATAAGGGGATTGATGGTTCCTTTACACAGTAGATATACAGTGATCCATAAGTTTCATTTATCAACAGCGTCAGGTGGTAAAACTAAATGTTTGATAGTCCGCGCAACAAGCGTTTACATTTTGAATAGTATCCATGTATTTAGTCGGAAAAAATCTTTCAAAAGGGAAGCAACCTGAATACATCTTATCCCTACTGATTAACACATAAATATACTTACATATCCAGCATAGCTAGGTAAGTAAAGCTGAGAACAACAACTACGTGGCATCC
Source organism: Heterobilharzia americana (assembly GCA_944470555.2). Classification (NCBI taxonomy): domain Eukaryota; kingdom Metazoa; phylum Platyhelminthes; class Trematoda; order Strigeidida; family Schistosomatidae; genus Heterobilharzia; species Heterobilharzia americana. The sequence goes on along the minus strand of OX104130.1, from coordinate 76,850,707 downwards.
TGTTAGACAGTGTCACCTATGAAAAGTATGTGACCTGCAAAGCAATTACTTTCTTTTGAATTCTTAGAGTCTACTTCAATAAGAATTTCAGAACAGTGGTATTGTTCAAAAAAAAACAATTAAACGTCACTTAATGTAGGTAACCAGTCTGAATAAATAAAATTCTGACAAGGTTTACATGCCCATGTTCGTGTTTGTATTCCATACAAAACTCACACCTAATATGCTATGCACGATACTTCCGATCACTGTGATCTAGGTGTATCCAAACTACGGAACAGTTGGTTGAGAAAAGTAAAACTACAGTGAGATCAAGGGATTAATTTGAATGCAAATGTAGGTATCATTTTGAATAGATGTTTTTAAACAGGATTCTAAATAAAGGTAAGTGAGTAATAGTCACACAAGATGAAAACTGACATTACCTTAATCAAAACGTTTTTCGCCGGCATAACGGAACCAAATGCAACAAAATTCAATGGAACCAGTTGTACTTAAAACGTACTTCTTGTTGCAAAGTGAAGAAAATTTCCTTCTAGGTTAACATTAGATAACTATGCCTAGAACAGAAAAGATATTCATCGGATTGATAATATGTACAGTAATTCTACCCAAACTCACTGAGTACTACAGTCATAGCAAGTAGAACTAAGGTTACCAGGTTTCCACTGATTTGTTTTAAACAGGGTAAGGATTGACCGAGTTCTGTATTTCTATATTGGATATGGGATAGGCATAACTTAAGTGACTGGTTCTCCATTGCATACAACTCTGAACAACAGTTTATCCAAATAAAGTTAATAGGTGACACCTTTCTTAAAGGTTTGTTTTTTTATATTATTCAGAATAACAAGCCTAAATTAAAAACAGTCTAGGATCTTGAAACTGGCAGATACAACATCTTAATCCACATTCGATGGAAATGTTACATTGCCTTTAAATAATACAAATTCTCCTTTATCGTTTTCCAAAGTTGATGGTGATAATTTGTTAGTATTTGAAACAATTAGTCCCTTTTATGAATTTGGATAATGTAATTAGAAGATGTAGATTATCTGAAAAATGTGATGTATTAGCGCTATACATTTCGAACAATCTGATCACACCGCCTGACATTCTTGAATATACTCCTAAGTCGTAGAAATGATGGTTCAATAAAACGGTCGTTCTACAAGAAACCTACTTGGACAGGTCAGTATTTAAGTTTCCATAGCTTTTGTCCAACCCAATACAAGCGAGGTTTGGTAACTTGTCTATTTAAAAGGATCCAGCGTATTTGTACGGAGGACTCAATGGATGATGATATCAAAATACTAACGGAAACATTAGTGGAAAATGGATATCCATTGAAGTTCATAAACCGTTGCAAAAAATCAGCGAGGATTCAAACCTGATCTGTACTCTGTTTGGAAGAAATGCATTTACATAGCGTTACCATACAGAGGAGAATTTAATAGCATAATATTAAGACGAAGGTTAAGGTCTGCTGTTAGCAAAACGTACTATGCAGCTAAGCTTATCATAGTTGAAAAGACCAAACACCTGCTGCTACCTAGACCTCAACGCTGTATAAACGATTGTGTCACATACCACTGCGTTTATAAATTTACATGTGTGTGTGGACAAACCTACATAGGGAGGACGAATCGTGATATGCACTTGAGGGTAGGGGAACATGTTTCAAAGTGGCTACGAAAACAGCTGGATTCACAAACATTGATAAGCGCAGACAGCAGACAACCGTCATCATCCACTGCGAAGCATATCATTGATAAGAGTCACAGAATTGATATCAAAACAGCCTTTACAATTTTGTACAGAACTTGTCAGGGGCGTATACCTAAGTTTGTTGAGGCGCTAGCCATAAATAAATTTAACCCCTTATTGTGTGTGCAAAAACAGTTTGTCCTTATATTAAGCCTACCTTGGTAATGCTTATTTTATCGTATTACCAAGATTGTCTTCAAGTCTTATCTTTTATTCTTCTCATTATCTTTCTTATTATCGAATCCCTTTATATCATATGTGTTCTTCCCCCACTTCCAGTTTTCATATATAACGCCTTAACAAGTAAATGTGTGATCAGATTGTTCGAAATGTATAGCGCTAATACATCACATTTTTCAGATAATCTACGTCTTCTAATTACATTATCCAAATTTGTTAGTATGCAAAATGTTAATATAAGTGTACACCTTATGCACTGTGGTAAAATTTATTCCCGTATTAGACTTGTTTATTTGATTTATAACACATATGGATACAATATTATTTACGTGATAATGTTTCGAGCATAAATTATCAATGCTGATGATCATATCAATGTAATCACACTACTTTCAATATCTGATTTTCACAGTCCTATCACTTTGCATTCTTTGTTCCTATTGCTAGTAAAAAATTTCATATCTCTGTGTTACGTCATTCTTATTACATGTGTTAGATGTTTACCATATGAAGAGATTCAGAAAACGTCTGATAATATCATGATTAAAATTACGGAATCTTTGGCCAGTCTTAAACTCTGACTAAAGCCATCTCTAAAAAGAGTCTTAATGGCTCACTGAGAGCCTAAACTAACAATCCTAGCAAAATGTATGATACCAGTGAGATTTATAAGCCAGACTATTCCAATAGATGCCTAGTTGACTTCAGAAATACCCCAATACATGAACTAGCAAAGTATCTACCATCGATATTATGTCCTATTAGAAATCATTCAGGTTCTAGACTGGTAGATTCTTATGAGTTAACATCAGGGCTTACTGATCTGTACATGGAAAAGAATGAAAAAATGGGTAGTTTCGATGTAACAAGTATTTATACTAAAATATCAATCAATATGACACTGGGGGCAGTCAAAAATCAACTAAATATTGACTCAGAACTCACTCACAGAACTAAGATATCGGTTAGTGAAATCATTTTAGGCGTACAGTTTTGCCTTACCTCTAAAGTATCCAAGTTTCAGGTCCAATTATGTAGACATACGGAAAAAGTAGTAATAGGATCGCCTATATCACCAACCGTAGCAGACATATTTATGGAAAGTTGGGAAAAAAAGCTTTAAAAATCTCTACTCCTGCACCAAAAATATGGTGGTGACATGTAAATGAAACATTTATGGCGTTGAAAGTAGAATACATCGATAATTTCCTCAAAAATAGAAATTTCATAGCAGTCACAATCTAATTTACATATGAGGTATAAAATAAACAAGGAGAATCACCTATGTTGGATGGCAGGGTAGAATGAAAGACAGATACTAACGTCTACAAAAATCCAACACATTCCAACAGGTATCCATACTTCAAGTTAACCTATCGCAATTCAGTCCAAGCAGATTCAGTCAAATGTCTAAGTGATAGTGCTAGAAAACTGACTAGTCAGTGCAGAGACGTAGACAAGGAACTGAAGCACATAAAAGAAGCGCTAATAGTTGAGAATTACCCCCTACCGTTTATTGAGAAATCCGTGCGAACACACACGAAACGAAATGATAACAATAACGTGAGTACGAATGATAATGACAACATGAGTAGAAAGTTCACAGCCTCCACTGTGTTTCCCTATAAGGAAATTACATTAGACACTTTGCGTAGGATCCTCAACAAAGCTGGAACTAGAGTGGCATTTAAACCTATAAACTCACTCAGAGACCAGCTCTATCGGTTCAAAGATTCGATAGAACCAATTGAGGAAAATAATCTAACCTATCAAATTCCATGTAATACTTGTGAAGTCAAGTTCATAGATCAAACTAGCCCGGCTAGTCAGGGTCAGTTAGAATTGCCAAACATAGGGATTTAGCTGAATATAGAATAACAGACCCAAATAAGATGAGTAATCTAGAAAAAGCACTCGGTTGTTGCAATGGACGCTTCAACACACAACCACAAAATAGAATGGGTGGGATAGAGCCAGTGTATTTAAGTCCAACATAATTATTTGGAGACAGGGAGAGATCGATTACTGAATCTTTCTTCATCGAATCAACACTCACATGAAAGATATAGAAACTTTTACTTCCAATGAAGACAAAGAATAAGAGGTGATAGGACTATAAAAATCATACGTCGAACGTGGTGTGATTAAACTGATATGATTATGAGCAATGAGTTATAATCACAAAGTCGTAGAGTATGCCAGAAGATTTTTATTTTAAAGAATCTTTGGGCTCCCAGTGTTCTCAGTAGTTTTGGAGCCTATCTGTCAGTTTTGGGATAAAACGCGGTAATCAGTAGCTCAATGGAAGAAAGCAGTCACAACTGGAGCCTTTACTTATAAATTCATCGCTTGTTGCACACTATATGACGAAAATTATGAGCAGGCCGTTTCCTTTTATATTTGGTTTACCTTAATCACACGTACATTTGAGTCCTATTCAATCTTTCTAGAATAGTTTCTCCTCTCAAATATTTTCTTCAAATCCTTACGAAAACTGAAGAGTTTGTAATACTTCTCAATAGTCTTGGACCTCTCTATTAAACTTCTTTTCCATTTGATGATGAATAAATTTATTCTTTAAAACAAAAAGCATTACTCAACTTATGATTAGTTATTACTTCTACATTTTCTGTAGTCCATTTTATGAGAGTGAAATAAAGGTGAATCCCTTATAACGTAAAGCATTTCTCAGACATTATAAATCCAGCTTAGTTTACTTTACACCTTGGAACAAGGTGAATAGACAAACTTAAAAGTTTCACTACCTTCAGAATTATTCCCAATGCATCCATCATGCAACAAAATAAATACCTTTATGCACGCACATATATATTTCAAAGAGTATGTGGAAAACTCTGTTGTTCATATATCAACACTCTTGTTTAATTACGCTCATTGTTTATGGGTGAAACTTTAAATTCCTGCAATTCTCAGTAATGTTGACGATGAGTTGGAATCAGCAAAAATGTTGCATCATCTTTATAAAATACGGGACTGAGTTCTTATTCTAAAGGAAAGGTGAAGTTTTTTTGACGTAATACAAGCATGTTTGTGTAATATCGACGTATGCACAATCCATAAGGATATCTAGATACAATGGAGGAACTAGTTATATTAAAATTTCATCATTCTATTGATTGATTTGAGTATTTCTAAGTTGCCCTTGATAATAGCGCCAAACATTTCTTAGGTGTCAATTACTCCATAGACAAGTTTAAACTCTCAAGTTTTGATTGTGGTGTATCCAGTACAATCGTTTTAGCGTCATCTGTGTAGCAGTGAGTGAGATATGCATGTATCAAATAAAAATTGCCAAGGTTACTAACAGATGTTATCTATGTCGTTAATATAATCGAATAATCATGGATTCATTGAAAGCCATTTCTTCATTTTTGTCCGGAAGCATGTGGAAACTGCATAAAGTTGTGCATAAACCACTTCAACTAAAAGCAATATTTCCTTTTCTTGGTTTTTTTACACATTCTGTACATTCTTCCTAATACTCGTTAAAACGAATGTTGTTTATATACATACTTTTTTGGTTGTGACGGTAACTACAACTTTTCACTACTGCTAATCGTGGAAATATAATGTGCTTCTAACCGTCCCGGCTTCTGACTCCGCGATTATTGCCTGTCGTGCATACTAACTGATTGTCTTGGGATTTTTACAGGACTTCTCATCCTAGTTGCAAATATTACAACAATCAAGCCGACCGACGACCACTGTGGAGAGCCAACAAATATCCCCTTCTGATCTCTGAAGTAACCAAAAATTATGGCGGACAGTACTGAAGAGATAACCTTCAAGTAACATCGACAATACTATTTGTGCTATAACGTATAACTTTTCATATATCTGTATCATAAAATCCATTCTTTGGGTCCACTACAAACACGATCAAATTACTTTCTATTCCTTTTAATAGTTAGGAATTCAAACGATCCTCTGAAGCTGTTACTCACTATTTGTCAATCTGACTCACTTGTAGACCATCAAGCTGTTTGATTAAGACATTCATCCTGCATTCATATTAGAAGAGCAACAAGTATATCTGAGCCTTCGGTTCATCTGACGAATATTCTGTTGTTCAGCCAACTGCATGAAATATAATAGTATACAGCTTCAAAGAAATTATCAGTTCATGATATACCGCATTTGTCATCAAAATTAAACCGCAGAACCACAGAAAGAAATAAAATAAATGATAATCTTTCAAAGAAGAATGTAAATAGGCTTTAAAAAAAACATATATATATATATATATATATATATAATACCATCTGGTAAGTAATTAAGGCAAGTTTGAATACAAATCATATATTCGAAAACATTTTAACAGATAAATTCACAGAAAAACAGATAAATGCATCTAACTTTGTCAAACTGAATCACATTGCCAATGTTTTGATGTTAATTGGTTAACGTTCATGAATATAACGTTTTTCAGTATGAAGTATGCAGTGTTACTAATTTTATCTATTAGATGTTTTACTTAGAATGATATATAAATAAGATTTATAAAACTGTGACCAGAAAGTCCATAAATCTGTTTTTATCTCAATATTCCATTCCATTTTAATCTAGATCTCGAAGTTTGACTTGCAAGTGTTGATAAACTTCTTTATTTACTGTTGCTTGGAATTTTCCGTTGTCATACTGGACTCTGATGCAGGTATATTAGTGTTCCGTGAGTATAGTAATTATTATTATTATTTGTCCCTTTGGTTCCTAGTGGAATAAAGGGCTTCAGTTGCACGTCTCAAGTGCATTCTCTTCCCTGCAGACTTTTCAACCTCGCTTCACGACTGCAAACAAGCTCTCATTTCCTCCTCACATGATCTCCTCCAAGTCACCCTCAGCTCAGACAGCCAACTCGTCGCTCCACATCTGAGTTCCACTTGACAGCCTGACCTGGCCTGACGCGTGATGTTCCTAGTCGGCCTTCTCAGTGTATGCCCAGTCCATTCCCACTTCCTTCTGCATATTTGTTGGGCGATGGGTTCTTTGTCGGTTCGTTCAAGGAGTGAGTTCCTTGTTGCTTATTCTTTCTGCCCATCTTCAGTAATTAGCCAGCGTAGGCAGTTGTTGATGAATGTCTTTAGTTTGTTGGAAATGCTTTACGTGACTCGCCGAGTTTCTGAACCATCACATAGAAGCACTGACTTGACGTTGATGTTGAAAATCCGCATATTGTTCCACATGCTGAGCGCAGAAGATCTACACACTCCTTTCAGGCAAATGGACACCTATCTTGCTTTTAAGATCCTGACTTTGACGTTCTCATCTGTGCCATCGCCGCATGTAGTTGAAACAGTGCTGCCTAGATAGGTGAAACAGGCTACTTCCTTTAACTCTCTCCCGTTGATGGTGAATGGAGCTTGTTGTTGTTGGTTGGGTATCAACATCACCTCTGTCTTCTCTACATTCACTTGAAGTCCGGTCTTCCTTCGCTGACCTGCTCTTTCTGTCAAATTGTTAGTTTTCGCCTGTAGATCTTCGATTTTGTGCGACATTAGACATAAATCATCATCGGTGAAATCCAAATCTTCTAGGGTCTTCTTAACGGTCCAGCGTATGACCTTCTTCTCGTTCCTTATAGTTTGCTTCATGATCCAATCCACCACAATCGGGAATATCATGGGTAATAGTAGACAGTCTGTTTTCACTTCAAAGGCATCACTGAACTTCCCTGAGTATAGTGTTCATTATAATTTACTTTCCAGATAACAATGAAACTCAATGGGGACACATAACCTGGATGAACCTTCACCTAGGTGAGACTCAAGCTGGATCGCTAGCCACCAAATAATGTAGAACATAATGACTGTTGAGCCAATATCAAGTTATTCTCATTGGAGCTCATCTGCCAACAGAGGTTGAGCAATTCGATCCATTTCCCCAATGAAAGATTAAAAATACTGCTCATCAATAACTGAAACCTATTGCACAAGAGGTGACTGCCTTTACTCAGTGGCCTGGTGGATGACATTTCGGTATTTGAAGAGACAGGTATGGGGTTCAAGTCTCCTTGAAAAACACCATCACTTGCTGAGGTGCAGGTATATACAAGTAGGAAGTAAGTAAGGCAATCTTGAACAAGACAAGTCCACATAAGACGCTACTGAGCTGTTTGCTGTTATGTAACAAAATCAAAGAAAAGCATACTAAAGTACTAGGCGACTACAAACTTCATGAACTGTTCAATAATTGGCGAGTCAATGATAATATATTTTTTTCAGTTCGCATTTCTGGACGAATTCCACCCATCACATTTTGTAATGTAATCTCCAATCTAGTTAACTCAGAATCATGGTGTACTGTAACTGATGTTATGTGGTTGACGACGATCAGGAGGAATTATTAGACTTAGTTTTAGTACTTGCTTCACTCGTCAGAAAGAGCTATCTGCAACCAGAAGAAAGCAAACACCCCTGAGAACTTGGGATGATTGACGGAATTCAGTCAGCATCCAGGACAAGATGATATGAAATTGGTTACTTTCTAGTGACAAATCAATATACTAAATCTAGAGCTGCACGAGGTCAACTAATGCCTGAATGGCTTAGGGATAGCTTCTCTGACCACAACACAAGATGTCGGGGGTTCAAATCTTTGGGAGCACAAAAGTCCCCTTGATACTGCAGATGTTCCTTGCTGACGAGTGTTAGTAAACAAGAAACCCAGGTACTGGGCTTCTTGCCAATTGCTTCTTATTATATAACGTCTCCAAACCTCAGTAGTGTATACAAGAACTCTTTTCACACAAAGTTTATGTGTACTTACAATAAAGTGTATCCTATCTGAATGAACTCAATTACTTCCCATTAGGCGTAGGCTTGCACAGATACTGTCAAATCACTAACAGAATGATAATTTCCTGACATGTCTACAAATTGTATCACACGTTATTGCCTGTTATTTCTACTACTCACCGAAAAGAAGTAGGTTGAATAAGACTTCAACTCGCAAACGGCATTCCTGTTGTGAATTCAATATTGAATTTCAAACTAGTTAAAGGGTGTGAATTTCAAACATGAACGATAACAGATGAAACAGATGATATGAAGTAGGTTACATTTTAGTAACAAATCAATATATCTAATCCAGTGCTACACGAGGTCAACAACAGCCCAAATATCTATGGGACAACGTCTCTGACTTCTGCATTAAATATAGAGAGTTCAACACCAAGCTAGTTGAAGGATGTGAATTTCAAACATGAATTATAACAGATGAAACACAAATAGGGGACATTATAAAAGTAAGAGATTAGCGATTATCAGTTTAATCCCTAATAATTCATCAACTTAACAGCAAACCAAGATATTCTACCAAGAATTATACATGTAAACATAAAATCCAAAAGTCATTTAGATAGAGAAAGCTATAAACAATGAAAACATCGTTAATCTTAACATGATAATTAATTATATCACTGGAACAGGATAAATGGGAAGAGGTTTTTACATGATCATGTGATCTGTAATTACCAGTAAACAAGTTCTCATTTTCTCTATACTGCAGAACAAGCCGTGAAAATATTTATTGCTTTAGGGCAAAAATGTAGGTAAAGACTGATGTTATTATTCATTGAGAAGTCAAACTGAATATTAGTAAAACATCGACATTAGATTTCGATCCAGTGGCTCAACCGTCATCTGCCGGTGGATGAGACTGAAGGTTCTTGACTTCGTTCCTGGCATCATCGTGAGTGCTTAGTGCTGAGGAGTTCCACACTTGTACGAATAAACTGTCCAGTGGTTCCAGGTTCCTAATGGTTCACCAACTGATGTAAGCCAATAATGAATCAATCATAAAATCCCCACCAACCTCTAGAACCGAAGACAACAACTATTTGAATTAAATGCATTTCCTGTAAATAGTCTCTGAATTCTACGATAGAGACGACTTAAAATTCAGTTTCTGTTTCTTCTTCATTCATGGTCAGTATTCCTTTCTAATGCAATCCAACTTTCTCCTTTTCTAAGAATCATCATAATATATGTAACTTCAGTGTGTGTTTTCATTCTTTTTGCAAGGTTTATCTCATTCTTTAAGTTGGTATTCATCATAGATTGACATCAGCTGAAGGAAACCTGGGAGCACTGGACAGCTGTTTCGTTTTTATATGAGATTCTTCGGCAGTGCGAAACCGCGAAACTAATCTTATTTAGTATGCCGATGATCCGACAGTTTCTATTCCAGTTAACACTCACTCAGATGGCTCTGAATCAAATGGCTTCTTATCTTTAAATGACCAATCGTCTCTTTGAGATGGTCTCAAGTAAAACCCTTCTAAATATCACACTGCCAATATCAGCCTCATATGCAAATAAGACTTGTGTGAGCTGCTTATGTCCTATGACGCCTGTCGCATTGATAGTATTTCTGTAGGAAGTAAATGGAGTGTTAATAATCTTAGCTTGAGTTTTACTTCTCATCTCTGATGGTTGTCTCATATCTTGTTAATTTATAAAAAAATCTTTCTTTCGACGTATTACACAAAGAAACTGAGGTCCTCTGATATATCTCAACCTCTTCTTTTACAATTTATTAATTCCTGCATCTTACCCATTCTTCTCTATTGTTCCCTGTTGATATTTCCTGGTCTACCAAAACAAGACTATGTTATATTGCGTAGGGCTGTGAAAGCTATTAGTAGGATGAGTGCTGTGCCTCTGGCTCAGGTGATTATTCTGTAGTAGACATATATTTAAATACTGGTAAGCAACTAGCTACAAAAAATTGACACTGAGCATCCACTTCATTCACAGTTCACTCCTTGTATCTCCTCAGGGGGGACAAGAAGAAACTACATAAGACTGTACACTCGTACAGCTAAGTACAAGAATTCGATTGTACCCCTTGCCCAGCATGCATATTATATAAGGAAGAAGGTGTTAGAACAGAACTCACATATCAACTTTTTAATAGTTAAAAATCTTATTTCAATAGTTTAATTAATAATGTAAAATGTTCTCGTTTTTAATATTCTTTACATTACTTAAATTTTTCATAATAACACAATTCGAAATGTTCTAAAATACGTAAATATTTACATACATTTTGTTGCTATTGCAATATATCATGCTGAAAGTTTCAAATGGTACCGAATTATTACTAGTATTATTATTGATAAGTAGCAAATACCCTGTCACCATTCAAGAAATATGCATTTCGCTAAAGTTGTAGATATACTTTAGCAATATGTTTGAGTGAATAAATCATTGCTTTAGGGCTTTTAATCCATAAACACTTTAAATTTGAAGAAGGTTGCTCCTATTAGATTAAAAGTGTACTCATCATACATCTTTATTTAACGTTTCCAAGAAAGGAGCTACTGACTTATATTCGATAGAACTGAGACTAAAATACACTGTAAACACAATAATTGTTCTCACTATATATATATATATATATATATATATATATATATATATATATATATATATATGGAAAAATCAGTGGAGTTGAGTAGAACTGGTAGTAATAAAGTATAAACTGATAATATATTTGTTAGGGGTGGTCACAAAAAAAAACTCAGCATTCCTTTTTCAACTGGCTGGAACTAATAAAAAAAGTTCAGTACAAAATTTGTGAATATAAATAACTGTAAAAATTATAATACTTCAATGACCTGCAACAATTGGGAGTTGTACACCTACTTCACATCAGCCAACTAAACCTTTTCAAGCCATCTTCTTTAAAAGACTATATTGCATGCTATAGACCATATTACTCAACTGTCAACCGGAGAGTCAATAATCTACTCTGGTCACCCAAACGACAACCACGAGCACACTGAGTTTTCGGGTGGCGATCATGATGTCCCCCTCCCAAGAACATCGCAGGCCCTCATACAGTGGGAGCCAATCTCCTCCTACATAATCAGGATAGTAAGATCCGAATCAAAAAGAAGGAAATACACAATCATACAGTGCTATGCCATGCACCTATAAATAATGCAGATCAAGAGAATAAAGAAGAATTCTACAAACAACTATAATCAGTTGTGGACAGGACCGCACCCCAGATGGAGACATCAAGATTTCAATGGGTGAGGTGACATGAACGCCAAACTGGGAGCGAACAATACAGGTAGAGAACCAACCATGGGTAGAGAAGCACTCGGTGAAATGGACGAGGATGGAGAATAGTTTGCAGACTTCCGCGCACTTAATGATTTGGTGAGGAGGTGGTGTGTACAAGCACAATGATATTCACAAAGCGACATGGAGTTGATCTCACCAGATGGACACACTGCACTAAAAGTCAGATCAACTTCATCTCAATGTGATGAAAGTGGAGATTGACATGCAGCCTACTGGAAGTAACATCAGATCAAGAAGGAGAGCAGATGAAGGTTCATATCACTCGTTATCTAATGCAACGAACCTACCTTCGAATTCAAGTTAAAAGCCTTCAGCGAACCTAGTGATGATAGACCGTAATTAAAGTTGAACACCCAGAACAGAAACCAACTGAAGGACGAAACTACAAAGGAAACGAAGGAAACTATGGGCTGATCACTTCAAAAAAACTCGTGAACCAAACACCACCTGCAACTCGTCTTGAAATACCACCAGCAGTTACAAAACTACCATAAAGCGCAAGCCCTCCGATAAAGGCAGAAGTGAAGTCCGAAATGCCATAAAGTTATTGAAAGCCAGTAAAGCAAGAGGACTAGATCGAATTCCTCCAGAAGCACTGAAATCAGACACAGAGACATCAGCAGCAAACACGCTCACACTACTATTGCAGAACGTTTGGAAGAATGAAAGGATGGAAAGGCACCTGCCCATTAACTGGAAGAAAGGATGCCTTCTCAAACCCTCTAAGAATGGTGGCTATAGTCTTTACAAGAACTGACACGGAATCATTCTTTTATCAGTACAAGGCAAAATACTATGCCGCATCATCCTGGAGAGATTAAAAATGCTCTGGATTCAAAATTACGAACGAAATAGGGCGGCTGTCTGGCTTCAGGAAGAAGAAATCATGTGTGGATCCAAATTGCAACACTACGCGATGCATCATCAGAGAACAGAGCATAGAATGGCAGTCAACTGCTTACCTTACCCCAATTTCATCGACTTTGAACAGCCCTTCGATAGCGTCGATCGATAAGTGATTTGGCAGTTTCTTTAACACTACGGAGTGCCACAAATCTTTACCAACCTCATTCAACAGCTATATGCTAGTCTATATGGTGCTACATGCCAAGTAATTCACAATGGAAGGCTCAGTGACGTCTTTGAAGTGAAAACAGACAGGAGTGAGACAAGGTTGCCGCTTGCTGACCTCACCGATGATGTTCCTGACTGTAGTGGACTGGGTCATGCAGCAAACTGTGAGGAACGAGAAGAAGGTCATATGCTGGACCGTTAAGAAGACCCTGGAAGATTTGGATCTCACCGATGATTATTTATGTCTAATGTCGCACAAAATCGAAGATCTACAGGAGCAAACTAACAATTTGACAGAAAGAGCAGGTCAGCGAAGGAAGACCGGACTTCAAGTGAATGTAGAGAAGACAGAGGTGATGAAGATACCTGACCAACAACGACAACAATAAAAAGCACCAATCACCATCAGTGGGAGAAACTTAAAGGAAGTAGTCTATTTCACCTACCTAGGCAGGCAGCTTCGTCTCAATTACAGGGCTTTGCGGCGGCGGCATAAATGAGGACGTCAAATCAGAAATCGGAAACACAGAAAGACAGACCTTCCTTCATTAACCTGAAATCAGTGTGGAGACCACCACTCCACTGCAGTTAGTATAAAGTGTGAACAAGGTGCAGATTTTCAACACTGATGTCAGTCAAGTCAGTGCTTCCATGTTATGCTTGAGAGACTTAACGCATTACGAAGGGCATTTCCAACAAATTACAGATATTCATCAACAGCTGCCATCTACGCTCGCTCACTTGATCAGATCAGATCAGATGAGATGGCCAGGATAATAAGAATAAGCAACAAGGAACTCTGGCTAGCTGGCAAGGAACCAACCAACCAAGAACCCATCTCCCAACAAATATGCAGAACTAAGTGCATACACTGAGAAGACCATTTGAGGACATCACGCGCTAAGCCCTCAAGTGGAATCCAAATGGGAAATGGAGAGTTGGGCGTCCAACCTGACGGTGACATGGAAGAGATCAAATGAGGAAGAAATGAAAGCTTGTGGGCAGTCGCGGAGCCGTGCAACTGAAGCCCCATGTTCCACTAGGAACCCGAAGGACAAATACTTTTAATAATTAGGTACTTTGTCCCTGAGTTTACAATTTACTTTTTAGTTCAGTAACACGCTTTTGAAAATTTATTCTTTTTCTTTTTTCCCTATTTTGTTTTTCAGTAAATAAGAATGACTTGTAAATTATTTATACTTTCTTGCCAGCTGTCTATAGGCAAACGTTTTGATTGTTTGCACTTGGAAGAAACTGAATAGGCAAATACGTTTGCTTGGTCGTTGAACACAAGTTTGATAGGTCAGATTACTCAGAGAACTGTAGCCAGAAAACAACTTGAAAAAGAAAACGTAAAAGCGTCGTTTTACTTAAAGTTCTATGACACAGTAGTTGATTAGGGACTATTTTATCCTCCTAATAATGAAGTTAACTTTATAAAATATTGATGATTACCTCCGAAATTAATATAGATGTATTTTCGTTAACTTCTTCGACTCACTCCGCTCGCCATCTTTTTACCATTTCAATAGTTGACCTGTATTTCGGATACCGAAGTCTTTCGCTCACAGTGAGCACACATGATTGTGAATGTTTTCAGTATAACTTATTGTTTAGTCTCTTTTTTTGCGTGTAGCCTAGTAACTGTCTGCAGGTATAATGCATAACACCTTCTGCTGAAAAATATATACCATCAAGAATCTGTGACTTCCCATACCTTCGATAAGTTTCATGCATTGCCATAAAGTGATTGTGATAAGGTAGGTCCGCTTCAGACTTCAACAAAATTCTTTATAACACTTGAATATATCGATCACAAGATGAAAGTTTTTCTTAATTAACGCTTCAGTGTTGTAAACAGTCTTCATCTAGTTTCTCTGTTTAGCATTAGCATTCGGTTACTTGTTATTTACAGGTTTCATATCATATTCTGTTTCATAGGATTTGATCGAAAAATGTCTTGAACTGATATAAAAATTTTGGTTATTCCACTTATCTTTTTGCACCTTCAATTATGCTTCACGGTGGTATTCATCACGAAACAAACATCAGATGAAGAACCACTGATAATATGAGATCGTTGGATAGCTGCTTTATCTTAGTATGAAACTTCTTATCAGTTCACACTCGCTGCTACGTCAGGGTTCAAACTCAGGACCTACAGATTACACGGTGGCCACGTTATCACTGTGTCATTAATTCATAGTTCCTACTTTGTCAACTAGCTACATAAAATGACATTCATCAATCTCAGATTTTCAATAGTTTTCCAACTGATATCAGTTTTTGATGAATGCCAATTTGAAATCAATAAATCCCCACAAACTTCTAGACTGAATTGAATTACATCCTTCAAATTAGATGGGCTGCTTTAGCTGAAACTGGACGTACACCACAAATTCGGCTTATTATAAGAAACTTTGACGAAGACGTTTCAATTGAAAATAATATCCTCGAGTAATTTTAAGACATACTGGACTATACAAGAGAGCAGGGCCATGAGTAGAAAGAAATGGATATGCTTATCAGATAATCGTCTGTTGATTGGTCAGAATGACACAAATACTTAGATAATTGTTGACAAAACATTCATGCACAACAAGAAATACTTTCTAGAACGTGGGGGAATGTCTACGATAACCAAAACTTTCAACATAGATATTTTTAGCTGTTTAGTATTTGCCTGAATAAAAACTTCAGAACAGTTTAAAAATTATATGAAATATCATCTACTGATGGACTCACATGTGCATCATCCTAAATAGTCATAGACACACAACACCTATGTAACATCTGGTTATCATTATTCTTAACTATTTGGTGAATAGTTTTTTCTGAAACCTGCGGTACCCAGCAGCAGAACTGGAGATGAAATAATATAATGATCGTTCAATAACTAGAAACAAAGTACTATAGACAGATATTCAGTGCTTTCAGGTGTCAGTAAGCATTCTGTTGACTGTCTGAGCCATAGATTTACAGACATATAAAGTTTCCGTCATTGAGGAATAGTTTTCATAGGATAACTTGGGATAAGACTACTTATTCTAGCAAACAGGACATTTTGTAATTCACTAAGGAGAGAAAACCAAATTGCCTTCTCATAGACATCAAGTAAAACAAGTTTGGAAATTTTTTCATCATATTTTATTTATTACCAGTGGGCCTACATCTAACTGTCTGTCAAGTTTGTAATCAATAAGTTTATGAGATAATCAGTCTGTTTGGGGATTTAATTTAATGTTGCCAAATTAGAACGAAATTATATTGGGAAATATGTTTTTTAAAGTCATGCCTCCTTTATGGTTATTTACTTAGAACAAAGTAGATGGCTTACCAAATCTGAAAGTGGTTGAACCACAAAAAACGACTGTGTCGTTCCACTGTCAACTAGCGGTTTAACGAGAACACGTTTTGGTGACCGTGTTGAATGAACGATCAAAATTCACAATATTTCATCCTTGAATTGATGTTGCTTTTGTATAGGTACACAGTCACTTAATATTTTCAAATGATACTCAATCTTCGGATATATACTATACGTTACTTTATGTAGAAGGTAGAGCTGGTATCCTTTACTCACTGTGCTCTGACACGCTATTAGTAGGAACAAAAAGTGTGGCAAAAAGACCAATGGAAATGTAGTTCACAATCGTTTGAAATGGATTTTTTGATCGGAAATTATTTGAACTGCATAACTGCTCTGTATTAACCGTACCTTTGGATCATATTTAAATGAAAGAATTAAGCATGGTTTTTATTTCCCTTCCGTCGTAACAGAATGAATCAAAGTGTAGCATAATTTAGTGACTGTATCGAAAGAGCGAAGATAATTGTTTAGAAGTATCGTCTGTCACCTTATATAATTTAAATTCAACCCAAATTTACGATTACACGCAGTGACCAACGATCGTGCTTTGAAAACCATTAGATATACAAAAATTATTGGATAAGGAGATTAAATGTCTGTTTTGGACCTTATGCAACTCTTAAATACCTTATATCTAATATGCACTAGAAAGGTTAACTTATTTTATTCTAAACACACTTAGATAAATACAAATATAACCCGGATCACGTGTAAACTAGTTATGGTTTCGTTTCCCGCTGAATCTAGTCTGAAACTTGTGTAAATGGGTGACATTACTACTTCTCACATAAAAATTGTTACTCACATATAAGTGTCTCACTTACCAGTGAGAAATGGAAATTCATTTAAGAGCTCCATCTATTGGTGTGCAAACAATTCACGTTGAAGCGTATGTTGAAAGAGTAAAGCTCCCATTTTTTATGGAAGTAGAAATATTCACAAAAATTCAAGGTTTTTCTAGAGAATATCTAAATGTATAGCCTAATCAAACTAAGTGAACTATTGATTATCACTGGACTGTTTGAGATGATTTAAGTTAAATAAAAATCTGGTAGACAGTTGGATCATGTAGCTCAGTTGGTAGGGCATAGGGTTGGAAACCTGTTGGTTGCTAGCTAAAACCTGGTTGCGGTCAAAATTTTAATTTCACCTTCAGTCATCACTCGGTATAAAATAAGGTGACTAAAATTTTGTAGATATTACCCACTTGTGAATAGTAGCAAATTTATTGATACCATATACGAAGAATTTGACATGCTTGTCAAAGAATCACTGTACGTAAATTCTTGTGCGCTAAAACTTACATCAAGGCAAGATGCTCATTTTAGAAACCACGTAGGACTTTTTCCGTTGATTAGAATTATCACACAGTGAAATAAAACAAACAGACTTAAAATAGAATTACAATCTACCACAGTGTCCAAGTTTTACATTAATTAAGTAAACATTATCTGAGAGAAAGCTTGTCAGTGAATAAGGTTACAATAAAGTGCTTACGACATTTTTAGTTCTTATCAGAGGATTTATCAGCCGGAACCAATCACAACAGTTCAAAGTAATATAGTGTGAAATGAACTGTAAATCAGAGTGCATTAAAAACTGCCCAGATCAGCAAAACCATCAAAGCAACACTTTTATCACCATCCAGTCAGCTGTTCCATATAAAAACTGACATATTAATTTGCATACAACAGGTAACTCTCATGTAAAGCATATGTCATGTATACTTTCAATTCTTTGTTTAATGTCCAGTATTTCTGGTCTGCGAAAAACATGCAACAAGACGAGTTGTTGATACTTATGTTGAAAGTAATCAGTGTATCAACAGTCCAATGAAGTTATTCATTCAGTAGTGTAGTAAAATGTTGAATACATTGCAAGACAAAGAGTGTTTCCTGTTATACAGTGGGTGGCTTGACAAGTTAAAGTAAAAGTTTGCATATTCTAAAAGTAACTAGAATAAAATTAAAAATAACCGCTTAATGGATTTCTATCCCATAGTTTTAACAGAAAAATGGAAGACATACTACACAGTTTAAACAACACCATGCTGTAATTTATCTTGAGAAACTTTAAATAAATTCTTGATGAAAACAACTGCCTTGTCACCGACATTTAGCAGCATTGGGAACTTAACTAACTAGAGTATCATCATTCACATGCTAATATACTGCTACTCGGCTACTGACATCTTGCTGCGAGAAACAGAAATCAAACTATAGAAGCCGGGACCATCAGAAGATGGAGTCAGTTGAAGTACAGCTCTGGATGAAACTTTATCTTTTGTACTACTGTTAACTTCTAATGATATTTGAGAGGCTTTCTGCATCTGGTGTAAATCTTAAGTAATTTAACATCGAAATTCATTTGCAGAATCCTGTTTAATTTTTTCTAGCACTGATGTGATTTATTATTATGATCAAGTGTGCAAACATTTCCATATGCTTGACAATAAACCTTGAATAGATTACTGAAAGAAGGAAACTGCCATTTTAGTGAGTGCTGACCCTGTCTGTTGTACAATACTATTGAATTAAGGTAATCTGTTGAAATTAAATGAAAATAGCTACAAGATAAGACTGAGAAAATCTTTGTAATAGGCCATATACACCTGAAACCTTTCTCAACCAATTCTTTTGTTGCACTCTCCGGAGAAAACACGTAAACTAATGTAACTTGGATTTACGTATAGAAATACCTTAAAATAGCCAAGACCATTATAAGTATACATAAACCCTTGAATTTTGCATTTGCTTTTGATGTTACATTACGCCTTCTGTTATGTTGCCACCTTTTCCATGTAAGATAAAACTGGGCGACCATCAAGCGCAGAACACGAAGGTTATTTTCTAATTGTTCACAAATATATATAAACGAATGAAGTTACATCAAGTAGTCGCCTTATGGATATAATCAGTGACAACAAAGTTATACAAAAGGTGACGGGGTTATAACACTTAAGAAAAGTAAACAGAGTGAATGAGAAGTTTACTTTGGAAGAATGTTAAAATTTATATCAATGAATGAAATAGGCCAAAAGGATACTGGAAATCCAGTCTGTATTTTGAAACAACCAGATTCATGTTGTCGTGGTTTCTAAGATCTTAAGTTTATCTAGCCTTAAATTCACACTGGATAGTAAAATGTATTGATCATCTTACAAGTGAAAAGGATTTTTAAGGAATCAAAGTAATCTGATGAACTCTGGGAACGAACCAACCAAGAACCTATCACGCAACAAATATGCAGGAAGAAGTGGAGATGGATTGGCCATGCACTGAGAAGGCCGACGGAGGACATCACGCGTCAGGCCCTCGAGTGGAATCCCCATGGGAAGCGACGAGTTGGACGTCCGAGGGTGACATGGAGGAGGTCGTGCGAGCAGGAAATGAGAGCTTCTGGGCTGTCGTGGGACCAGGTTCAAAAGATCTCAGAGAACAGAGGTCACTGGAGGCGTGCTGCTGAAGCCCTATGTTCCACTAGGAACCCAAGGGACTAATAATAATATAATAATAAAGTAATCTGATGAAATATTGCTGCATTCATTTTTCATGAAATAAATTATTTCATACCGTATTCACTCCGACATTACAAAGTGTACGATTTCAGCTGAGATATTAATTTTATCGGTGAATCGGGGTTTCGAAGTACAAATGTAATTCGATTAAGGTCTGTCACATTAGGCTTTAAACTGAAATGACGACTTTACACTCTAAGGTGAAGTTTTTCAACATCGTATGTTTACATGTCAACCCTGAATTCCCTATGATATCTATCAAGTTTAGTCACTTAGCCGTCGAATAATTCAAAAACCTTCCCATCAGGTCAACAGATGGCAATTTATGAAAATGTATTAGTCTATCAAACAAATCATTTCAAAATAATTTTGTTTAACTTGATGTAAATAAAACAAAACAATATGTTTTGTTTTTACGAACAAGCTAAAGAAGACCTCTTACACAAAAATTATTTGTTTGGTAAAAAATATCAATGGATAGGATACGATAAACAAAGCAAACTAGAGAGAGAAAAATTGAAAATTCACTTTGTCAAACCGCTGTCCAATATCTTGACCTGTGATTTGTCGATACTTACGACATAATTAATTCTGTACCAAGACGAAACAACTCCTTTTGGTCTACATTCTGCTCACTGACTTGCTAACTGGTATGAATCATATGAAGTTATGAAAAATGCAATCATATCACTAGCGTTCTCATTCGATTTCTGACGGGGTAATGGGTGCATTATGCTAAGGAATCCAATGTTAGGCGTGAACATCTGTTCAGCGCTCTCAGATTGTCAGTGTTTCTCCGAACTAATGTCAGATCATAATGAATACCCACCTACTCATTTCCGCTCTACACAACTATTAAGATATAATTTGGCTCACATTACGTTATAACCCATGCCCTATTTTTCTCGCCTGAGAATGATCATTTTGGCAGTTTTAATGTTAAGAATCACAATTTTTCCGTATGCTGATATATTCGTGCCTTGTCTTAGCAGTTTATTTCTTCTCTGCATAATTTTGTCAATGATAAGTCATGCGTTAAAAATAATCATGTAGTAAACATGTTAAACTTGTCTAATAAATGTTGAACGACGAACCATTATTATTGCCTACAACATATCTGATAGCAAATAGATAACATATTTCGGCAATGTATATGCATATAGAGAATTCTCGATAAGTGGGGCTTGAACGTTACCAATTGTGACTTTGCTTAAGAAGGAACATTACCTGCTTGTAAAAATAACATATTACAGTTGGCAAATAAAACTTTGTTTGTTCTTGTACTTTTTTATAAGCAAGACCGAGTAAGGACATAATCAGAATACTTTTTACTTATTTTCATGCTCGATTATATAGTGTGAGGCTAATATACTTTGCAGATAATGTGATTCCCTTTATAATCCATTTTAAAACAGAGTTCACTTTCTTCGAATGGGAGAGATGAATATTGTAATGGCATTAAGACATAAATGCAGATGAAAACGTATAAACGATCCCTAGTAGATGTTTCTTAGTAGAAAAGGTTCACAAGCATAGTTAATAATAATAATCATAATGATTTAGCCCCTAAATGAGTATTTCGTGTAGTTGGAGTTGCTCTTACAATCGTTTTATCAAAACTAATTCAGTGCACATGACCGATTCGTTCGAACAAGCTAAATCCCCCTACGTGACTCAGCTGGATCTATAAAATATAAAAGTGATGAAGTATGCTGTAATTTGTCTAGAAATTACGCATTTCTGTTTTCTCAGCAATTTTGAACTAGTCAACCACCTAAACTCTGAATTGTTTTTTTATAAATGGATAACCGATTTGAGGTAGCGTGAAGGGTGAACTCTCATGGTTGTAAGAACTCACCTCATTCAGTGGAGGTGAATAAATAAGACCATAAAGCATACTTAATCCAAAAGTTCCATGCATCGTTGTTTATGACTCGATTCTTGGGCATCTGGTTAACTCTGGTGGCTCTGCTTTACTCTAATGACCTTTCAGTGTCATATTTAGATTAAAATCCAACATTAGGAAGTGGATTTGTTTTCAATACCCAAACATAGTAAAAACCTTGGTAGTTCATAATTTGAAGCTTGTTCTCTATATTCAACAGAGTTATGGTCAAGCTCTCATGTTACCATGGCAATAATATTCCTACAGTCACCGTCATTTTCGCCCTATTTACCAATATTACTGCTTTATTCTTCCATTTCTGACTTTAAAATTGTTCATTACAAACTTCTGAACCAGTGGTTACGTGCTAGCTACGGAACTTGAAGGTCGCGTGTTCGATCCCTAGCAGGGTTGTGGGTATGCCTTGATGAAGAGTCCCGTACAAGGATGAAACAGCTGCCCAGTGCCACCAAGTTTCTAGTCTTCCCCCAACCGATGTCAATCTGTGATAAGTGTCAACTTGAAAAATTTCTAAATCCTCACAAACCCCTCAAATTCAATTGAATTAGCGCTTATTTGTAACTAGCTCTGAGAGGTGATCTTTGAAGTTCCAATGAGTAGTAGTGACAAGTGAGGCAAACCTGGTGGCCGTGAAAAAAAGAACTCAACGATGACAATAGGTGGCGGTCGCACTATGTCGTGAACTGACAGATGTTGGAAATATGGACCAGTGGATTCCGACCCAGTGGCCCACTGTTTACGTGCTGGCCACAGAACATGAAAGTCGCGAGTTTGTTCGCTGGCAGGGTCATGAGTGTGTACTACCAGGAAGAAACAGCTGTCCGGTACTCCCAGGTTTCCAGTGTTCTTCCAGCTGATGCCAATCGATGATAAATACCAACTTGGAATTTTAAGTTCATGATTCTAGGAACAATTTACCAAAACATTCCACACAAATTTTTTGATGGCCTCGTGCGGACATATTAGCCGTTGATAAACATGTTTTTTCGTTTCAACTATGAATGTGTAGTTTTTTTAAAAATTACTCACCAATGTGGAGATTTCCTTCGATGACTAATCGTTTTTTTAATTAAATGTCTTCATAACGACCCACTAAGACCAAATCATACGTTGTCAAATGGGACGTGTAAGTCTAATGAACTCGGAAACTGTATTATTCAACACTCAAAATGTCTAATGAATTTTTAATGACATACCTAACATATTCATTTTGCAAATATTCCAAACAAATTCATACAAGAAGATCAAGAAGAAAACAGTGTGAATGTCGTACAACTGTTCAACTTCTATTAGAAACATAGCAAGTCATCATAAATTTATGCAAATCAATTACTTTTTTCAAATGTCCATCTACTTTCTACTCAGTTGGTTCTAAAAGTACTGTTAAAAGTATCTCTTTACATCTCGAATATTTATGCATGTGACTGTAGATTATCCTTTGAAACGGTCAAGGAACTGACAATAAACACAGGTTTGTATCTAGCGATAAATGCTTGACATCTGAAACCTAAAGGTAAATAATATTCATTATTGATATCTGTCTCCCTAAGGTCAATTAGTTTGCCTAACTTACGGTGCATGATCATTACACATGTCGTTTGACACATATTTGTGCTAGATTGTTTTATCTGCAACTACTCAATAACAAGTTATTAGCATTTTTCAACAAATATTTCTTCCCTCTTTAATAGTTAATTCAGGCTTTTCCTGGTTTATCACTGGAGGACCACAAATAAATGCAAAAAGACAGGGAAAAACTTAATAACACGCATTCTTAGAAGCTTTACAGTGGCATTTAAACGTATTTAGGGTGCATATTCAATAGATTATACTTTCTTGGATTTTTGAATTGCAGCAATCCGACAAATTTAATTTATTTCAAAAGATCCGCTAGCAGTCGTCTTCAGAATATTATTTATTATCTTCCATAAAGTTTCAAGAAACTCATTTTTAAGCTATAAATTAGGATTATGTACCCAGAAGCAGCAATTCCATTCACTTTTTTTATTCACTTAGTAATTTCTTAAACTTTTGTTAACGTTTAATCTGAACTATTAATTTCAACACTGACAGCTAATTATTCACTTTGCTACCTATTCTTTGATTCCTGATTTCCGCCAACACTTACTTTTTCACATTGTCGTATATTTCCGTGTTTTTCATTTAATTTTCGTTCGTATATTATTTGCCTGGATACCATCAATAAATAATGAGATTCTTACCTATAAATGTGAACAACAGTTATAATTGAATGCAACTGTACGCCTTCTGAGAATGATGTCGATGAAAACGATATTCAGTAATATAAAATCCACTGGTGAATTATTCAGGACAAGAGTAATTTGTTCAAACTATTTTTGTTCGAAAAGTATATCTATTTACTGAACTTCTTTTCTTTTTTTAATGATTCAGCGAGAACATTCAAACCTTTGAAATACAATAAGCCAACTGTGGCATCCATGTCAGCTGGGATCTCTTTCACAGCCTTTAATCTTGGGATCCGAAAATGCGTTAAATTGCTACCTCTTTTTCTGCCATAAAATAGATTTTTTAAAAATGATTATGCAAACAAGATAGTGTCCGTTCTGAAATACCTGGAACCAATAGCTGTAAAACAAGTATTGGTGTTTAAAAGTCCCATCAGTCATTATTTCAGTTTCATCTTAAGTTGTTCAATTCTGATCAGACAAACAACTGACCTCCTCAGGAGCAGCAATAAGTACACAGTCGTGCACTGCAGCTAAAATCCCATTCTAAGAGCTCTAGAATTCACTGTAAAATATTATCATGTAAGCATAACATTACTCGAAATGTCTTAAGTTACTTCATCAACCCCAACGTGGCAACTAATCCAGTTTTACAACTACCACTCAACAGGAATGAAAAATTGTATTTTCAATATGCCTGTAAGACGCAAAAACACATTGTAGCGGTTTCAGGTGGAAATTATAGTCAATACCACGTTAAACGCCAGAGATCATTAATCTTCAGAGACCACAAGTAGTTACGTTTTCTCAAGATTTAGAATAGAATAAGTAAACTTCTTATGGTCAGGGCCAGTATAGATTGGAATGTTTAAGACTGGTCTCCATCAATCATGTCCTTACCAAAAATGTTAAATCAGTTATCAGACCAAACATATTTCAGGAAATAACTGAGCACCTGACATTCATTTCGATTATCTCAAAATGGATCTCTAAGACGACCATGGTAACCAAATAAATAAAATTATTGCCCAATCCATCTTTAACTAGAACCCTTTAAAAAAGTTAACTGTGAAAAAGTTGCTGGCATTCTTATCGAATCATAGAAACCTAAACACGAATAAACAACTTCCATAACAATCAGTCATCTCCGGAATTCTAGATTAAATGTTCTAATTCTTAGCTGTATATCCAGAGTTATTAGCAATCCTGATTAACGGTATATTGATAACAAACGAATATTATTGCAGACTGATCTAACAGACAGCACAGGTTTGTACTTTCAGTCACAAAGATTCTTTGACAAACCGAAGTATACACTATTTCGTAAACAAGACAAGCTAAAAGCAGATGCTTGATCGATTTCATGGTAATTCATATATGGAATCTCTCTTGAATTAACAATATATGTCTTAGTTTTTATAAATGCACCTAAATTCTGTCAAACATTACAGTAAAGTAGGCATACTGTCTACAAGCGTTCACTAAAGTCTGCTTATACTCATTCCCAGCAATCAATATTTTTATTCTTCTACCTCTATTGAAAAGTTAATACATTATCATGCATCGTCATGCTACTCACAAACTTCTGAAACCATCTTCCTGCAGATATTTAATGTGTTGGACAGATATTGATTTTAAGAAACTGTCAGTTCTTGACATGAAACTAGCCTACATTATCTGATAACTTATAGCTAACGCCAGTTATGCTTCCTTCAAATGACTAATCGTTCAGAAGATTTTTCATTTAAAAAAGTTCAACAACCCTCTTAACATGAGAAATTGACTATCTTTCCGTGCATTAAGTAGAGGGCTTCCTGGTAGATGAGTTAATTTTCAGGAAAATAAAAATGCATACTAATTGTTAGTGGTGTTATTCACCATCGTTTGAAAAGAGTAACGTGAAATTTTTTTATCATTTCTGTATGTACAATAATGTTCATTTGTTAGTTTTTTTCACTTAGTGTTTCCTTTTTATCACTTTACTACATTTCACTCCGTCTTTCTATGTCTCTTCTAATGGCGTTACTAGTCGATTAAAGCCTTCCAGCAAACACTCCAGAATATTGTTCTTTACGTAGGTACATAACGCAATTAATCGTACACAATATGAGAAATTATGTACATTGCAATGAATTAGTTTGCATAATGTAGCAACGTGTCACCTATTGACAATCAATTCCCATTCATTCTTGCAATAAAAAGCCGTTCTTTCCACATGTCCCTATCCTCTACTTAGCAAGAAATAAATTAGTCACTTCAATAGTTACGAACAAGATCCCATTCTTTGAACATTAGAATCTTTGATGCTGATTGGGTTGCCATATGAAGGACAGTCTGTTTGGAATGTAAGATCAAATGCTTCCCAGAGAAAGGTTGAGTAACTAGAATCAATTTTAAGGATATTTGTCTGACAAACAGACAGTTAATCTTGTTCTGTAAGTCGATTTGAGCAGCCCTAGAAGTTCTCTTCTCATCCAAAGAGATCTGTTGGTAAAAAGCAGGGGTCGTAAAACATTCTGCCTGCAACAAATTAATCCATTAAAATATTCACACCCAACTCACACTGATGGAATAGATTGATTATCGTCTCTGTACGACTGTACTGTGAGTTTAACTTCTGAAGACTTATGACTGTACAAATCCTTTCACCTGACAATTACAGGCTAAAAATTCCTAAATTGTATCTCAGTGCATTTTTACAATCACTTTAGGTACATAAAACTACAGATATACTGGAGAACATATTGACTCTAATAAGGGGGATCAGAAAAGTAACAGATTTCAGCCACAAAGACATTTGAACAGCATCATGTGTAATGTATATAAGATTATGCAAAAACGGTGTCCAATAAGACTGTTAAATGAAATTTCTTAAACAATTTCACGGTAGTTTACCCTACCAAGAAAACCATGACGACATGGCAACGAACGTAGTCACAAGCAGTTTCCAGAAATGACATGAAACATCAAGTATTACGAAGGAAGAGGAATCAAGACAAGGAATGGATCTCGATGGACACATGCAGCCGGGCGAGAAAGATGGCGAAGCAAAAGATGAAACAGTGCAGGGAAGCACAACGAAAAGAAGAACCGAGTACAAAGTATAAATCACTGGACGAAGAAGTGAAGAAGAGTGCGCGCAAAGACAAAAGACACTTCTACGACACATTGGCAAGTGAAGTAGAACAGGCTGGAGGTAGGAGAGACAGAGACCTGACAACATTGTATCAAGTAACCAGGTTACTATCTGGAAAGAGATAAACGCAGATGAAACTAATAAAAGGTGATGAAGGAAATCTAATTATCAAGGAAAAGAAATACAGGAAACGATGGGCTGACAACTTCAAAAAATCTTGAATCAACCAGCACCTGCAACTCGTCCAGAAATGCCACTAGAAATGGCGGGACTACAAGTGTACACAAACCGTCTGACAAAAGCAGAAGTCATGAATGCCGTAACACTGCTGAAATTTGGGAAAGCAGCAGGACCAAACGGAATTCCTCTTAAAGCACTGAGAACAGACGCAGAGACAACAGACGACATGACCACACCACTATTGCAGATGGTTTAAAAGGAAGGAAGGAAATGTACCTGTCCATTGATTGGAAGAAAGGATACCTTGTCAAACTGCAAAAGAACGGAGACCTGAGTCTTTGCAAGAACGGGCGCGGAATCATGCTGCTGTCCACCTAAAGCAAGTAGAATATTATACCGCATCATCCTGGAGAGATTGAAGGATGCGCTGGATTTAAAACTACTACCGGAATGGGCTGGCTGACTTCAAGAAGTACAAACCATTTGCGGATCAATTTGCAACGCTACGCTACTCATCATCATGGAACAGAGTGTAGAATGGCAGTCAACTCTCTACCTCAACTTTATCTACTTTGAAAAGGCCTTCGACAGCGTCGACTGACAGTTAATTTGACAGGCAGTTGCTTCAACACTACGGTTTAGTGTCACAAATCTTTAACAACCTCATTCAACAACTATATGAAGACTCCACATGCCAAATGATCCACAATGGAAAGCTCAGCGATCCCTCTGAAGTAAAGACAGCACTAAGACAAGGCTGCCGCCTACTATCAACCATGATCTTCCTGATTGTGATCGACTGGATCATGCAGCGAAACATGAGAAGCGAGAAGATGGGCATACGCTGGCCGGACAGATTAAAAGATCCTAGAAGATTTGCATTTCGCCAACGACGATTTATGTCTAATTTCGCACAAACTCAAAGATCTGCTGGCAAAACTATTAAGTTGACAGAAAAGGTAGCGAAGGTGGGACTTCAAGTGAATGCAAAGAATATGGAGGTGGTGAAGATAACTAACCAACAACGATAACAATGACAAGCATTCATCACCATCAACGGGATAAACCAAAAGGAAGTAGTCTCTTTTACCTACCTAGGCAGCATCGTTTCAACTGCGGGCGACGGCACAGACGAGGATATGAAAACCAGGATCGGAAAAGGGAGACAGGCTTTCATCAAGCAAATTATCGTCAAGTTATGCTTTCCAGAGTAATAACGTATTATAAAAGTGATCGAGTGCTTCTAAAATAAGTTGGTAGAGAAACAATATAGTGCATTATAAGCTTGCATGCTTGTATACAAGAAAGAAAATCGAGAATTCCTAATAGGTAAATGTTCACATTGTACTGAAAATTCATAGAAGTGTATGTGCATCAGCATCCCCAATATTCAATGTGATGTGTGAGAGTTGGTACCTTATTGTGTTTTTTTAAGTAATTGATAGCTCAAACATTTTTGTCAAACAGAGAATATCTTTAAAAATAAAAATTACATTACAGTGATGGAACTCTGTCTAATAAATTAAATCAATGTTTTTTCAAAGTGCCAGTTTCTTAATCAAAACTTTATTTCTGGTTGAATGCACAACAAGCTTATGATGTGAAAAATTATCGTCGAAATATAATGAAATAAATCTCGTTACTCTGTCATTCAATGAGTAAAGTCACCTTTTTTGCTAGAAAGACCTATCTGTCAAGTAATTTATAATAATTGATCTCATACAGAATTCTGTATCATCCCTTAAATATGGCTTAAAGTTACCACTCATGACTGAACCTGTTGTAAACGGAAGATTTTAGGTTAGCCTCACATTTCAATATCATACCAGATGCCTAGATATTTTGAAAAATCTCACTCTTCAAAAAGTGTTCCAGATAAAGTGATCGGAATCTGTTAGAATGTGCCCAAGAAGAAAACTGATTGTATTGTCTGGCAGCGATTTACTTCTTCCTGAATTGAAAGATCCTTGAAATATAAAAATACTTGTTATTCTGAACACTAAAGGTAAGAGTGGATTCATGAAGATATTTCACTTATGAAATTAGCTATTTTTGCACTCGATATTGAAAAGAATCCTATGAGTATGCTATTAGTGATTTTCTCGAATGAAGTGAGAAATACAGTGGTAATTTTCCTGTCTAATTCTATGAAATTCTACTCTCGTAAATCGCTATCGACAACGTGGATTTCCTTCAGCTGTAAACAAGATTATCCTGTTCCATAGAAAATTTTTGGAATACTAATTTTGGATAACAACCTCTTGGGAATAAGACTGTGGAAGAACGATTGTTTAACTTTGTAATTGACAAATGGTCTGGAGCATTCGATGCAACAGTGCAAACTGTTATCTTCAGTCAAAATATGAACTATCCATAATAAACCTTCTTATGGTTGGTAATAGTTGTCTAAAATTGAGATAAAAATGTTTCCAACAAAAATCCGCCTTCTTAATATGTGGTATAAATACCAAGTATGCAGACAAGACTTGTAGACTTCTGAATGTATCAGCAGACAACTGAAGTTAAAAAAGTCTTTCCGAATACAAATGAGTAAACAAACGCACGTCTAAAATACACTCAATCAGTCAATGCTAATTCGCTACTGTAAACTGATCGTTTGCAAAAAATTAATTTTTCCACGCACTGATGCACGTTATGCGATATTTCGTTGAAATAAAAACCATAACAACAAGCTGTCGACATATATTCCGTCTAACCTTCAAGTAAGTTGTGATAGTGGACTAAATTGAAGAGTGTGTACACGCTGTGCAATCACAGTCAGCTCAGCTAAAAGAACTCAGAAGTTTTCAGTTCATCAAGTTCACATTTATATGACATTTAGATCGAAAACAGATCACTAGGCTACGAAATTCTGCAGAATGGCAAGAAAAAAGTAGAAATAATCAATAGCATCAAACAATTAATGTATCCACTGTGGTTTTCATTCCTGTTTTACAAATTATGCAGTTATCTTTCGATTGATTAGACTAATATAAGGATGGTTTCGGAACCTACAGAAGTTGTTCGAAAGTCGTTTATTATGCCGTCTTGATGATTTTCTCATTAGTCCAGCACCTCAAACAACTATTTGAATGAGTCACCTGTTTAAGATGTTGAGCAAATCTCCTTCGAACTGGTCAATGACATTCTTGCGATTACTGAAGTGAGCCAGATAGGCATGCAAACAGTCAGCTTCAAAGCTAGTTAATGTAGTCGATATCAGAGCTTTTTTCTTTACAGGAAGAAAAAAGATATCAGTTTAAATGAACAGATGCATAATAACTCACAGAAAAAACATTTTGGTGGCGCCAATCACCGTCAACGGGAGAAACTTAAAGGAAGTAACCTCCTTCACCTATCTAGGAAGCACTGTTTCAACTACAGGCGGGACGGACGAGGACGTCAAAGTCAGAATCGGAAAAGCAAGACAGGCGTTCATCAGCCTGAAACCAGTGTGGAGATCCTCTGCACTCAGCATGTGAAACAAGATACGAATTTTCAACACCAACGTCAAGTCAGTGCTCTTGTATGGCTCAGAGATTTGGCGCGTCACGAAAGGCATTTCCAATAAACTACAGACATTCATCAACAACTGCCTCCTACGCTCGTTACTGAAGATCAGATGGGCAGAAAGAATAAGCAACAGGGAGCTCTGGGAACGAACCAACCAAGAACCTATCACCCAACAAATATGCAGGAGGAAGTGGAGATGGATTGGGCATGCACTGAGAAGGCCGACTGAGGACATCACGCGTCAGGCCCTCGAGTGGAATCCCCATGGGAAGCGACGAGTTGGACGTCCGAGGGTGACATGGAGGAGGTCGTGCGAGGAGGAAATGAGAGCTTCTGGGCTGTCGTGGAACCAGGTTCAAAAGATCTCAGAGAACAGAGGTCACTGGAGACGTGCTACTGAAGTTGTGTGTTCCACTAGGAACCCAAGGGACTAATAATAATAATAATAATAAGCATCAAAAGCGTTTTCATCACAAAGTCACTGACTCTGCAAAGCGTCTCTGTTAATTAGTGTACCCTCTGGAACCATATGTACCTTATTCAGTTGCGAGCTGGTTCGCAGGGTCTTGTGGAATCAACATCCAAGACAACCTCACTACGACGCAACTTCCTTTACTTAAACAAATCATAGTAACTGAAGATTTTATTCGCATGAGTTAGACTTTCGCATACGTCAAATTCTCATTTCCACTAATCAGTTCTAGTGATCAAGACATCTAAAAACGCCAGTCTTTAGTATGATTCCTCTCCATATGTGAATTAAATTCTATGGAAAATGTTGCTGATAAATTTGTTAGCGTTTTCCAATTCCACTCATGGCATTACTGCTTCTGCAATTATTATTGATATATTCAATCCTCTGGGTGCTGTTTTGCCTTGGTATACAGAAAACCAGCTGATAAGAAAGAAACGTTTTACTACACTAGCGACGACACTAGATCAATTGAGTAAAAACATTATTTAAAAAAGTGAAGATATTTGGGTACACGAATTCGACTGAAAAATGTAGCCAGACCACCCTTCCTATACCCATTGTCCACAAAGCACAAGCACTGAACCTAAGTATGTGGAAATGTATTACAACGAAAGTAGGTCAAGTAGGTATCAGTGACGAAGCAACACGTCTGTTCTTTCGAAATTCGATCCTCAGTTACTGTCTTTTTTTGATCATTCAACTGGTAAACAACCGAGCCATTCAATACTTAGACATTAGGTCGACAGCATAGATCAAACGATAACAAAAAGATAAAAAAAGATAGAGCATAGCTACAGACAATCCAATAATTCTCAAGGCTGAAGAATATTTTTCATAAATGTTCATGCAGCTCGAAAGTGTTCCTTTATTTTTTTCGGTGTAAATCCTGATGTAGTCTTCTAGGTGTTTAAAGAAATGTCCGAGAACAAGGCTCAATGTTCAGCAGGCAATTATCGTCTTTAAACTGAATTACAAATAGTCTGTACTGTTTCTGAGAGACAACTTTACAGGTAGAGACTAGTCACTGGCTTTGATAGCTAAAGTGAACCTGAAGGGACATTTTAGTTTTGAAGAAGCCACCTAAATACTATTGAATATAATTAGGGTAAAATAGCAGAGGTTCTCAATAATTAGTCTTGTAAAAAACTAATGAAGGCCTTCTTTACGGCTTAACTTCAAACGTCTTTTTCTAGTCAACTAATGATTCAGTCAAACGTAAAGGAACAACTTGCATATGTGGCTACTAGTACATCTTTAACTGAGCTGATTATATAGGCCAAGAGGAACTTCAAAAACTTTCTTGCTGAACTTTCCGAAGGGAATGTGAAATCACTATCTGTACACAACAGATGCTATTGAAAATTCACCAGCTGGAACATAATTTCAGTAAATGAAAGGGGGAGATCAACCTCTGATTTTACTATGGTGCTAACTTTCCTATGGCTTCTTTCATTTGATTTATTGACATTCTTCTTTTCATCCTCTTCTCCGTACAGTCTAATTGTTAAACCCAGTATGTTGGTCCAATTTCTCAGACCTGTACTGTCATTTTCCTTAATAAAACGCATTCACCGTATATTTTCGAAACAATTTTTGATGAACTCACGTTGATTACTGGCTACGGACGAACACGTTTTTTTGGATGTCGGTAAGGTGCATATGCAACTTCGACGGAACTCATGTCCCACCTGAGATTAGAACGCGCGTCACTCTATTGCAGTCTGAGTTGTTACAACTGAGCTATTCAGGACACAACTGACCTTCTTTAGTGACCAGTCAGTGTATATATTTTCTCACTGCGACTGTAAATATGGATGTAAAACCCTAAATAGTAATTCGTCTACTAACCAAACAGCTTTTTATCATTTTTCCTGACTCAACAGAACTCTTTCCATGGTTAAAATAAGTATGCTGAAAACTGCCATAGTATGTGTAATTACACGTTCAGATCCATTATAAAACCAATTTTCACTTCTTACTTAATCAACCGCTCACAAGTTTAAAATCTTAATTCTGAAACCCATCACTTTAATGATGTTTTTCCCTAGAACAATTTCTTTAATTAAAATGTTTACTGTATGAAATAATTAGTAAGGAAATTGCGAATTAAATTAGATGAAATGCTTTAGGAATATTTCTGTCATTATTGTTTTTATGTGCGGACAACAATATCCATTTCACCTACCTCTCTTTTATGTTATATTATGTTTTCATGAAACAATAGTCTCACCTGGTTAACTAGCTCACTAGTTACTAAGCGGTCCTATGCACGGATAAAGAGGGAAGGTTGGGCAAAGGGCTAGCAACCCTACCCCATAAAACCAATTCAGTCGCGAAATAAACTTCAAAGTACAAAGAAAATATAAAAAATAAAAATAAGCCTATTCCTCGCTGGAATCGGGGAGACGAAATGATGCCAGTTGCTGAAAGTCTTCGGGAAGTCGATAGTCCGATGTGACTTCTCTCGATGGAAGCGAAAATAAGCGTCGGGACACGGAATGTCGGCACCATGTAGGAACTTAGCAAGGATGCCTCGTTCACCTACCTAGGAAGGATGGTTTCAACTACAGGCGGCAATGGCACATATGAGGATGTCAAAGGCAGGATCTGAAAAGCAAGACAGGCTTTCATTAATCTGGAATCACTGTGGAGATCTACTGCACTCAGCATAAAGCGAGAACAAGATCTGGATTTTCAACATCAACTTCAAGTCAGTTCTTCTATATGGTTCAGAGTCCTGGCACGATACATAGAGCACTTCCAATAAACTACAGACATTTGTTAACAGCTACCTACGCTTGTTCGTCACTGAAGATCAGGTGAGAAAGAGAGAAAGAATAAGCAACAAGGAACTCTGGGAACGAACCAACCAACCAAGAACCCATCTCCCAACAAATATGCAGAAGAAAATGGAGATGAATCGGGCATACAACGAGAAAACCATTCGGAGACATTGCGCGCCATGCCGTCGAGTGGAATCTAAATGAGAAACGACAAGTTGGGCGTCCGAGGTGAGGGTGACACGAAGGAGATCGTGTGAGAGGGAAATAAAAGCTTCCGGGCAGTCGTGGAGCGATGTTCAAAAGACTGCAGAGAAGAGAGTGCAATAGTGACTTGTTACTGAAGCCCTATGTTCCACTAGGAATTCAAGAGACAAAAAATAATAGTAATGAAATAATACGTATTCGTTCAGAATAATAACATTGTTTTAACGTCATGTTCTTTTCTGTGTTCTGTGTACACGTAGTTTACTGATTTCAAACGTTTTACTTCATTATATGTTTATCATTATACCTTATATTTGTTACCTATAACGGGATATAGGTTTTTTTGCTTAATTGTGACATCAAGTAAACTGTTTCGAATTGTCTGAACACAAAATTCCTTTCAGGTTGACTTTATGCATAGAAACCGATCATGACATAACATTGTACACGTTTAAAAGTAAGTGAAATAGCATTCATTTGTGAAATTAAAGTCAGAGATAGCATCAAAAGAGTGATACAAAAGCATCAGGAATATGCCTATTGTATTATACGAATGGCTATCACCTAGATTATTACACTGACATGATATTTCAAGGAGATGCCAATGACAGAGCATGTTTAACGTACACGTCAATAATGTAATATATACATGAAATAAAGACTAGTATTAGTCTACGACTGACTAGTTGCTGAAACTTTTTTCAGTCCTAGAATTAACAGTCTAAAGAAAATCTTCAAAGATATTCGAGTGTGAAACGCAGACATATTAGAGCTAAAATTCGAACTATTTTTATAATGGTGTTTAAACATAATCAACATAATAAATTCAGATTTCTAGAGGAAAACTAGTCACAGATTTCTATTCTAAATGAAGAATTAATTATGCGGATACCTAGAGTGTGCTCTATCTATCTGCTGACAGGTGAGATCTAATGTGTAAAATTTGAATTCTCGAGTCTTCCGCTTCCCGATCCAAAACTTCTTCATTTCAAAGTGCTAACAAGTGAAATCTACGTTTCTCATCAAAAAACTAACTGAAAGAATAGAAGTGGGGTTCAGTTATATCCAACCGACGAGTTCTAAATAGGACGAGACACCTGTCCTGGATTTCTCTGCTAATTAACAAGATCATTGTAATTGGGTTATATTTTGATGAAAACTGAAGATAAAAGATTATCACTTTCTTGTTGATTATAGCGCTTTTTATTTATTTTGATGTTTATGGGGACTCATTTGATGATATTCTTATGAGTAAGATTTCTGACTTCCTAAGAATGGTGTTCAATGTCAACTTTGATAGCGGTACTCGCTTAACATTTTCTGGCAATATAAAAAGCGAATTTGATGTCCATTTTTAATTATCACATACCAGCTTAGATTTCTCTAAAAGGTTGAGAATCTTGTTTACTGATACTTGTAATTTTCCGCTGATATATTTGATCGAATTGCTCGATATCTGCATACAAATGTGCACCTTATATTTCAGTCTATCTGATGGATAGAAGTTTAATCTAGGGCGTGTTTAGTCCTGTTTAGGAATTGACAGCTGGATATGAATAAATTCCATTGAGGGATACTATTCAAAATGAGACTGGAATTCGGTAACCATCGCTTTAAACACTACTGCGGCACTGGCTATCGTGCCAAGTTAGATACAATAAACATCTTAATTGTCTAAAAGGTAAAAATTTTCAGATCTGAAAATGTATATAATTGGTTTTGATTAAATTAGAATACATGTTCAATAATGAAGGCAACATAGTATGTTGTTAAACAGACGTTTTATCTGGAAATGTTTTGCTATTTGACAGAGTTGACCACCTTTAGAAGTTACCTGCGAATGCAAGAAATTTAAGATACCTGCATGATCATGTCCGTGGTTCATGATAAGCTTGATCTTAGCATCAAACTGCGCTAAATTCTATCAATTTTCACTCAGTTAAAAGTTCTTTCTTTCTCAAATGTTTTCACTATGCTATAACGACTTAGTGTCTATGTAATCAAGCGTTTTCTAATCAATCTACTGTTCTAAAATGGATAAGGTTGACAAGTTTTTAGATAAAACAAGTGTTTAAAGATGCACATGCATCTCTACTTGAACTCACACAGCCAAGTCAGGCCTTATCGGGAATTGTTAAGTGAGTTAACAACAACTAGTGGCGTCCAGCGGGGATACTCACGTTCACCGATATTATTTATTTTCGTTATGGACGTACTAATGGACATAACATTGTGTACATCTGACTTCACATGGACTGACCTACTTCCTGGAGGTCATCTAGTTGACTTGGAGTATTCGGACGATATTGTCCTGCTAGATGAAGAGGTTAAAAATATGCTTGGTTTTCTATACACTTTGGGTAAAAATCTGTGTATGTTTGGTGTACGTTTTGCACCTGTCAGGTGCAAGATGATGCTCCAGGGCTACTCTGCTGCGATAACTCCTAGTTTAATGATAGGAAGGGAAGTATTGGAATGTGTCGACCACTTACTTACTTCGGGAGTTATATCTTACCGAACAAGCTTGTTGCTGACAAAATTATAGCCCAGATACAGAAGGCCCACTTGTTAGTTGCCAACTTACGTCATCTCTGGCGTCGGCTGGATATTGGACTACCTATCAAATGACTAGTTTACAGCGCTGCAGCTTATCTTGTCCTGTTGTTTGTCTGTGAGACATGACCGTTAAAAGTGAAAGACATGAAACAGTTGCAGTCTTTTGATCAAAAATGTCTTCGCAGCATTGCTCTCATGTACCGGAATCACCATGTGAGCAATGGTGAGTTCATGCGAAAGGTATCAGGGAAAACAGACAAGTCAACTGATACGGTTGTGAACACCAGTCGACTGAGACGGCTTCGACATGTGTGGTGCATGCTGAGACACCACCTAACTCGACACGCGATGCTAGGACAAGTTGGATTAGTTTGAACAATGCAAGAATAAAGACATTTGTAGAACAAAATGAGCTCATTTTATTTCAATACCATTCATCAGCTGCAAACACCCTACAACTGGAACGTGTCTTAGTAGTAATAATAACATAGCATACTTTAAAAACGCAGAAATAAATAGAGATTTGAAATCCAAGATTGACATTAAACCAGTAAGACAAGGAAATACAGGATTAATAGTTACATATCTTAGTCAAACTCTATGACTATTTATATCTGATGAGACGGAAAATTTCGGATCTGTGGAGTGGGGGGACAATAAACGAAAATCCGAGTGAAAGAAGAGACTTTTTAAGGACTAATAGTTTACACAATTACATGAAAACTTGAAAATCGTAAAGTGATTAATATTCAGTAAGTAATCAATGAAGGAATCAAAAGAAAAGGGAAGACTGGTGGATTAGGTTACAACTGGGTTCAGGATGACCAGACCAAGACCTGACTATAGTCGATGAAGTCCCCTACTGTTTGCCCGAACCGTATGGAGAGATGTGGACGATCTGTTAGGTTCCAAGAGATGGAAGGAATCAGTAATTGAGGACTGTTGGTGACGGTTAAATATTGATCCGAATGCTGCAGACGTATTCAGTTCTTGACATTATATAAAGCCTGAATATTGGCACTAACCTCTATCTCAAAATTGTTTATTCTCTCACATTACTTTACCTACTTTAATATAATCCCTTTCCTATGCACTTATTCTTTGTATACTTCTATGGTATGTGGCAAATTGAGCCAATGTACTCCTGTGCGAAGTTCTACATTCACCGGTTTTTCATCGGTATTAAATTTTGTTGAATCCAATGATGTATATTCAAAAGTACAATGAAAACAGCGTCGGTGAATTTCTTTATGGGAAGTAAATTCACCGTCAGTTTACACTTAGTACTGCTCATTCACAAGACGTCGGCAGGTATTATGAAAAAACATTCGTAACAACTGTATATCTGGATATTAATAAGAAACCAACAGTGTTTCTAAATCTACACTACCTTGTATTTATTCCTCCTCAGTGTTTGTATTCAGTAAGTCATGTTTAAGAGATTCATCATCTGCATTGATGTTTGTTCACGGAAAGTTTCTAATAGCTATCTTCGGATAATGATGGTATCAGCTATCGTAAATTCATTTAAGAGTCAAATTTAACTAACCAGTCCATGGAATTAAAACGCGGCCACATCTAGGGATATGAGATAGTCTGATGAGACGCGTCATAAAGTTCTTCTTTGACTTGCAATATCCCCTGCCGGTTAGTCAGCAGACATCAGAATTCAAAAGGTCATAATGTTCCAAAACGGAAATATTAGGATTAAATGTTACAAGCAGCTGAGAATTTATCACAGATTTATAATAAAACTTCTCGGCCATGCATTCGCAAAATAATGTGAAACAGGTAATAGCTACTTCCACTTAGAATGTCAACTTTGTTAAACCTTCGTGAGACATTTTATTACAATATCTAAGATCTTGTTCACACTAAGGTTTTATTCCAACGACTTCCATAAAATGTTATACAGTTTGTTACAGTAAAGTAGAACTGGTGATTGTGAGAATATGGAATCTGTGTATGGCTATATCACGTTCCACTTCAGCTTCAAAGATATACTAAGATTATTTCCATTGTCTGACAAATATTAGTATTTATATTTAGGCATACAGAGTGATGATTAAAAATGAAGTGAAACTCTGAATCCCAGAAATATGACAATCAATGATCTATAGATTACCAGCCTCGCAATCTACCATTTGTGCTACGAGACCACTAGGCAATAAAACCAGCCTGCCAAACCCCGTGATCTCAGAGAAAAATCATCACCAGACACAGTTTCGCTATTTTTGTATCAATAGTTGTGAAAAAAATCATAGTAAATCCTTTTCAAACTTGTTCAGTGAGTACATACAGATTACGAAACTGAGCATACCTTACTTAAGGTGAAACAGCAGTATCTCCATCAAGCTTACTAGTTGGACAATATCGTTAAAAGTCATTATCTTTCTTGCAATATGACTGGTAAAACTCATGTACCAATGTGGTACTTAGGGTACAATCAAACAATTTCCAAGCAAAATGAATGCCAGATGTTCAGAAACTATAAAGACATTTTGATGGTGTATCCGCTGAGCTAGTTGGATTGACTGTGATGCTTCTATGTGTCGTCCTAGGAAACATAAAAAGCACAAATTTCAGAAAGATGCGATTTACAAATGACTTTGGAGCTCATACTGATGTACTTGAATGTGACTGGTTGTTCCTACTAAAATCGTGTCCTAGTTACCATTCATATTTTCAACACTAATGTCACTCAAGTAAGTCAGTGCCCGTATATGATGGTTGAGAGACTTGGCGCGTCAGTGCAGACATACACCATCAACAGCTGCCGCTTACCCTATACTGAGGATCAGATGCCCAGAAAGAATGATAATAACAAGAAACTCACTCCGACAGCGAACCAACCAAGAACGCATCACCCAACAAATATGAGATGAAAGTGGGGATGGATTGGGGGATACACAGAGAAGACCATTTGAGGATATCACGCATCAGGCCAGGCAAGGCTGTCGAATGGAAACCAAATGGGAAACGACAAGTTGGGCTTTCAACGGTGACATGGAGGAGATTGTGTGTGAGAAAGAAATGAGAGCTTGTGGACAATGGTGTAGCCAGATTAAAAAGACTTCAGAGAAGAGAGTGAAATGGTGACGTGCTACTGATGCCCTATGTTGCACTAGGGACCCAAAGGACAAATAATAATAATTACTCTATACTTCCTTGAGTTTTTGAGTTCCACCTCCCTGACTTGTCTGAATATTTTGCCTGTAAACGTCCTCTCTGAATGAGTTTTCTGGTTTCAAATGTTATACTAAGAGTTTCTAGTGGACCAAAGAAGAAATAATGTTTGGTACAACAAAATAAAGGAATACATTTTAAAAGGACCAATGTTTCTATAAATGTAAATAGTGTAATTAGAAGACCACATTTATCTGAGAAATAATCAAGCATTCCATATTTTTGAGGAGCAAAACATTTCCTGTGAAGTGTTCAACAGTTGAATGAAATCTCTGAACTAAAATATAAAACAGCAACTGAAAACCTAAAATTGAATTTTTTCAATTCTTCATCTTTTTGAGCACATATATTACCCATGTGTCTTATAAAAGTATTCCCATTATTAACCTTTCAAATCTTGTCCTGCTAACAAGATTCCATATGAATAATATCAGCAAGAAGCTATAACAATTAAGTGAAATGGATGCTTAGGCTTCACCTGTGCTGTCTGATATTTCTCTTACTTACTACTAATTATCCTAGTCTTGCTAGCAATAAGATGTAAGAGACAATGAGAATTAAGTTTTCTTCTCTGCAGCCATCTGTTTTTATACTTTTCCAAATGTTGTACAATTGGCATTCACTTACACTTATTCTCGGTCTATGCATATGTTTATGAAATTCATCCTTCGGTATACTTTCATTTCATGAGAAAAAGGCACTTTCCCTTGAATATAATTCCCAGTTCCATACACCAAAATTTCTAATACGGATATCGATGCTTATTTTGAAAATCTCTATGACCAGCTGAGTTCTTTATTCCCAACTCTCTTGAATCATCAACTTCGGTTAATCACTAGGTCAGTAGTTAGTACCAATTAACTTCTTCTTTCAAGATTCAGGTAAAGGAAGATTCTAATCTCGATTAATTCAAACCTTCGAAAAATTCACCTGGTAAACAGAATATAATGATTTGCAAATCTGATAAAGTATCATGTTTGGTAGCGACAAACAAATTTGTCTATAAAAATAAAATGTTAACCTTGGTTGTATTGTGTTCTCTAAGCTGAGTTGTTTAATCGTGAAGCTTTCATCGTCTTTCTAGACAACATCATCAGCACTAACTTCAGTATGAAGTGCTGATGATATCGTCTAGAAAGACGATGAAAGCTTCATGATTAAACAACTCAACTTAGAAAACACAATACAACCAAGATTATCCAGCTGAACTACAAATATTCTCCATTATTTCAAAATGTTGTCCACTCTTAGTGATGAAAACAGATTCACAACTGAATTTTCATCAAATGTTTGAAGGTAGGAAGAGAAATTAATCCGTGATCAAGCAAAACTCTTCTACGCTACTTTTATTACCAAAAAGGGATTGAATTCAAGATGTATATGGAATGTGCCTTTCCAAATTCGCATAATTTACCTTAGAATCATCAGACCGACAATCTGTTACATTCTACATTATCCAATTATTACTGTCTTAGGTATAAATTGATAAAATCTTTGTCATGAATGTTTTACTCAATCCATAAGTGTGCATTGAAATGATAAATGTAAATTCTGTACTTCTTAGCATGTTCACTGTCCAAGACTTTTATCAACCTCTAGGTTTACGTTCTCTCTGGCAACCCAAGATTCCATATTCCCCTAACTTATGTAAAGAGGATTTCATCATGATCTAATGATATTTTTTTATTTCATATTTCAAGACAAACACCTTAAAAATGTTAACAGTGCTACCATGGCAAGTTATTTATGATCATGATTAACTGACGCTTATTTGTCATATGTAAAACATTAGGCTAGTGGTCTGATCAGTGAAGTTCCTTATTATGTCAGATTCGTTAAAGGAATCATAGCATGACTGTCTTATTGAAATTACTCAACGATGTGTAAAGTCATGAGACAAAGATCACAATAATATGCAATTAATATATGCATTTAAGACAAAAGGAGGATGTTTCAATAAGATACTCTCTAAACAGCGTTAAATCAGCTAGACGGAACCTGAATTTTGAGTGTTGAATAAAATGCATTCTGTTTTTTGGAATTCATTCTAACAGTACATTAGATATGATGGATGAAGACATCAGATTACTGACCATGACAGTCATGGAAAATGGATAGTCGTTGAAGTTCATAAACTGTTATCAAAGTGAGCTAATACCGAAACAAAATCTTACCTGACTGTTTAAAAAAGGGTTCATATCACTGTATCACAGAGTAAGGAGCTAAGTAGTACGGTTTTCAAATAAAACTATGATCTGCCCTTAACAAAACACACTATGCCGTAAGGCTTATTACTATTGAAAAAGAGTAAAAATGCTAAATCATAGACCTAGACACTGCTGAATCGTTTATGTGCCATTCTGTTGGGTTAACCGGTTTAAATGTGTGAGTGAACACACATAAGTGAGAAGGAATAGATGAATAACACAGTAAGAAAAGAAGCCATGTAAGTAATCGGTCTAAAAAGGAAGTAGAATGGAAACTGATAAATGCAGGTGAGAGATAGCCTTCTACATGTATAGCCGAGTATACTGTGTAACTAGGTTATGGTATTAGTTTTGTAGGATCTTTTAAATTTCCTTACAGAATCAGCCAGGTATTCATACCAAGATTAATGAAAGCAATGACGATACGTGAATCGAAGTCACTGTTGTATTTCGGAAAACAGTTAGTCCTTAAACTAAATCCACCTCGATAAACTCTACTCTTGTAGTATTAACACTGGGATAGAATGTGTCTTTCTCGAACAACATTTATTTGGAGTTTTGCTCTCCAATTATCGCGTTTCCTTTAATTGTTATCCTTGTATTCGGTGTCATATCAGTATAAATGACTGTTTGACATGTGTTGCACAAATAAATCACATTATTTAGGCATACTTTGTATTTCCTTACACCCTCTGGAAGCCATTTGATTGAAAAATATCAATGAACTAAGATTGAAACTGGAATCTCATTCCTGAGCTCCACACTGGACAACATTTCATCATTGATTTTCCTTTGTAACTTCCAGTGAGTAATATCAAACCGTGCAGCTATTGTTCAGTGCAACAGGCATTTGAATCCAAGCCAGAGGGTCATGAATTAGAACTTCACTTCTCCCAGGAAGGTTCAGACAATCATTTAGTATCACTAGCACTTACGAAGGAGATGTGGGTCACTAACTACTAAAAAAAAGCAGCTATAACTGCTGAGTACGTTTCGATTTTGATTCGCAATGGTTACTTAACTGTCATACAAATAAGAA
This sequence comes from Heterobilharzia americana, assembly GCA_944470555.2. Taxonomy (NCBI): domain Eukaryota; kingdom Metazoa; phylum Platyhelminthes; class Trematoda; order Strigeidida; family Schistosomatidae; genus Heterobilharzia; species Heterobilharzia americana. The sequence goes on along the minus strand of OX104130.1, from coordinate 76,807,292 downwards.
ATCGTATCATATAAATCCGAATTAGTTAAAACTAAGCATTGAAAATCATTATACCTTAACACCGGAACAAAGGAGACTGACTAGACTGTTTGTTTAGTACTAAACACCCAGTTCAGTTGTTGATTTATAGCTGAATTGAAAGTAGAAATGGACTACAGATAAATAGTTCAGAAGGTGATATGAAGTCCGTTTTTGCTGGTCATGACTGGTTCCTTATTGTCTTGCATAGTCACCGTTTTAGTGAACAGTTATAGAATGCTCCAGCAACATATTAATAGCCACCAGCGATCAGAAGATATAATTTGACCTTATATGTCAGACTAGAAATAGTGGAATGAATGGGAACAGATTGCTTGAACTACCTAAAGTATACCTATACCTCATCATACAACTTTCAGCAACTATCAGGGGTTATTCGAAAGATGCTGAATAAGAAGGACCATAAATGTCATGGATAACACCGAAAATATCGGTGACAAAACACACTAACTGGATCTAAACAGTTTCTTTTCATTACACCGAATTCGTGTTATCTTACAAGTACACTTGGAAATGTAATAACCAGAAAGTATACTCCTTCCAAAGTAGGCAGAAAAATTTCAAGTGCCTTCTGAATTTAATTTAATTTTTGTTTATTCTTCTTCAATCGGGAAGTGAGGAGTTTTTTCGACAACTGGGAAAGTCTAAAAAAACCTTTCAAAATTTGCCTTTCTCCAATCAATATTTCAGTTCATTCAGACAGAGAATAAACTCAAACTCAAGTCTTTTTTTAGCTAAATGGGCGATCTGAAAATAATCGATTTTTGATATACGATCAAAGCAGTATAGTTAGTTATTTTACCAATTTCATTGTAAAGTTGATAACGGTACATTATAAAATCAATCAATTACTAAAAACTTGAATTTGTAGGAGAAAATAATATTTTGGAAATTGTTGATTAATCTAAGTTTCCAAAAAATGTATATATAACTCACTAAGGGGAAATATTATAATGGTAGAAAGATTTTATCTGAGAAAGAGGAAGATAATACTAAAATAAAAGGTGAAGAAAAACTTCAGGTGATATTCATCATGGACTGAGATCAATCAAAAAACCATTCACAACATCAGAGCAACAGAGAAATGTTTTGTTCCACTTTGAGATTCCTCAGCAGTACACGTCCATGACTCAAGATATTCAGGTTTCATGAAAACCATGTTACCGTTGAGCCACATTTCACTACTTCCACGAATTGGTTATAAAGCATAACTTCTATTCAATTCCATTGCTGACTATTTATCCTCAAGTTCTACTGGGTTTGCTCAACTAGTCATGGCATTTCAATTAAGTGGTTTTCAAGGATTTATTGATTTTAGGGTGGGTGACATTTGTCATGGGCTGATATCAGTTGCTGAACCAGTGAAAGCCTTTACACCAAAAAACCCCCCCACAAACCTCGAAACAGACCAAATAAACTTCATACAATTTTTCTTTTTCACGAATTTCAATGAAACAAGAAAAACAATAGTAGTAGAACAAGTTTCCATATACTCCGTGAATTCTTCTCTGATACTTATTAAAAATACATTTTACAAAGTACCTTAATAAATCTGCAAGAATTGTTTTCTATTTAGGATGGAAGGTAACAAGAACTTAGGTGAATGATGGATAAAGAGTAGTAGTGGATGCGAATTTCGTCTTAGTTGAAACTCTTCAGCTGGATGTACCTGCCTCCCTATAAATCAAACTCGGGACCAGTCGCTTCAAATGCCATAGCCACATCCTGAAGACCACCGAGTGGAAACAACATCACTCACTGGGAGGCAGGTTCATCCGGCTGACGAGTTCCGAAAAGGACGAAATGGGCATCCTAGATTCCATTGCTAACCATTATCCATCATTACCGTAATTAAAACATAGGCAATATCCAGGCATCCACGAAGGAGCCCATAGGTAAATAAAGACCGATCAATTAGGTCCAATTAACGATGGTATAATGTAAACAATAATACTAAAGATTTAGGTTGATTGACATTGATGTTGCTAAGACTACTGAAGGGTTTACTATTTATACAGTGATAGAATGAACATTTAGAAGAAGATAGGACCATGTTATTCTAAAACTGGTAGAAAAACACGTCATGGTTAAGTAAGCGTAATAAAAGTTCAACTAGTTTTCATTATATCAAGCAATTAGTTGAATATGATTCAGAAAGTGAGAGCAGGTTTAGATCGAAAAACAAAGTGGCAAAAATGAAAGCTCGTGAAGTCATGAAATAAAATAATGAAGGTATTGCAAGATTGACAACGGTACCTTTCCAATTACATGGATCAGGTTCACAAACACATCAACTTTCCGCAAAACAGTAGGTTTCCGTTGGTTACTGATTACTTTGAATGTTGCCTTTGTGTCTAGTATCAAGCAAATCTCGGGTGATTGGACCATTTAAACCCTGTAGATCCATAATACTCAAATTTCTCAGGATAAGTTCAGAAATGTTGGTGAGAATCCTTCTTTCTGTTGTTTTGATGTAGCGCTTTATATGTACATGTGAGTTGGTGGATACAGCTGGAGGCAACAAGAATTAGGAACTTGTTTCTTTTGAACTGTCTCGATGTGCATTTAGTCTGTCACACACAGAATAACTTGGCGGCTGGATAAGTCCTTTTTATTGCAGGACCAAGTCTATGACATGTTCATGTAGTGATTTTATTCCCCTTTGAAGGCAAGGTGTACATAGGTGAGCTTCTTGTCAACTTTACTGCACTTTTTCCTGCCTACTGCATTTGTCACTGAACCTTTGAGAGTAACCAATTTCTCGGAAAGATTTTTTGACAAAAGTCAGTTCTAGTAATGGTGGGTAGTGGCTAGCAGTGGAATCAATTCGGTCTAATCAACAACGTTGTAATACAAGCAATAACACTAAAAGTCAGTTCTTCCTCAATCTTTTGAAAGTAGTTCTTACCAAGCCTTTTTTGTAACCGATTGGGCGGAAGCTCTTTAACATTAGATATAGATTGTATTTTTGCAAGTTCCCCTGAGTTTGAAATCAAATAATTCCAATGTTTCTCACGGAAGTCTGGTAACAGCTTATTCAGGGAAATAATCAAAACTGAAATATGAGGGATTTAGAAATGAGTCCAAAAACGTGTATTTAATTTCCTTGACCAATCCTCTTCGTTTGGCCACTGTCTTTCTAAAATATGATAATCAGTGATTCAGTGTGAAATTATATGGCTCTTGTTGTGTGGTGTGTATGTACACAGAGCTTGCCAATCCATATCTGTCTTTATTGTTAATATCGGACAAAAAGGTCACGTGATATCACAGTCATTCGAAATTGATGAGGCGGATATATATACAATTGACTGATGCTTGCTGTTGCTTTTGTTCTGGTTGGATATCTTCATTTCTCTCTTCTCTACATTCACCTGAAAGAGGTCTCATCTTCGCTGCCTCCCCTCGCCTTGCCTGTAGATCTTCAAGTTTGTTGAACATTAAACACAAATCATCATCATGGGCGAAATCCAAATCTTCTTCCGGGATCATCTCATTGATCAAATAGCGTATGCCGTCTTCTCGCTCCTCACAGTTTGTTGCACGACCCAGTCCACCACAATAAGGAAGATCGTCGGTGATAGTAGGCAGTGATAGAAGCCTTATCCTACTCTTGTCTTCACTTCACTTCAAAAGCATCACTGTGCTTCCCATTGTGAATCTTTTGGCATGTAGCATCAGATAGCATATCTCTCTTGTTGAATGAGGTCGACAATGGTTCGTGTCACTAAAGCCGTAGTGTTGAAGCAGCTGCCTGCCAAATTATTTCTTGGTCGACGCTGTCGAATCCTTTTTCAGAATCGATGAAGTTGACGTAAAGATCTGTTTGATTGGCATTCTATGCTTCGTTCAATGGTGATTCGTAGTGTTGCAAATTGATCCGCACATGATTTGTTCTTCTTGAACCCAACCAGCCTTTTGTGCTCGTTACTTTGCATCCAGAGAAATTTTCAGTGTCTCCGGGATGATGCGGCTTAATATTTTATTCTTGGTGTACAAGAGCATGATTCCGTGCCAGTTCTTGCAAAGATTCAGCTAACCTTTCTTTTGAAGTTTGACAAAGTGGGCCAATCAATGGGCAGGTAGCTTGCCTTCCTACCAAACCCTCTGTATTGTGGTATGTGCATGTTCGGTGTTGTCTCTTTGCTGATTTCAGTGCTTCTGGAGGGATTCCATTTGGTCCTCCTGTTTTTCTGACTTTCAGTACCTTTCTGGCGTTCAGGACATTACTTCTGATTTTGTCGAAGGGCTTGTGTTCTCTGATGGTTCTGCAGCTGGGCTGCTGATGGTATTTCTGGAAGAGTAGTAGGTGGTGGTTTTGGTCGATTCAAGAGTATTTTGAAGTGATCACGCCATCATTTATTTTCCTTGGTAAGTTACCTTCACTATCTTTCGTTGGCTTCATCTGCATTGATCTCTTCCCTTCTAGATAGTATCCTGGTTATTTGATACATTGTTGTCGGATTCTTGTCTCTCCTAACTCCAGCCTGTTCTGCTTCACTTGCAAGTGTGTTGTAGAAGAATATTTTGTCCTTCCGCGCACACTTCATTTCTTTGTCCAGTGTGTTGTATAGGTTGTGTTCAGTTCGTCTTAACGTTGTTTATCCTTGCACTGCACTGCACTGTACTGGTTCATCTTCAGCCTCACCATCTTACCCTCCCTGCTCAGTCAGCTTCAATGCGTCCATCAAGATTCATTCCTTTTCCCGTCTTGTTTCTTTATCCTTCCTAATACGGTTATAAGGGTTTTTTCCACATCTCTTCCGAAGAGTTTCAGTGTTCTAACAAGCACGTTTCATCTAGGATATTTCTCAATATCTTCCATTTTTTCCTGATGATTGAAGAGGCGAAGATGTCCTCTGAAGTTTCGTCCTCAGGTTAAGTTTCCATTTTGGGTGTTGAACTTCAACTGTTGTCTATCATCACCCATTTCTTTGAATCCTTTCAACTTGATCTAAAAGGTTTTCTGCACCAGACGTTGAGTGGTGTGAACCTACATATGCTCCTCTTATTGACCTTGTGTCAAGCAGGCATCATCTCCATCTCCACTTTCTTTACATTGAGATGAAGTCGATCTGATCTTTAGTGTGTCCATCTGGTGTCTGATGAAACACATGTCGCCTTGTGGATATCCTCCTGCTTGAACACACTGCCTCACCTCCAATCACCAAATCGTTGAATGCACAGAATTCTGCAAACAATTCTCCATTCTCGTTCATCACCTCACCGAGCGCTTCTCGACCCATGGTTAGCCCTCTTCCTGTGTTGTCTGCTCCCAGTTCGGCATTTATGTCACACCACTCATTAGAATTTTGATATCGCCAACTGAGGTGGGGTCTTTTCCAGTGTTGATTGCAGTTGTCTGTAGAATTCATCCTTTTTCTCTTGCTTTTCACTATTTGTAGATGCATAGCGTAGCACTGTATGATTGTGACCTTCCTTCCTTCCTTTTGAGTTGAACCTTACTGTCATGATCCTGCAGGAGGAGATTAGTTCCCACTGCATGAGAGAGAAATCTCGACCCTGTTGTAGACATCATGATAGCCACTCCATAACTCAGTGTGCTCGTGGTTGTCGTCTGGGTAACAACATCGGAGTAGATTATTGATTCTCCAGTCGACAGTCTGGCGAGTCGACTTCCATTCCATCTGCAGGTTTCCCGCAGATTCCTAGCACTTCTATGCCATATCTTCTTATCTTTTTTGCACTCTGGACAACCTTGCTAGCCAGTCAGCTTCAAACATTGTGTGGACAATCCATGTCCGCATTCTTACTTTCGCTTTCATCGATAGAGAGAAGACACATCGGCCAATTAGCTTCCCGAAGGCTTTCACCAACCGGCGTCATTCCGCCTCTCCGATTTTAGCGAGGAGTAATTTTGTTATTATTCTTTTTTATTTTGATTGTGCTTTGAAGTTTGTTTAGTGGTTAGATTTGTTTTACGGGGTGGGGTTGCTAGCCCTATACCCAACCTTCCCTCTTTACCCGGGCTTAGGACCGGCTGGTGACTAGCGAACTAGTTAACCAGGCGAGGTTGCTATTTCATATAAACTTTTTCACTTGTGAATTAGGATGAAGGTTAGGAAGGCTTATAATCAATACTCATTCCTAGTAGGTTTTGTCATGGTGCAGTATTCTAAGTGAACTTTCGCCTACTGGATAAAAGATGTTACTAACTTATTGTTATTTCAGATTCTACACTGATATAATGCAACAATTTTAAGTTTTAGAGTCAAGATTTTTCATCAAGCATTTTAAATGACAAATTTTCACACTTTTGTTAAATAGAAAACACCAGAACTCAGTACTTGATTTATAACAGAACAAAGTTAGTTAAAATAGATGAGCACTTTAATTTTCTTTACTTCAAGACTGTTATTTTGTCAATTTGTTTATTCCCACCTTAAATGTCTAGAAAAATACTTACATATCCTATTAGTCAATAAAATCCACCCATTGTTCCTGTGACGTAATGATATATGTCTATATTCCCAAAGAATTCTTGTCTAATTTGTTATCGTGAAGTTTCATTATTAGCTAAACACATATTTAATAGCAACAAAACAGTCAGCAGTTAAACTTGATTACAGTAATCGATTGATATCCCTGTAAGAATTTTTTTAGAGAAACCTGTTTAAAATTGACTAACCTAATTTTATGCTTATCAGCAGTAATATGTGTTCTATGGACACTGTAGTTTATACCTCAGACAGAAGCAATTTGAGGCCTTTCAAAACAGTGAAAACGAATTGTAGAGAAATGCAATAATTATAATATATAGAGCCTTTCTGTGAGGTTATTTTTCAACATCCAACATGATGGTGCAGTGAAACTCCTTACTTCAAGTCAAGTTTAAAGTTGGCAAAGAAGGTATATCAGGGACCAAAATGAATGAAGTCGAAGCCTTGGCGATTCGCAGCTTCAAACCTCAACTGTGCATTCAAAAGAAACATATGAGAACTTTATGTGACCTTATTAAATAATCTCCGCCTGTGTTTATGCTTCCTTTTTGCATTTCCTATCATCTTCCCATTAAAATGGAGAAATCAGAATAGCTATCAAGATATCTGAGTTATTGTAGGCAAGATTTTGTCTCCATTAAAAGATGAGTCATCAGAAAAGTAAAGCCGTTTGTTGCCTCATGGAATCCCAGAGGTTTTAGCTGTTTTGCACCTGTCCATTAGATAAATATTGATCGCACTGTGGTAGCTACTTTTCTTCTTGAGTCATTTTTGGTGCCGAATGGCAAGATATCCGACTGTCTATCAAGAGACTAGCGTACTGTGCTGCAGTTCGTTCTGTCCTAGTGTGCAGCTCTGAGACATAGCCGTTAAAAGTAGAAGACATTAGGCAACTGAAAGGTTTTGATCATAAATATCCTCGTGCCGTATCTTGCGTTTGGTGAGATCACTGTGTAGGCGATTTTGAGGCCAAATGATAGGTTACATGCAAGACAGGCAAATCAGTTGATGAGGTTAGGAATCTTCATCGTCTCAGATGGCTTAGGCATGTACTGCGAATATCAAGTCACCCCATACCTCAACGTGCTATGCTGGGGAATCTAGATTAGGCTGGAAGAAAGTTCAGGATGTCTAGACAAAGACGAAGTATTAGTCGATGATGCCTCTTACTGTTCACCTGGGATATGTGAGGAGATGCAGACTTTCTAGGTGAAGTCACCAAGACAAAAGGAATCAATGGTTGAGGAACTTTGGTATTATGCCTAGAAATCGGTCACGATGGCGGAAATGTATTCACTTCTTCACATCTTCTAAAGATTGAATATTTTCACTGACTGTTTTCTCCATTCTGTTGTTCATTCTGTCATAAATCTTTATCTACTTTGAGATCAATTTTTTTCTATTCAACTGTTCTTTGTGTACTACTGTGAATTGTGGCAACTTCAGCTGATGCACTTGTGTGTGAAGTTCTACTTTGATCTTATCTGTTTCTTTGTCTGTTTAAGAAGAGCGAATAAAATTTCAAACCTACGCACATAAAAAGAGAAGCACAAAGATGTCACCATCTTATTCATGTGTACAGAAGGTTCAAACATTTGTAGTAAAGTCTGCTTAAATAATCAAATTCTCATTTCTTCATGATTGCATGAATTCATACATTGTTTTTTCAATAGGGCTATATGCAAAATCGTGCCGTCATACTTGGAAATATTGATGAGCCGATGAAGTCTGAATTCTTTGAAAGACTATGTTTAAAAATCTCCACTATTTAGCATACAGTGTTCAAACACCGGTGAAATGCTTCACATAAAGGCATTTCATCCCTTCTTGAAGTGCTAGTCACGAAAACTATTCACTAATTTAACATATTCAATCATCCCTTAACCCCAACAAATTTCTTTACGCATCCGTATTTAATTGTTGATAATTATATTTTTGTATCCAAAAAGTAGGGCTAATAATGTTGGATAAAGAGTCAAATTGCACATCTTTTATGAATTTTGATTATTCCTGTCATAATTACATATATACAAAGATGGCGTATTATTAGTATTATTATGATTATTATTATTAGTTGTCCCTTGGGTTCCTAATGGAATGTACGGCTTCAGTAGCACACCTCCATTGCATTGTCTTCTCTGCAGTATTTTGAACCCGGTTCCACGACTGCCCAGAAGCTTTCTTCCTCACATGATCTCTCCAGTGTCACCCTCACCTCGGACGCCCAACTTGTCATTTCCCCTCTGGATTCCACTTGAGGGCTTGGCCTTCTGCGTGATGTCCCCAGTCGGCCTACTCAGTGTGTCTAATCCATCTCCACTTTCTTCCTCTGCATATTTGTTGGGCGATGGGATCTTGGTTTGTTTGTTGCCAGGCCAGAGTTCCATGTTGATTATTTCCTCTGACAAGATGACGTATAAAGTTGTAGAAAAACTCTGATTGAGGTACAATTTGAACTGCCTACCATAGGGTGATAAAATTTACACTTGGATAACTAAATAAAGAAACTGTAGGCATTTCAAAAATGTATTTTCTATAATAACTATTTGAATATGTGCATAATGATCAACTTCATGATAGCACTTATCTAGTAGTCAAGTAATAAATTACTTACGTGAATGTCAGCTTGATTATAGTTTGATACACTAGTCACGAACTAAAACTGATGATCAATTAAAAATGAAGATAAATCACATAAAAACGTTTAGTGTAAATTGATTCAACACGTCTGGACAACATAGGACAGTGTACATGTTCATATAAATATCACACTAGGCAAAGTCAAGTTTGTGTATGACTTTGAGTATCTATTTTTTTTCTGATTAAAAATAGCTTTAGAAAACTGTTTTGAGGAATGTTAGTAAATTGTCAGCATGAAATTTATGAAGTGGAAAGCAAAATTCTAGTTTTAACCAAATAGCTATAAAACACAAAGTGACATTGACTTTCAACAACATATTTTATCAATATGGGAGTAGAAATTATCTACTTAAATACAAAAGTGGTATTCCATACTGCATCAAAAGCTAACCAGTGACCACTGAATGAAGAATCACTGGAGAATTTTAACTATCAACGAAAATGCAATAAAATGTAGGTTTAGTGAAACTCAACGAGACTGAATAGGGTAGTTTATTTTCATATTTATTAGCATGAAAGAAAATGGATCTTGTACTATAAGCGTAAACCACTTTCGTTGTCATACAGAAGTCTCTGCCCAGCGAACTCCTAATGACAAAATGTCACCAGTTGCCTTCTCCATATTTATCGAGACCACAATTAATTGCCGAACTGAGGTAATAATTAAGATATTTTAATTTGGGTTTCGCGGTTCGTGGCCTTCGTCCGCAAGGTGTATCTGGCGTATGTGGTTGAACATATATAAGGAGAAGTAATCGAGCCATGCAGTTGAGGGTGAGGGAACATGTACCTAAATGGTTTCATCAACGAATAAAGTCTGAAACCTTGATAAACGCTGGTGGGAGGCGATCATATTCATCTGTAGTTAAACAATATACAAATAGGTCACAAGAGTGCTGCTCAAATAGCTTTCAAAGTTTTGTATGGAAACAGTCAGTGATGCGTGCTGAAACATAGGAAAGCAATAGCCATACTCAAATTAAGACCATCCTGATGTGTACAAAAACAATTTGTTCGCAAATTATACCTACCTTGGTAAATTTTATTTTCCTAACAGGACTGCGATCAACTATATCTCTTTCTTTTGGTCTCATCTTCCTAATTTTTATCCCCTCTTATCTTAATTATTATATTTGTCCTCACAATCTTCGGTTTAATATAAATTGTCTTGACAAGTAAATGTGTAATCAGATTGTTTGGCATATATTGTGTAAATAAATCACGTTGTTCAGATAAACTTCCTCTTCTGACTATACTATTCAATTTCATATAATCTTACCTGCTGGTTGTCACCAACCACAATGTGGATCACGGTGCACCACAACTGCAAGTCTTTTAACAAACTGATAAGTGAGACAAGTTTATCAAACTAGAAATTGACAATGTGATGTAGTGAACTCTATAGTGATCACTGCATTTTACACTATAATTTGTAGAGGAAAAATGTTTCGTATGCTTTTAAGGAGTAATTCTTTCTAAACCTTCAAAGGCTTACAAGTTAAGATGATGGTTCTGTATTTATTTAAGGTACGATAATGTTGCAGGTCCCAAAAGAAATAATTTCATAAAAACAAATCCTCCAATCATACAAGTAATTACATTCCCTCGACACTCAATGTGAATGAGTAAATTCAATGCTAATTCGAAAAGGAATATTTAGTTACATTGAAACCTCCAAACATCTAATACGTCCTATAAAGTTTTCCAAAACACACTTCCGGTAACAGAATTGAAGTACAGTAATAAAATGCTTAAACGTTCCAACTTAAAGTAGTTAAACATACCCAATTTTAATATCCAACCAGTCATAATAGTATATAATTAAAGTCTTTCCACTTCTATTGCTAAGTCAAATGTTAAAAAAGGCTATTAGATATGGATTCTGGACAACTGCCTAATGAAGTATGTTTTTCAAATTGGTTACATGTCTTTATTGTATATTATCATGTACTTTTGATAATAAATATAAGAATATCATAATGGAATGATGATAAATTAATAAAAAAACAGTTTCAGGTCACGAGCAAAATAAATTATGAAAATATGATAGAAAATGTAGGTTCACATGGTTCAATAACTTGTTTTGGAACAAGAAAAGTAGACTTCATTAAATAGTTATATTTTAATAACAGTCACATAAGAGTAAGAAAATGAAAACTGTGAGGTTCAGTTTGACAAACAGTTACATATATGAAGATGAAACCAAGTGGCTTCTATGAAGTACAAGATATGGTGACATGCATCATTGAATCAACTGAAGTGTATTCAGTCATTAATTGAAAATGATGTGATTATAACGGGTTAATGATCTTTGAATGTTGAATGGAATTGTGTTTCTATCCTTTTCTCATTTACGGCTCTTTTTACTTAAGAAGTTTTAGAGAAAAAAAATGAATATCTTATCTTTTTGGTTGTATTATGTCCTCTGAACTGGGCTGTTTAATCTTGAAGCTTTCATCGTCTTTCTAGACGACATCATCAGCACTAACTTCAGTATGAAGTGAGCTGTCAATATCTCTCCGTGAATGATTTAATGGCTTACTCTGACGATGTGGTCTGTGATTGGTTATTTCCTCTGATTGTTATGTCATTGATTGTATAGATTTTCATGTTAGCTGTTCCTCTGCTTGACCTCTGACCTTTCTGTCGTTTGTCATTTTTCTCATTGGCTGGTATATTAGGTCTATGTCCATACATCTACTGATTGCTGACTGACTGACCTGAATGCCAAGCTTCCAGGAATTCTCTGACATTCTTTGTATTTCCTCTCTCCATTCTACATTTCTACATAGTCGAAGTTGAATTCATGTCCACAATGGCTATCCACATGCACTTTGATCAATGTACTGTTGTCTACAGTTATTGCAGTTGATTTTGTAAATGTTGTTCGGTTTGCCTTCTTTGATTGTTGCATCCTATGGTTTACATAATGAGGCGTGGAGGGAATTTGTGGATTTATAAGCCACATCAATTTTATGTGATCTCATTAATCTTGTCGTGATTTCAGATATAAGCCAATGAGAAAAATGATAAACGACAGAAAGGTCGGACATCAAGCAGAGAAGCAGCCAACATGAAAGTCTATACTGTCAATGATACAATAGTCGAAGTAAACAACCAATCAGGAACCAGTTGGTCAGGGCAAGCTACTGAATTACTCACGGAGATATTGACAGACACTTCATACTGAAGTTAGTGCTGGTGATGCCGTCTAGCAAGGCGATGAAAGCTTCACGATTAAACAGTCCAGCTCAGAGAACACAATACAACCAAGAACATCCACCTGAGCTACAAATATTCTCCATTATCTCATATCTCATCTTTACTTAGAAACGGTTTCTCTGATATTGGAAATGAATGTACATTATTCCTCTCTAGAAGTATCTATACAGTGTGTTTACTAGTTATACTGTGTGATAGCTAACATACTATGTAAAAACAGATGGTTTTCTTAAAAGTGAATAACAGTCCTTTGAAAGACGCTATGAAAGCAAAGCTAAAACAAACTGTTAAGCGGATACCAAACTAGAAGTCCTTTATTCAACTGCGAAAGAATTAAGCATATACAAGTAACTTATTGATTTCAAAAGTTATGAAATGAGTAAGATGTACTCTATAGTGTATCGGAAACTAAAGTTTTTTTCAGTTGTTTGCCTCTAGGAGAATAGCAGATAAGGTTTCGAGTTACTGTTCCGAAACTTTTTGCATAATGTGTACTTCTCAGACAAGAAGTTCAGGACAGACATTGCTTTCGAAACGTCTGTAGATTTAAATGTTACAATTCTGAAAGCTTTACATCAAGTGATAGCTGGAAACCACGAACAATTAAAAACCAGCAGTAGTCAATCATTCATTTATGAAATAACTTCAACTGATTTTCGAAAACGAAGAGGCCTATCTTGGGTAAAATTCAGTATATCCGATTACTTCAAAAAATTATGTATATATATATGTACAAGGTGACAACGGCTGAAAGGTAAGGTCAAGGTCATCAAAAGTTGCTAATGGGATAATGATAAAGAAACAAGGGAATGAAGAAAATTTCCTAAAGAGATTACGACCAAAGGAAAATTAAAGAGTGAATGTATATTTTTTGAACACAATGGGCCGGCTTGTTTCTGCTGTGTTTAGCTGCTGAATATGTACTACTTTCGAAATGTTTTCCTTCGTTCTATAAAGGATTTTCAAAAAAGACTCTTGTGGAACCCAGTGACCAGGAGATAATCAAGTGCTCAAGAGTTGAGCTGCTGATGCCTTTACACTATCCTTCAGACAGCCATATATGATAATGTTCTGAGAGATGTTTGGATAGAACACGCTTCGTAAAGCCTACGTGACTAGCTACATAAGATCAGGTGATTTGTTAAACGCACAAGGACGTGGACCAGAGTGGTAGTTTATCATTTACACAAACAGTTGTAGGCTGCAGATAACAATCCACAGCTGAGCGAAAAAGAAAAAGTCGATCCTGCAGTACTTCTGCCAATGTATCTCCCTTGAATCACAAACATTAACTTCTTTGAAACTATAAGGGCTTCCTCTGTAGAATTCTTAGACCTTGTGTTCCTCTCAGTTAATTTTGAAGGATAACCATTCTCAATCGACACCCTTCAACGTATTTTCAGCTCCTTATTTACCGTATCACCCGTATAAATTCTACTAATGAGTTAGATTTCTTTTCCCAACTAGTGGAAAGCATCTCTGAAAATGGATATATTGACTTCGTATTCAGCTATTTGCCATTGATGGATACATATATTTTGTTGTAATTATGACTATGATGAACAGCTTTTCAAAATGATTCATGGAAAAGAAAATTTACTTCGGTGAATTGTTTTTTACCATTATTTTGGAAAAATGGTATTCATTATGGACTGACATCAGTTGGAGGAACATTGGAGACATGAGAGCACTGGATATCTGTTTCGTCCTCAGTAATGCTCACCCATGACCCGCACACCCAGCGAACAAGCCCAACACCTTCAGGTTCCGTGGACAGCCACTGGGTAGGAATCGAGTGGTCCATGTTTTCAATTTCTGTCATTTCACGACATAGCGCAACCATCACCCAGTGTCATCGTTGAGTATTTGCCGTCATGGTCGCCAGGTTTGCCCACGTGGTCATGACTGGCGGGATCATGGATAACCACTACTGAGGAGTCCCTTGATGGGGGGAAACAACTATCCAGAGCTCCCAGATTCCCAATGTTACTCCAGTTGGTGTCAGTCCAAGATGAATATCACCTTGTGAAGTCCCTAAAGCCCTACAATCTTAGAAAATGTTGAGCAATTTGTATTATTTAGTAAATAGAAGAAAAGATGAGATTTTGCTAAACAAAAGCTCAATTAATTCCATCTGTAACCATCTTTATGCATTACAATCTGTCATCTGTTCACTAATAACTTATATTTGAGCACAATTTTAATACAAAGTAAATATCATCAGTGTCTTTGAAATCAGATTTGAAAATGAATAATTCAGTTTCATGTTCATAAAACGACGACTTTTTTGGTAAAGTCAATATTAGACACGAATTAAGAGACCGACAGGTAGTGAAGTAATCCATTTTCGCCAAAGAAATGAATTTTTCGAATTAATCTTGCTTTCTTGTTTTTGAAGGAATACGATTAATCTTTTCAAATATGAAATTTTCAGATATTTCAAGTTGGTATTCATCGTAGACTAACATCAGTTAGAGGAACAATAGAAACCTGAGAGTACTGGATAGATCTTTCATCCTAGTATGAAACTCTTCAGCAGTGCGCAATCACAACCCTGCCATGGATTGAACCTCTAGCCTCCACAATCCATGGCCAGCACGTTACTATTGAGTCACTAGGTCGGAATTCAGTGGTCCATAATTTCCAACTTCTGTCAGTTCACGATATAGCGCGACCGCCACCCAGTGTTATCGTTCAGTAGCCGTCCTCATGGCCATCAGGTTTGCTCCACTGGTCACAACTTCTCACTGGAACTTCGGGAATCGCCTCGCGAAGTTAATCAACAATAAGCATCAGTTCAATTGAATTTTGGGGGGATTTAGATACATTTAGAGATTCAGAGAAATTTAGAGATATCCCTGGCGGGGTCGTGTATGCACACTGTTGAAAAGTTCCATACCAGGACGTAACAGCTCACCAGTGCTTCCAGGTTTCCATTGTATCTCCAACTGCCGTCAGTTTACAATAAATACCAACTTGAAATATCTGAAAATCCCCAAAAACCCCTCAAAATTCAATTCTTAGATATATTCAAAACCTTGGTGAAATGGAATAACATTGATAAATGCTTACAACTGTACTGTCAACATGAATATAGCATAATGAATGATGAATGTATTCATAGCATATGTGCATGATGTTTATTGTGTAATTACTCATTTATATGAAAATTAGTTGGTTGCCTTTATAAATTCCTAGTCTCAAGTAGTTCATCGCAACCAATCTGATGTACATTTCATATGAAGAAGTGAAAATCTGTCTCAGTATGTTTTAGTAATCAGCTTATCTTTTGGTAACTCTTAATCTATTCATGTTGAAATCTGATAACTTATGGTTTATTGCAAATATCGTGTGAATTGAATATCATTTTCTTTAAGTTATCAACTCAAACTTTGAGGTATTTGAAGTTTTACTGTTAGTCAAACAGCTTGTGAATATATTTGTTCAAATAAGAAGAAAATCACTGTAATTTAAACAAAAGCATTATAACCCTTGGTAAGATTAAAGCTAATTATACAGATGTGTGCTGCATCTTTTTCTTTACTTCATACATCACTGTTGCATTGAACTTCTGATGTTGTGTGTGTAAAGTGATACATGATATGTGTTTAATATATACATGGAATGTGTATTGATCAAGCATCTGCCAATTAAGGCTTTTCATCTGAGTTAAAATTTCAACAAGCTATGCCCTTCTGCAACCTCCTGTAGAGATTTATGTGAATGTTAATCAAATTGTCTTGTACGGGAATAGAACTTCCACGGTATTTCTGGTAATAAAGTTATTCAGTAACAGTTATATTTTAATTTGCATCGATTCATTCTTACTGCCTGCTGTGAGTTCATAATCTATCATAGCCTCTGCATTATTTTTTCCTATAGTTATTATACAAGAAAAATTCACGGAGTGAATTTGTCTACTACAACTTGAATTTTAGCTAAGCTCTCAATATTTGCGACTTCTACTACTAATAATCTAAAAGGAATCACAATTTAGGTTCCGTTTACAAAAAGATGGGCTGTGTTTAAACTGCACCATTTTTTTATTGCTACAAAAGACCAAAGTGTCAGGTCAAATGCAATACTTATTGGTAAATATTTAACTTATCACTTGGGCTGCGAATCGCTTCCCAAGCGTACTCCTCAAAGGACTTCAAAATAATTATTACCGCTACCTACCATGAGCTTAGAAAGTATGTTACTCGATATACTTAGCTGTTAGAGCAATATTGAAATACATCTGTATTCAATTACGGATGATCAATAACATGAGAATTCACAAACGTTCAGCCTTTGAGCACATGGTATCATAAATTTCACCAGAAAACGAATAATTACATGAACTAGTCAATATCAAATTAAAACGAAAGTATTGTCTAAAATCACAGTAATGAAAATTTCTTATGTGGGCTATAAGTTTCAATTTCACGCAGAATTCTTGGAGAAGAATATGAGTGAGAAGCTGCCGGATATAAGATAAACACTTTTCACGTATAACTGATGGATCGTGGCTAGCAGTGGAATCCAGGATGAGTGTTTCGTCTTATTTAGGACTCGTCAGCTGGGTGTACCTGCTTCTCAGTGAGTGATGTTGTTCCCATCGGGATTCGGACTCGGAAGCGATCGCTTCAAACGCCAAAACGATATCCACCACACGATTCATCATTAATACTATTAGAACGCAGGCAATATCGAGGCATCTGCACAAGAGCCCATATGCCAATAGAGACCGATCAATTCGGTCCGAACAATGACGGTATCATATAAAAACAATCACACTTTTCAGGTATATTGAGATGTTATAAGGTGCTATTTGCGTTTTATCACTAAGTTTTACGATACTGCTCATCACTAACATATTATATTCTCAACGTCGCTTAAAGCGACAACTGGAAAGACTTCATGTACAAATGCCATTTTTAGTCTGGATACCTCTTACCTCTTTCCATCCTGAACTTATTTAGGTCAAGACTGCACGATGAGGCGAACAGTGAGTTGATACGCATAACACGTTTTCCGCCCATCCCAGCCGGTGAAGGTTCATAATCTCATCAGGAGGATTTCTTCTGCTTAAAAGTCTACGCCTGACCTCTACGTTATTGATGCAATAAAACTACACTGCAGCTGATGCTACAAAGGGACGATAGGTAAACAACTGAAGGTTTCTCATATCCTCGTTATACAGACATATTAGAAAACAGAATACTACAGTGCAGTAAACTGGAACCGCGACAGGAAATGGCATGTCATGGCACAGAAGTAAATGACGTAAGTTGAAGAAAGCTGATCAGGTTTTTTGTTCCCATGCAGACATCTTGTTGTTCACAGACACACCAGCATTGATTCCACTTATAAGACAAGTGAAGTCATCAACGCGCCAAACCACTCGTCTCTCTACACTTTACCAATATGATAACGAAGAGCAATCCAGGAGCAATGATTGACATCTCTTGAACTGCCAGTTAGGCGCAAAAATACTCTCTATTTTGTAGATCAATTCAACTAATAAGAATATCTCCACTGTGTGCTCCAAAAACGCTTAGCTTTTTTTGACAATATCACTCTCTACAAGGTCAGATGACGAGATGTAAACCTTGAAATATACATCTGACATTAAATATGAACGGTAAAAAATGACATTATACGTGCATAAATCGTGATTGAAAGAAATTAATTGATAACAAAACGAAGACGCAAGGTGGATTCGAATATATCACATAAAAAGGAGGGATAAACAAATTACGCGCGTGCACAATAGTTTCAGCGACTCAGTATGCTATTTCATCATGTGTTCTCTAAGATGGCTGACTTATTCGTGAAGTCTTCAGTATCAGTCAAGAAAACATCATCAGTATAAACATCAGAATGACTTGACATATAGGGTTTTCTTGACAAGTAGGTCATTAGCTTGTCATAATGACCTTATGTAGGACTGCACACTTGATGTTCTCACTTCTAAATGACATTGGTTGTCCTGTTCGAGTGAACTATGACCTTCGTCTTGTTTCTCACAGATCCATAGATTGTGTCAACGCGAAAATGTTTGTTGATTCCAGACTGACATGAATATCAAGTTTTTTGAAACTTCCTGGCATAATTTCCAACCCCTCCATACAGACTTTTCACATTTTCTGAGTTATATTCGTGTTTACAGCTATCTACATGCATTGATGTAAGTGAAGATATGCCATGACGCTCCACTGTTAGTTGGCTCATATGTAGATACGTGAGAAGAGAACAACCATTCTTCCTGACATCATGCTTTTTCCAGCTTCCACAGCTTATATCATAGAAAAAGCAAAGTTCCTCTATATTCGCAAACTCACATCTTCATAGCCTCAGAAAACAACCAAGAGACTTCGTGTAAATGTGCAATACAACGATTCCAAAGGGCTTCAATACTTTAGTCGGGACACAAAACACATGCTCTAAATTCAGCATGACAATCAACTTGTCTGATGACCAACCATACAAATATCTTTTGACGAGGTTGTGTGGATAGCTGTTCATCTGGAAAAACATCTTCAAATGATTTTCTTCCTTTCTCCACAAGCTTGATGTACTACGGTGTGTCTTCCATCATTCGAACAAAGTTTTGGTGCAGTTGACTTTATGTGCTGTCGAGTTGTTGCTAATCTAGATGAGGATTTGATGCGTAAGTGTTGAGATTATATTTCCTCAAATCTCTTCTACTAATCTGAGCATCTGAGAATGCAAGTTTGTTATTTGAGTTTAGTTTCCTTGTCAATCTGATGTTATCGAAAATGCTATGGATCAACTTTCACAATTTTAGAACAAGAAAGAAAGGTTTTCAATGCAGAATTTATTTAATTTATGAAATCATTATGAGTCGTATGCTTTTTATGCTTCATAAATGTTTCTATATCATGATATGCAATGTAGTAATGTACACAAGCACAATACAGACTAAAATAATCTATGAGACATAGAAAAATAGAGTGAAGATTTTGGTTATGTCAGATAGAACTGAGACCACTTCGGAGAAGGTAACAAATTGATGATTAAAAATGAAAAGGCTGGGAGTGGATTACATCAACTCGGACAGCACAATTAATTTGAAGACAACCTGTCTAACAACGCACTGGATAGCTTGGAAAAACTTACGCATCAAGTTAGCATGATTCATCGTGTAACGTGTATTTTACTTGTTTAATCCCACCGTGGTATATTAGAACAAATAACAAAATAATCAAATATTCTGTATTATTCCTCAAGGTTTCGAGCTTCCTAAGAGGATCCTTTACACTAGTGTGAATTTCACATTAAGTTTTCAGGTTAATATTCAAGTTTAGTA
Source organism: Heterobilharzia americana (assembly GCA_944470555.2). Lineage (NCBI taxonomy): Eukaryota > Metazoa > Platyhelminthes > Trematoda > Strigeidida > Schistosomatidae > Heterobilharzia > Heterobilharzia americana. Next base: position 76,787,615 of record OX104130.1, on the reverse strand, counting down.
CAGAAGGTGATCTTTTTGATCATTCACTCATATAGTGATAGGGAACAAGAGTCAATATAATGTAGGTGAGTGGATTAGCGAATCGGTCCGAGAGGCTTTTTCAAATTGTTCAAAGAAGGTGAGACAAAGATAGGGTGGTTAAATTTATTTCGACCCCTCTGAGTTATCAGAGGGGTGAATGGAATAAATAACCATTTTGGAAAGATGAATATTTGAAAATCAAACAATGTATAACAATAATCAATAACAGAGCTAATAATGATAACGGATGCTTTTACTTATGATACCAGTTGAAACATGAATGATAAGAAAATGGATTGTGTTATCTTCAGACTACTTCATAGAATGTATATAATTCAGTAAGGAAGCGTAAAATGATGAAAATGTTGAATCAATACAGTATTATGTTTCGAGATTGTATACGTCACGGAATGACATCAGTTAGAAAAACATTGAAAGCTGATAATACTTGACAGCTGTTTTCTTTTAGTATATGACTCCTCAGCAGTAAACACCCATGACCTCACAATGCTCGGTATCAAACCCAGAACATTTAGGCTTCGTTGCCACACATGACCCACCTAGGGGTCGCACCCATCGATGTCGATACGTGAATTTATATTCATCTAAATAACATATTCAAGTATTGTGTAACAGGATCAAACAGGTTGTTGAAATCAGAATAGTATTTTTCGAAGTGATTAAGACGATTGGGGAAAATAACCCAGGGAACTATTCCGAGATGAATAAGTTCATAATATATCATGTGGAACAGCGTGAAATGATGTTGTGTTATACCTTCTCTTTATATATTATTTGGAACTGCCTATGCAAGTCACTGATGGTTGCCAAAATTGTGAGATGTTTACCCACCTTTTCTGTTTAACGCAGAAGGATGAGAACAGGTATGCATAGCTTCTGCACTGGTCCCCTCTTTGTGAGAAACGAAACACTTTTGAAAGACTTCTGCCATTTCGAATGATTTTTTATCACCCGAATATAAGGTATGAACTTCGATGACAAGGCCGTTTGAATGATTTTTCAAGTTATTTGAATTGCTTACTTGTTGCCTGCGACTTTGCCTGTGTTTAGTTAGACGTGATGTCTCTCCGTTTGTTTCAGCTGTTATTGGAGGACAGCAGTTATTTCTGTTTCGTATGCTCGGATGAAGGGGTAGTGCATATGAATTATTATTGTTATGGAATAACTTGAGTAAGTGGACTTCTGAACATTGTGTATGTATCTAACATTTTTTTGCACAACGCGAAATACAAGGATCTCGGAAGAGCCTTCCAATCATGTTTACAGTTTGAGAAATAATCCTGATTTCGCTTGTCACATTCTGTGTGCCTAAGAAATGAATGGATTCCATTGAGAAGTTTCTTACATGATAAAGTAAGCTGCCAAACTGGAGCAAGTCAACAAGGAATTTGCATGTAGGTTGCACCATAGATTCATTATTGTTTGGAAATGAAAATGCGGATTTTCCAATCATGGTACTGATTTGATTTAGATATCAAGATTTCAGATATTTTGCATTCGAACCTTGTGATATCTTCGTAAGTGAAGCCAAATACATAAAGTGAAGTAAATTACTCAACAATTAAGTGAGTAAACAGTCCATGTCAGCGTAACCCTGGATTCACAAATCAAACCATAAGATTAATACTTGTAGCATGTCGTTTATCAGAACTGATGATTTTCAAGAAATCCATAAGTACAGTTTTATGCAGAAAACAAAACTTATCGCAAGACGAAGACAATAACTGCTATCGTGTAAAACAGCAGTTACCACTATATTATATTATTATTTGTCCTTTAGGTTCCTAGTGGAACATACAGCTTCAGCAGCATATCCTCATTCCACTCTCTTCTCTACAGTCTTTGAAACCCGGCTCCACAACTGCCCACAACCTCTCATTTATTCCTCACACACCATCTCCTCCATATCACAATCACACACCCAACTCGTCGTTTCCCACTTGGCTACCACTCGACAGCATGACCTGGCATGGTGCATGATGTTACCAAAGCGTCTTCTCAGTCTATCTTGAATCCAATCCATCTCCATTTTCTTCTGCATATTTGTTGGGTGGTACGTTCTTGACAGATTCGTTGCCAGAGTGAATTTCTTACTATTGCTATTCTTTCTGGGCATCTGATCTTCAGTAATGGGTAAGAGTGGGTGGCAGCTATTGATATTTGATGTCTGCAGTTTGTTGGAAATGCTTTTCATAAGGCGCATCGTCTCTCAACCATCACATGGAAGCACTGACTTGACTGATATCCGTGTTGAAGATCCGGATGTTGTTCACACTTTATGGTGATTGGAGTGGAAAGGAGTACAGTGGAGTAGATCTGCACACTGATTTCAGGTTGGTGAAGGAAGGTTTGTCTCGCTGTTTTTCCGATCCTGGCTTTTACATCCTCATCTTTGCCAACGCCGCAGCATTTTCGATAACATCAGATTGACAAGGAAACTAAACTCAAATCACAAACTTGCATTCTCAGATGCTCAGATTAGTAGAAGAGATTTGAGGAAATATAATCTCAACACTTACGCATCAAATCCTCATCTAGATTAGCAACAACTCGACAGCACATAAAGTCAACTGCACCAAAACTTTGTTCGAATGATGGAAGACACACCGTAGTACATCAAGCTTGTGGAGAAAGGAAGAAAATCATTTGAAGATGTTTTTCCAGATGAACAGCTATCCACACAACCTCGTCAAAAGATATTTGTATGGTTGGTCATCAGACAAGTTGATTGTCATGCTGAATTTAGAGCATGTGTTTTGTGTCCCGACTAAAGTATTGAAGCCCTTTGGAATCGTTGTATTGCACATTTACACGAAGTCTCTTGATTGTTTTCTAAACCTATGAAGATGTGAGTTTGCGAATATAGAGGAACTTTGCTTTTTCTATGATATAAGCTGTGGAAGCTGGAAAAAGCATGATGTCAGGAAGAATGGTTGCTCTTACAACTTCATCTTTGCCACCGCTGCCGCCTGTAGTTGAATCGATGCTGCCTGCCTATGTGGTTAGGTAGGTAGGTGAGTGAAAAAGACAACTTCCTTTGCATTTCTCGCCTTCATGGTACTGGTACTCGCCGTCGACGTCATTGGTTGGATACCTTCATCATCTCTGTCATCTCTCGTTTTACGTGAAGAAACTACCGTGTCCGCTGCCTCGCTTCGCCAGGTCTCTTCTGTTAACTTGTTGATTTTTGCCTGACGATCTTGGAGCATGTATGGTAAGACATGAGACCTAAAACATCAGATTTGGCGAGATCCAAATCTTCTTCTGGGCTCTCTTCATCATTCCAGCCAGTGTATGCCCATCTTCTCACAGTTCCCCACAGTTTTTTGCATGATCCACTCCAGTTCAGTTGAGTCGACCATAATCAGGAAGATGATTAGTGATAGTAGTTGGCAACTTTGTGTTACTCCTGTCTTCACTTCAAAGGTGTCACTGAGTTTTCCATTGCGAATCAGTTGACATGTAGCATCCTCGTATTGCTGATGCATGAATATGAGCATCTGAATGAAGTCTTTATAAGATGCTTTAATAAGGAATAGTGATTATGTTCGAATAACAATTTTTTCCGTCACCATTCTTCATAAGACACCATTATGTGGCTAAGAATAATAAGTTCTACTTGAAACGTTATCAGCAAATAATAACATTTTACTGCTTGGTACGCCTTACGAAAAACATTATGAAGCAGCAATACCTCACAATATTAATGAAACTCTACTTTCATATCATCAGCCAAAGAAAAAATTTTACAGTACGTTTGATGTAAGATCTGGTATAATTTGGATACACAACACAATCTTCATACTTGTTTAGGCAACCGCCCAGACAAATTACAGCATAACCTTCCGGCAGCCTTTATATAAATTTCGATAACCTGTTTGATCACTTGTTGAATGACTCATCTATGATATATTTATAGTAGTAGATGAAGATGGTTGTCTACCAGCTGCGCTTACCAAAGTTGAAGAACGTTTTTGCGTCCAAAAATGACTTGATAATTGCTTCGTAGTCATTAGAAAAAGATAGTGTGAAAGTATGGTATCCTTCTTTTAAATTAATTATGTAATTAAACTGTCCTGAATCTACTGCATCCATCTATCATGTTTCTTAGAGAATTCATCTTCCAATAACAATTAAAATATGTCAAGCATTCTATGGATGTTAAGGGATAATGACAAATGAAACATGAAAGTGGATTTCAGTTAATTTAACCTTGAAAAGATTAACATTTATTTACCTTTGGACTGAAAATAACTTGCAAATAAATTATTGAGTGGTACGCAACTGATGTTCGAATATGATGTAAAGTATAAAATAATTTTCCATAGTTTAACACTTCTACTCCATTTATACATCATTTTCTCATGAAATGTTGACAGGAAATAGTTTAATTTTTGTTTCGATTACATCAAGACTCATCGAAAATAGACTACTGGGAATATGATAAAGATCTTAAAAGGTATTATACGAAAAATCATCAGATTTATCATACATAGTTACAACCAACGGTTTTAGGAAGATGAAAATGTGTTGCTTTATTTTGTCCTTACGGTCAACTATTGTATTCCGATGATATTCGCTCTGTAGTCGTGCAGCTTGAAGATTCGGAATCACAGTAACTATGATCATCGTTAGGTTCTACAAGACAACCTACAAAAACTTTAAGTATTTCAAACTGTACAGACTGTTTCAGATCAACCAAAACCTTTAGGTACGAACCATCCTTAATATAAGCGAAAAGAGTGGGCACTGTAGTAGGATTTAATTCCATATTAGATTTGTTTATTTCATTTATACCACACAGTGATCTAGTATTATTCACTTGATGATGTTTCCAGCATAAATTATCAATGCTCATAATCATATCAATGTAATCACACTACTTTCGACATTTAATCTGTATAGTTACGTCACCCCATATACTTCATTTTTGTTGATCGTAAAATTTTCCATATCTCTGGCATAGGTGCTGCGACATTTCTTTTATATATGTCGGGTGTTGATTCGAAGAACAACCAATCTCTTCCAGTTTCCACATAATTATGCTGGACTCAATTACAGTGGCTTTATCCCACCCTACTGTATGCTTGTGTGTTGAGACGTACATTGCAACAGCCGAATGTTTTTCTAGATTACTGATCCTGTTTGGATCTGTCACTTTATATTTAGCTAAATTCCTATGTTCAACTATTCTAACTGACCCCAATCGAGTAGTTTCATCTATGTACTTAATTTCACAATCATTACATGGAATTTGATAGGTTAGATTATTTTCCTCAATCGGTTCTATCGAATCTTTGAACCGACAAAGCTGGTCTCTGAATGAGTTTACAGGTTTAAATGCCATTCTAATTCAAGTTTTGTTGAGGATCCTAAGCAAAGTGTCTGATGTGCCAGAATGGAGGATGTGAACGCCTTTCTACTTGTGTTGTCGTTCTTATTCGTACTCATGTTATTGTTATCGTTTCGTTTCCTGTGTGTTAGTACGAATTTCTTGATAAACTGTGGAGGATTATAATTCACTACTTGCGCTTATTTTACGTTCTTCAGTTCCTTGTTTAGGTCCTTGCACTGACTAGTGAGTTTTCCAGCACTATCGTTTAGACATTTGACTGAAATGGGATTGGATGACTTGAAGTCTGGATACCTGTTGGAATGTGTCGTTCTTCTGTAGACGGTAGTATCCAAACCACCATCTGTCCTTGAATTTACCCTGCAGTCCGATACAGGCAATTCTCCTTGTTCATTTTCTACGTCATAACTGACCTGGAATGCGTCTACTACTGAGTTTATATGTGTGAGGAAATTGTCATTATTTTACAGTTTCAATACAGTGAATGCGTCATCTATATATTGCACACCATATATTAAGTGCAGGAATAAACGTTTGCAAAACCATGTTTTCCCAACTAACCAGTAGTATACGTCTGCCACAATTGGGGATATAGGTAATCCCACTGCCACTTCTTCTGTTTGTCTATATATGTTATCCTAAAACTTGAAGACTATGGAGGTCGGGCATGACTGTACGCCCAATATGATCTCGTCAATGTATAGTTTAGTTGTGTAGGTTTTGATTTAGTATTCAGTTGTTTTCTGACTGCCACGAGCGCTATATTGATTAACATTTTAGTGTTAAGATTTTTCGCATCTAAACTACCCACTTTTCCATCCTCTTCTATATGTAGGTCATTAAGCCTTAGTTCAAACTTGTAAGAGTTTGGTAGTCTGGAATATGAACGGTTTCTAATACGACATAATATCGATGCTTGGTGCTTTGCTAGTTCATATGTTGGGGTATTTGTGAAGTCTACTATTGGTCTAATTAGATAATCTGGTTGATGAACCTTAATAGTGCCATAAATTCTGCTAAGATTATTAGTTTCCGGTATTAAATTAAAGCATTTGGACGTGCGTACAAATGGCTTTAGTTGGCGTATCATATAGGTTGTAAATACTATCTAAGCACGCGGCATCATAAACTCTTAGCCACACATGTAAATATAAACTCTTATTCTAACCAATTAAAATATGAAGCAGAAACGAACCCAAAAGAATAATCCTAAGCATATACATAGTGTCGTATAACATATTTTAGTCCACTTCATATATTTCAAAGTTGATTTGATTACTTCATTGAAAATGAAATTGACCTTTAAGTTTGCCGATTTTCGTTTAAAATCAAATAAACCACCCCTTTAGACATATGATTGTTATAAGGAGTGTATTGACAGCTATTTTCTAAACACATTTACTTAGTTTTAACAACTATTACCCTATTATAAAGCATTTACATTGAAAACAACTGCAAAACACAAGTAAAACACTATGGATCATAACTTCAGTTAATGAACTTCATTCAACCTTTCATCGTTTATCTATTTTCCATGAATTAATTAAAGTCAAAGAAAGTTCTACCTAAAAATTTCATTTATCTCAAATCTTCATCAAATCAATTCAACATAAAATGGGGTAACTTTATCCCATTACGTACAAAACAAAATTAATGGGAAAGTTCAGTAAGTAAGTCATTTATCAATTCATAAAGACTTGTGAATCATCAGAGCACCTAAAATGTTGATCAGCATATATGCAGGAACTGAAATGAATGGTTTGAAGCAGCTTCAGAATACAAAGAATCAGTCACAATATACATTCATGTTTAGATATTTATGGATTAAATACTTATATGGTTGGGATTTTCGACAGAATAGGTGAAGTCGATATTGGCTGAAAATTACACTGTCAGTGAAAATTAACAAATAAGTTTTCAAAGTGGGTTCTCGCTTTTTTGTTATAGCTTACAGGTAGAAGCTGATCTGAATCCACTATATTTTAAAGGTTTTTTCCCTTCTCTTCACTGGCCTATTTGCATCATCATATTCTGTTGCTACTACTGTTCTTTCCTTTAAAATCTGTTCTAATGAATACTATCGCTTTTAGTTTATACTAATCTGCTTCGATCAATGTTCAGATAAAAGTATGTTGAATACCCTTAAGAATTTGGTATTTAGATATTCTTAGATGCAAAGGAAATAAAACAAATCTGATGAATACATCACTCAGTCTAAATACTTGTCATGTGTAAAATTGACGATGTATGTGCATCTGTTTTGTCGCAAAACTGCCATGTCATCTATCAGTAACCGTGTTTCAACTTCTTTCGATGGTTATTGTTCCTCTTACACCTTCAAATTTGATCTCAAAACATTTAGCATTTAAACAAAGTCACCGTACTGAAAACTTTTACTGCTTTTGTTAACTAACTGATATATATTTGGTATTTTTGACACTTCGTGGTTGCACTGCTGTAAAGTTCCAGTTTGTATGTGAAACATTGTTATTGATCTGAACACTTTTAACTTGGCATTCTCACACCATTTTTAAGGTATGACTAGTAGTTTATTTTCTGTCCCCATTGTAATATACTCGCTGATTGGTTAACTTTACTCTAACTATGTCAATGTCACAAATTGCGGACAAGTCCATTTTTCATGTGTATAGATATTTACGTGTTTTTAGATTGATTGATCATTAATATAAACTCTCCCATCATCCACCTTCGACCTCCTCTCTATTCGTCCTGGCTTACAGTCGGCGGCTCTTGCGTACGAAGTTATCTGCCACTTAAGCGTGTGTACTCGCATCATCCTGGTGAGAATTAAAGATGCCCTGGACTCAAAACTACTACCGGAATAGGCTGGCTGGGTTCAGGAAGTACAAATCATTTGCGGATCATATTGCAACACTACGCGATGCATCATAAGAGAACAGAGCATAGAATGGCAGTCAAAGCTCTACCTCATATTCATTCACTTTGAAAAGGCCTTCGACAACGTCGACCGAGAAGTAATTTGGCAACTGCTTCAAAACTACGGTTTCAGTGACATAAATCCTTATCAACCTCATTCAACAGCTATATGCTACGCTGTATGATGCTACATGCCAAGTGATTCATAGTGGAAAGCTCAGTGATACCTTTGAAGTGAAGACAGGAGTAAGACAAAGTTGCCAACTACCATTACCGATCATCTTCCTGATTGTGGTTGACTCAACTGGACTAGAGTGGATCATGCAATAAACCATGAGACTCCAGAAGGTAGGCATACGCTGGCATGATGAAAAGACTCCAGGAAAAGATTTGGATTTCGCCCATGATGATGATTTATGTCAAATGTCGCACAAACTCGAGGATCTACAGGCGAAAACTAACAAGTTGACAGAAGAGACAAGACAGTGTAGATCGAACTTGTTTCAGTCGAACATAAAGAAGACAGAGGTGATGAAGATAACCAATTAACAACAGCATCAACAACAGGGTAGCATCGTTTCAACTACGGACGGCAGTGACGGAAACGTTAAAACCAGAATGAGAAAGACAGCAAGACAGGCCTTCATTAATCTGAAATCACTATGGAAATCTACTGCACTCAGCAAGAAGAACAAGATCTGGATTTTCAACACAAATTCAGTCAAGTCAGTGCTGCTATGTGGTGGTTGAGAGACGGCGCGTTACGAAAGGCATTCGCAACAAACTACAGACATTCACCAACAACTGCCGCCTACGCTCACTCACTCCATACTGAAGATCAGATGGCCAGAATGATGAGAATAATCAACAAGGAACTGTGACTGGCTGGCAACGAACCAACCAAGATCTTATAGTCAACAGATATGCAGAAGAAAGTGTAGATGGATTGGGTTGGGCATACACTGAGAAGGCCGATTGGGGACATCATGCGTCAGGCCAGGCCCTCGAGTGCAATCCAAAGGAGAAACATGGAGGAGATGGTGTGTGAGGAAGAAATAAGAGATTGTGGGCAGTCATGGTGCCAGGTTCAAAAGACTGCTGAGAACAGAGTTCGCTGAAGGCGTGCTATTGAAACTGTATGTTCCATTAGGAACCCAAGGGAAATATAATAAATAATAAGCGTGAGTACTTTATCCGCTTGGAATATATAACCATTGTCTTACAAAAATATAACATACATGCGTAGATGTTTAAATATATTTAAAAAACTCCTTAGGATGAATGTTAAAGTGGAGGGAAAACGATGAAGAGGAAGAGAAAGAATAAAGCAAACGATATTTACTTCACTATATTTACAGGTGTAAGACTATCCTGTTACACAGGTATTATTTTAACCTACTTAAGAAAGATTTATTATAGAAGATAGGCAATCGGCATGAAAGTATATTAAAATACCACCATAAATTAGTAGAAATATTTAAGCTAAATTAAAAGGTAATATCCATAAAAAAAACATTAGATGATGTAAATAGTCGTAAGTCAAACACTGCTTAGACACGTTCACTGTTGGGCAGACATATTTCTCTCAATGTTAAATTATTTGGCCAATGCTTCAATAGTCTACATAAATCATATTCAAGAGTTCATAAATGTTATCACTTTTGTAAGCAGGATGAAGTACTGACAAATATAATGAAAAGTTTTATATGGAAGACTAACGGGGTAATATGTTCACTTCTTTTGTGTCTGAAGGTTAATTTGTACATCTTAATAGCTTCACAGTAAACAGTGGAAAAATTTATGATACGTTTTGCATTTCCCACATAAGACTATGTGTTTCGTTTATCATAATTACACACAAAGATGTATAAACTTGTAAATTTACCCCTAATTTTATTGAACGTCTGCTTGATATTTGCCTATAACCTTAAAATAATTTTATCATTGTTGTTTTCGAGCCTTCTTAAGGCTGTTGCTAGATTTTATTTTTCCCACCCCTTGCGAAGGCTGAAATCTCATTGGTTGTTAACTCTTTTAACTCATCAGTGAATTTAGTGTGTTTATCAAGGTCATTTAGAATGTATATATAAAGAAATGCTTTCAACTGCTTTAAGTATTGTTGAATCAATAAAAGCTCTTTGTCGACGATCATCTCCTCTTCTTTTCTTCTTATATGGGTTAGATTAATATCACTAGCAGACTGCTGGATTGCGTTTACCGTCACTTCTGGTGGAAAGTTACAGCAAATATATGTTTTATATAAGAGTAAAACCTGAGCACTGTGATCAATTGTAATTCCATTTTAATCTGTTTATTAGAAATATCACACAGTGAAGCAACAGTAGCATTTACTGGATAACCTTTCGGACACAATTTATTGTCCATATTCATATCAGGTAACTAACTCCACAACTTCCAGACAGACTTTATATATTCCTAATTTTCTTTCCTTCTCTGTGATTACAAGGGTAGTAGAATTTTCCATATATCTGGGACAGGTGCAGAATCATTTCGATTGCATGTGTTTGGTGTTGATTCGAGAAACAAAGACTCATTCGGCTATCAATCTCTCCTTCACTCCACCCAACTAAGTTAGTTTTCAAAACTGTCACCCTATCCCACCCTACTCTGTGATTGTGTGATTGCATGCAGAGTTGTAGCCGAGTTTTTCTCCAGATTTCTTATCTTATTAAAATCTACTAATCTTGATTTTTGTGCTCTGTCATTGTAATCGACCGTGATCGACTGCTTTGACCTACGTACTTGACCTCGCAATCGTTGCAAGGGATCTGGTAGACCAGATTATTTTGCTTAATTGCATCGATGGGATCTTCTAATCTACAAAGCTTGTTTCTAAATTCATAAGAAATCGAAAGAAATTTTTAGCAGTGGCATTAGTAGTAATACAGGTGTTATTAATAATAATTCCTCTACTAATGGTAATAAAAGTGACAGGGTTAAGAGAGAATTCAAAGCCTCTGCTGTGTTACCACACAAAAAAGGCACCTCAAAAGCATTACGAAGAATTCTTATCAAGGCTGGCTAGGATTAAAGTGGCATTCAAAGCAACAAACTCGCTTAGAAATAAGCTTTGTAGATTAAAGGATCCGATCGATGCAATTAAGCAAAAAGATTTCACAGTAGAGGTCAGTACTTATTGAACTAAGGATTTCAGATGCCACTAAGATGATGTTTAGAACTAAGTCAAGAGTTTCCTATGTTCTTCGTTTGGTGAATAAAAATTGTAAGATCTAACTGGCGTACAGACATCACGTTTTAGATAATCCTACTCAAAATGTGACAATCAAATCTATGAAGACTAATATATTTATAATGCTACCATATTTCGTCTCTGATTACATCGCAGATTTATCTGACGAACTAAGAACCACCTTTTTTGATTGATGGGGGTATATTAACTCTGCCTTGATGCGACTATACAAAATAAACTAAAAGTGAGTTCTATACACAAAAAATGGTTCCTAATAACATGAACACGTAAAAGCGACTAAACTTAAGGGGATGATAATAAGGTTTCAAAGCAATGAGTTTATTTCATTGTTTTATTTTTAATACTTTGATAAGTTTATATGCATAAATAATATAGTCACTGACTGCAGCCATCAAGGCTTGCGAATCACATTTCAAGAATTATTTACGTTCAACTCGACAAACATGTAATACGTATATTATGTAACTCTTGTTTTTAATTAGAAGTTAAACTTAGGCCTGCATCTTTGTCATACAAAAAGTTGATGGAATAATGAACATTTGAAGAGAAGTAAAACTAATTTGTTTTTACTCGTTATCTCATTTCAGAAAGTTTAAAACTAAATCAGTCACATAAATTGAAAATGACTCTGTTTGGAACAGCCCGAAATGATCAAAGTATTTTATTAAATAAATATATTATTGAAGAAACGAAAAATATCTAATCTTTGAAAACTTCGAAGTATTTTGTGCGGAAGACATTTCCACGTTAAACGATCGTATATTTTTAATCACGCAAACGTTATTTATCTTTCTTCTAAATATACTTCCTCTAGTCTCCTCTCATGAAGAAATTACTAGAGATAATCGAAGGACATAGCTTCGAATGAGATTATAAAAAATCATAGTAATTTATATTGGTGGTTTTTGTTTTTTCACTTGATGAATTTTTCTACAATGATAACGTAAGTTGTTGTTGCTTGTAGAAAGTCAACAGGAAGTTATAAACTCAAGCTTCGTCCATGTCAGCACTCGTCGGCAAGGCATGATTGTAGTCTTGAATGATCTCTTCTCCCTCTAAGGCTTGAATCTGTGTCACCCAAGATAGTGGTCATCAACGTTGCATTGATTTATTTTACCACGATTGAGGTGCTGTAGGGTTAGATTACACTCTTTGTTTTGCCAGTAGAAAGTTAATCAGGCTCAAACTTTTTAAGACAAATCAGTTACCTAGAGGTTGCAAATATGTCTTTCTGACGAATGTCAACAAACACAAATCCTATGTCCAGGTCCTTTTGTTGATTGCTTACAAATAACTAACGTCTACCGAAGTGCATTGCAGTGATAAGTCTCGTAGGTTCGTGGTCACATTCCAAAAATAATTGATAGAACTTGTTCAGAACTCAGGACAAGATGACACAAAATTGTTTGCACTCCAGTGATCAGTTGATTGACAATGAAAAGTTGATGCATAAATTACCCACATTGAAATCATCCTTCCGAGTCACAAATAGTCTCTAATACATCGACAGAAATCCATCTTTTGGAGTGTTTTTAAAAAAGCACTGCAGATTAGTAGTGCAGACCGTGACACCGAAAGGAGGTCATGATTTAAATTAACCAACTATTGGTTTCCTTGTGAACTAACAATATCTTATCTTCTAAAAGCCGATTCTTCTGATACATAAATTCTGTATTCCAATGCTTAATTAAATCATACTACTCAAGCGTTGATAGATGTGACTTTTGGTAGTAGTGCTTGATATAGGCAGGTGGATGTGCGACATCACAAACCCATTTTTATGACAATATTTTTCTGAAAAAGTACTTCCAATTTCAAAGACATATCTTATTAAGCATCTATAATTTATGTATAAAGTAAGTGAATAGAAAACTTCATTGAACAAGTAGAAACTCTGAGTCTACTACAATGATCATATTGTATTATCACCATAGATACCAGAGAGGTTGAATGAACTAGTTGGCGAACAGAAACTAAATCCATATATATATTATTTATTTGTCCTTTGGATTCCTAGTAAAACATAGGGCTTCAGTAGCACGTCTCCATTCCACTCTCTTCTCTCAAATCTTTCCAACCTGCCTCCACAACAGCCCACCACCTCTCTTTTCCTCCTCGCACACACCACCTCCTCCATGTCACCCTCACCTCACACACACAACTCCTTGTTTCCCCCTCGGATTCCACTCGAGTGACTGGCCTGGTGTGTGATGTCCCCAGTCGGCCTTCTCACTGTATGCCCAGTCCAATCCATCTCCACTTCCTTCCAGTGCATATTTGTTCAGCGACAGCTTCTTGCTTCATTGGTTTGTTGCCAGCCAGCCAGCCAGTTATTGGCGGGATTCAAATCTCCTAGGCTCTTTTCATCGATCAAACAGCGTGTACCCATCTTCTCACTCCTCACTGTTGTCTGCTGCATGATTCAGTCGATCACAATGAAGAATATCATGAGTGATGGTAGATGGCAGTCTTGTAATAGTCCTGCCTTCACTTCGCTTCAATGGCATCACTAATCTTCCCATTGTGAATAACTTGGCATGTGGCGTCTTCATATAGTTGTTGAATGAGATCGGTAAAGGGTTGTGGTATTCCGTAGGGTTGAAGCAACTGGTGGTCAAATTACTTGTCGGTCGACGCTGTCAAAGACCTTCTCGAAGTCGATGAAGTTGAGGTAGATGGTTGACTGTCACTCCATACTCTATTCTATGATGATGCGAAGCGTTGCAATTTGGTCCGCCTATGATTTATGCTTCCTGATGCCTTCTTGCCATACGGAAACATCTATTAATCTGTACAATAAGTAATGCTATTATTAGTTGCTTAAATATGTTAGTTACATTAATCAGTATGATGAACATGTTTTGGTAAGTAGGAAGTTAACTACAGAACGATTAGAGTACTAAACATCACACATTTATCTGAAAATTCATCCAACACCAGAAAGGCATTTCAAAAGGTTGTGGAAAACATTGAAGAGCAACATTATTTGATTCTGAATAACATGAAATTTTATACATTGATAAGTTACCAATAAGTAAAGAATGGCATGTTTTCCAATGCTAAGTGTCACCAAGCTTGAAGAAGTGTCGTTGTGGTGCACGTTTACTGATGTTATGAGGTTGAGGGAAGTAGATATGAATCCGAAAATCTAGTTCCTGGGCTTTCTGACACTCTACATTAGAATGAAATGGTACACATAATTTTATAAACAGTGTTAATGTGGTCAGTCAGACTAGGCGAGAAATTAGGGGCCTTGATAAAGGAGATAGATGATAGTGTAAATGCTTCTATTATCTAAGGAAGTATAGTTCAGGTCCTATAGAAGCCGTCACGATATACTACATATAACTAAATATACACTGAACAGTGACATGAAGTATAAATTGCCGGAGGAAACCCGGTGTTAATTTAGATCAAGTATTTTGGTAAGCATAAAACTAAATAATCAAAAAGCAATTACATTGCTGGCACTGTGGTATGTGTTACTGATAAGAATCGATATACCTTGTATATGATGAGAGGTGAGCAGAAGTTATAGTTAGTTAAGAGCGATTGGTAAATATTCTGCACAGAGGAACGTAAGAGACAACGTGGGTGTATGAAGAGCAAAACAAGGTAGAAGAAGAAGAAGAAGAGGGAACGGAACACATTGTGCAAATGAATATTTTCATGAAAAGTTTACCATATTTAATTGTAAGAAGACTGCAAACGGTGAACCGCAGAAGCATATTTATGATGACACTTTGTATGTAATTGATAAGATATGGTATCCTTCCCATGAAAATATTCATTTGCACAATGTGTTCCGTTCCCTCTTCTTCTTCTTCTTCTACCTTGTTTTGCTCTTCATACACCCACGTTGTCTCTTACGTTTCTCTGTGCAGAATATTTACCCATCTGCTCACCTCTCATCATATACAACCTATATCCATTCTTACCAGTAACACCCACTGGAGTACAAACTTAGAAGAAATGTCAGTTTTCTTTACTTTCTCTCTTCATTCCAAATGCATCTGCTACTCAAAGATTCAGAAGAGTTGATGCATATCTCTCTTAGTGACGATCTAACTCTATGATACTATATGTACCGGATAGTAATGAATTATCAAAATGGACCTCATAGAACAGCTGGTAAAACGTCAGGTAGGAATCTCGTTGGTTGCTGCTTCGAATCCGGTCACGTTCCAAATTTTCATTTCATCTTCAATCATCATCCAGTAAAAATAACTTGTCTAAAAATAAAAAAAACCAATGCCACTGTGGTTCTACACATGAAATATTGAATGAAATGTATACTAGTCAGTAAGTGTAGTTAAGGAAAAAAGAAATTTCTTCAGCATTGATATAAAAGTCGACACGCAAAATATCATGTTTATTAACAACAGTACATTGGTGCATAATTAAGAGTTCAAGCTATATTGAACAGTCATTAGATTCTTACTGCCAAAACCGAATTGCAGGTTTAATTTCATCTACTCTACAAATGTTTTCCATAAACTCTTCAATGGATGTCTCTCTTACACATGTTTTGTTGATCAAAATCTCTTCTGTGAAGGACAAAGGCACCTGCAAAAAAATTCATAGCATGGTTTTTAGTGGCTGGTATTGTCCTATACTTAATTATATTGTTAAATAAAAGCATGGTTCACTAATTCCTTCACTGCTTGAAATTAACGAAATATAATACCATCAAACGAGTAACAGTTTCATATTTGCTTTGAAGGGATTTTATTTACATGCTTTACTCCATTCAGTTCCAAAGTAAAACATTCAGTGATGAAGTTACTCCAGTGACAGTTATTATGTTAGTGTACCATGTTTGTTTAGCATTTAAAACTAATGTGTTTTTAGGTTATAAAGATAATCTGTTGCCCAGGATTAGATAGACAATCACCTACAACTCTGTGATCAAAGGAAAAAAAATATCAATAAAAAGATAATCACAAATTTTCATTATGAAATTTGTAAGATAATTTACAACTTTGTAAAGTTATTTGGTAGGTAGTGTTATCGCTTGATCTCGGGATTTGATTCCATTATTAAAACACCTAGCAATCTAGGTTACCCAACTATAATATCTCTATAGTTCCCAAAAGCCTATCTTTCTTCCCTATTGCTCACACTAATTCAACAGTTTTACTCTACACGAATATGTCCAGTTGAAAAAATTTAGGAAAGAAAAAAATAAAAGCGATCTCACATCTTTACCGTCATATATGCACTTAACTAATGCGATTAGAAATTTCAGCTTCTACACATACCTTTAAAATTTATCTCATTGTTTCATATCTGTAATCAGTCAACAAATAACTCAAACCTACATGATTCACCCTGACAATTCTATCATTATTAGCATTATTTATTCCTTGGGTTTGAAGAGGAACATAGGGCTTTAGCAGCACGTCGTCATTTCACTCTCTTCCCTCCAGTCTACTTAACTAGCTCCACCACTCCTCACAACCTTCCATCATTTCTTCATCACACAATATCTCCTCCATGTCACCCTCACACACCCAACTCGTCGTTTCTCATTCGCCTTCCACTCGACAGTCTGGCCTGGTACGTCATGTGCACGAATGGTCTTCTCAGTGTATGCACAGTCCAATCCAATCCAATCCATCTCCACTTTCGTCTTCCCCATATTTGTCGGTTGATGGCTTCTTGCTTCGTTGGTCCGTTGCTACCTAACCAACCACAGTTCCTCGTTGATTATTCCTCTTATTCCAGCCAACTCATCTGATCTTCAATATCGAGCCTAGACAGCTGTTCATATATATGATGTCTGCAGTTCGTTGGAAATGCATTTCGTGACACGTCAGGTCGCTCAACCATCACATAGAAGCACTGACTTGATTGACATCAGTGTTCAAAATCTGCATCTTGTTCAGGCTGTATGCTGAGTGGAGCGGAGTTGAGTGGAGTAGATTTCCACATTGATTTCAGATTATTGAAGGGTTCTCTTGCTGTCTTTGTGATTGTGGCTTTGACATTTTCAGCTGTGCCACCAGGTTCAGTCGGAACGATGCTGCCTTGCCTGGTTAGGTGAAAGAGACAACTTCATTTAGATTTCTCCTGTTGATGGTGATTTGTGCTTGTTTTTTTGTTGGTTGAGTATTTTCACCAATTCTCTCTTCTCCACGTTCACCTAAAAAAGGACTCGTCTTCACTGCCCCGCCTCTTCTGTCAACTTGTTGGTTTTCGCCTGTGGATCGAGCTTGTGTGACATTAGATATTAGACATATCTCATTGTCGGCGAGATCCAAGTGTTCTAGAGCCTTTTCATCGGTCAATCATCCTTAGGTTATCTTCTCGCTCTTCACTGTTTGTTGCATGATTCAGTCCAGTTCAGTCGACTTTAATCAGTAAATCATCGGTGGTGATAGTTGGCGGCAGCCTTGTCTTACTCCTGTCTTCAAAGATATCGCTGAGCTTCCCATTGTGAATCACTTGCCATGCAGCGTCCTCATATAGCTGATGAATGAGTTTGGCAAAGGTTTGTGGCACTGAAACCGTAGTTTTGAAGCAGTTACCAAATTACTTCTCGGTCGACGCTTTTAAAGGCCTTTTCAGAATCGATGAAGTAGGGGTGAAGATTTAGTTGACTGCCATTCTATTCTCTGTCCCATGATGATACGTAGAGTAGCATTGGAATTTGGTCCGCACATAACTTGTTCTTCTTGAACCCAGCCAGCGCAGTCCGTTCTCTCCAGGATGATGCGGCATAATATTTTGCCTGGTTTGGGTGGACAGCCACATGATTCCGCTCCAGTTCTTGCAAAGACTTAGGTCACCCTTCTTCGGGACTTTAATAAAGTAACTCTCCCTTCCTTCCTTCTAAACCCTCTGTGATAATGGTGTGAGAATGTCTGCTGCTGATGTCTCTGCGTCAGTTTTCAGTGCTTCTGGAGGAATTCCACCTGGTCCTTATGCTTTTCTGGCTTTCAGCATTTTTATGGCGTTCAGGACTTCATTTTTTCTTTAGTCAGAGGGTTTGCGTTCAATGACGGTTTTGTAACTGCTGGTGATATTTCTGGACGAGTTGCAGGTGGTGGTAGCGGTCGACTCAAGAGTATTTTGAAGTGGTCACCCCATAGTTTCTTAGTTTCTCGTCTTTGCTAAGATTCCTTCACTATCTTTTATTGGTTTCATCTCCGTTAATCTCGTCTCTCACAGATTGTAACCTGGTTATTTGATATAATATTGTCATGTCTCTGTCTCTCCTACCTGCAGCCTGTTCTACTTCACTTGCAAGTGTGTCGTAGAAGTGTGTCTTGTCTTTGTGTGCAGTCTTCTTCACCTTTCTGTCCAGTGTTTTGATAGGTTGTGTGAAGATTATTCTAGACTACTTTAAAAATAAAGCTGTATGATGTATGATACTGAAAGATATAAACAGCTTTAGACCACCAATACAAGCCAGCCGTGCTTGCTTGTCAGATTAGGAAGATCTAAACTGTAGATGGTTATTTCGTTCGTTTAGTGGCATATCCAAGTTGATTCATCTCAGGAAGCTGAATTGCTACAACCACATGGACGTTAGCTAGCTGCTTAGGTGAATTCGTTATACATGGAATCCCATAAAGTCTTTACGAAATACGCAGTCCGTGGTGAAACATTTGTATCTCCTTTTCTCGTGGAAACCAAAATATTCAGATTAAATTATATATTATGCTCGACACCACAAGTGGTGTCAATAGTGTGATTATGAAGTGTCCGTGGAACCTACTATTAACTGAAATGAGTATATTATTGAATAAGTGGAAATAAATATTTCGATGTTTCATGTAGTTCTAAATCAAGGATATTTTATTTATTTCATCAGCTTAAACTAAGATAAGGTTTGCTTGAAATTCAATTGAAAATTTCTATTAAATATCGATGAGATGAATAACTTATACAACATTTATTGTTTTCTATTCTTTGAAACCGTTTAGAATGATTTAATCAAGATAAACATAGAAAATTTTTATTTCACAAGAAAACTGATAAATTTTTTTTCACTAAAACACCTAAAATAAAATCAACATTTCAATATAGTTTTATATTTGCCACGTAATTTACGCCTTTTTATTCTTAATTGCTACATCTAATAAAATAATATGGATAGTAGGATAGTGAAATATTTTGTCGCTGAATGACAATCCTACAATGTACCTACGGATTATAATTTATTCAGTCTATCAGTAAACGTTTTCAAAGTTTAATTAAACCGCTATTGTCCTAGGTTTAATGAATACAGCATTCTATATCAGTGGATACCTCATGAGTGTCACTTTACGAAAAATAATCATAACAGTTTCTCTAATTTCAGCATATAAATTAAGAAAGGTCTCAACGAAAAAATTTACTTCAGACAAAAGCTATAGAATTGCATTTAAATATAATCAGTGTCCATATTTTATAGTAAAGGATAGTTTTAGCAAATTATTATCTGAAAAGTAGTAAAGAAATGATTATTACGTCATAAAAAAACTGAACTCCAGGAAATGTCAAGGAGTCAACACATCTGCGCAATTGTGACCGATTTTCAGCCATATTATCGAGAGTCCTTAACCACTGATACCTTTCGTCTAGCAGAACTCAACTAGACAGTCTACATCTCCACACATAGCTCAGGTAAACAGCAAGAGACTACATTGACTTCCACTACGTTTTGGTTTGACCATCATGAACCCTGTTCCAAACCTAATCCATCCACCCTAAGCATGTCACGTCGAGGTTTGTCGTGGCTCACTATTTGCAGTATATGTCCAAGCCATATCAGATAACGAAGGTTCACAATCTCTTCAGTCAACTTGCCTGTTTCGCCTAATACCCTTTTCCTCACCTCAGCATTGCTCACATGGTGATTCCATCACATGCGAACAACACCACGAAGAAATCTAAGACCATAACCCTATTAGCCGGTTCATGTCTTATGCTTCTACCGGCCGTCTCATAGCTGTACAACAAGAGAGAACGGACTGCAGTACAGTAGACTCATCCTTACATAGATAGTCCTATATCTCACCAATCGGTGCGGCGGATGATGCATGTTGGTTAACGCAGGATGAGCCTTTTATATCTGAGCTACCATTTTGTCAGCAACCAACCCGTTCGGGTGTATGTAACCTGCCAAGTGAGTGAAGTGGTTGCCACATTCCATCGCTTCACTCCCTATTATTAAACTGAGAGAACTTAAGGGCGACCAGTCCTGCAGTATCACCTTACATTTGAAAGTTGGCAGTGGAATGCATATCAAACGTATTCAGATTTCTGTGCAACACGTTTAGATGACCCTGCATTTGTCCACATCTTCACCGAGCAATACAATATCGTCTGCATACTTCAAGTCACTCACTATGAAGTCAGATGTAAGTAAATTTATGTCCATTAGTAAGTCTGTGACGAACTTGAATAAAAGCTCTGACAGTTAACATCTCCGGGGGAAACCGCCAGCTGTCGTCAATTCTGATGACATTTCTCCATAAGCCCTGAAACGGCTGCTTGAGTTCGAGTAGAGAGCCTATATTAGAGTGATGTACTCACTTGTGACTTCTTTTATAGTTATACACTACTACAACTTCTCACGTCGACTGAGTCAAAACCCACCTTCAGGTTGAGAAATATGGCAAAGGTAGGTCACCGGTAGGCATACCTATATACTACAACTTGTCGTAGGAGATAAATATGATGGATGCACTCACGTGCACCTCTGAAACCCGATTGGTTTTTTCGGGTTCGCTGTTCCCGAGCTCCAGTTAGGCATCGGATACCTATTGATCCTAGGATCTTTGACACAATATCATTCAAACTAATTCCCTTACGGTTGTCTCAAGAAGACTTCTCTCCCTTCTTATAAACTGGAATCATCAGTTAGGTAGACTAGTCTGATGGCGTCACCTATGATTCTCACACACTGTCTAGTATCTCCTTCAATTTAATTAGTGTTTTCCTACCTCCATTCATGAAAGCTTCAGGTAGTAAGCTATCAGGTTCTGGTGCTTTGCATCATTTCAGGTTCTCAACTTCAAAGAGGGTTGGAGGTTTGACATTTGTATCCTACTTTGGGTTCAACTAGATGTTGGGAAACTGAAGTGTCACTGAGGGTCAGTTGAACTATGCTTCAAAATGTTCTGCTCAACGTTCTAGCCTCCGGTCCTAAACATTTATCAGCGTCCCACCATTTTCGGTGATGGTTTTACCCACCATTTAATTCTTCTCTCAGGTATTCTTAATAGGTCTAAATACTTGCCGAGTGTCGCGTAAGAGTACTGGACAGTTGAACGGTCGCGATATATAGCCAAGTGGTGGAAGCAGGAAGCTGTCGCCTATTCAACTCCGACTCTGGTTGAATGGTTAATGCGACATCTCAAAGACCTGAAGGTTCTGAGTTTGATCCATTAAGAGGTTGTGGGTGGTTAGTCCTGAGTTCCATAGTAGAAACAAATAGCTGTCCAGTGCTCTCGGGTTTTCAATGCATCTACGATAGATATCAGTCCGAGAAGAATACTAACATTAAACTAAATCCTCATAAGACTTTAAACTACTGTACTTCATTCACATTACATCTATGTGTTTGTAAATGAAAGTTTTGGACAATTCAAAAATCAGTGAATAGTAAGGTCACTTCTGGATGCACAGTTGACATTTCAGCTTTAGCATTCCAAGGTAAACGTTATCTAACCTGTTTTTAGAAATGTTTTCATTTTTTTTCACCTCAAAAGAAGAACCTTTTGTAGCCATCTGTCAACTGTTAACTGAAATTTTGTAAGAGCTATTGATCACTGAACACTGGCCTTTGCTTGGGTATGCCGGAACATCATGTCATCGACGCTGAACAGCGTATCTTTAACTACAACCTATTTATTTAGCTTTACTGCAGCGAATTCTATTTACCTGATGAAGCTTCGAGCAGAATTATATTCCCGTCAAAGTTATACATCAATGTGAGGAAGTAATACTCTATCACTGTGTGCTACATCAAATAAACCATTTAGTATGTGATCAAAACATAACCCTCTGGTAGACTTGAGCACAAATAGTTCGATAAAAGACATACGAGTATATCCATTTAACATAGTTGAAGATATAATAGCCAACAAAACGGAGCAGAACTTAACCATTCAAAATAAATACAACTCCATCCTCACTACACTCTATTCTACCATATAACATACTCATAGTCTTCATTTTGTTATCGTACAATTCTAAACCCCTGACTCGTATTTGACCTCTCCAGCCTGGGTTACAAAACAAACTTGCAAAATCTGTTAGTACATTACTGATTTCTCAAACATACATCACATACATATGGTTTGTTAGTTATCTTCACCAAAATAAGTCTTTTACTTAACCACACAGACAACTTACTCTATTATGCCAGTTTATTCACATGAATTTTCATTCCATTTTGAACAATCCAGGCCTGAAAAATTTTTCAAAGCACACCTTTTCTTTTTCATTTCAATAGTTGTCTAACTGACTATCTCTTCTTTGTGCATTTTAACCCCAACCAATATTAAACTGTTTATTTTTCAGGGTATTTTTTAGTTTACTTTTGTTTTTATTATATATTCTACCCATCAACTACTACAGTATCATTTCAGCATCAAGAAAGATTTCAGTTAAATTATAGGCAACCTACCTGAATGTTGATGTCATTTACGACACAAATTTCATGGAGATTTAGCTTTTTTAGCTAAAGAATAATGTTTTTTGGACTATCAGAAATAATCCGAAAATTGCGGTAGAGTTCATATCAAGTCGACATTCAACGTACTGAAAACTTGCATTCACAACAGATGTGAATGAGAAATGGGCACATGATATTACCCGTAAAATGTAAAATAATATCACCTACCTACAATTAGAACACACAGAAATGGTTGAACAAAAAATTTGGATATGGAATTACTTTTGAAATCGCTAGCTACTGCAATCGGCTCTCATTATAACATTATAAATTTCAGTTTCATTCACAGAATGAAATGTATAAAGTGTCATCCAAAAATTTTAGTCGAAAGTTGTCTGAAGGTAAGAGAACATTCGACCTAAAACTTCTGCAAATTCTGAAAAGCACACACAAAAAAATTTATTAAATTATGATCCGTCCTTTAAGTTCCTAGTGGAATGTACAGCTTTAGCAGCACGTCGTCATTTCACTCTCTTCCCTCCAGTCTACTTAACCTAGCTCCACCACTCCTCACAACCTTCCATCATTTCTTCATCACACAATATCTCCTCCATGTCACCCTCACACACTTAACTCGTCGTTTCTCATTCGCCTTCCACTCGACAGTCTGGCCTGGTACGTCATGTGCACAAATAGTCTTCTCAGTGTATGCACAGTCCAATCCAATCCAATCCATCTCCACTTTCGTCTTCCCCATATTTGTCGGTTGATGGCTTCTTGCTTCATTGGTCCGTTGCTACCTAACCAACCACAGTTCCTCGTTGATTATTCCTCTTATTCCAGCCAACTCATCTGATCTTCAATATCGAGCCTAGACAGCTGTTCATATATGATGTCTGCAGTTCGTTGGAAATGCATTTCGTGACACGTCAGGTCGCTCAACCATCACATAGAAGCACTGACTTGATTGACATCAGTGTTCAAAATCTGCATCTTGTTCAGGCTGTATGCTGAGTGGAGCGGAGTTGAGTGGAGTAGATTTCCACATTGATTTCAGATTATTGAAGGGTTCTCTTGCTGTCTTTGTGATTGTGGCTTTGACATTTTCAGCTGTGCCACCAGGTTCAGTCGGAACGATGCTGCCTTGCCTGGTTAGGTGAAAGAGACAACTTCATTTAGATTTCTCCTGTTGATGCTTGAACTATGTTTCTTTATTTTGGGACTCGTCAGAAGGCTGTGTGTGAAAATTGTATCCTCATCACCTAATCATCTCCATGTAACTAATATCTATCTCAGTGTATCACGATGGTGAGTCTCTCAGCCTGGCGGCCACATTGCAAAATGATCGACAGTATTAGATTAGCACTTAAGACAGTGCTCTGAAGATAAAATTAGAGTGTAATTGAGTTTTGCAGAATGCTACATGCGGTAAAATGGTTATACACACAAGTTCACTAATAAGCTTACTAGGATAGAACAGAAAGAACTAAGTGCAGCACGGTTAGGAAGAAGCCTATATTTCAACACCTGACCCCTCAAAGAGAATGAACCTGCCCCAAGGATGAACTATAGATGGAGTGCTGCATTGAAAAAGAAAACTCCTACCGCCAAAAAGGTCTGTATGTACCTAACCAACTGTTCACTTAAATGACGCGAAGTAAACAAATTCCTTACTCTTGTTAACACTAACTGTATCAACTGCTTCACGGTGAAAGTGACAAAGACAAGGGTCCATGTTAGCAGTCCGCAATATATTCCAATTAATTTAAGCCTCATAGATTCATAGCGTTCAATTAGTAAAATCACTTAGTATATGCTTGGTATAAAAAATAATTTAAAGGTACCAAAACCCTTCGAATTGGTTAGTAAACAACAAAATCTGGACCATTTGCCATTTTATTGAGGCAGTTGTAACTAACTCAAACTTGACCTAAGCATTCAGAAAGTTTTTTGTCAATCATGCATTACCACAGTAATTGTAACTTCCTAAACTTATAGACACAAATTTTCGTGACCTCATGCACTTCTGTTTTTTTTTCATTTTCCCTTTCAATCTATTTTAAAATTTGTTATCACCTTAATAGTACTCAGCATATTACTCATCGTAATGAAAATCCGTTAAGCCCTTATCATTGGTTACTTAACCATGACATCGTTGTTCACCAATTCTAGAATAATATTTTGTACACCCCATTTATATTTCTACTATTTTCTCATCGACGTATGTATAGTTAAGTTCTAAGTAATGTTAACAACAAATTTAGAACAGAGAAGGTATTTTCACATTTCACTTACTACATTCAGCTGAGTAGTCATCAAATTTCCATCCAAGAAATCTTAAGTGTCAGTAAACAATAAGCTCGTTCAAGTTCTCGAAATCTTCATATTATGAAGCGAATGTGATACTCAGCTCATTGCTCAACCTAAATTCCAATTAGTGTACATTCAACCTACCTGAGATGGAATGCATTTTAGCCTGGAAACATTATCGTCTGAAAAACTAGGGATATTGAATTGTCCATAATGTTGTAGACTGTCGTGGGTAAACTTCCTAGAATGACATACTAAGGAGGATGTGTATTGTAAATATTGTAATATTAATAATAATAATATTCATATTGTAAATATTAATCGCGCTGATATCAATTTAAAAAGAGTCCAAAGACTGACTACACAGTGTTTTTGGGTTCATCTTTTAGGCATATTGAAAAGAGTTACAATACATCAAGCATATACATACACCTTACACGGTAAATCACACTTACTAAATGCCCAAGAATTTTTAAACCGTCCATTTAATTGGTGGTTTGGATACGTTAGGCTTATACCTATCCGATGTGTGCCATTCTTACATGCCGTGCCATGCTTTTCGTATCCATAAGTCCTCTTACAACCTAAAGAGCAGGAGAAGTCTAACTCCAATAACTTGTGACTAATGTCACACAAACTCGAAGATCTACAGGCGGAAACTAACAGGCTGACACAAGAGGCGAGGCAGAGCAGCGAAGACGGGACACCATTCAAGTGAATGTAGGGAAGACAGACGTGATGAAGATACCCAATCAACAACACCAACACCATTACCACCACCACCAACAACAACAACAAGCTGCAATCACCATCAACAGGAGAGAGTTAAAGGAAGTAGCCTATTTCACCTACCTATCTACGCAGCCAGCACTGTTTCAACTACAGGTGACACAGGCACACACGAGGACGTCAAAGTAGCCATGATCGAAAAAGCAGGCGAGACATGCCTGCTTTCATTAACTTGAAACCAGTGTGGAGATCTTCTACACTCCACTCAGCACAAAGCGTGAACAACATTCGGATTTTCAACACCAATCGGGTTAAGTCAGTGCTGCTGTATTGCTCAGAGACTTGGCACGCTAAGAAAGGCATTTTCATCAAACTACAGACATTCATCAACAACTGCCGACTACACTCACTCACTCAATACTGAATCTCAGATGGTCAGAATGATAAGAATAAGCAACGAGGAACTGTGGCTGGTTGGCTGGCTGGCTGGCTGGCTGGCTGGCTGACTGACTGACTGACTGGCTGGCTGGCCACGAACCAACGAAGCAAGAAGCTATCGCTGAACAAATATGCACTGGAAGGAAGTGGAGATGGATTGGACTGGACATACAGTGAGAAGGCCGACTGGGGACATCACACACCAGGCCAGTCACTCGAGTGGAATGCAAAGGGGAGACGAGGAGTTGTGTGTGTGTGAGGTGAGGGTGACATGGAGGAGGTGGTGTGTGCGAGGAGGAAATGAGAGGTTGTGGGCTTTCCTTGATGCAGGTTGGAAAGATTTGAGAGAAGAGAGTGAAATGGAGACGTGCTACTGAAGCCCTATGTTTTACTAGGAACCCAAGGGACAAAAAAATAAATGATTAACGTGTTTGGAATATCCGAACAAGATATTTCTGAACGTTTCGCTGTGTAAGCTATTGCTTCTTCAGCAGAATAAAAGAGTTTCATATTACTGTAACCTCTAATAAAGAAATTAATTCTCTTTACGTTTAAACCTTCATTGAGGGCGTTCAGAAATCCAAAGCAATCTGCTTATCAACACCAAAGAAGTACTAATAATACTGCCATTGTACTGCATCTTAATATTCATTCTAGCTGCGCAGTATATTCCCTGTATGTTCTTAAATTTCTCGCCTACTTCACATACAGGGCTATGAGTCACAAAGTGATTACAATTTCATCTTTGTTAAAAGAAACTGTGAAACCGTTTAAAAATGGAAGCATTTCACTTCATTGCTTACTGAGCCTGGTATACTTCAAGTTCTACTTTCTGCTTTTCTGTTTTCTTTGTTTTCCTACGAATTTTCTTATTTTGTTTAATATAATTTCATCAGGTATACTGATAACCAAATAGTTTTTGTACTGAATTTCAATCCTGTGTTGATTTAACGAAAAAATCATTTCCCAGCATTATCTCCCGTACAAAGCTAATGGTAACAGCTGTACTTAAGAATATGAAGAACATGTTTCTTATGTAGTAAATAACTTTGTTTCATATTATATTTTATCAGTGTTGTTTTTATTTCTTTTCTGATTTGTGATTTACTTTTCTTTAACTAAGAATCTTGGTTTTCCTTCAATTTTTAAGAGGTAAACTTAATTTTCTGAAACAAATCTTGTCTTCTTACTCGTGAAGTAGCCTTTATACAAATCTTATCAGCTATGAAGAAGTGAGAAAATCAACTTTTCTAGATTGTTACTCAGCTCATCAAAATTGATTAAACACTGTTTAGTTATATGGTTTCGAACAGATAAAAAAAACACTTCAAAATTAGTAAGTACCCAATTTGTGTTCACTGAAAATTCAATGGTGGAAATATGAGGAAAGTATATAATGTGTTCCCAGAAATCCTACAAACATAGCAATCATTTTTGCATGATTATTATTTATTCCTTGGATTCCTAGTGGGACATAGTACTTCAGTCGCACGCCTCCATTCCACTCTCTTCTTTGTAGTCTTTTGAATCTGGCTTCAGGACTCCCTACAAGCTTGCATTTCCTTCTCACATGATCTCCTCCATGTCACTTTCAGCTCGGATGCCAAAACCATCGTTTCCACTTTGAATTAAACTTGAGTACTTGGCCTGGGTCGTGATGTCTCTGAATGGATTTCTCACTGCATGCCCAATCCATCTCCAAGTCATTTTGTATATTGGTTTTCTGTGGTCGAGTTGCTAGCCCTATTCTCAACCTTCTCTCTTCATCTGAGCTTAGGACCAGCTAGTAACTCATGAACTAGATAACCAGGCACAGTTGTCAGTTTTGCATGCATCTCTGCAATGTTTACGTGAAGCAATGCAGTAGAAAAACTTCACTCAAAGATGATTTGTTTTGACAAATTTCTCAAAATCTAAACATTCCTCATCTCTGATAAGTTGGACATGATTGGTAAGGTCCTGTGTGCTTTGACTACCTTTTTGCATATTATGCTTGAGTGAAATGGCCTGATATTTAAATTTTGCACATAGTGTTAGTTAGAAAAATTGATGACTTTTATTTATTCGAGTCGACGTTTAGTTCTTTATCTTAAAGTTTGTAAGGGCTTACTTATTTCAACGTACTGTTCATAATCAGCTGATATCTGTTAAGATAACATTGAAAACCTAGGGGCACTGAACAGTCAGTTTGTCATGATATGACAGCCCTAAGCAGTAAGCATCAACAAACCCGCCAGCAATCGAACTTAAAATCTTTAGGTTCCGTCACCAGCACGTTACCATTAAGTCACTGGAAAATTTTGGCCATTGGATCCCAACCAAGTGGATCAATGGAAGTATGTTACCTGTGGAACATGAAGGTCTTTGGCTGAATCCTAGGTGAGGTCATGGGAGTGCACTGTTGAGGAGTCCTATGCACCGAGGAAACAGATGTCCACTGCTCCCAGGTTTCCAATATTTCTCCAACTGATATCACTCCATGATGAATACAAACCTGAAATCTGATTTATAGACATTAGTCTATGGGCTTCTTCTTGAAACTTTGAAGCAAAGTGATTCTTGGTAGAAGGCTCCTGGATATACGTCTTGTTATAAAGAGTATTTTAATTGTATTGTACACAATGACAAAAATGCACAGTTCAAACTGGTAGGGCTAATTTTGTTATCACATAAAGAGAGAAGAAATTTCAAAGCCTAACGGGAATTTTCCTATTCGATGATTTTTCCTTCTTATGCCATACAACCATAATTATCTCTATAATAAAAACCTAAGAAATTTATTGAATTCTGGACTACCATAGTGTTATTGGCATTCTATTCACTTTGGTTTCCATGGAAGGGAAAAGAATACATAATATTGCAAGCGATTGTGAAAGTTATGAGAAAATTATGAAATTCTATGAAGAGAAAGTTGTTTCTCGATACTCAGTGGGTTAGTTACAAGTCCCTTTGATAAATGTGAAGCAGGCAA
Source organism: Heterobilharzia americana (assembly GCA_944470555.2). Lineage (NCBI taxonomy): Eukaryota > Metazoa > Platyhelminthes > Trematoda > Strigeidida > Schistosomatidae > Heterobilharzia > Heterobilharzia americana. The sequence goes on along the minus strand of OX104130.1, from coordinate 76,758,031 downwards.
AAAAAAGTAAAACAAAGATCATACTGAAAATGATAATAGTGAGCAGTAGTCAGTTATAAGAATATTAAGACTGAAGTCCCAACGTAACACTTTTTACCTGCTAAAGTGATGAAATCGGACTTTTTCGAACAGTTCGCTTTGATATCTTACATTGACAAATTTCCACAATGCACAAACAAAGACCTTTGAAGAATAAAATGAGTGTAGCGTCATACACTTTATCAAAATCAATAGCCTAGGGTTTGACGACATTCAACATTGATGCTGACCTTGATAGTTTAACTGGACTCGTCAAGCTGAAGGCACCCGGTCAAGCATCCTCGCCATTTGGCACACTGTTGTGTTACGTTTCACTGCTCGTATTCGACTCTCTAGCCAGTTAGTTGGAACGCATCAGTATTTTGGCATAACCATCCAAATATACTATTCCATCCGACTACGCTATCGTGTTCTTCCTTGGTCTCGTATTCGTGGGTATATAAGAAGTCCGAATAATTAGTGATTGGTCTTTGCGTCTGTCAAGTTCGCACCAAGACAAATCCTAAATGAGCTCATTTTATTTCACACTCTTTCATCAAATAGCTGTAAACAGCCTACAATTAAAATAAAGTTCTTAGTAGTATTAATGACCTGATATACTTTAAATATGTTGAAATAAACCAAGACTTGACATCTAGGATTAATAATAACATGTTATTCTGCAAATGTCTTTCTTCTTGGATTGTTCATATTCGGTTATTTCAAAGACAGCGTTCAGCGTACAATATAGACTGTGTGTTCCAGAATCGAACTGATGTAAACCGATATTCTTCTCATCAAGAAATAAATATTGTTTTTCATTGATTTACTCCACTTTTAAGACTTAATGGACATATCTCCTTGTCTAAAATGCTAGCAAAACTTAAACACAATTGAGGAGAACATTTAAATGTACGTATATACAGTATTATTACATTGGTTCACTACAGATATGATATCCACTTAGAGTATAATATAATATTAAATATCGATGTTCTAATCTCTTAGAAAAAGCTGACAAAAAGTCTGAAGAATATGAAAAACGAATTGATCATTATTTTAGAGCTATTTGGATAACTAAAACTATCTGGCTGAGTAATTCCTCAATTAAATGATCTTTCTAAAGTTCATAAGAAAGATGATCTTTTTCGTTCATTTCTTGACACGAAAAATTAACCATACAATGGGATTGAATAGTTATGAATAGTTTTACTTATGTTTGTAAAAGTCTTTATTTTCTGGTCGACAAAGTACCCAAAACACTAAACAGTCTAAAGGAATGTTAATGTTTCAATTTCACTTAGTTACCTACTATATTTTTCTGTTTCAATAAACTTTCAATGGTGTCATGCCAACAAAGTCGAAGAACAAGTAAACAGTGTTTCTCAAGAGTTCATTCTGTATTGACTGCGTTCAGTATTGCTCAAATAGCTGCTGGTAGATGAATTGCGTACATGCATCACAAAATGCAAAAGTTATTTATCTATCTTACACATGATCTTCCTAACAAGAAACTTCGATCGGTTCGAGACTGTAGATCGAATCCATCGAGATTTTAAGGACTAAAATTGTTTAGTGAAATAGACTGTTACATTTCCTTGATAGTTTTCTATCCCTGATACTATTTCCATCTTCCTAGCATCCTTTATTCAAATTTTTACTTTCTAACATTTGGAGAGATAACAGAATGTGCTTTCAGTGACAATTAATTGACATTTACATTTTCAGTTCAAAATATTTATGCTACAAAAACTGGAACGTTTTATGCGCAGATGGATTATTTAAGATCCCGCCTACATATATCTCATCATTTTTATGTATATTTATTGATTAAAATGGTGGAGACAGTTTTACCAGACATACAACTTAGGCATATCAACCAACATGTTGCCGAATAACTGTCTCTGTGAGTGGGAAATGGATAGGTTGAGTCTATATAAAGCTCTGTTTTTGGCATTTCGTTGATAGTGGTCACAGATCGGACAAAATGAAAGCGTTTTTAAGTGATTTTGGCATTCCACTGAATATTTTCAACAGAATTCTAATGTATCTTTCACATGTAACTGAGACTTAGACGTTACCGATAAAAAATGCTGACCTTTGTATTCAGAATAAACTTATACAGCTTTTATCTCTACCTTGCCTACAGGAGAGCTTATTCACCTAACCATGTCTTTCTCATAATTATTCTCTTTACTGAGATCACCATTATTATTGTTATTCCAGAATGTATAATTAGCAGTCTTGTCATCATAAGCTTGGAAACCGCAATGATTGTCTTTATATATATGCGAAGCTATGTCTAACAGAATAGAGACCGAGGAGATCTGACTGGGAACACACGTAAATGGATCCTTTGTGATTCTCTACTGAGATTGGTAATCGCCTTTAATTTAAGAAATCTATTTGCTTCTACTTATTCAAGAAATCTTTATGAATATTTATTCACGCTGTGCACCACAAGTAATCGAATTTAAATAAAAAGTTATGCTATTTGTGTGGTCATGTATTCTGTTGCAGAAATACCAGAGGAATTGCTAAGCGATTCCATATTAGATTTGTTTATTTAATATATAGCGCAAACTGATGCAGTATTATTTACTTGATGACGTTTCAAGCATAAATTACCATTGCTCATAATCATATTGGTGTAGCATTTATTATGATTGATATGATTATGAGCAGTAATAATTTACTCTCGGAACATTACCAAGTAAATAATATTGTATCATTGTTCGCAATATATTAAATAAACAAATCTAATACGGAATCGAATTCTACCACAGTGTCCCAGTTTTATACTTATATTGATGGATTACTGAACAGTTCTTGATGAAAGTCATTAGGTGACGAAATGTAAGATTTGACCGTGCATTTTGTTATTAAATAATTATGACATCGCTATCCGGATTTTTTTTCGATGTCACATAACATAAAATTTTGATTGTCAACAACGATTTTTGAAGTAGTAGATTAGTAGGACTTTCTTAAGAAAAAACACTTTTCAACTTATTTAATCGTAACTATATGTGACATATTATAAAAAGGAAGTTTCCTGCATAAACTGACAACTTAGGAGGAATATGTACGAAATCTTTTTCCCACAATATCTGACCTTATTTTCATCCATACTTATATCCTTCGTTTAGTCGGTATTCAATTATTATTATTATTAATATTATTTGTCCTTTGGGTTCCTAGTAAAACATAGGGCTTCAGTAGCACGTCTCCATTTCACTCTCTTCTCTCAAATCTTTCCAACCTGCATCAAGGAAAGCCCACAACCTCTCATTTCCTCCTCACACACACCACCTCCTCCATGTCACTCTCACCTCACACACACACAACTCGTTGTTTCCCCTTTGCATTACACTCGAGTGACTGGCCTGGTGTGTGATGTCCCCAGTCGGCCTTCTCACTGTATGCCCAGTCCAATCCATCTCCACTTCCTTCAAGTGCATATTCGTTCAGCGATAGCTTCTTGCTTCGTTGGTTCGTTGCCAGCCAGCCAGCCAGCCAGTCAGCCAGCCAGCCACAGTTCCTCGTTGCTTATTCTTATCATTCTGACCATCTGAGATTCAGTATTGAGTGAGTGAGTGTAGTCGGCAGTTGTTGATGAATGTCTGTAGTTTGATGAAAATGCCTTTCTTAGCGTGCCAAGTCTCTGAGCAATACAGCAGCACTGACTTAACCCGATTGGTGTTGAAAATCCGAATGTTGTTCACGCTTTATGCTGAGTGGAGTGTAGAAGATCTCCACACTGGTTTCAAGTTAATGAAAGCAGGCATGTCTCGCCTGCTTTTCCGATCATGGCTACTTTGACGTCGTCGTGTGTGCCTGTGTCACCTGTAGTTGAAACAGTGCTGCCTGCGTAGATAGGTTGGTGAAATAGGCTACTTCCTTTAACTCTCTCCTGTTGATGGTGATTGCAGCTTGTTGTTGTTGTTGGTGGTGGTGGTAATGGTGTTGGTGTTGTTGATTGGGTATCTTCATCACGTCTGTCTTATCTTCATTCACTTGAATGGTGTCCCGCCTTTGCTGCCCTGCCTCGCCTCTTGTGTCAACTTGTTAGTTTCCGCCTGTAGATCTTCGAGTTTGTGTGACATTAGTCATAAGTTATTGGCGAGATTCAAATCTCCTAGGCTCTTTTCATCGATCAAACAGCGTGTACCCATCTTCTCACTCCTCACTGTTGTCTGCTGCATGATCCAGTCGATCACAATGAAGAATAACATGGGTGATAATAGATGGCAGTCTTGTAATAGTCCTGCCTTCACTTCGCTTCAATGGCATCACTAATCTTCCCATTGTGAATAACTTGGCATGTGGAGTCTTCATTTAGTTGTTGAATGAGATCGGTAAAGGGTTGTGGTATTCCGTAGGGTTGAAGCAACTGGTGGTCAAATTACTTGTCGGTCGACGCTGTCAAAGACCTTTTCAAAGTCGATGAAGTTGAGGTAGATGGTTGACTGTCACTCTATACTCTGTTCAATGATGAAGCGAAGCGTTGCAATTTGGTCCGCACATTATTTGTACTTCCTGATTGCAGCCAGCTAGTTTCGTCGTACATTTGAATCTAGTGCATCCTGTAGTCTCTCCAAGATGATGTGGCTTAATATATCGCTTGGTGCGGACAGGAGAGTGATTCATGCCAGTTCTTGCAAACACAGAGGTCTCATTTCTTCGGGAGTTTGATAATGTAACCCTTCTTCCAATCGCCAGGTAGCTTTCCTCCCTTCCAAACCTTCTGCAATAGTGGTGTGAGCATATCCCATATTGTCTCTACGTCTGCTCTCAGTGCTTCTGGTGGGGTCCCATCTGGTCCTGCTGCTTTCCCGCATTTCAGAAGTTTTATATCGTTCAGGACTTTGAATTTTGTTGGAGGATTTATGTTCACTTGCAGTTCTGTGGCTGGGCTGCAGGTGGTATTTCTGGACGAAGTGCAGTTTGTGGTCTATTCAAGAGCCTTTTGAAGTTGTCAATTCATCGTTTCCTTTGTTTCTCTTCTTTCGTAATTAAATTTCTGTCATCATCTTCTATTGGTTTCATCTGCACTGTGTTGATCTCTTCCCTCCCAGATAGTAACCTGGTTATTTGATACAATGTTGTCAGGTCTCTGTCTCTCTTACCTGCAGCCTGTTCTGCTTCACTTGCCAGTGTTTCTTAGAAGTGCCTTTTGTCTTTGGGTGCACTCTTCTTTTTCTTCACTTCTTTATCCAGTGTAGTACTTTATACATTGTACTCAGTTCCCCTTCTCCTTGGGTATCCTTGCACTGGTTTATCTTCTGTTTCACCATCTTCCTCCCCCTGCTCTATCACTTTCCATGTGTCCATCGAGATCCATTCTTAGTCTTGTTTCCTCTTCCTTACTAATACGGTTGTGCAGGTTTCTTTCTACATCTCTTTAAAAGACTTCCAGTGTTCTTCCAGACAGGTTTCTTCAGGGATGTTCCTCGATATCTCCCATTTTGTCTTGATGGCTACCGTGAAGATTTCCTTTAGTTTCATCCTTCAGTTTCCGAGTGTTGTACTTGAACTGCGGTCTATCACCAGCTTACTTGAAGGCTTCCAACTTGATTTGGAAGGTTCCTTGCACCAGATGGTGAGTGGTCTGAGCCTACATCTGCTCCTCTTATTGACCTTGTGTCAAGTAGGCTGGCTGCGTCTCCACTTTCTTCACATTGAGATGGAGTCAATCTGATTTTTAGTGTGTCCATCTGGTGTCTGATGAAATCCATGTCGCCTTGTGGATATCCTCCTGCCTGAACACACTGCCTCACCTCCAATCACCAAATCGTTGAATGCACAGAATTCTGTAAACAATTCTCCATTGTCGTTCATTTCACCTCACCGAGCGCTTCTCGACCCATGGTTAGTTCTCCTCCTGTGTTGTCACCTCCCAGTTTGGCATTCATATCGCCCATTAGAATTTCGATATCGCCAACTGAAGTGAGGTCTGTTCCAGTGTTGATTGCAGTTGTCCGTAGAATTCATCCTTCTTCTCTTGCTCTGCATTATTTGTAGATGCATAGTGTAGCGTATCATTGTATGATTGTGACCTTCCTTCCTTCCTTTTGAGTTAAATCTTGCTGTCATGATCCTGCAGAAGGAGATTGGTTCCCACTGCATGAGAGCCTTCGATGCTCTTGAGGACATCATGATAGCCACTCCATAACTCAGTGTGCTCGTGGTTGTCGTCTGGGTGACAATATCGGTGTAGATTATTGATTCTTCAGTTGACAGTTTGGAGAGTCCACTCCCATTCCATCTGCTTTCGCAAATTCCAAGCACTTCAATGTGATACCTTCTCATCTTGTTTGCAATCTGGGCTGCCTCTCCAGCCCATTTCATATCCTCACATTTACTTTCACTTTCATCGAGAGTGGACACATCGGCCAATTGGTTTCCCGAAGGCTTTCACCAACCGGCGTCATTTCGCTTCTCCGATTTCAGCGAGGAATAATTTTGTTATTATTCTTTTATATGTTGTTTGCGCTTTGAAGTTTCTTTAGCAGTTAGAATTATTTTACGGGGTGGGGTAGCTAGCCTCATGCCCAACCTTCCCTATTTATGGGGGCTTAGGACCGGCTAGTAACTAGTGAACTAGTTAACAAGGCGTTATTTATTATTATTTGTCCTTTGGGTTATTAGTGGAATAAAGTACTTCAGTCGCATGCCTCCATTCCACTCTCTTCTCTGTAGTCTTTTGAACCTGGCTTCAGGACTCCCCACAAGCTTGCATTTCCTCCTCACATGATCTCCTCCATGTCACTTTCAGCTCGGATGCCAAAACCGTCGTTTCCACTTTGGATTAAACTCGAGTACCTGGCCTGGGTCATGATGTCTCTGAATGGATTTCTCACTGCATGCCCAATCCATCTCAACTTCCTTCTTCTGCGTATTTGCTGGACTATAGCTTCTTGGTTGATCGACTGCCAGTCAGCCGGATATTCTCGTTGTTTATTCTTTCTGGTTATCTGATCTTTAGTGTCATTATAGAGTAAGCATAGGCGGTAACTGTTGATAAGTGTATGTAGTTTGTTGGGAATGCTTTTCGCAACAGGCCAAGCCTCTCGACCATCACATAGAAGCACTGACTTGACTGACATTAGTGTTGAAAATGCGCATCTTTTTCATGCTTTATGCTGAGTGATGTTGAGTGGAGTAGATCTCTACACTGATTTCAGATTGATGAAGCCCTGTCCTTCCGTCTTTACGATCCTGGCCTTTACATCCTCATTTGTACCACCGCCACCTGTAGCTGAATCGATGCTGCCTGCTCAGGTAGGTGAACTAGACTACCTCCTTTAGGTTTCGCCCGTTCATTTGATTGGTGCTTGTTGTTGTTTCTGTTGTTGGTTGGATATCTTCATCACCTCTGTCTGCTCTACGTTTATTTAAAGGAAGTCTCATCTTCACTGCCCTGCCTCACCTCTTCTGTCAACTTGTTAGTCTTCGCCTGTACATCTTCGAGTTTGTGAGACATTAGATATAAGATATAAATCATCATCGATGAGATTCAAGTCTTCTAGGATTTTTCTCTTGTCAAATAGCGCATGGCCATCTTCTCGCTCCTCGCAGTTTCCTACATGATCTAGTCCAGTCTACGAAAATCAAAGAGATCGTCACTAATAGTAAGCGGCGATCTTGTTTTTTTCATATATTTACTTCAAAGGTATCACTGAGCTTTCCATTGTGTATCAGTTGGCATGTAGCATCATCGTATATCTTCTAAACACTCTGGGATTAGATTAAAACATATTCCTATTATGATTTAATCAGACTCGGCTTTCAACTTCTTGCAGGACATTCGTAACAACCATAGTCTGGATGTTTATCATGTTATGGTAGTAGGTCTGAAATCTACGTCTATTCCAGATGACTGGTGTAATTTTAATCACCTTCCAAGCAACAGTTAATACTTTTTTTAGAAAATAAAGCATGTTAGAGGATGACATAAAATATCTCCATATTTTCTCAACATAAAACTTTAAACACCACTGGAACCTTGGCCTAATGGTGGATTCAAGAAATTTGAGGGGTTTGAAAACATTATTTGCATTAAAATCAAGAAAATAACTATTAATCTAACTGTACACACAGGTAGGGATGATATCAGATGGCCAGTGTATAAATAGCTGATCTCATTCACCGACTTAACAACAGGTTCCTTGAGTTACCCATTTTCCATCAGCAAGTTTTTTGAATCATTTCCGAACATTAAAAGTGCTATCAAGCACTTGAAACGTCTAGATTTATGTTGTTTTTAGAAGTCGTATTTGAGACTTCTTTGGTCTTTGGACGTTCGGGCAATTTTTCACCCAAAGCAGTCCATCCCTTTCTCTTCGAAGTTTCTTGAGATGAGGAGGAGAAAGTTTATCGAGTCACATGAAGATCGTTCCACCAGAGAACCCTATGCTAAGACAGAATCTGAGGTAGCTCGTGATATCAATGAGACTTTTATCTAAAACTTCACCAAACGACTATATCTCAGTCTGTTTCTTTTAACATGCTTCCCAAACATATTATATTGTTGTGTGAGAAGCATCTGTGCTGGAAGTATCTAATCGCTTTCTTGGGTAATTTGCCATACAGTTCAGGAAACATTTATACAACACAGTGATCAGAATTTAACAGTGGAGCTCCTTTACAGGCTTCATATACATCGAAGTCATTTGTGAACACTAAATATAGTGAGATGTCAAGAGAAGAAAAAAGATTAACCTGGTTTTCATGACCCAGTGATATAAAGAATCTGCAATCACATGAAAGGAAATCTTCACAGATTACTGATAAACAGTTACCCAGAATGGAGGAGACGAATTTGATGAATTCAACAGTGAAGGTTGATAAATTGAGGAAAAGCCAGTCAGATGTGCCACAAATGTTTGTTATTTATGTTTGTATTGACTCAAGTAATTAGGACGACATTCAAAAGTAATGCTGTCAGTATTGTTGCTGGAGAAGCTGAAGAGTAAATAAATGGAAGCAAAGTAATTGTTACTGACAAATGTAGCCACAATATTTCTTCAAACCACATCAACCCTGTTGAAATTATCTGGAACTATTTATAGGAATTAAGCTTTCATCGTGCAAATTATGTAGTCGTTTTACAGTGTTATTATATCCGTATGGAGGTAAATATTTGTCGATAAGAGTGACTGAACGTGGTCAAACCTTTCTGGTAGAGAAATGCACTTTGTACCAAGAACTGCCCAAATATAAAGATTATTCAATTCTTGCTGAATAAAATTTGCTATTGAAAAATAAAGCACGAAAGTATTTTCTGTAAGAAATACGTTTACGATTGAAAAATATGATTGTAATCATTTCGTTTAGTGTCTTAGTCGATAGCTGAGAGGTTGATTAACATTTCGAACCCCCCTAAAACTTCAGATTTTAATCATCTTTGAGCGTTACAAACCATGTCCAGGGGGAAAGACAAGTTTTCAATGATTACAACAATGTACGCTTTTCCGAACGTAAAAGTGAATGGAAAGAAACTAGGACTTCAGTTTCTTGATATTTTATTGAATAGTTGATCTCATGGCTCAATTACAAGGTCAATTCATAGGAAACCGGCTAGAAATGAACGGTGTACCCATTTTTAAAATCTGGTACCACTGATTAGAAAAGGGAACCTAACTCATTTGTTTCTCTCGGGAATTCGCACCAATGACACAACAAACGAAGGGACGCAGTACCGTTGAAAAGTATTTCTTCTAAACGGCCATGCTCCAAGGTTCATTGCAAAAAGCATGATACTAAAGTAGCAAAAACGGTAATTTCCTAATATTCTTATAAAGATCTCATTCCTAGCTACTGAACTCTCTGACGCAGTAAAAAGAGGTGAAAAATTGCTCGTACAAGTGAATCAGAAAAACATTCTTTGCTGCCGAAAGTCACTTGATCTCCAACCAACAGTGATTCAAGGAGATGAGAAGGACAAACTGGCACTTTGGACTACATTCATGTATTTCTTTCATTTTACCTGGTCTTAAGGAGCTAAATAGTCAAGTCTTACAAAACGAAGTCTTTCCAAACACATCTCAGATCACTATCCTGTTTGGCTATCCGCATGAGAGTGTAGGTTAGTTAAAAATTGCATGTTGGGCCATTCCGGCAAACTCTGATTCCATTGATTTTTCACCTTAGTATTTCAAAATCCTATATAATTTGAAGCCAAATGGCTCAAAAGGAGTGTGAAGTGTGAACCTTCAGATTCCAGCACTCGGTTCCTCGGTAACTGGGAAAGAGGGTAAGATTACAGGAAATGCGTTGCTGTGTCAAAATATGAACGAAATAAAACAGTTTATGTGTATTTGAGAAGGCCTTGACTATTATAAGGCCTTTCTGAAATAGCATATCCTATTGATCTTAGCTTCTTCAAACAATCTGGTATTTACACATTGGTCCACTTACTTTTCTCGAAAGTTTGAAGCAGACAGATTGGTAGAGAAAGGCTTTAATTATTCACAGCATTTTAAAAAGATCATGACAATCTTACGATACACTATAACACCATCCATTAATTAAAGTTTGAGCTCTACATGTAAAAGAGGTACATCCACCTTCTTATATTTCAGTGGTCATAATTCTGCCTTGACTTTGTTTACTGTTTCAGGATTCATCTCACTCCTAATAACTGATCATTTTTGTTGTATTGATTTATGATATACTGTCACACGCCTCAGCATGTCTGGACCAATTTCCTTATTATAATACTCTGATTATCGACTTTAATTAGCATCTTTATTTTTTTAACCTACTAGCCATCACTATGATCAGATCTACATTTTCCTCAAACAACTTCCGATTACGTCACGTTATTCTTATTCTAGAAACGACTCCATAATTCATAGTAGAATATTTTTTTTTCGATGACCTATTAGCTGACCAAACAACCAGTCATGGATCTATTTGCTCACCCGTTATCACTGTAAATACGACTGCATAGTTACTGAAAACGATTCGTTGAAGGGAAAAATTCATTTTCTGAATTAATGTCTCAATCGGCTTATTTTGTTATCTAAATATAAACTGACTAGTCACAAGAAAGTAAGCAGTTTCATGATGCGTACTCCTTAGTTCCGATCAAATTATATCCATCCGTTTGCAAAACGGCAACCACAATACGACTCTCAATCAATGGCCAAATGGGATATGAGCCACAAGATCGAAAGGTTTTGTGTTCATTTCAACATGAATTCGTTTGAATGCAGTGCTCAGGAGTTCTCCATTGAGATGAGACTGCTGTACAAATCCTTTCTATTTCCAACTGTTTTCTGACATGCCAATGAGAATAAAAACGCTACTGAAATCAGTCATTTCCTTGCAAACCTTCTCATTCAATCATGGTGAATTATAAAATGACTTTAAGATGACATCCATTTCCACTGCAATGTCTTCCAATAGGATTATGGCAGCATAACTTTAAGAGATGAAACTAGGAAGAAAGGTTGAGTAATCGGCTCATAAACTGAGTTGTAATTTAACTGAAAATTTTCCCACTGCAACTAGTGGAAAACAGTGTTTAGGTCAATATATATTCTCGTTTATTTCCCAACAGGTTATACGAATACATTCAGCAATTATCCAGTATAGATATTTTTGATACTGTAATAGTCAATATAATTTGGATCCGATTTCATGAACTACAGGGGAATAATGTAGATGATAATAACTATAAAATATCATGTGAATGCTTTTAAAATCATAAATCATTGCTTGTCTTTGAGCAGTTATTGTATGCGTGTTTAGAATGGAGAGAAATAAATTATCTTTGCAAAGCAATTCAATGGTGAGACTGGGAGAAAGGCCATGAGAATTTTGGGATTAAAAAATGTTTGGATTCTTGATAAATTCAGAAGTTAGGAACGAAGTATGGAATTTAAGTAGATTAAGCCGACGATGATTTGTTGTAATAAAAATGGAACTTAAAATAATATTTCACCATTCACCCAGTTCTACTGGGAGAACAAAGCTATTTCGGTTGTACTCCGATTAAACAGAGAAAAGAAAACATACTGAAGAATTGTTCCGGCTTTCTGTATATAATGGCGAAGGCTGAAGACTTGATGTTCGATGGTTGAAAGCAATCGTTAGGAAGCCGTGATGAACTTACGTTTTGTGCTTGCTGGTGTTCATCTGCAAGGCGTACAGGCAAACATGAAAAAGTGTAGTCCTTTCAGTGATTCACACCCATATCACTCACGATGTTGAAGTGACAGACGTAACCAATACGCCATTCAGGCCATGACTGACTCCTTGTTGAAATGGATTTTATACACAGGTTGGTCACAAGTGGAGAACCGATGTAACTATCCAGTACTAAGGGCTAAACACTGGTCAAAGTCTATCGATGAAGGTTCTGCAATCTATCCACTGAATGACAATGTGGTGCACTGTGTTTTGCGTATTGGTTTAAGTTTCATCAGTCTGATGTATGGCAATTACTAGATAAGCGATTGTTGGACTCTAAGTAGACTTCACACTTCATTTATTCAAAAATACGTAGTTGAGTTACAATGGGGAATTCAGTCTCGTCTCTCACATGAAACTGAAAATACTAAACCAAATGACTCGTAACAAAACATGTCTATGACTACAAAACTGCTTAATGAACGGTCAGATTAGGAACAACTGAAATGACCAACTAGGCGATTTTGCGTTATGGAGACCTGGTATTCCAGCTGAAATGGAGAAACTTGACTGTTTATTTCAGTCGTTGCCAGAGTGACCTTTGAAATCACCCATAAAATGTATGAATACTCGGTACATTAGATACGCAACATTCGCTTTGATAAAATTGAAATTCAGGATCTACGGCCAAAATAGGAAATCCCTTCCAACCAACTGGGTATGAAAATGTACCATCTAGAATACGCCGATAAGTAATATCTATTCAAATGGCCAGTTTACTGATGCCCTTCATTACCATTTATCCATACTAAGATTTCTGGAACCTACTCAATCATATTGTTTACTAAATATATATATTTGCTTGAGATATCTACAAGCCGATAACATTCACTGCCATATTCGCATAGGATTAGAATAATCTCGTAGGTTCGTCTCCGATCACAAAAATATAACCTTTACAAGTGGATGAAAATACTGAAGAGTCGAGGGGTATAATAGCACTGTGAACACGAGTCCATCAGTTGAAAAAGCCACGAAACCGAACTAATCGGACATGTACCAGTCAGCCTTTAAGCGGGAAGTGATGGTGGCTGGCAGCAGGACCCATCAGTCCAAAATGAAAAGTAATCATAAAACGTGCTGGAGAGAATACTCGACTAATACCTATCTATAAATGATACATCAGTTATACAAGATTTACTTAAGTAAACATGATGTTATTACCTTAAATTTTCTTCACAGAAGATCAGCGATTTTGCTACGTTAAGACTACTGCTTTTAAGTGTCAGTGTTCCACTTGGTGAGTTAGAGTGTGCTGAGTCCACTGCATAACTTTTAATCACATTGGAAACCCTTTTAGACAATGTACTTACTACAAACGAAATACGTTCATACACACAGAGGTTTCATCAATTTAAAAACGATAGTTTCTATACAATGCTTGGCCTCACAATACTGAATATTTGATGGTCTTTTGTAATTTGTTGTTCGGCAGAACGTTAAATAAATTTAAATGCATGTCATCTGGTAGTAACTGGTTTTTCGATCCATACATAAGCCAGAAGGTTTCGGTGAACAAAACGACCCGCATTAGAAACGTATTTGTTAACGAGTCTATCGGAAGGCCTTCCTTCATTAACCTGAAATCAGTGTGGAGATCTACTCCATTCCACTCCACTCAGCATAAAGCGTGAACAACATCCGGATTTTCAATACCAACGTCAAGTCAATGCTGCTATACGGTTCAGAAGCTTGGCGCGTTAAGAAAAACATTTCCAACAAACTACAAACATTCATCAACACCTGCCACCTACGCTCACTCGATACTGAAGATCAGGTCAGATGGCCAGAATAAAAAGAATAAGCAACATGGAACTGTGGTAATGAACCAACTACGAATCAATCACCCAACAAATATGCAGAAGAAGGGATTGGAGATGGATTGGGCATACACTGAGAAGGCTGACTGAGGACATCACGCGCCAGGCCAGGCCCTCGAGTGGAATCCAAAGGGGAAACGACAAGCTGGGCATTTGAGGTGAGGGTGACATGAAGGAGATGGTGTGAGGAAGAAATGAAAGCTTGTGGGCAGTCGTGGAGCGAGGTTGAAAAGACTGCAGAGAAGAGAGTGGAATGAAGGCGTGCTACTGAATCCCTGTTTTACACTAGGAAATCAAGGGAAAAAATTACTATTTCTACAAGGAATGACAAGTGATAAGCAATCTGACTGATAATTCCAAATTACTGAGCTATGGTCAGAGGTTTCTCATCCCCACATGATGTTGTCACTAAAGGGGTTGACCTCTCTTCATGTCTCACTGTGTCTGATGTTAGATATCAAGAAGTGATGGTTGCAAAGTCCAGTGTCGCCTTTTGCCTTAGCTATTCGTATATACATTCTGCAAGCACACAGCACACTCATCAAACATCCTGGAAACAGATGTCTAATACGAAACTCTAAGGATAAAAAGGATGCATGGAATGCATAAGTAGCGGTAACCAATACACTTCGAATCTCAAAAATATGCAGAGTGTGAACCTACTGTTGGTTGATATTGTAACCCACATGCATGATTCAAATTTGAGTGGACTGATAACTTATTTCTCATGAATCAGTAAATCACTTGAAACTTTCTCAGACAAACGAGGATATTGACTTAGTACCGTCTTCGTTCAAATTGCCACAATTCACATTTGCATGCAGGGAACAAGATTACAGAAAAATGATATTAAGTGAGATACATGTGCATGAAGAGACCGGTGGATAATGGAGGTACATAGACTTTTCAAGAATATGCAGATGACAAAGAATGTATGACAGATCTTACTTAGTGCAAAGAGTCTCTAGTCCTTGATTTCTATGTTCTAGAGAAATCTGATTCGACACTCTACACTTATTTACATGACTCAGAGCAACGATAGGCTGCTCCTTGTGCTGATGTCAAGCTTTCTCGTGACTACTTTTAATTCTTCGACCCAATAATATTTCGTCCGACATCGCATGTTGAAGTAAGCAGTAATAGTTTTTCCTTCCAACATTCATTCCAGTGACACTTTACCTTCTCTTACAACGTCGGTCACCTCATTCATGATCTTGTCTATTCAAATTTCATCATTACGCTTTTCTCTTTGCATGTATATCTCAAAAGAGAGTATATTCTTTCGCAT
Organism: Heterobilharzia americana; assembly: GCA_944470555.2. Lineage (NCBI taxonomy): Eukaryota > Metazoa > Platyhelminthes > Trematoda > Strigeidida > Schistosomatidae > Heterobilharzia > Heterobilharzia americana. The sequence continues at coordinate 76,742,704 of OX104130.1, read as the reverse complement.
GAAAACTGATTATCAAATATTCCCTTTAAACTGTTGTTTCCAAACTCCACAACATTTTCCATTCGGGTAGGAAATGTAGTTATAATTACAACGATGAATGCATAAACAAGATTCTCAAGTGACTTGTGTCTTCATGTATGACTATCTATCAGTAGAAATGGTAATGTGGGTTAATAGGATAGCGAACAAAACAAAGGTAATATTGAAATGTCATTAGGATAACTGGCCATTTCGGTTCTTCGGTTATATATCCATGGTAGAAATGAACGAGTTAACGTATGATGATGACAATAAGATCTCAACTACAATCAATCAGTAATATAAAACGATTATGAGATTTTGTTTACAAAATGTATTTGTGAATCACCCATTTCATAATCAAATATTACATGGGTACCTGTCATGTGGAAATCTCACGCTCCCACTGCCATTCGCATTCATCTCATTCCTATCGGAAATACATTTCAACCATGAAACATATCAACTTTCAGATGTTTGCAAACACCTATTACAGAATCATTCATTTTCATAGTGACTTGCATCTACTTGGTTGGAGGTAATTGACAAGGAGCCTTTGATATGAGTTTTATGCCTATTGGCATCCATCTAAAGGTATATTTACAGTCTTAAGGGAAGTATGTCCTATCAGAGACTCGGACATTTATCACAAGTACTGGGATTTGAACTCGCCTCCCACAGTACTGCAGTCAATGGTGTCACCTCTGAGTTATTTTAGAAGCGAGTTAATCCCTCACAAGTCGCAAAATGGAAGAAATCTAGGTTTGTGCTTCCATTATCAGCACCTCTAACCAACTAACATCTTTCATACAGAACAACCATGGTGAGTCGTCTAGCTTGGTAGCCATATTAGAAAATGATCAATGGGATTTGGTCAGAACTCAGGACTTGGTAAAAAGAAACTGGTTACTCTCCAGTGACTGCATACTTTCCTTATCCTATAAGGAAGAACTTCACATCAATCTTCCGTTTATGAACTATCTATTCAATTGTCAACTCATCGAATTTTATCAAATCATAATATCATCCAACTATCGACAAAATACTGACAGAACACATTCAAACCATTCATTTTTTGTAGAAAGCTTCGAGTCTTGGCATGCATACTCATAAGCGAAAGGATGTGATTGGGTAGGGACAAATAAGTAGAGTTTACTTTGTCTGGTCTATATAATTTTCCTGAAAAACTGACTCGAGTGGTGGTGAATGAGACCAATTTAGATTTTCCAGCTGAATAATGAGGCCAAAATATTTTGCAGTTTCTGGCTAAGAAGGAATGTGTGTGAATGTATGGGAATATCTTCTACTGACCAGCTCCTAAGTGGTGTGTCTTTCATTCACCAAATTATGTAAAGCTTTCCCAGAATGAAAGCATCATTCATCGTCTAGCTAGTTGTCAATCCTTTTATTCAATGGTCTGAGTGAAATTTATCCAGATAACAAAGCGTTTGAGCTAAAGTAAAATTCTACTATCTTCCTTCATCACATGTATGTATGCGAAGCACAAATCAAAGTTGTATGTCCTCTTGTCTAACTCAATCAATACCTCACCAACATTTCGGCTGTTGTGACACTAATGAGTCAAGATAATTCGATTGGTCATTTATGCTTAAACTTGAATGGCCAAGTCTGTGCTCCATGTAACATACTGTCTGGACAATGCATTCATCTGAGTTTTGGAAAATGGGTAATACATATATCAGTAGAAGGCATTTCGTAGAATGAATAGCAAATACGACCATTGCAGACATAAACACCAATGGACTACAGTAACACTAACATCAATATTTGCTTGATCATTTTACACTCAGATCTCTGCCATATCTATTCATGATGACGAATACACCTCACTGATAAAAAGCTCTGGAAAGAAGCTGAAGTTTCTCAATGACAACTTTTACGTTTGTGTGGATTTATTTGTTGACTTGAGGTTGGTGTTCATCTCGGACTGACATCAGTTGTAGTAAGTACCTATGAAGACCTGAGAGGACTGGACAGCTATTTCATATAGTTGCACGATCCACTCCGGCAATGTGCACCTATGAACTCGTCAGAGAAGGAACCAAGCTACCCAGCATTCACAACGATCACCTTAACATTTTTCTAATAGGTTCGATTCCAATGATCCACATATTCTTGTTTCTGTCCGGTGTTATCAGATCTTCAATGGTTATCCATCTGATGTCAGTCAGTGATGAATACCAGATTGAAATCATCGAAATCCTCACAAACTCGAAATGTCTGTACATTAACAGAAGTTTCTTCTGATTTCTCCAGTAATGATGGTGGTGTGTGAGAAGCATGAATATTTGTGGTGTCTGCTAAAAAGACTTAACACTGTACAGAATAATATCAGATAGACTTGTGAGAAAAAGAATAAAAATTATTTGCCATTCTTAGATGTCCTCTTGAGTCAACGAGAAGACGGTTCAATAAGACGCTCAGTTTATAGAAAGCCTCAGTGGGCAGGGAGATATTGGAATTTCTGTAGTTTTCTTGACTCCAGCACAAGCGAGACCTGCTTGATAAAATGATCATTAAATACCATCTGTGTTATCTGTAGATTAGATATGGTGGATGAAAATATCAAATTACTGACCGAAACAAATATGGAATACGGATACCCGCTGAAGTTCATGAACCCCTGTAGAGGTCAGGTAACACTAATGCCAACTGTTTATTTAGTTCCTAAGACAAGTTTCCATATCCCTCCTCCATACAGTGGGACTTTTAATGATATGAATTTGAGACGTAGCTTGATAACAGCCATTATGCAGCTAAGCTCATTATTGAGGAATGTTAAAAAAAACACATGTTTCACCTTACACCCAAACACTTTTGAGTGATTATGCTATATTTCACTGGGTGCTTAAGAAAAGTACTAATATCACTCCACCATGCAGAGTTGAGTTGAACGGCATGATTTTGAGACGTAGGCTTAAATCAGTCATTATGAAAATATAATATGCAGCTAAGATTATCATTGTGGAAACGAAAAGACACACGTTTCACCACATGTCTGAACATCATATACCACCATGTTTGCCAGTTTACTTTTATGTGTAGACATGTGCACAGGGGAGTTATCAAGACATTAAGTTGACGTTAGGGGAACATGTGCCTAAATGACTTGAATAACGGGTAGAATATTTAACTTTGATTAACATGGGTGGTAGACAACGCTCTTCATCTACAGCTAAACAGATCATAGAAATAGGTCACAAAATGAATGTTTCAACTACTTTCCAATGATGCAGAAGAACAGTCAGAGACCCATACTGAGATTTGCGGAAGCGATGGCCATACACAAATCGAAACCAAATCTGATTATACTAGAATAACCTGTTCCTACCCTATACCTATCTTGGTTCGTCTCATTTATCGACTGTGATTATCATCAACTAAGTCACTGCTCCTTCTCTACTTCAATACGCTATTATTGGAAGTGTTATATTTGTTCTGCAGTTCATTCTTTCCTTTCATATGCACTAGCTGGAGAGAATTAGATGTGTCATTATATTGTTTGAGATTTATTGTGTAAATACATCACATATTGTTCAGACAATCTTCATCTTCCAGTTGCAGTATCTTAATGGTAACAAACCCTTTTCTACAGTTAATATTTTTGATGCAGTAATGAGTTATCAGCATTTAATTTTACAGCTGATATACTCCATGTAGGATCTTTTCAGGTTATATGACGTATTGTTGTGCGCTAAAGAACCCACCATCATCCATCAAGATGTGTCTCATAATTTTGTTGTGATTACTTAAAGTGATGATGGAGATCAAATTTCATGGTTTGACAACATATTGGAATGAATTAAACCTCAAAAAAGTAATTCAGCGCAAATTAATACGTAAACATCATTTTCCAGTAGACCAAACTTTAGGCCAATGGTCATATATATAATTGTCAATGACAGCCATAATTATGCAAAGTAGCAATTTCAACCTTCGGTAAGGTCACCTGCTTTCCATAAATTCACTCCTACTAAACTCTATTTGTTATTTAAGGTTATGTCCAGTTTATAAAAATCTTTGATTCGTCTAATCCATATCCTGGGCATAATAAAGATAGGATCACAAATCATACTGGCATTTGATGAACCTGATGCATTTCAAAACTATACACAGCCTATCTTATGTAACGTCCAGGTGCAACAGTCGATTTAGGGGACACTTATAACTTTCAATGCAAATAACTGACTTAACTTCAATTCTTTCAAACGGGAATCCACAACAACTGATGAAACCTTTGGATAGCATTACTTAATACATTTGATCGCTAAAAATATTTATCGCTAATGATATTTATAAGGGGTTGAACTATATTACTCTAAGGTTAATGGTGAGCCTTTATATCTAATTGAATAATTTAAGTACCAGTCACCAATTTATAGCCTTTCTTCAAAAAATCACAGTCATTCATGTTGCTATCAATAGTTTTTACTTGGTGATTCCTGCATAGATCTCTGAGTGAATACTGACAATAAACCGATGACATAGTTTCGAGAGGATCGCGTAGGTGAGTGAGTTAGCAGACGGCTTGGGATGATATCAGATTTTGTACTGATAGGTGTTTGTTTATAGTCTGATATGAAGTGGACATTCATAACTTCATCAACTGATCATTTGAAGAAGACGTGATGAAAATCACCTCATATTCCTCCCGAATTCAAATAAAAATAAAAACGAAAACTGCAAAACTAGTCAGCCGGAATAGCAAACACTCCTGCAGTCTACTAATTATATTCATATCATTGGAAGAACGTAGTGGTCAGTTGTCAAATTCATGAATTCAAACCTCCATTAGTGTCTAGTTAGTGTCCATCCAACCAAATCACGTTAGTGTTACTTCTGTGGCAAACAGTAATAGTTCGAGCACCCTTAGGAAAAACTCAGAATTCCTGAAATATTTCATCACCAGAGCACTCCATGTTTTCGAGAAAATACAAGTGATGCCATATGTGAGTGAGAGGTTGGTTGAAGAGACAACATCAAAATCCAATACCTTCTGGAAAGGCCTTGATCCGAAATAACCTTAATCCTTCAATACATCTCCTGTTATTCTATCATCATTTCTATTTCTGAGGCTTCCACACACCATCAGCGATCAAATCGAAATGGTGGTCTTTAAGCGTTTATTAACATATATCTGCATATCACGCTAATGAGTCTCACACAGAACACTTGCATGTCAACTGAACACAATTGTAGGATCCACGGGAAGATACTCAAGCCACTGATTCCCACTTCGTGTGACTGAAAGGTGAATGCATCGAAACAGGTAGTTTAACTCTCTCTACTTGTCGACGTCATGGTGTAACAAAATGTCACGTTTTTGTATCCACCAGTTGAAATTATCAGCTGTTCAATTTACTATATATCACAAGACAACAGAAAACTGAATGAGGTGAACTTAAATTGTCTGTCATATCTATGTGACAAGGTTTGAAATCAACAACCCAGCCGATGCCTCACTTGTGCTTAAAACTGTGAATTATTGTAAGAGTTAACTTTGGTCATTAAACTAAGATGTAAACCAAGTACCAGGAAGCATTATTTAAACAACAGTATATACAGAATGAAAGAAGAGCAGCCTGAAGCGTCAAGAAATTGTGTCATCTGAACTATCAGAGCTCCAGCTTAACACATCATATAAGTCCAATAGCTTGTTGGAAATATCAGTGGAGAGAGAAAAGTAACATGAAAACCACATTGCTAATATCACCATGGAACGAAGATATGATGTTGTAGGAAATGAATGAAGATCAATAAATGTCAAATCGAATGAAGTCCATTGTTCATCTCTACAAAGTTACAAGTGATTCACTTGAAGTCTTGCATCATTTATCACTGAATGACACGTACTCAAACGAAAAGTGTAACACTTCCTATTAGCATTATAATGCATTGATTCTGGTCACTCGCAGTTCCACTACCATTTTGCTGAAAAGTACACTCATTTTCTGTGTACAGAAGTACCACCAATAGATTGTTAAAAATACTCATGATGTGGCGACTAATCTGAATTATCAACTTCAACTGTTGATTTACTACTTTCCAGTCGTTGATGCAGACACACACGACATGATGTGTAACTCAGTACACAACTTCGGTGAGGAAATACATCTGATACGAAGAGGAGTTATGCAAAGCATCCAGCGATGATTCAATCAGATTATTATTATTCACAGAGTTCATAATGCTGATCACATCACAAATATGATGTGATATGCATTCAGAAATGTGCTGTGTATAGATGGGTCATTCAGTTGCTTCAGACACACTAGCATTTATGACCATGGAAGATACTCCTGACGAAACAGACACTTTCATAGATGCTTTTGACTGTGTTGTGATTATCAAATGTATAGAGTACTCCATGCAATGAATCATACTCTAAAGAACTTCAAAACTGTAAATAGACTTATTTTTCAATGAGAACAGTGACTTCCATCTTGGTAACATCAATGGTTATCATCATTAATTCATTCAATTCTCAAAATATTCAGGCTGAAACCTACAATTCCCTCAGCTATACGAAATTGCTTTGTTCGCATCATGATTACACAACTTTGTGGAATCGTTCCAAAATAACTGGGTTACTCAAATTGAATAGCCTGTTCTCTTTGTTAGCAGAAGTTTGAAACGCGTAACTTATGTGTATATCATGTAACTCAAGTATTTCCGTAGGTTGTTCTGCATACATGTTTTCAATTAATATGCAGAAAACTTCTTTCAGCAACAATATTTTCAGATACTACAACTTCAGGTGATACATCCTTCATATTTTGAAGTGTATCTGATTTTATTTTTCCTAACTAACGCACACATGAATAAGTTTGACTGCCATATAATTCAGATAAACTGAAGAAACCGTTAAAAGCTGTGCAGGTAATCAACATTTTTCTTTGTCCTTTTTTGAATGATGCTCAGTCTTATCAAGCTAGAAGAATAGCTCCAAGCATTGAACACATTAGCTAGACTGATGTCCATCAAAAGGAAGTTTGAGGAATTACAACGCTGTTTTGAACACACTTCCAATGTTGTCATTGATGGTGGTAAACTTTCACATTTCACAATGAATAAGATATCTAAGGCATCATATTTTCATGAGTTAACTATACACTCGTAATCATGTAGCCTCACAGAGGATAGGTGACAAGAACCTTTCGACCTTTTAATTCCCCTTCTCACAAAAGCGGTCACCCAGGGGGGCAACTAATATCCTGAGCGTAACAGAGATACGACTGAAGGTGCTGCATACCTTTAAATGACAAGCATCCACCAGTAAATAAAATACCTCACTGAAAGCAATGGGTGAACAAATTAACACTGGAATCACTTATGGTAGGTGCAGAAGAATGTAGCAAACCAAGCTGGTCATCGGAAAATGTCGCACCTCATAGACAGAAGACACAGACTAATTAAATGATGCTTCGCTGTTAGGCAAATATAAAAAACCTGCTGACATTGCACCTCATTCATACACATGTTCTACCGAAAAGCAAACCAGCCAATTCATACATTGTTGCAGCCGTGGGGTATAGGTTGATTGGCCTTTCCAGTCCGAAGAGTGACCATAATACTTTATTACCTCATGAATAGTAAATCCATCTTCCAGATCACCAAAAAGCGTATCCCATTTGAATTCTTGTTATTGTAGCAGACAGTCTGCATAGAAATGTTATCCTTTTCGATATATTACGAAAAAAGATACACACCATCTCCTAAAATGAATAGTTTTTCACTCGCTTTGCTCACTTATTTGCCGTAACTCATAGTATCATCAGGATTTGAAGCTTATAAATATACAAGTGTGAAACAGACACAACTATGACTTGCCCCCTTCAAATTACTTCATGCAATATCACAAAGCTGACTAAGAAATCTGACGATTTCATTTCAACACAAGCTATCACAATATATCCCTTAGTGAATGAGATCGTATTCTGTCTAACACATAGTAGCCCATTGGTGATCTAGAGGTAAATTATATTTGGTTACTATAAACAGACAACAGAACACATCAAATCTATGATTGGTCTGCACTCTTTAATACCAGATAACATGGAAACCATTTCTTTCTGAAGATATCCATGAACACGTTTTCATCAACGATGACACCGACATCGTGAAAATCATGACAATGACATCCAAATTCTTGACCACTTTGCGAAGCACATTATTTGACTTTTCCAGGTAACAAGTACTTTACCACAATATGTGTAAACCTGATATCACAGATGGTCATGGTAGTAAGCTCTAAGATATCACATTTGAAGCCACAAATCTACAACAGATTCAAATGGTCAAGCTTTCATAGATCGATTCAAATTCGCTGGTCATGAACGAATGTAACATGTTTGCCGCATTTTATGATCACAGCAAATCCTTGTAGTATTTGTTATTTCATAAGCTACTGACTCTTATTCAATCAGCATTAAGCATAATTCGTTGTTCAGGTAGTTGTCAATTATTTGTTTTTGTCTACACTTGTTATGTAGTGCAATTCACTGCTGTTCATATTACACACTCAAACGAAGCCTTTTCACTAATGAATGTAGACACAGAGTATATTTGATTTCTACCACTCCAAATATACAATGAAGTTTCGCAAATACACTTTGACGAAACCTGACGCAAACCACAACCACTCACGTTTGTACTTCTAGTCAGATGAGCTTTATTCATAAGTGGATTTGGCAATCTAGAGTGTAAACACTTTAAGTGAAATAAAGTAATGCTTATTAATATATACTTATAATGGATGACTCCTACCTTACTCACATCAACATTGACTTCTATACAACTAGACATACTACTAAAAAAGCAACTTGAAATGGAGTAGAATATCTTACCAGATTATTCTATTGAATGTTGATTTTTCAGTGGTCTGTAAATATTTACTTTCTCTCATCCCATTGTTTTCGCTAAACAGCTTATATTTCCATGATATTCATCATATCCAGACTGGTGAACATGAGATGATAAGTGTGTGTTGTTTGGATTGAAAAAGTTAACCTGATATTTGATAACTGCTTTACTCACCACCAAAGGAAGAAGAAATCTATTCAATCACCTTCTGAAATCCTGTATTCCACACTTTCCTATCAACAATCTACACAATTTGTTCAATCTCCTACTCTATACCTGTCACAGTTGATGCTGTGGAGTGACAGTTCAATCACTCCTGTCTGTGTATTGCACAGTCAAGTTGACCAGATCCTCCCCACTAGAAGAATAACAACTCCAATCAAGCTAGTCAAGCATTATGTCGCCTACATTCGAAGAAAACAGCAGACGAACAATTCACTTTGACTTCAGTGTTGTGAGCCATTCGAATCAAGTTTGTGGTAGTAATTTTGTCAATCAATAAGTAAACATTGTCAATACTGTCGCCAGATTCTCCAGTGAAAGTACATTATCTGACTGACAGAACTGATCATTCATGATGCCCAAGTGTAATTCACATACCTTTGATTTAAAACTTGTGTAACATTCAGTAGCCATCAGGCTTCGTAATTAAACTGGTCTCTGTGAAGCTTTATCTGAATCTGAATCAGAATATTTCTATTCAGGAGTAAAGTATTTTGAATAATAACTGAAATATACGATGATACAATGTTAATAGCACCTGCTTACCACAATAGACTGGATTTTGTAACTTGAAGACAGATTTCCATTGAACACAATGGTCGAAATTCAACAATATGTAACAGAAACCACAGTAGACAACTCTGGTGTTATTTTGTCTTCTGATTAATCAGAAAACCTCTATGATTCAGTAAGTGAAGGTAATATTCTGAAGAAAATGCCACTGATTTGTGAGTGAATAAGTATTCCTGAAACGGTTTACGCCTTGTCAATCGATTACACACCCCGTAATAACTCCATTTTACAATTCCTTGAATGCTTCATGAACTTCTTGTATATGGTTACCATCTAGAACAACAACAGTTCACCATATGGCACCCATCTTTCCTGACCTATCCAAAATCTAATGATGCGATGAAATAAAGTGTTTATAGAGTCTACTAATTGTTTCGTCCACTGAGATATACTGAAGCTCAGTGTGTTGGATTATATTGATTTCAATAACCTAAATGATTGGCATCAGATAGGAAAGCATCGTAAACCAAAAACTGTTTCGTCCACTATTGTTACTACACAACAGATCAAATGTCTTCAAATGCAGTCTGTGATCCCCAACTATCAATGACATATCTAAGCTCAGAAGAGTAGAATTAAGTGCAGTCCTTGAATGCCATCCCATCCACTTTAATGCAAGAAAACTTATGGCCGGATTCGGGATAAATCAGAGTCATGCACTGCTACTGAATTACTTACCGCGGTAAACACAACCACCTCCAACTAAATAGGTTCCCATTGGTTTCTGACTTGACATCTTTTCATGCTGATGGTCATTTTCTAGTGATACACTTTTCTGTAGTATGTAGCTGATGAGAGGATAAACCCGATGAGTTATTCATGGAAATTCCGAAAAGAAACCATTGATTATAAGTGAGATTGTCTGAGACAACCGTGGTTCGGTAGACCAATAATGTTGATACCGAATATTGACAAGATTCAAACCAGCTACCTCAAAGTTACCGGTGTGGTGCTGTGCCCATTGAACTGTGAAACCCAGTTGATAAGGTTTTCACCCCAATCACCAAAATGTTTGCCCAGTTGCCATGCGAATCCTTGGTTCGTAACTGTTCGTTCCTCTTAGTCACGCTGACTGCCTAACCAGGTCTTCTCGTCACAATTCAAATCAAACCCAGTCGAAAGGGTCATTAGGCATGTGGTTTGAGTCCTTTCCCATCGCACTTAGGGTTTTCATTCCACCGTCATTCATTTTTCTGGATCAAAGACGAGTTGATATTTACGTGATATTTAAGGCAGGTGAAAGTATACCATGGCTAAAAACTAGATAAAAACATCATGGCAATGTAATGAAATGCAAGATATTCTACATCGTAGAATATAAGTATGGTTAGAACATGAAAAGTAATCAGGTTCGTTGTTACCAAGACATGGCAATGCTTGTCGATAAAACCTGGCAGAAGAATGTTACAGACTACTGGATTCTCAACTAGCTGAGTCGACATACTGGATACATGAATTTTCATGATCAGAACTGATGTGATAACTAACTCGAAAAAAGTAACGCCTCCAGCTACTAAACATCAACCTGTAACGAATAAAGTTCCAGCATTTGTATAAATTTTACACTCCAGTTTGCGAACTGAAAATGACCTTTTTTATATCAGCAAACAAAAGTAAATCACAAGGCTACAAACTTTCTGAGACTAGGAAATCAAATTCGTCAATATATACATTTCCTGAAATAACCCGCAATATCCAGCCCTCAATTTCTTATATCTGCCTACTTCCATCAGCAATCAACTGCATTCTGATCCCCACCGACGTGCCACCTCTTCACCTCCAAAGCTCTATCTACACTGGCATTCGACACCGTTTTTAAGTTCTCCTGAAAGTTCAGCCAAAGATAATTGTCGTGTTTATACAGCAGCATCTGATGCTTCGAACTACACAGCACAAACTTCAATGCTCACATACTACATCAAATCGAACAATGGTCATCGGAAGCATGAACTTGTAAACACTAGACCATGAAAATCTCCATCGTTCGCGAGACACGATTGCAAGACCGAAGCATGTTTCTCCACCTAACTCCTCCCAGAACTGTGAGGAATGTGAAGACTTCGATCAGCAGGAATCTTCAATGTTGCTCTTACTAAATAACTACGTGATTGTTACTAGCCTACTGTAAAAGTAACGACAGGGTCTAGGACCGATTCACACACTGAAATGAGTAACCTGACCTGAATATTTTAAATCGAATTAATGGACGGAAGTGAATTCTCTTTCAGGAGTTCTGATAACAGTGAGACTGAGAAGTGGTATAAATGTAGCAATATGATAAGACTAGTCAGTGACTGTAAGCAGGACTCGACAGGGAAAGCTGAGACGAAGTACACTGCAGCCACAACACATTATAAACATGAATGTTTGTATTTATGAAGGTAACTGAAGTGATGACAGCGATTAGTTTTGCTGTGGCGGATTGAAACCGGTTTGCAAATCATTCAGATAGGATACTTCTCAAACGATGAACAGAATAGTTAGAGAAAAATTTGACTGGGATCTGTCTTGAATTTCGCTGCATGAAAAACTGAAATAAAACACTTACTCTCCACAGAAATCTAGAAGGATGTAAGAAAAGTGGAACTAAGATGAGTAGTAGAGGTTGATGGATTATCACTACAATTATCCAGTGAGGTTGAACCAGTTTCGTAGATTTAAGTGACTGAAGTGAAAGTCGGAGTGAGTGAGTCAGTTATGATTCTCTGTGACTATTTCAAATTGCTGACTGACTCCATCTTCGAGAAACGAAAGAAATCCTATTGTGATAACCATAAAGGAATCAACCTGAAGAATACACTGGAATTCTACAACCAACATGCATCCGTCACACAGTCAACCTCATAAACACCACATCCCAGAACACAAAGCAAACACTAAACTGACTGTAGGTCAACCAAATATTTAACCTTCATCACATCTTGAAGATGAGGTCATTTTTCGATACAATAGGCCATAGTAGACATAACCAATCAAAGATTACTCTGAAAGTGTCTCTCTGTGAAGTCGATACGCTGTAAGTGCATCATCCTCCTAGTTGGATAATTGAACACATGTAGTTGAAGCCTACAGTGAACTGGTCAAGATGAAGCTAGGAGTGATAGAACTAAGACGTAGCACTAATAAATGAATAGCATATTCATTAGTCTGATTTATAAAGAGGAATCTACACTTGTAGCTTTGATTTCATGAGAAATGTGAAATTGATGTGTGAAGTTTCGATTGGAGTTATATCAGAATCATTCGAAGCAACGTAAACATATCCACATGATTCTCATTTTATGCCGCATTTCTTCATGTTCTGATGTAGGCTGTAACAACCCCGACAGGTTAAGATGTTTTGCCAGAACCTGTACTTATCAAGACTGACCAAGATACTGACGACAGTTCTCACGAAAACACGCAGAGACCTCATAAACATTCGCCAACTCCTCATACACATCAATAATATCCAAATATTTAGATGGATCGCAGTAAGAGATGAAACAGTATCATGCTGTGCAATAAGTGGGTAAACACACTAACCTGATAGTTTCAGTCCATGTAACTGTTATATTCACTGAACGACAAAATGGTTTCTCCACACCTCACATCACTTGACGTCAAACTACGGCTTGATCTGCCAGTATTACACAGAGTATTATCATTTGATTTTACAGATGTGTATCAAACAAACAGTTCACGAATGAGTAACGCCTTCTGTATTGCAGGAGTGAAACCTGAACACTGTTTTCGGTAGTAGCTCCATTTTAATTTGTCTACTAGGTGTGTCACACAGTCAAACATTATCATTCACTGGATAACATTTTGACTGAAATTTGTCTTTCATATTTCTACTAACCTATCCAGCAGGACAGAGAATCTTGAAGGAAACATTTGACTCAGTGTGGATAGAAATACGTCTCAATGACTACCCACCCACGTTAAGAAAATCTGACTGATAGTGGTTACACAGGTGTCAATAATACCAGGAATACTAATAATGGTAATAATGTTGATGACAGTAAAATGGTGACATTGTGAAGAAAGAATTCGTAGCCTTTTCCCTCTTACTATACAATGAAGGCAAACTGGAATCTTAAGAGAGAATTGCCAACAAGGCTGGGATTAGAGGAGCAGTTAAACCCAAAAATCCACTAGGAAATAATCTCTGTGGATCTAATTAACTGAAATAATTTAGATTGCAATAAATGTCAGCTCAAAAATACACGTCAAACTGGTCAAATAGCGTCATTTAGGTGGACGAGAGTAAGATAGAGAATCTAGGAAGAAGCTTGACAACGAATATTCACGTGATGGAACTCAATTACACAATGCGGCACGACAGAGAGACAAAGGTGAAAACTACAGGGAAAGATTTGTAACCAATAATTTTTGCTCACCGAATCACCACCAAATACATGCAATGAAGTTTCAAACATTTATTCTACACAATTCATTTAAGTGGAATGAGAACAACAGTTTTAACAGAACACCATGGTTCCATTTTATCTCGAGAACTAATAGTAAGCTAGCAAATATACAGAAACATTGGACGAATAATCCAGAAGGCTAGTTGGAGAAGTGGAAGAGAGAGACAAGCGTATTCAGTATACTGAAATTGGAGAGGTGAGACGTCTATGAAAGGCGAGAGGATTTGTGTCAGATAAGAAAATTAATTGAGTTGAGTTCAGATAATGAGGTCAGACTGTGAAACTAAATAACAACAAACGTGTGGGAATTCATAATGATTCGCATAGAACATGATGATTGTCGACAGCACAAACGTTTTCATAAAGGTATACACGGATTGACGAGAAAGGCCAAACTGAAATGGATTCATGCAATTATGTCAAAACTGCTGTTGTCCTTCTATTGCGGATGCCATCTTTAGAATTATAATGAAATCTGTCAAGTCAGTAGACACAATCTGATATGTATTCCTTCACAGATGCCATTTCGATTTCAATCGATCATTGGTTACCACTCCAGTGAAGCGCAACAAATTCGAATTCTTCTACTAATTAATTATTTTGGACGATTTCTGGATATCAACTTCATGTCCACTATCAACAGGGTGATGAGAAATGAATGTGTTGTAAATTCTTTAGAATATGCTCAAATTGCATTCAGAGACCCTTCAATCTGTTAGTTGAGTACACGTACTTTGTTAAGTTCGTGTGGATTAGTCTGTGGGGTTGGAGACAGCATGAAAGGGGCACATGTCACATGTAGATTGTGTCACTGAATAAGTGAGATTATCCTAGCACCTAGATAAATCCATTTTAAAGGAGCAGATATTCCCTGATTTATTCTCATTACAACAGCACCTCTTAAACCAAGATTTAGGAAAACAAACTTCTTCACGTCTATATCACACATTAGACTTTTAGTTGGTAGATTCTAGTAAATACTCATGAATTCCTGCAGATATCCGTTATCACGAAGGCAATTTTCAAACATATTCATTTCATTTTCCTATATCCTTTTCGAAGATAACGAAGATATCTTACATGATTGAAAAGCTTTTACACCAGTCCTATCTCATAACTTATTTGACAAAACTATAGGAATCAAGATAAATAAATCCTTTTTGAAAAATCCTTATTATTATTAGTCCCTTTGGCTCCTAGTGGAACATAGGGCTTCAGTAGCACGTCTCCAGTGACCTCAGTTCTCTGAGTTCTTTTGAACCTGGTTCCACGACAGTCCACAAGCTCTCATTTCCTCCTCGCACGACCTCCTCCATGTCACCCTCGGACGTCCAACTCGTCGCTTCCCATGGGGATTCCACTCGAGTGCCTGGACTGGCGCGTGATGTCCTCAGTCGGCCTTCTCAGTGCATGCCCAATCCATCTCCACTTCCTCCTGCATATTTGTTGGGTGATAGGTTCTTGGTTGGTTCGTTCCCAGAGCTCCCTGTTGCTTATTCTTTCTGCCCATCTGATCTTCAGTAACGAGCGTAGGAGGCAGTTGTTGATGAATGTCTGTAGTTTATTGGAAATGCCTTTCGTAAAGCACCAAGTCTCTGAGCCATACAGAAGCACTGACTTGACGTTGGTGTTGAAAATCCGGATCTTGTTCCGCATGCTGAGTGCAGAAGATCTCCACACTGGTTTCAGGTTAATGAACGATTGTCTTGCTTTTCTGACTCTGACTTTGACATCCTCGTCTGTGCCTGTGTCGCCTGTAGTTGAAACAGTGCTTCCTAGATAGGTGAAGGAGGTTACTTCCTTTAAGCTTCTCCCGTTGATGGTGACTGGAGTTTGTTGTTGTTGTTGGAGTTGTTTGTGCGGTATCTTCATCACCTCTGTCTTCTCTATATTCACTTGAAGTCCCGTCTTCACTGCCTAGCCTCTTCTGTCAACTTATTCGTTTTTGCCTGTACATCTTCAAGTTTGTGCGACATCAGACACAAGTCATCGTTGGCGAAATCCAGATCTCCTAGGTTCTTTTCCGCGGTCCAGCCAAAGTATCCCCCTCTTCTCACTCCCCACTGTTTGCTGCATGATCCAGTCGACCACAATCAGGAATATCATGGTGGATAGTAGGCAACCTTGTTTCACTCCTGTCTTCACTTCGAAAGCATCACTGAGCTTTCCATTTTGAATTACTTGGTATGTGGCATCTTCATATAGTTGTTGAATGAGGCTGATAAAGGTTTGGGGTATTCCATAGTGTTGGAGCAACTGCCAAATTACTTCTCGGTTGACGCTGTCAAAGGCCTTTTCAAAGTCGATGAAGTTGAGGTAGAGAGTTGACTAAACGGCATTCTATGCTCTGTTCTACGATGATGCGAAAGCGTTGTGATTTGGTCCGCACGTGATTTGTATTTCCTGAAGCCTGCCTGTTCCGGTAGTAGTTTTGAATCCAGCGCATCCTTTAGACTCTATAGGATGATGCGGCCTAATATTTTGCTTGCTTTGGGTGGACAGGAGAGTGATTCCGCGCCAGTTCTTACAAACACTGAGGTCTCCCTTCTTCGGCAGTTTGACAAGGTAACCCCTCTTCCAATCGCCAGATACCTTCTCTTCCTTCCAGACCTTCTGCAATAGTGGTGTGGTGTGAGCATGTCCGCTGTTGTCTCTGTGTCTGTTCTTTGTGCTTCTGGCGGTATTCCATCTGGTCCTGCTGCTTTCCCGCATTTCAGTAGCTTTATGGCGTTCAGGACTTCCATTTTTGTTGGAGGATTCATGTTCACTTGTGGTTCTGTGGCTGGACTGCAGGTGGTATTTCTGGACGAAGTGCAGGTGGTGGTCTATTCAAGAGCTTCTTTAAGTGGTCGGCCCACTGTTTCCTCTGTTTCTCTTCTTTCGTAATTAAATTTCCGTAATCTTTTATTGGTTTCATCTCTGTTGATCTCTTCCCAGATAGCAACCTGGTTATTTTATACAATGTTGCCAGATCTCTCTTACCTGCAGCCTGTTCTGCTTCACTTGCCAGTGTTTCTTAGAAGTGTGTTTTGTCTTTCCGTGCACTCTTGTTTACTTCTTTGTCCATTGTAGTGTTTTATACATTGTACTCAGTTCCTCTTGTCGTTGAGCATCCTTGCACTGGTTCATCTTCTGCTTCACCATCCTCCCCTCCTCTATCAGCTTCCAGGTATCCGTCGAGATCAATTCCAGTCCTTGTCTTCTTTCTTCTTCCTTTCTAATACTGTTGTGCAGGTTTCTTTCCACATCTCTTTCAAAGCTCCCAGTGTTCTCCTACACAGGTTTCTTCATGAATGTTCCTCGATATCTCCCACTTTGTCTTAATGGCTGCCGTGAAGATTTCCTTCACAGTTTCGTCCTTCAGTTTCTGTTCTGGGTGTTGTACTTGAACGGTGGTCTGTCACCAGCTTCCTCAAAGGCTTTCAACTTGATTTGGAAGGTTCCTTGCACCAGATGGTGAGTGGTCTGAACCTACATCTGCTCCTCTTATTGACCTTGTGTCAAGAAGGCTGGCTGCGTCTCCACTTTCTTCACATTGAGATGAAGTCAATCTGATTTTTAGTGTGTCCATCTGGTGTCTGATGAAATCCATGTCGCCTTGTAAACATCCTCCTGCTTGAACACACTGCCTCACCTCCAATCACCAAGTCGTTGAATGCACGGAATTCTGCAAACAGTCCTCCATTCTCGTTCATCACCTCAACGAGCGCTTCTCGACCCATGGTTAGTTCTCTTCCTGTGTTGTCCCCTCCCAATTTGGCATTCACGTCGCCCATTAGAATTTTGATATAACCAACTGAGGTGGGGTCTTGTCCAGTGTTGATTGAAGTTGTCTGTAGAATTCATCCTTCTTCTCTTGCTCTGCATTATTTGTAGATGCATAGTGTAGCGTATCATTGTATGATTGTGACCTTCCTTCCTTCCTTTTGAGTTAAATCTTGCTGTCATGATCCTGCAGGAGGAGGTTGGTTCCTACTGCATGAGAGCCTTCGATGCTCTTGAGGACATCATGATAGCCACCCAATAACTCAGTGTGCTCGTGGTTGTCGTCTGGGTGACAATATCGGTGTAGATTGTTGATTCTGCAGTTGATAGTTTGGAGAGTTCACTCCCATTCAATCTGCTTTCGCGGATTCCCAGCACTTCAGTGTGATACCTCTTCATCTCTTTTGCAATCTGGGCTGCCTTGCTGGGTTCAAACATCGTGCGGACATTCCATGTCCCCACGTTTACTTTCGCTTTCATCTATAGACAGAAGACACATCGGCCAATTGGCTTCCCGAAGGCAGGCTTTCACCAACCGGGGTCATTTCGTCTTTACGATTCCAGCGAGAAATAATTTTGTTTTTATTTTTAATATTTTGTTTGTGCTTTGAAGTTTGTTTAGTGGTTAGATTTGTTTTACGGGGTGGGGTTGCTAGGTTGCCCTATGCCCAACCTTCCTTCTTTATGGGGGCTTAGAACCGGCTGGTAACTAGTGAACTAGTTAACCAGGAGAGGTTATGAAAAATCCTTAAAACGTACATATTCTAGTACATAACCATACGTCATCGAATGAATTCGGAAGTTAAGGAAATGAAGCCACTCAGTCTATTCATATTCCTTTGTGAATTCTATGTTGTCAGGCGATCTCACTTTCTACCTTCATGAAATAAAGGACATATGAATTCAAAAGTGAAATTATATTTCGTTATGCTCACGAACTTGATTTTATTTTCGAGCCAGTGGAATACCTTTTGTCTATTGTCTGTGTATCAGTACTACTTGTAATTATTTCGGAAACCATTGATTGGGGTGATTTCTTGAAGAAGGCTACCAGATTACACTCAACGAATTCAACATCCAAAGTCTTCTTTCCATCTTCATGTTTCCGATATACTGAAAAGTTTAGCACAGTGACTAGTTGTTTCTAGGTATACTAACTGTTCCAGTGTAGTTTGTCACAGACTATTCTCAAACAGCTGAAATTTAACAAAGCCACGATTATGCTGAACATTTAAACGCGCCTAAGCCTACAATAGTAGTCTTGGAAATAATCCCATGTTAATGATACATTTGCATACAGAAATTCAGGCGTAACTTTACTATTCACAACACTAAGATTTGCGTCTCTCAGTTTAGCAGAACAGCATTGTCTCTCGAAGCTACTCTCATTCATAGATAGTTATATTCGATCATTACAGTTAAGTTAGACGGACAAATAAACCACAAGTAATTTTATGAATATATGCATTTGCTTTCAGGTGTCTTGAATCAGTAACTGTTATTAGAACTTAAAATAATGTTCAGATCACCATTCACTATTCATTCAGTATCTTCATTTCAATTTACACACGTTTCAATAAGGTAAGATATTGTAAATGGCTAGAATAGAATGAGGCAACATTGAGGTGTGATATATTTTGTTACAGTTAACGTGAAACGTGAAAGGAAGCGCATTCAGAGATGATGATTAACTTAGTGATTGACAATTCAACTGTTCTACTGAAATGAAAATAAATAGTGACAAACTTAATACAAATAATAACAGAACAGAATGTTACATTTTTGTTTTATATATATATATATATATATATATATATATATATATATATATATATATATATATATACTTACTGAATAACATTTCGGACAAGAATTATTCTCCATGTTACTATTTGGGCAACTGCTAACATTCCAGACATGTTTTGTGTACTTTTCACCTGCTTCTTCTTTTTAGTGTCTGGAACATGTGCTGCACCATTTCCACTGAATGTTCAAACAGAACAGGAATCAAGGCTTCAGCAGAATAGCAAGAATTCATTTTATTTTGGTGTTTCCCACTAGCTGCTTACAACCGAAAACAATTGTGATATCTTTTGTCTCTGTTCAGAGAAGAAGAATTCCAACACTTATTACTCATATTCACTAAGACTGTACAATGTAAATTCAACAACGTTTTGCATCGTTAAATTGATGGTGTTGTGACAGGCGGTCTATGAGTGCCAAGTATACTATAGATGAGACAACCTTCTATAGTAGGTATGTTGACGACGCATTTGTTGTCTATGGTAGCCTGAAACATGTCTCGGATCTGATTAGTCTACTCAACATAGCACATTAAAACATAGAATTCACAAAGGAATATAAATAGACTGAGAGGCTTCATTTCCTCAACTTCCGAATTCATTCGACGACGTTTGGTTATGTACTAGAATATATACGTTTTAAGGATTTTTCAAAAAGGATTTATTTATCTTGATTCCTATAGTTTTGTCAAATAAGTTATGAGATAGGACTGGTGTAAAAGCTTTTCAATCATGTAAGATATCTTCGTTATCTTCGAAAAGGATATAGGAAAATGAAATGAATATGTTTGAAAATTGCCTTCGTGATAACGGATATCTGCAGGAATTCATGAGTATTTACTAGAATCTACCAACTAAAAGTCTAATGTGTGATATAGACGTGAAGAAGTTTGTTTTCCTAAATCTTGGTTTAAGAGGTGCTGTTGTAATGAGAATAAATCAGGGAATATCTGCTCCTTTAAAATGGATTTATCTAGGTGCTAGGATAATCTCACTTATTCAGTGACACAATCTACATGTGACATGTGCCCCTTTCATGCTGTCTCCAACCCCACAGACTAATCCACACGAACTTAACAAAGTACGTGTACTCAACTAACAGATTGAAGGGTCTCTGAATGCAATTTGAGCATATTCTAAAGAATTTACAACACATTCATTTCTCATCACCCTGTTGATAGTGGACATGAAGTTGATATCCAGAAATCGTCCAAAATAATTAATTAGTAGAAGAATTCGAATTTGTTGCGCTTCACTGGAGTGGTAACCAATGATCGATTGAAATCGAAATGGCATCTGTGAAGGAATACATATCAGATTGTGTCTACTGACTTGACAGATTTCATTATAATTCTAAAGATGGCATCCGCAATAGAAGGACAACAGCAGTTTTGACATAATTGCATGAATCCATTTCAGTTTGGCCTTTCTCGTCAATCCGTGTATACCTTTATGAAAACGTTTGTGCTGTCGACAATCATCATGTTCTATGCGAATCATTATGAATTCCCACACGTTTGTTGTTATTTAGTTTCACAGTCTGACCTCATTATCTGAACTCAACTCAATTAATTTTCTTATCTGACACAAATCCTCTCGCCTTTCATAGACGTCTCACCTCTCCAATTTCAGTATACTGAATACGCTTGTCTCTCTCTTCCACTTCTCCAACTAGCCTTCTGGATTATTCGTCCAATGTTTCTGTATATTTGCTAGCTTACTATTAGTTCTCGAGATAAAATGGAACCATGGTGTTCTGTTAAAACTGTTGTTCTCATTCCACTTAAATGAATTGTGTAGAATAAATGTTTGAAACTTCATTGCATGTATTTGGTGGTGATTCGGTGAGCAAAAATTATTGGTTACAAATCTTTCCCTGTAGTTTTCACCTTTGTCTCTCTGTCGTGCCGCATTGTGTAATTGAGTTCCATCACGTGAATATTCGTTGTCAAGCTTCTTCCTAGATTCTCTATCTTACTCTCGTCCACCTAAATGACGCTATTTGACCAGTTTGACGTGTATTTTTGAGCTGACATTTATTGCAATCTAAATTATTTCAGTTAATTAGATCCACAGAGATTATTTCCTAGTGGATTTTTGGGTTTAACTGCTCCTCTAATCCCAGCCTTGTTGGCAATTCTCTCTTAAGATTCCAGTTTGCCTTCATTGTATAGTAAGAGGGAAAAGGCTACGAATTCTTTCTTCACAATGTCACCATTTTACTGTCATCAACATTATTACCATTATTAGTATTCCTGGTATTATTGACACCTGTGTAACCACTATCAGTCAGATTTTCTTAACGTGGGTGGGTAGTCATTGAGACGTATTTCTATCCACACTGAGTCAAATGTTTCCTTCAAGATTCTCTGTCCTGCTGGATAGGTTAGTAGAAATATGAAAGACAAATTTCAGTCAAAATGTTATCCAGTGAATGATAATGTTTGACTGTGTGACACACCTAGTAGACAAATTAAAATGGAGCTACTACCGAAAACAGTGTTCAGGTTTCACTCCTGCAATACAGAAGGCGTTACTCATTCGTGAACTGTTTGTTTGATACACATCTGTAAAATCAAATGATAATACTCTGTGTAATACTGGCAGATCAAGCCGTAGTTTGACGTCAAGTGATGTGAGGTGTGGAGAAACCATTTTGTCGTTCAGTGAATATAACAGTTACATGGACTGAAACTATCAGGTTAGTGTGTTTACCCACTTATTGCACAGCATGATACTGTTTCATCTCTTACTGCGATCCATCTAAATATTTGGATATTATTGATGTGTATGAGGAGTTGGCGAATGTTTATGAGGTCTCTGCGTGTTTTCGTGAGAACTGTCGTCAGTATCTTGGTCAGTCTTGATAAGTACAGGTTCTGGCAAAACATCTTAACCTGTCGGGGTTGTTACAGCCTACATCAGAACATGAAGAAATGCGGCATAAAATGAGAATCATGTGGATATGTTTACGTTGCTTCGAATGATTCTGATATAACTCCAATCGAAACTTCACACATCAATTTCACATTTCTCATGAAATCAAAGCTACAAGTGTAGATTCCTCTTTATAAATCAGACTAATGAATATGCTATTCATTTATTAGTGCTACGTCTTAGTTCTATCACTCCTAGCTTCATCTTGACCAGTTCACTGTAGGCTTCAACTACATGTGTTCAATTATCCAACTAGGAGGATGATGCACTTACAGCGTATCGACTTCACAGAGAGACACTTTCAGAGTAATCTTTGATTGGTTATGTCTACTATGGCCTATTGTATCGAAAAATGACCTCATCTTCAAGATGTGATGAAGGTTAAATATTTGGTTGACCTACAGTCAGTTTAGTGTTTGCTTTGTGTTCTGGGATGTGGTGTTTATGAGGTTGACTGTGTGACGGATGCATGTTGGTTGTAGAATTCCAGTGTATTCTTCAGGTTGATTCCTTTATGGTTATCACAATAGGATTTCTTTCGTTTCTCGAAGATGGAGTCAGTCAGCAATTTGAAATAGTCACAGAGAATCATAACTGACTCACTCACTCCGACTTTCACTTCAGTCACTTAAATCTACGAAACTGGTTCAACCTCACTGGATAATTGTAGTGATAATCCATCAACCTCTACTACTCATCTTAGTTCCACTTTTCTTACATCCTTCTAGATTTCTGTGGAGAGTAAGTGTTTTATTTCAGTTTTTCATGCAGCGAAATTCAAGACAGATCCCAGTCAAATTTTTCTCTAACTATTCTGTTCATCGTTTGAGAAGTATCCTATCTGAATGATTTGCAAACCGGTTTCAATCCGCCACAGCAAAACTAATCGCTGTCATCACTTCAGTTACCTTCATAAATACAAACATTCATGTTTATAATGTGTTGTGGCTGCAGTGTACTTCGTCTCAGCTTTCCCTGTCGAGTCCTGCTTACAGTCACTGACTAGTCTTATCATATTGCTACATTTATACCACTTCTCAGTCTCACTGTTATCAGAACTCCTGAAAGAGAATTCACTTCCGTCCATTAATTCGATTTAAAATATTCAGGTCAGGTTACTCATTTCAGTGTGTGAATCGGTCCTAGACCCTGTCGTTACTTTTACAGTAGGCTAGTAACAATCACGTAGTTATTTAGTAAGAGCAACATTGGAGATTCCTGCTGATCGAAGTCTTCACATTCCTCACAGTTCTGGGAGGAGTTAGGTGGAGAAACATGCTTCGGTCTTGCAATCGTGTCTCGCGAACGATGGAGATTTTCATGGTCTAGTGTTTACAAGTTCATGCTTCCGATGACCATTGTTCGATTTGATGTAGTATGTGAGCATTGAAGTTTGTGCTGTGTAGTTCGAAGCATCAGATGCTGCTGTATAAACACGACAATTATCTTTGGCTGAACTTTCAGGAGAACTTAAAAACGGTGTCGAATGCCAGTGTAGATAGAGCTTTGGAGGTGAAGAGGTGGCACGTCGGTGGGGATCAGAATGCAGTTGATTGCTGATGGAAGTAGGCAGATATAAGAAATTGAGGGCTGGATATTGCGGGTTATTTCAGGAAATGTATATATTGACGAATTTGATTTCCTAGTCTCAGAAAGTTTGTAGCCTTGTGATTTACTTTTGTTTGCTGATATAAAAAAGGTCATTTTCAGTTCGCAAACTGGAGTGTAAAATTTATACAAATGCTGGAACTTTATTCGTTACAGGTTGATGTTTAGTAGCTGGAGGCGTTACTTTTTTCGAGTTAGTTATCACATCAGTTCTGATCATGAAAATTCATGTATCCAGTATGTCGACTCAGCTAGTTGAGAATCCAGTAGTCTGTAACATTCTTCTGCCAGGTTTTATCGACAAGCATTGCCATGTCTTGGTAACAACGAACCTGATTACTTTTCATGTTCTAACCATACTTATATTCTACGATGTAGAATATCTTGCATTTCATTACATTGCCATGATGTTTTTATCTAGTTTTTAGCCATGGTATACTTTCACCTGCCTTAAATATCACGTAAATATCAACTCGTCTTTGATCCAGAAAAATGAATGACGGTGGAATGAAAACCCTAAGTGCGATGGGAAAGGACTCAAACCACATGCCTAATGACCCTTTCGACTGGGTTTGATTTGAATTGTGACGAGAAGACCTGGTTAGGCAGTCAGCGTGACTAAGAGGAACGAACAGTTACGAACCAAGGATTCGCATGGCAACTGGGCAAACATTTTGGTGATTGGGGTGAAAACCTTATCAACTGGGTTTCACAGTTCAATGGGCACAGCACCACACCGGTAACTTTGAGGTAGCTGGTTTGAATCTTGTCAATATTCGGTATCAACATTATCGGTCTACCGAACCACGGTTGTCTCAGACAATCTCACTTATAATCAATGGATTCTTTTCGGAATTTCCATGAATAACTCATCGGGTTTATCCTCTCATCAGCTACATACTACAGAAAAGTGTATCACTAGAAAATGACCATCAGCATGAAAAGATGTCAAGTCAGAAACCAATGGGAACCTATTTAGTTGGAGGTGGTTGTGTTTACCGCGGTAAGTAATTCAGTAGCAGTGCATGACTCTGATTTATCCCGAATCTGGCCATAAGTTTTCTTGCATTAAAGTGGATGGGATGGCATTCAAGGACTGCACTTAATTCTACTCTTCTGAGCTTAGATATGTCATTGATAGTTGGGGATCACAGACTGCATTTGAAGACATTTGATCTGTTGTGTAGTAACAATAGTGGACGAAACAGTTTTTGGTTTACGATGCTTTCCTATCTGATGCCAATCATTTAGGTTATTGAAATCAATATAATCCAACACACTGAGCTTCAGTATATCTCAGTGGACGAAACAATTAGTAGACTCTATAAACACTTTATTTCATCGCATCATTAGATTTTGGATAGGTCAGGAAAGATGGGTGCCATATGGTGAACTGTTGTTGTTCTAGATGGTAACCATATACAAGAAGTTCATGAAGCATTCAAGGAATTGTAAAATGGAGTTATTACGGGGTGTGTAATCGATTGACAAGGCGTAAACCGTTTCAGGAATACTTATTCACTCACAAATCAGTGGCATTTTCTTCAGAATATTACCTTCACTTACTGAATCATAGAGGTTTTCTGATTAATCAGAAGACAAAATAACACCAGAGTTGTCTACTGTGGTTTCTGTTACATATTGTTGAATTTCGACCATTGTGTTCAATGGAAATCTGTCTTCAAGTTACAAAATCCAGTCTATTGTGGTAAGCAGGTGCTATTAACATTGTATCATCGTATATTTCAGTTATTATTCAAAATACTTTACTCCTGAATAGAAATATTCTGATTCAGATTCAGATAAAGCTTCACAGAGACCAGTTTAATTACGAAGCCTGATGGCTACTGAATGTTACACAAGTTTTAAATCAAAGGTATGTGAATTACACTTGGGCATCATGAATGATCAGTTCTGTCAGTCAGATAATGTACTTTCACTGGAGAATCTGGCGACAGTATTGACAATGTTTACTTATTGATTGACAAAATTACTACCACAAACTTGATTCGAATGGCTCACAACACTGAAGTCAAAGTGAATTGTTCGTCTGCTGTTTTCTTCGAATGTAGGCGACATAATGCTTGACTAGCTTGATTGGAGTTGTTATTCTTCTAGTGGGGAGGATCTGGTCAACTTGACTGTGCAATACACAGACAGGAGTGATTGAACTGTCACTCCACAGCATCAACTGTGACAGGTATAGAGTAGGAGATTGAACAAATTGTGTAGATTGTTGATAGGAAAGTGTGGAATACAGGATTTCAGAAGGTGATTGAATAGATTTCTTCTTCCTTTGGTGGTGAGTAAAGCAGTTATCAAATATCAGGTTAACTTTTTCAATCCAAACAACACACACTTATCATCTCATGTTCACCAGTCTGGATATGATGAATATCATGGAAATATAAGCTGTTTAGCGAAAACAATGGGATGAGAGAAAGTAAATATTTACAGACCACTGAAAAATCAACATTCAATAGAATAATCTGGTAAGATATTCTACTCCATTTCAAGTTGCTTTTTTAGTAGTATGTCTAGTTGTATAGAAGTCAATGTTGATGTGAGTAAGGTAGGAGTCATCCATTATAAGTATATATTAATAAGCATTACTTTATTTCACTTAAAGTGTTTACACTCTAGATTGCCAAATCCACTTATGAATAAAGCTCATCTGACTAGAAGTACAAACGTGAGTGGTTGTGGTTTGCGTCAGGTTTCGTCAAAGTGTATTTGCGAAACTTCATTGTATATTTGGAGTGGTAGAAATCAAATATACTCTGTGTCTACATTCATTAGTGAAAAGGCTTCGTTTGAGTGTGTAATATGAACAGCAGTGAATTGCACTACATAACAAGTGTAGACAAAAACAAATAATTGACAACTACCTGAACAACAAATTATGCTTAATGCTGATTGAATAAGAGTCAGTAGCTTATGAAATAACAAATACTACAAGGATTTGCTGTGATCATAAAATGCGGCAAACATGTTACATTCGTTCATGACCAGCGAATTTGAATCGATCTATGAAAGCTTGACCATTTGAATCTGTTGTAGATTTGTGGCTTCAAATGTGATATCTTAGAGCTTACTACCATGACCATCTGTGATATCAGGTTTACACATATTGTGGTAAAGTACTTGTTACCTGGAAAAGTCAAATAATGTGCTTCGCAAAGTGGTCAAGAATTTGGATGTCATTGTCATGATTTTCACGATGTCGGTGTCATCGTTGATGAAAACGTGTTCATGGATATCTTCAGAAAGAAATGGTTTCCATGTTATCTGGTATTAAAGAGTGCAGACCAATCATAGATTTGATGTGTTCTGTTGTCTGTTTATAGTAACCAAATATAATTTACCTCTAGATCACCAATGGGCTACTATGTGTTAGACAGAATACGATCTCATTCACTAAGGGATATATTGTGATAGCTTGTGTTGAAATGAAATCGTCAGATTTCTTAGTCAGCTTTGTGATATTGCATGAAGTAATTTGAAGGGGGCAAGTCATAGTTGTGTCTGTTTCACACTTGTATATTTATAAGCTTCAAATCCTGATGATACTATGAGTTACGGCAAATAAGTGAGCAAAGCGAGTGAAAAACTATTCATTTTAGGAGATGGTGTGTATCTTTTTTCGTAATATATCGAAAAGGATAACATTTCTATGCAGACTGTCTGCTACAATAACAAGAATTCAAATGGGATACGCTTTTTGGTGATCTGGAAGATGGATTTACTATTCATGAGGTAATAAAGTATTATGGTCACTCTTCGGACTGGAAAGGCCAATCAACCTATACCCCACGGCTGCAACAATGTATGAATTGGCTGGTTTGCTTTTCGGTAGAACATGTGTATGAATGAGGTGCAATGTCAACAGGTTTTTTATATTTGCCTAACAGCGAAGCATCATTTAATTAGTCTGTGTCTTCTGTCTATGAGGTGCGACATTTTCCGATGACCAGCTTGGTTTGCTACATTCTTCTGCACCTACCATAAGTGATTCCAGTGTTAATTTGTTCACCCATTGCTTTCAGTGAGGTATTTTATTTACTGGTGGATGCTTGTCATTTAAAGGTATGTAGCACCTTCAGTCGTATCTCTGTTACGCTCAGGATATTAGTTGCCCCCCTGGGTGACCGCTTTTGTGAGAAGGGGAATTAAAAGGTCAAAAGGTTCTTGTCACCTATCCTCTGTGAGGCTACATGATTACGAGTGTATAGTTAACTCATGAAAATATGATGCCTTAGATATCTTATTCATTGTGAAATGTGAAAGTTTACCACCATCAATGACAACATTGGAAGTGTGTTCAAAACAGCGTTGTAATTCCTCAAACTTCCTTTTGATGGACATCAGTCTAGCTAATGTGTTCAATGCTTGGAGCTATTCTTCTAGCTTGATAAGACTGAGCATCATTCAAAAAAGGACAAAGAAAAATGTTGATTACCTGCACAGCTTTTAACGGTTTCTTCAGTTTATCTGAATTATATGGCAGTCAAACTTATTCATGTGTGCGTTAGTTAGGAAAAATAAAATCAGATACACTTCAAAATATGAAGGATGTATCACCTGAAGTTGTAGTATCTGAAAATATTGTTGCTGAAAGAAGTTTTCTGCATATTAATTGAAAACATGTATGCAGAACAACCTACGGAAATACTTGAGTTACATGATATACACATAAGTTACGCGTTTCAAACTTCTGCTAACAAAGAGAACAGGCTATTCAATTTGAGTAACCCAGTTATTTTGGAACGATTCCACAAAGTTGTGTAATCATGATGCGAACAAAGCAATTTCGTATAGCTGAGGGAATTGTAGGTTTTCGCCTGAATATTTTGAGAATTGAATGAATTAATGATGATAACCATTGATGTTACCAAGATGGAAGTCACTGTTCTCATTGAAAAATAAGTCTATTTACAGTTTTAAAGTTCTTTAGAGTATGATTCATTGCATGGAGTACTCTGTACATTTGATAATCACAACACAGTCAAAAGCATCTATGAAAGCGTCTGTTTTGTCTGGCGTATCTTCTATGGTCATAAATGTTAGTGTGTCTGAAGCAACTGAATGACCCATCTATACACAGCACATTTCTGAATGCGATTCACATCATATTTAGATGTGATCAGCATTATGAACTCTGTGAATAATAATAATCTGATTGAATCATCGCTGGATGCTTTGCATAGCTCCTCTTCGTATCAGATGTATTTCCTCACCGAAGTTGTGTACTGAGTAACACATCATGTCGTGTGTAACTACATCAACGACTGGAAAGTAGTAAATCAACAGTTGAAGTTGATAATTCAGATTAGTCGCCACATCATGAGTATTTTTAACAACCTATTGGTGGTACTTCTGTACACAGAAAATGAGTGTAGTTTTTAGTAAAATGGTAGTGGAACTGCGAGTGACCAGAATCAATGCATTATAATGCTAATAGGAAGTGTTACACTTTTCGTTTGAGTACGTGTCATTCAGTGATAAATGATGCAAGACTTCAAGTGAATCACTTGTAACTTTGTAGAGATGAACAATCGACTTCATTCGATTTGACATTTATTGATCTTCATTCATTTCCTACAACATCACATCTTCGTTCCATGGTGATATTAGCAGTGTGGTTTTCACGTTATTTTTCTCTCTCCACTGATATTTCCAACAAGCTATTGGACTTATATGATGTGTTAAGCTGGAGCTCTGATAGTTCAGATGACACAATTTCTTGACGCTTCAGGCTGCTCTTCTTTCATTCTGTATATACTGTTGTTTAAATAATGCTTCCTGGTACTTGGTTTACATCTTAGTTTAATGACCAAAGTTAACTCTTACAATAATTCACAGTTTTAAGCACAAGTGAGGCATCGGCTGGGTTGTTGATTTCAAACCTTGTCACATAGATATGACAGACAACTATAAGTTCACCTCATTCAGTTTTCTGTTGTCTTGTGATATATAGTAAATTGAACAGCTGATAATTTCAACTGGTGGATACAAAAACGTGACATTTTGTTACACCATGACGTCGACAAGTAGAGAGAGTTAAACTACCTGTTTCGATGCATTCACCTTTCAGTCACACGAAGTGGGAATCAGTGGCTTGAGTATCTTCCCGTGGATCCTACAATTGTGTTCAGTTGACATGCAAGTGTTCTGTGTGAGACTCATTAGCGTGATATTCAGATATATGTTAATAAACGCTTAAAGACCACCATTTCGATTTGATCGCTGATGGTGTGTGGAAGCCTCAGAAATAGAAATGATGATAGAATAACAGGAGATGTATTGAAGGATTAAGGTTATTTCGGATCAAGGCCTTTCCAGAAGGTATTGGATTTTGATGTTGTCTCTTCAACCAACTCTCACTCACATATGGCATCACTTGTATTTTCTCGAAAACATGGAGTGCTCTGGTGATGAAATGGTTCAGGAATTCTGAGTTTTTCTAAGGTGCTCGAACTATTACTGTTTGCCACAGAAGTAACACTAACGTGATTTGGTTGGATGGACACTAACTAGACACTAATGGAGGTTTGAATTCATGAATTTGACAACTGACCACTACGTTCTTCTAATGATATGAATATAGTTAGCAGATTGCAGGAGTGTTTGCTATTCCACCTGACTAGTTTAGCAGTTTTCGTTTTTATTTTTATTTGAATTCGGGAGGAATATTCGGTGATTTTCATCACGTCTTCTTCAAATGATCAGTTGATGAAGTTATGAATGTCCACTTCATATCAGACTATAATCAAACACTTATCAGTACAAAATCTGATATCACCCAAGCCGTCTGCTAACTCACTCACCTACGCGATCCTCTCGAAGCTAAGTCATCGGTTTATTGTCAGTATTCACTCAGAGATCTATGCAGGAATCACCAAGTAAAAACTATTGATAGCAATATGAATGACTGTGATTTTTTGAAGAAAGGCTATAAATTGGTGACTGGTACTTAAATTATTCAATTAGATATAAAGGCTCACCATTAACCTTCGAGTAATATAGTTCAACCCCTTATAAATATCATTAGCGATAAATATTTTTAGCGATCACATGTATTTAGGTAATGCTATCCAAAGGTTTCATCAGTTGTTGTGGAATCCCGTTTGAAAGAATTGAAGTAATGTCAGTTATTTGCATTGAAAGTTTTAAGTGTCCCCTAAATCGACTGTTGCACCTGGACGTTACATAAGATAGGCTGTGTATAGTTTTGAAATGCATCAGGTTCATCAAATGCCAGTATGATTTGTGATCCTATCTTTATTATGCCCAGGATATGGATTAGACGAATAAAAGATTTTTATAAACTGGACATAACCTTAAATAACAAATAGAGTTTAGTAGGAGTGAATTTATGGAAAGCAGGTGACCTTACCGAAGGTTGAAATTGCTACTTTGCATAATTATGACTGTCATTGACAATTATATATATGACCATTGGCCTAAAGTTTGGTCTACTGGAAAATGATGTTTACGTATTAATTCGCTCTGAATTACTTTTTTGTGGTTTAATTCATTCCAATATGTTGTCAAACCATGAAATTTGATCTCCATCATCACTTTAAGTAATCACAATAAAATTATGAGACACATCTTGATGGATGATGGTGGGTTCTTTAGCGCACAACAATACGTCATATAACCTGAAAAGATCCTACATGGAGTAATCAGCTGAAAAATTAAATGCTGATAACTCATTACTGCATCAAAAATATTACCTGTAGAAAAGGGTTTGTTACCATTAAGATACTGCAACTGGAAGATGAAGATTGTCTGAACAATATGTGATGTATTTACACAATAAATCTCAAACAATATAATGACACATCTAATTCTCTCCAGCTAGTGCATATGAAAGGAAAGAATGAACTGCAGAACAAATATAACATCTCCAATAATAGCGTATTGAAGTAGAGAAGGAGCAGTGACTTAGTTGATGATAATCACAGTCGATAAATGAGACGTTCCAAGATAGGTATAGGGTAGGAACAGGTTATTCTAGTATAATCAGATTTGGTTTCGATTTGTGTATGGCCATCGCTTCCGCAAATCTCAGTATGTGTCTCTGACTGTTCTTCTGCAAATATTGGAAAGTAGTTGAAACATTCATTTTGTGACCTATTTCTATGATCTGTTTAGCTGTAGATGAAGAGCGTTGTCTACCACCCATGTTAATCAAAGTTAAATATTCTACCCGTTATTCAAGTCATTTAGGCACATGTTCCCCTAACGTCAACTTAATGTCTTGATAACTCCCCTGTGCACATGTCTACACATAAAAGTAAACTGGCAAACATGGTGGTATATGATGTTCAGACATGTGGTGAAACGTGTGTCTTTTCGTTTCCACAATGATAATCTTAGCTGCATATTATATTTTCATAATGACTGATTTAAGCCTACGTCTCAAAATCATATCGTTCAACTCAACTCTGCATGGTGGAGTGATATTAGTACTTTTCTTAAGCACCCAGTGAAATATAGCATAATCACTCAAAAGTGTTTGGGTGTACGGTGAAACATGTGTTTTGTCCACTCCGCAATAATGAGCTTAGCTGCATAATGGCTGTTACCAAGCTACGTCTCAAATCATATCATTAAAGGTCCCAGTGTGTGGTGGAGGGATATGAACACTTGTCTTAGGAACTAAATAAACAGTTGGCATTAGTGTTACCTGACCTCTACAGGGGTTCATAAACTTCAGCGGGTATCCGTATTCCATATTTGTTTCGGTCAGTAATTTGATATTTTCATCCACCATATCTAATCTACAGATAACACAGATGGTATTTAATGATCATTTTATCAAGCAGGTCTCACTTGTGCTGGGGTCAACAAAACTACAGAAATTCCAATATCTCCCTGCCCATTGAGGCTTTCTATAAACTGACCATCTTATTGAACCGTCTTCTCGTTGACTCAAGAGGATATCTAAGAATGGCAAATAATTTTTATTCTTTTTCTCACAAGTCTATCTGATATAATTTTGCACTATGTTAAGTCTTTTTAGCAGACACCACAAATATTCATGCTTCTCACACACCACCATCATTACTGGAGAAATCAGAAGAAACTTCTGTTAATGTACAGACATTTCGAGTTTGTGAGGATTTCAATGATTTCAATCTGCTATTCATCAATGACTGACATCAGATGGAGAACCGTTGAACATCTGAAAACTTCGGATAGAAACAAGATGTGGATCATTGGAATCGAACCTATTAGAAAAATGTTAAGGCGATCGTGGTGAAAGCTGGGTAGCTTGGTTCCTTCTCTGACGAGTTCATAGGTGCACATTGTCGGAGTGGATTGTGCACCTATATGAAATAGCTGTCCAGTCCTCTCAGGTCTTCATAGGTACTCACTCCAACCGATGTCAGTCCGAGATGAACACCAACCTCAAGTCAACAAATAAATCCCCACAAACGTAAAAGTTGCCATTGAGAAACTTCAGCTTCTTTCCAGAGCTTTTTATCAGTGAGGTGTATTCGTCATCATGAATAGATATGGCAGAGATCTGAGTGTAAAATGATCAAGCAAATATTGATGTTAGTGTTACTGTAGTCCATTGGTGTTTATGTCTGCAATGGTCGTATTTATTATTCATCTACGAAATGCCTTCTACTGATATCTGTATTACTCCATTTTCCAAAACTTAGATGAATGCATTGTCCACACAGTATGTTACATGAGAGCACAGACTTGGCCATTCAAGTTTAGGCATAAATAACCAATCGAATTATCTTGACTCATTAGTGTCACAACAGCCGAAATGTTGGTGAGGTATTGAGTTGGAGAAGAGGATATATAACTTTGATTTGTGCTTCGCATACATATATGTGATGAAGGAAGATAGTAGAATTTTATTTTAGCTCAAACGCTTTGTTATCTGGATAAATTTCACTCAGACCATTGAATAAAAGGATTGACATTCAGCTAGACGATGAATGATGTTTTCATTCTGGGAAAGCTTTACATAATTTGGTGAATGAAAGACACACCACTTAGGAGCTGGTCAGTAGAAGATATTCCCATACATTCACACACATTCCTTCTTAGCCAGAAACTGCGAAAATATTTTGGCCTCATTATTCAGCTGGAAAATCTAAACTGGTCCCATTCACCACCACTCGAGTCACTTTTTCAGGAAAATTATACAGACCAGACAAAGTAAACTCTACTTATTTGTCCCTACCCAGTCACATCCTTTCGCTTATGAGTATGCATGCCAAGACTCGAAGCTTTCTACAAAAAATGAATGGTTTGAATGTGTTCTGTCAGTATTTTGTCGATAGTTGGATGATATTATGATTTGTTAAAATTCGATGAGTTGACAATTGAATAGATAGTTCATAAACGGAAGATTGATGTGAAGTTCTTCCTTATAGGATAAGGAAAGTATGCAGTCACTGGAGAGTAACCAGTTTCTTTTTACCAAGTCCTGAGTTCCAACCAAATCCCATTGATCATTTTCTAATATGGCTACCAAGCTAGACGACTCACCATGGTTGTTCTGTATGAAAGATGTTAGTTGGTTAGAGGTGCTGATAATGAAAGCACAAACCTAGATTTCTTCCATTTTGCGACTTGTGAGGGATTAACTCGCATCTAAAATAACTCAGAGGTGACACCATTGACTGCAGTACTGTGGGAGGCGAGTTCAAATCCCAGTACTTTGAGATAAATGTCCGAGTCTCTGATAGGACATCACTTCCCTTAAGATAGCAAATATACCTTTAGATGGATGCCAATATGCATAAAACTCATATCAAAGGCTCCTTGTCAATTACCTCCAACCAAGTAGATGCAAGTCACTATGAAAATGAATGATTCTGTGATAGGTGCTTTGCAAACATTGAAAGTTGATATGTTTCATGTTGAGAATGTGTTTCCGATAGGAATGAGATGAATGCAAATGGCAGTGGAAGCGTGAGATTTCCACATGACAGGTACCCATGTAATATTTGATTATGAAATGGGTGATTCACAAATACATTTTGTAAACAAAATCTCATAATCGTTTTATATTAGTGATTGATTGTAGTTGAGATCTTATTGTCATCATTATACGTTAACTCGTTCATTTCTACCATGGATATATAACCGAAGAACCGAAATGGCCAGTTATCCTAATGACATTTCAATATTACCTTTGTTTTGTTCGCTATCCTATTAACCCACATTACCATTTCTACTGATAGATAGTCATACATGAAGACACAAGTCACTTGAGAATCTTGTTTATGCATTCATCGTTGTAATTATAACTACATTTCCTACCCGAATGGAAAATGTTGTGGAGTTTGGAAACAACAGTTTAAAGGGAATATTTGATAATCAGTTTTCATGCGAAAGAATATACTCTCTTTTGAGATATACATGCAAAGAGAAAAGCGTAATGATGAAATTCGAATAGACAAGATCATGAATGAGATGATCGACGTTGTAAGAGAAGGTAAAGTGTCACTGGAATGAATGTTGGAAGGAAAAACTATGACTGCTTACTTCAACAAGGGATGTCGGACGAAATATTATTGGGTCGAAGAATTAAAAGTAGTCACGAGAAAGCTTGACATCAGCACAAGAAGCAGCCTATCGTTGCTCTGAGTCATGTAAATAAGTGTAGAGTGTCGAATCAGATTTCTCTAGAACATAGAAATCAAGGACTAGAGACTCTTTGCACTAAGTAAGATCTGTCATACATTCTTTGTCATCTGCATATTCTTGAAAAGTCTATGTACCTCCACTATCCACCGGTCTCTTCATGCACATGAATATCTCACTGAATATCATTTTTCTGTAATCTTGTTCCTTGCATGCAAATGTGAATTGTGGCAATTTGAACGGAGACGGTACTACGTCAATGTCCTCGTTTATGGGTGATTTCAAGGGCCACTCTAGCAACGACTGAAATAAACAGTCAAGTTTCTCCATTTCAGCTGGAAAACCAGGTCTCCATAACGCAAAATCGTCTAGTTGGTCATTTCAGTTGTTCCTAATCTGACCGTTCATTAAGCAGTTTTGTAGTCATAGACATGTTTTGTTACAAGTCATTTGGTTTAGTATTTTCAGTTTCATGTGAGAGACGAGACTGAATTCCCCATTGTAACTCAATCACATATTTTTGAATAAATGAAGTGTGAAGTCTACTTAGAGTCCAATAATCGCTTATCTAGTAAATGCCATACATCAGACTGATGAAACTTCAACCAATACGCAAAACACAGTGCACTACATTGTCGTTTAGTCGATAGATTGCAGAACCTTGATCGATAGATTTTGATCAGTGTTTAGCCCTTAGTACTGGACAGTTACATCGGTTCTCCACTTGTGACCAACCTATGTATAAAAACCAGTTCAACAAGGAGTCAGTCATGGCCTGAATGGCGTATTGGTTACGTCTGTCACTTCAACATCGTGAGTGATATGGGTGTGAATCATTGAAAGTACTACACTTTTTCATGTTTGCCTGTACGCCTTGCAGATGAACACCAGCAAGCACAAAACGTAAGTTCATCACAGCTTCCTAACGATTGCTTTCAACCATCGAACATCAAGTCTTCAGCCTTTGCCATTATATACAGAAAGCCAGAACAATTCTTCAGTATGTTTTCTTTTCTCTGTTTAATCGGAGTACAACCGAA
Organism: Heterobilharzia americana; assembly: GCA_944470555.2. Classification (NCBI taxonomy): domain Eukaryota; kingdom Metazoa; phylum Platyhelminthes; class Trematoda; order Strigeidida; family Schistosomatidae; genus Heterobilharzia; species Heterobilharzia americana. Next base: position 76,705,819 of record OX104130.1, on the reverse strand, counting down.
ATAGCTTTGTTCTCCCAGTAGAACTGGGTGAATGGTGAAATATTATTTTAAGTTCCATTTTTATTACAACAAATCATCGTCGGCCTAATCTACTTAAATTTCGTACTTCGTTCCTAACTTCTGAATTTATCAAGAATCCAAACATTTTTTAATCCCAAAATTCTCATAGCCTTTCTCTCAGTTTCACTATTGAATTGGTTTGCGAAGATAATTTATTTCTCTCCATTCTAAACACGTATACAATAACTGCTCAAAGACAAGCAATGATTTATGATTTTAAAAGCATTCACATGATATTTTATAGTCATTATCATCTATATTATTCCCCTGTAGTTCATGAGATCGGATCCAAATTATATTGACTATAACAGTATCAAAAATATCTATACTGGATAATTGCTGAATGTATTCGTATAACCTGTTGGGAAATAAACAAGAATATATATTGACTTAAACACTGTTTTCCACTAGTTGCAGTGGGAAAATTTTCAGTTAAATTATAACACAGTTTATGAGCCGATTACTCAACCTTTCTTCCTAGTTTCATCTCTTAAAGTTATGCTGTCATAATCCTATTGGAAGACATTGCAGTGGAAATGAATGTCATCTTAAAGTCATTTGATAATTCATTATGATTGAATGAGAAGGTTTGCAAGAAAATGACTGATTTCTCCATAAAGACGGATAAAAGTGTTAGCTCACTTGAGGTAATCGCCAGAAAGCTCTGCCTAACATTGCTTTTGTGTTGATCTACAGTCTTGATGGAACTGGTATTTCATTCGGGATTTGAATCTGTGTTGTTAAATACTATAGGCAGAGACGTTATCAAGCATCTAGTTGGGTGGTAACTGATTTTTCATAGGGCTGGACAAAGCCAACTGATTCGTATCGTAAATGAAGAATAAGAGAAATAATCACTCAGTAAGAGAAAGATGAATATCAAAGCGATAAATTCACTCAAAGAAGGATTCTCACGACAGCAAACTAAGAGAATGGACATACTTCTTCTGTACACAGAGCATAGACTTTAGTTGTTTGATTGCCAACGCCTGTGTTACGCATAAGTAAGCAATCTGCACTTCTGAGGCATGTGATATGACTAAATGTAAGATTTCAAAAGAATATTTTGCGTAAAAGACAGGATCAGAGCTAACAAAATTACCCAAGAAGGGACTGTTACACCCTCTTACACATTTGAAAATACTGTGCTTTGTGGGGGCTACATACTCACCCCCACAACAGCAGGCGAACTGATGGAAACGTGTGGATATGTCCCCGGTTGACGGTTTTCATTTCTTGTGTCCATTAATCATCTGTCTGTTAGACAGGAATGGCTGCAGTCCAACAACATTTGTTTTGAAGAGCTGTTCATCAATAGTTCTGTTGTGTCATCACTTTCGAATTCGGCATTCATAAATAAGATGCTTTTAGAAATAGTAAGAACTCATTATTGATATTCTGAAAAAGTACTTCTTGATGGTATTCTACCTATTTATCCATCATATTTTTTGCTCAAATTCTTATTATCATGCAAGGTGAATGAGTTATGATCCTTGTGCAGCTCAGTAGTACCTTAATTTAGAAATGAATGAATCATCTATTCCCAGTTGTTTTCCTGTAGATTGACCTTTCTAGGGAGCTATCAGGTTTCTGTTTAATAAATTAACAAGAAATTGATATTCTATTCTTTTTCCAATTATCTATATGTTCCATAAAGTATACATTGTTGCAATTAGCTTCTACTTAGACCAGGATTGAAACCCTCATAAATAATGAGGATCTGACATTTTAGAAGGATATTAAATGCAAACTGACACTTCAGCTATTGAATACGACACTAATCTGGACAATAACATTCGTTTTATTCAGTAGTAGTTAAATATGATGCAGAAACTATATTCATTTTATGCATCTTACTCGTAAAATAAATTCAACCCCAAGTGAATAACGCTTATATATAAATCTTAGGCACAAACATTTTTCAGTAGTTTGCCAAAAACTTTGCACTGAAACTATTTCATCCGATTCTTCTTTTTCAGTTTGCTTTCATCTTTTTCGAAAATATTTTAGATCTGACATTTTTCAGACTAAAAACTAGTCAAAGTAAAAAAGTAAAGCTGGATAGAAATAGACTTATAAATGCACAAAAATACAGCACATTACCAATTCTAGGACCTTTATATGGGATTTCAGACTCAGTACGAATCGAATGAATTACCACCACATAAATTATCCTCGATTTCCTATTCATAACCCAGTTCAGACAAGATGGTAATACAACACCAAGTGTCTGTTTCACATTACTGCCTTATTTACTGTTGTCAATATTACCACTAATCACATACAATAACAATTTCCTTTAAAAATACTGAACATCGACTTAATTGGTTGAAATATTACATACTGAAAGCACTAGAATGCATCATGCACGTTATTTGGAATAAAAGGATTATTATTACCATCATTATTATTCCTTATCAAAAAAGCTGACGGACTTTGATCACCTTTATCTACAAAAACCTGACTTAAACTGAAGTAATATCACTGCGAATAAAAATGACGATTTTAATTTCCATGGTAGTTTTTTTCGTACGTGTCCTTTAGGTTCCCAGTAGAAAAAAGGATTTCAGTAATACACCGATATTTCACTCTCTTCTCTACACTCTTCTAGCTTCACTCCACAACTGCTCACAAACTTCCATTTCCTCCACACACCATCTCCTCCATATCATCCTAGACTCAAACATCCAACTCGTCGTTTCCCATCTCACTCCCACTCCACGGCCTGGCCTGGCCTAGCCTCACCTGGCCTTCCTTGTCCTCACCTCGCCTGACATGTGATATCCCCAAATCGTCTTCTCAGTGTATGTCCAATTCAACTCCACCTACACTTTCTTCTCCACATTTGTTGGACGATGTGTTCTTGGTTGGTTTGTTGTGTGGTCAGGCCACAATTGCTCGCTGTTGATTCTTTCTGGTCATCTCATGTCATCTTGTCTCGTCTCGTCTCGCTTCATCTCATCTCATCTCGTCTGATTTGATTTGATCTTGAGTATTGAGTGAGCAAGTGAGCGTGTGTGGCAACTGTTGATGATGTATGTGTGAAGTTTGTTGGAAATGCTTTCCATAAGGTGTCAAGTCTCTCAACCATCACATAGAAGCACTCACTGACTTGACTGTGATTAGTGGTGAAAATCCGGATCTTGTTCTCGCTTTATGCTGAGAGCAATAGGCCTTCACATCGGTTTCAGATTAACGAAGACCTGTCTTGCTGTCTTTCTGATCTTGGTTTTGAAACCTTCATCTATGCCACCGCCACCTGTAGTTGAAACGATGCTGTCTATGTAGGTAGGTTGTTGGGTGAAAGAGACAACTTCCTTTAGATTCCTCTCGTTGATGGTGATTGGTGCCTGTTGTTGTTGTTGTTGATGATTGAGTATCTTCATCACCTCTATCTTCTCAACGTTCACCTGAATGAGGTCCGTTTTCCTTTGCTGCCTCGCCTCGCCTCTTCTGCCAACTTGTTAGTTTTCGCCTGTAGATCTTTGAGTTTGTGTGACAAGATTTTAGAAATAAGTCGTCATCATGTGCGAAATCTAAATCTTTTAGGGACTTCTCATCGGTCAATCAGTCCTAGCTAATTATCTCGCTCATCGCAATTTATTGCTTGATACAGTCCAGTCGAGTCGAGCACAGTCGGTATGATCATCGTTGTTGGTAGACGGCAGCCTTGTCTTACTCCTGTCTTCACTTCAAAGGTATCCCTGAGTGAATCACTTGGCATTTAGCATCATGTAGCATATAGCTGTTGAATGAGGTTGATAAAAGTTTGTAGCACTAAAAGCGTAGTGTTGAGGCACCTGCCTGCCAAATTACTTCTCGGCCGTCGCTATCGAATGCCTTTTCAAAATCGATAAAGTTGAGGTAAGGATGTAGTTGACCGGCATTCGACGCTCTGTTTTATAACGATGCATAGTGCAGCGCTGCAGTTTGATATGCACATGATTGTCTGTTTTTGCTGAAGCCAGTCAGCCTCTTCCGGTCTTATTTTGAATCTAGAGGATGTTTTAGTCTCTCCAGGATGATGCTACCCAATATTTTGCTTGAGGTGGATAAGGATGGAGCGTGAATCCACGCTGGTTCTTGCAAAGACTTAGGTATTCCTTCTTTGAGAGCTTGACAAGGTTCCCCGTTCTTCCAATCAGTGGGCAGGTACCTTTTCTTCCTTCCTTCCTTCCTTCCTACCATCCAAACCTTCTGCTACAGTGGTTTGGGCATGTCCGCTGCTGATGTTTCTGCGTCTGCTCTTAGTTCTTTTGGCAGAATTCCATCTGGTCCTGCTGCTTTCCCAGTTTCAGTAACCTTATGGTGTTTAGGCTTTCGCTGTTGTCGGAGGGCTTGTGTTCACCAGTAATTCTGTGTCTGGGCTGCTGGTGATATTTCAAGACAAGTTGAAAGTGGTGGTGATGGTCGACTCAAGGGTTTTATGAAGTGGTCAGCCCATCGTTTCCTTCCTTTCTCATTTTTGGTAGTAACTAAGTTTCCTTCACCATCTTTGATTGGTTTCATCTGTGTTGATCTCTTCCCAGATAGTAACCTGGTTATCTGATAGTGTTTTCAGGTCTTTCCTACCAGCCAGCAGGCTGTTATGCTTAACTTACAAGTTTGTCGTAGAAGTGTCTTTTGTCTTTACGTGTATTCTTCTTCACTTCTTTGTCCAGTGTAGTGTTTTGTACGTTGTACTCAGTTCTTCTTTTCGTTGTTCATCCCTGCACTGCACTGGTTCATCTTCTGCTTCACCATCTTCCTTTACCTCCTTTATCAGCTTCCATGTGTCCGTGAAAATCCATTCTTTGTCTTGTTCCCTCTTCCTTCCTAATACGGTTATGCAAGTTTCATTCCACATAGCTTTCAAAGAGTTCCGGCGTCCTTCCAACCAGGTTCCCTGAGGGATGTTGCTCAATATCTCCTATTTTGTTCTAATGACTGACTGACCTGAAGATGTCCTTTATAGTTTCGTCCTTCAGTTCAGCTTCTTTTCTGGGTGTTGAACTTGGACTGTGGTTTAACACCAACTTCCTCAAATTGAAGGCTTTCAACTTGATTTTGAAGGTTCTTTGCACTAGAAAGTGGTCCGAACCTACATCTGCTCCCCTTCTTGATCTTGTGTCAAGTAGACTGCATCTCCACTTTCCCCACATTGAGATGAAGTCGATCTGGTTCTTAATGTAGTGTGTCCATCTGGTGAATGGTGAAATCCATGTCGCTTTGTGGATATCCTTGTGCTTGAACACAGTGCCCCCAATCACCAAATCATTGAATGCGCAGAAATCTGCAAACAGTCCACCGTTCTCGTTCATTTCACTGAGTTCTCCTCGACCCCTGACAAGTTCTCTTCCTGTGTTGTCCGCTCCACATTTGGCATTCATGTCACCTCACCCATTAGAATTTTAATGTCGCCATCTGGGGTGGGGTCCTGTCCAATACTAATTGCAGCTGTCTGTAGAACTTCCTTTTCTTCTCTTGATCTGCATTATTTGTAGGTGTGTAGTGCAGAATTGAATGATTGTGACTTTCCTTCCTTTTGAGTTGAACCTTGCTGTCATGATCCTGAAGGAGGAGATTGGTTCCCACTGCATGAGAGGGAGGCTTCGATGCTCGTGAGAGGGAGACATCGTGATAGCCACTCGAAAACTCAGTGTGCTTGTGGTTGTCATCTGGGTGACAATATCAGAGTAGATTATTGACTCTCCTCCTGTTGACACTGGAGAGTCCACTTCCATTCCATCTGCTGTCGCGGATTCTTGGTCTGGCACTTCGATGCTATATCTTCTCATTTTTTTGCAATCTAAGCAGCCTTGTCAGTCAACTTTAAACATTGTTCGGATATTCCGTGTCCCTATGCTTACTTTTGCTTTCATCGGGAGAAGAGAAGACACATCGGCCAATTGGCTTCCCGAAGGCAGGCTTTCACCAACCAGTGTCATTTCGTCTCCCCGATGCCGGCGAGGAATAAGTTTGTTTTTATTTTTTGCATTTTTTCTGTGCTTTGAAGTCTCTTTAGTGATTCGATTGGTTTTTCGGGGCTGGGTTGCTAGCCCAATGCCCAACCTTCTCTCTACTCATCCGGGCTTAGGACTGGATAGTAAACTAGTGAACTAGTGAACTAGTAAGCTAGGTGGGGTCGTTCACGCATACATGTTGACAGCAATTTCTGACTACGGTCGATGTACCTTTCTCCACAGCAGCAGGAATGCTTACGCAAAACGGCTATCCTAGCCAAATTATTGGGAAGTATGTGCGACAAAGACATGTGAAATCAGTCATCAAATCAGCCTCTATGGAAACTATTTATGAATCTAGAATTTAAAGGTGATGCAGTGTCAGATATCCAAAAGAGATTTCTTTGTTGAATCTTGAATTTAAAAATGATATTGCTGCAAACTTCCTGAGGAAACAACTGTCAAATCCTTAAACAGAACATACTTCACCTCCAAACTTCGAATTATTTTCTCCTGCAAGGAACGTTTCGGTCAATGTATGAAAGACAAGCCGACGCATTGGGCTACATCAATGTGTATATACCGGTTTACTTGTTTTTGTGTAGCTGAGTATATCGGCCGTACCGTGCGTCAGCCTGTAAAACGTGTCCGCGAATACTACCCAGCCTGGCTGGCAAGGGAGAACGGAAATGTATCTTCTGTTCAATAACAGAACACCTCAAGAACTCAAGGCACTTAGCTACTTTTGAGAGCTAACTCAAAACTCTTCATAGGGTTCGATCAAACTACTTGGAGTAAGATCAAAGCATTTGTCGATATCTGACGCATCAGCCATCCAGAAGTCCAAACCAGCGTTATGTGTCCAAAAAAGGTAGGTTCAACCTTTGTCTTTGCCATGGTCATCGTAAATCATTGACTGTCATAGATTCATCCTTTATTAGGTAACTATACATTTATTTCCATAATCCGTTGTTTATTTTCCTACTCTGTCACAGATTTAACCTGCACTACGTAATTACAACTTTATTTTTAATCAGATATCTTGAAAAATCCTCTTTCCAGATCAAATAGAAGGACTTTTTCTCCGCCAAACTTTATTTGGTCTTTACCAGTCGTAAATTGTTATACGTTTGTGTAAAAGACAATATCCCTTGATAGGCCACATCTATGTGTATCTACCAATTCATCCGCGCCTGTGGAGCAAGGTACACCGGTCATGGTCTCTGAGTGAGTTTGTAGGTTTAAATGTCACCCTAATTCCATCTTTGTTGCGGATCCTACATGAAGGATCACTGGAAAAACCTTCATGATTTCTACTTAAACATACTGTTTTCTGACGGATTCAAAGACGACCCAATAATAATAAAATCTTAGACAAAATCTTGGTCAGCCTTCCCATACAGGACTGATCCTGTTTTTTATCACGTATGGTGATTAGTGAGTTTTCACTAGTTTCAAGTTTAGCAACAGCCTCTCTATTGTCTTCTGCTACGCTACTTTGTCAAGTAAACTTGCTATCCTTATTCTGACAATAATAATCATCTGAACTGCCATTGAGGGGTTTTAGTATGAGATTCTAATAAGGCATCCGGTCCACTGTCTGACTTTAGATATTTGTCATTTAAAAACTCTTCGTCCTTTTGACTAGCTTGGTTGCAATAACCTCAATGTTTTGCACCTAAGGGCAGCACCTCAGTTTGCGCTATATTTAATATGGGATTATAAAAACTACCCACTATTTGGACTTGCTAGAAATGGGTTTGCTACTGTTTGACTACCTAGTTATTCTGTTAGTTGAATAAATTTTTCTCCTGTCTTATTTTAGTTACTTGGAAAGCTTATTCCATGGAAGAATATTCACGATTATCTGGAACCTCACCCATGCCATTCTGTTTACAAGAGGTATTCGTTGAAGTTTTCTGTATCAGTGTGAAACGAGTCTATCTAACATAATGCATGTCTCTCTAATGTTTTATCTTTCATGTGTACTCAGCTGCCAATCCCAAACTTGAGATACAATCTGAAATCTCCACTTGATTCGATGCACTGACTTATGAAGTCGAATGTGTTTCTTGCTTGAACGGATCTAGTTTTTCACTTCATTGTCCCACTGATAAAAATTTTAAAATTAAGTGAATGACAAAACAATAAATACTAAATTTGCAGTAGAAATTGTCAAAGAATTTTAGACAAAATATACCATGGATCTGTAATTCAAATTAGGTGGTGAATTCTGAAATGAAATTCACATCGTTATTATCTTGGCCAGCTATGAGATCTACAAATTCTTGGGCATTCTGTTGCATGAGCTGTGTGAACAGTAAACCTATAAGTCACTCTGGGAAATTAAGATTTTTACCGGATTCTTTCATTTTTTTTTCTATATGCATACAGTTTACCTTATTGATTATACAGAAACTGTTGGTCATTACTGACATGCTTGGAGACGAATTTTCGAAGTTTCAGTGACAATGCCGTGATCAGTGAGGTCAACCATGTTGATTTTGAGGACAAATTCTCATCAGTGGCACTGGGTGATCGTCGCACTATATCGGGAACTGAGAGAAGAAGAAGAATATTAACCGATGGATTCTGATCAAGTGGCTGAATGGCAACATTCTCATCATGAGATCCGAAGTCAAGGTTCCACTCCTGGTGGGATCTTGAGTGTATCCAGCTATGAAGTTCCATGCTACCCCAAACCAGCTGTCGAGTGCTTCTAAGTTTTTAATGGATCTTCAACCGATTTACTTATTCCACTATGGATTTGCACATCAGACACCCAACAACATTTTATCTCCCCTCCATTCATGCTAACATTTATGTGCATTAAATTCTGTATCGGATTCAATGGAATTCATTTTAGTCCTCAGTCACAGTTAATCGATAAAATAAAATTAGCCGTCGTTCATAATCTTCCACTCTGAACAGAATCTCTTTGAGATCGTTGGATCTGACCACTTTGTGTTACACAAAGCTAGTTATCATCTATACAATTAATTATTCGAAAATGATGTTGACCCTACCGTAGGTCTATTTGGAGGGGAATTTACGTACTCTTTGATATCAACGACTGGCTGTTAAGATAAAATCTCACTGTTGTCGATATTTATAGGTAAATGACTGCGAGACATGATGAAAATATTTTTGTGAAGAATAAGCAAAATAAGACCAGTGTAACAATCAGCGTGAAATTACAAGCACCAATAAGTAACGAGTGATACCTATGGAACAAAAGACGGCTCTTTTGGTCCGAAAGCGTAGTGAATAATGTTATTACGTGTGAAGCTATGGCTGGTGGATTCAAGTCTCAGCAATAGAATCAAGAAAATAACCATTAGTCGTACTATACACACAAGGAAGGTTAAAATCAGATGCATGATATACAAACAGCTGCTTTCGTTTACAGATATCAGAAAAGGTTTGATCGATTTATCTGTTTCCGCCAGTAAGTTAACTGAATTGTTTCCACAAATTAAAAGAGTTCTTAAAAGACGGAAACCTTTGGTTGTATATCTTATTAACAAGTTGCATTTCAGACTTCTTTAGATGATTAAGTCTTTGAACGTTCGGACAGTCTTTCATCATAGACAGCCTATCCTTTTCCCTTTGGAGTTTCTTGAGATGAGGAAGAGAAAGTTTATCAAATCACTTGAAGATTGTCCCACCAGAGAACCCTATGTCTAGACAGAATCTGAGTTAGCTCATGATATTAGTGGCACTTTTGTCTAAAACTTCATTGATGACTATATCTCACTCTGTTTCTTTTAAGATACTTCTTAACCACATTATATTGTTGTGTGAAAAGCATCTGTGATGGACTTTGTTCGTAAAGTATGCAAATGCTTTCTTGAGTAATTCGCCATACAGTTCGGAACATTTCCAACACAGTGGTCATAATTTAGCAGTGGAGCTCGTTCAAAGGCTTTATATATGCCGGTGTCATTTATAAACACTAAATGTAGTGGGGTGTCGACAGGAGTAGAGAAATTACCAAATTTTCATGACCCAGTGATGTAAAAAGAACGGCAATCACAGGAATGGAAATCTGCACAGATTGCTGATAAACAGTTACCCAGAATGGAGGAGACGAATTTGATGAATTCAACAGTGAAGGTTGATAAATTGAGGAAAAGCCAGTCGGATGTGCCACAAATGTTTGTTACTTATGTTTGTATTGACTCAAGTAATTAGGACGACATTCAAAAGTAATGCGGTCAATATTGTTGCTGGACTTCTCCAGCAACAATATTGACCGCATTTCTGAAGAGTAAATAAATGGAAGCAAAGTAATTGTTACTGACAAATGTAGTTGCATCTTCACCGTGCTTCTTCAGATTATATCACCTCTGTCGAAATATATGCTCAAACCATTAAAAAGAAACTAAATCATCATGTTGATTTATTTCTAATGTCTTGTCACACAAACTCAAAGATTTACAGGCGAAAACTAACAAGTTGGCAGAAGAGGCGAGGCGAGGCAGCAAAGGAAAACGGACCTCATTCAGGTGAACGTTGAGAAGATAGAGGTGATGAAGATACTCAATCATCATCAACAACAACAACAGGCACCAATCACCATCAACGAGAGGAATCTAAAGGAAGTTGTCTCTTTCACCCAACAACCTACCTACATAGACAGCATCGTTTCAACTACAGGTGGCGGTGGCATAGATGAAGGTTTCAAAACCAAGATCAGAAAGACAGCAAGACAGGTCTTCGTTAATCTGAAACCGATGTGAAGGCCTATTGCTCTCAGCATAAAGCGAGAACAAGATCCGGATTTTCACCACTAATCACAGTCAAGTCAGTGAGTGCTTCTATGTGATGGTTGAGAGACTTGACACCTTATGGAAAGCATTTCCAACAAACTTCACACATACATCATCAACAGTTGCCACACACGCTCACTTGCTCACTCAATACTCAAGATCAAATCAAATCAGACGAGATGAGATGAGATGAAGCGAGACGAGACGAGACAAGATGACACGAGATGACCAGAAAGAATCAACAGCGAGCAATTGTGGCCTGACCACACAACAAACCAACCAAGAACACATCGTCCAACAAATGTGGAGAAGAAAGTGTAGGTGGAGATGAATTGGACATTCACTGAGAAGACGATTTGGGGATATCACATGTCAGGCGAGGTGAGGACAAGGAAGGCCAGGTGAGGCTAGGCCAGGCCAGGCCGTGGAGTGGGAGTGAGATGGGAAACGACGAGTTGGATGTTTGAGTCTAGGATGATATGGAGGAGATGGTGTGTGGAGGAAATGGAAGTTTGTGAGCAGTTGTGGAGTGAAGCTAGAAGAGTGTAGAGAAGAGAGTGAAATATCGGTGTATTACTGAAATCCTATGTTCTACTAGAAACCCAAGGAATAAATAAAAATAAAATGTATACTTGAATATATTCCTGGCTGGTATACAGTAGGTTAAGGAAATGCATCAGAAGTTCTAACCTTGAACAGCTGATCGATTCCAACCATTCAGTTGACCCAAATAATGATTTTCAGTTTGTCTATCGAACTCTCTCAAACATCCCACATTTCCTCTGTGTTCAGCTTCTAAAAACAACATAGACCTTGGCTATCCATGAACGGAAGCTTGATCTTTATGGGCAAAAGAAGTATGTACAGTTGTTGTCTCTACCGTGACCTTTACTCATTTTGGTCTTAATGTGCTTTGTCCTTTTTTGCTTTCTCAACTTCCTGTTTTGTCAGATTAGTCTCTGTACCCTTATAAAGTCATTATCACTTTTATTTTTATATTTAATTGTTTCTGGTGTTAATTCATTTCATCCTCCTAGTAATTACAACTTTTAATAAAATACTTTCAATTTATTCCAATCAACTTATGTCATTCATATTACCTAATCATTCGATTGTTTATTGACTATACTACGTTTTCATCCCTTTTAAATCTATATGCACCTTATGATCGATTGAATAAAGTTACATAACTCCCTTCCGTTATCATTCAACCTTTACGTCATCAACTAGTAACATGATTATCATAGCTACTATCATTGTTATTTCAACCTCCCATTAAGTGAAATCTTCCTCACGGGTTAGTCTTCAAACACCATATCATTACATATATATATCTATATATACATATGTATCCTGCACTGGTTCATCTTCTGCTTCATCATCTTCCTTTTCCTTCTTTATCAGCTTCCATATGTCCGTGAAGATCCATTCCTTGTCTTGTTTCCTCTTCCTTCCTTATACGCTTAGGCAGGTTTCTTTCCAAATAGCTTTCAAAGAGTTCGGTGTCTTTCCGATTTCTTGTTTTTGATGTCACAATGGGAATTATGAATGTATAGAGAAAGGTCTCAAGTCTCAGAATCCATCTATCATTGGTCTTCTTTATGCTGGAATAAAAACAATTTTTATCTTTCATAAGGATATTTTTTGATAATTTGTGCTAATATAACCTAACCTTAAAATAATATGCATATGACGAACTGAATAAAACTGATCATTCAACCTATATTATACAGTTGAATTTCCTCTTAACTGAGCCTAAAACAGTTCTACATCTGTTTTGTTGACTCGTTAACCTAGATGAACATACAAATTCTATAAATAGCAATAAAATATTTATATCTTGACTTAAATGTCAAGTGTCCTAGTTTGAACTAAGACAAACTATTGGAATGAACTAAGAATATCAGTTGGTGAACAGAGAATAGATATGACTATTAAAAAGTAGACGTCCGTCCCTTCACTTTATAACTGAAGTTGTATTATACAAGATAAGCTATGTGGAAGGTATTCATTAAGATAAATATCAATAAATAACCCGGTTAAAACAAGTTTCTTTATGCAGTAGGTTCAAAATGGAAACTGATATTAATATAAGAGTAAAATTTGTGTACTGTAGTAGAATGTAGTTCCGTCTTTATTGATTCATTAGATTTATCACACAATGTGGAACAGTGTTGTTTACTGGATTACATTTCCGACATAATTTATTGTCCATAGTCGTCATATCAAGATAACTACACAACTTTGAGATATCTTTTACATAGTCCTAATTTCCTCGTCTCTTTGTGAGATGGGTAGTAAGTAAGATGTTCCATATGTCTGAAACAGATGGTTAGTCATTCCTGTTGCATGTGTTAGGTTTTGATTCGATTACATAGAACCATACAATAGGATGGGACAGGATGAAAATTCTTAAAATTAACATAACAGGGTTGATAACTGAATCTGTTTATTGAATCAACACCTAATACAAGCAGCTGGAATGACTTATCACCTGTTCCGGATATATGAAAAATCTTACTACCCATCTCACAAAAAAAACGGAATTAAGACTATATAAAGGATATCTCAAAGTTGTGAAGTTATCTTGATATGACGACTATGGACAGTAAATTATGTCGGAAATGTAATCCAGTAAACAATACTGTTCCTAATTAGATTTGTTTATTTGATATATAGCGCACAGTCATACAGTATTATTTACTTGATTACGTTTCGAGCATAAATTACCATTGCTCATAATCATATCAGTGTAATCACACTTCTTTCGATATCTGATTTCATAGTCCCGTCACCTGATCTCTCTTTGTTTTTTGATTGGTAGTAAAGCTTTCCATATCACTGGTATAGGTGTTGCGTCATTCCTATTACATGTGTTGGGTGTGGATTCGAAGAACAGAGATTCAGTAATTAATCTCTCTCTCCACCTGGCTATATTAGACTTAAGTACAGTGGTTTTATCCCACCTATTTGCACTTTGGTAGTATTTGTAATATATGTAATATTTGTGGTATTGCAGTATTTGCAGAATTTGTAGTATTATTAGTATTTGCAGTATTTTTATTATCAGTATTATTTGCAGCATTTCTACTATTTGCATTATTTGCAGTATTTGAATTATTGGTACAATTTAAGTATTTTTAAAAATTATGGTATTTGCGGTATTTGTAGTGTTCTGGCATTTGTAGCATTTGCAGAATTTGGAGTATTTGTGTTACTTGTGGAAATTTTAGTATTTGCATGATTTGTTTATTTCTAGTATTTATATTATAAGCGTTGTTTGCGGTTGTGTTTGTATATTTTGTACTTGTAGTATTTGTAGTATTTATATTACTTCTAGTAGTTGTGGTATTTGTAGTACTTCTAAAATAACTATTACTTGCTGTATTTGTGTTCCTTGTAATACTTGTGTTATTTCTAGATTTTGTAGGATTTTATTATTTGCACTTCTTGCAGTATTTTCAGTAATTGCAGAATTGGCAGAAGTTGCAGTATTGATAGTACTAGTGGTATTTGCAGTTTTTCTTATGTTTGCAGTATTTGCACTATTAGTATTATTTGTAATGTATGGAATATTTGTGGTATTGCAGTATTTGCAGTATTTCTAGTATTTGTAGTATTTGCAGTATTTGTATTATCATTGTTATATGCAGCATTTCTACCATTTGCATTATTTGCAGTATTTCAATTATTGGAACAATTTTAGTACTTTTAGAAATTATAGTATTTTCAGCATTTGCAGTATTGCTGCATTCGTAGTATTTGCAGTAATAGTCGGATGTGTAACATTTGAAATATATACGATATGTGCAGCATTTGCAGTTTTGTAGTATTAGTATTATTTCTAGTATTTGCAGTATTTTTATTATCAATATTATGTGCAGCATTTCTACTATTTGCATTATTTGCAGTGTTTGAATTGTTGATACAGTTTTAGTATTTTCAGAAATTATAGTTTTTGCAGTATTTGTAGCATTTTTGACATTTGCAGTATTTATATTATGTGTAGTATTTGCGGTATTTGCAATATTGGTAGAATTTGCAGTCTTCGTAGTAATTTTGATATTTGTAGTATTTGTAGTAATTGTAGTATTTGCAGCAATTCTACTATTTGTAGTATTTAGGGCATTCGAAATATTTGTAATATATGTAGTATTTGTGGTTTCTGCATTTTTTGAAGTATTTGTGGTATTTGATGTATTTCTACTATTTGTAGTATTTGTAGTATTTAGTGTACAGGTAGAATTTCTCCTAATTGTAGTATTTGTAATATTTGTGGTATATCTAATATTTGTAAGATTTGTAGTATTTGCAGTATTTGGATTATTTGTTGTATTTGTGGCAATTATAGTATTTGCAATATTTGTATGTTTGAAGTATTTGTATTATTTTTATTATAATCGGTGTTTGCAGTAGTGGAAGTATATTTTGTACTTGTAGTATTTGTGGTATTTGTGGTTCTTATAGTATTTGTGATATTTGAAGTATTTCTGATATAACTATTATTTGCGTTATTTCTAGTATTTGTAGTTTTTATCTTATTTGTGATTTTCGTAGAATTTCAATGTTTGTACTACTTGCAGTGTTTGCATTAATTGCAGAATTATTAGAAGTTGCAGTATTGTTAGTATAAGTAGTATTTGCAGTATTTCTGATATTTGCAGTCTTTGCACTATTAGCAGTATTGTAAAATATGTAAAATTTATCGTATTACAGTATTTGCAGTATTTGTAGTAATTGTAGCATTTGTAATATTTCCAGTATTTGCAATATTGGTAGAAATTCCAGTGTTGATATTATTATTGGTATTATTAGTATTTGTAGTAATTGTAGTATTTGCAGTCTTTCTACTATTTGTAGTATTTCTGGCATTGGAAATATTTGAAATATATGTTGTATTTGTGGTTTCTGCATTATTTGTGTTATTTGAAGTATTTGCAGTATTAGATGTATTTCTATCATGTGTAGTATTTCCACTGATTTAATATTTTTATTATTTGTATTGTTTAGTCTACAGGTAGAATTTTTACTAATTGTAGTATTTATAGTATTTCTGATATTTGTAACATTTGTATTATTTGCAGTATTTGGAGTATTTGTGGTGTTCGTGTTAATTTTAGTATGTTTGTGTGTTGTATGCTTGTAGTATTTGTAGTATTTGTATTATAAGCGGTGTTTTGCAGTATTTGTACTGTTTGTATCATTTTTGGTTTTCTCAGTATTTGAAGCATTTGTGACATTCGTAGTATTGATATCATGTGCAGTATTTGCAGTATTTTCAATGTTGGTAGAATTTTCAGTATTGATAGTATTACTGGTATTTGTAGTATTTGTAGTAATTGTAGTATTTCCAGTAATTCTACTATTTTTAGTATTTAGAGCAAAAGGAATATTTGTGCCATATATATTATTTGTGCTTTCTGCATTATTTGTGGCATTAGTAGTATTTGTAGTATTTCATGTATTCTGCTATTTATAGTATTTGCGGTAATTGCAACATTTGTAGTATTTGTAGTATTTTCGTACAGGTAGTATTTTTACTGTTTGTAGCATTTGTATTATTTGTAGTATTTCTAATACTTTTAGCATTTTTATTATTTGAAATATTTTGAGTATTTGTCGTATTTGTGGTAATTATAGTATTTGCATGAGTTGCTTATTTGTAGTATTTGTATTATAAGCGGTGTTTGCAGAAGTGGAAGTATATTTTGTACTTGTAGTATTTGTGGCAATTGTAGTAATTCTAGTATTTGTGGTATTTGTAGTATTTCTACCATAACTATTATTTGCGTATTTGTAGCATTTGCAATATCAGCGGTATTTCCAGTAGTAGTAGTATATATTGTACTTGTAGTATTTGTAGTATTTGTAATATTTGCGTTATTTGTAGTTTTTGTAGGATTCTAATATTTGTACTACTTGCAGTATTTGCAGTAATTTCACAATTAGTAGAAGTTGCAGTATTGATAGTATTAGTGGTATTTGCAGTATTTCTAATATTTGCAGTCTTTGCACTATTAGTAGTATTTGTAATATATGTAATATTTGTGGTATTGCACTATTTGCAGTGTTTGTAGTTTCACTATTATTTGTAGTATTTGTAGTATTTGTATTATCAGTATTATTTGCAGCATTTCTACTATTTGCATTGTTTGCAGTTTTTGAATTTTTGATAAAATTTCGGAATTTTCAGAAATTACATTATTTGTAGGATTTGTGGTATTTGCAACATTTGTAGTATTTGGAGTATTTGTAGCATTTGTGACATTTCTTGTATTTATATAATATGTAGTAATTGCAGTATTTGCAGTATTGGTAGAATTTGCAGTATTGGTAATAATATTGATAATTGTAGTATTGTAGTATTTGCAGTTATTGTAGTATTTGCAGTAATTCTAGTATTTGTAGTATTTGGAGCATTAGAAAAATTCGTAATATATGTAGTATGCATTATTTGTAGTAGTTGTAGTATTCGTAGTTTATGACGTATTTCTATTATATGTAGTATTTGCAGGATCTGTAATAATTTTACTATTTGTAGTATTTGGTTTACGGGTAGCATATTTACTAATTGTAGTAATTGTATTATTAGCGGTGTTTGGGGTAGCGGTAGTATATTTTGTACCTGTAGTATTTCTGGTATTGTAGTATTTCTGGTGTTTACATAATTCCAGCGTTTTGCAGTATTTACAGTATTTGTTGCAATTTTAGTATCTGCAGTATTTGTAGCATTTGTGACATTTGTAGTATATATATTCTGCGTAGTACTTGCAGTATTTGCAATGTTGGTAGAATTTGCAGTGTTGATAGTATTATTGGTATATGTAGTAATGGCAGTATTTGCAGTAATTCTACTATTTATAGTATTTGGAGCATTAGAAATATTTGTAATATATGTAGTATTTTGGTTTCTACATTAGTTGTAGTATTTGTAGTATTTAATGTATTTCTACCATTTGTAGTATTTGCAGTATTTGAAATATTTGTAGCATTTGTAGTACTTAGTGTACACGCAGTATTTTTACTATTGTAGTGTTCGTAGTATGCGTATAATTTCTCATATTTATAACATTTGTAGTATTTGCACTATTTGAAGTATTTTGATATTTGTGGTAATTCTGATATTTGCATGATTTGTATACTTGTAGTATTTGTATTATTTGCAGTATTTCTAGTATTTGTAGTATTTGTGTTATTAATAATATCTCTATTATTTGCGGTATTTGTAGTATTTCGTTACTTGTGTTACTTGTAGTTTTTGTAGGATTTTAATATTTGTACTATCTGCAGTAATTTCGGTTATTGCAGAAGTAGCAGAAGTTGCAGTATTGATAGTATTAGTAGTATTTGCAGTATCTCTGATATTTGCAGAATTTGCATTATTAGTATTAATGCTAATATATGTAATATTTGTCGTATTGCAGTATTTGCAGTGTTTGTGGTATTAGTATTATTTGTGGTATTTGCAGTATTTGTATTATCAGTAATATTTGCAGCATTTCTACTATTTGCATTATTTGCAGTATTTGAATTATTGGTACAATTTCAGTATTTTCAGAAATCATAGTATTTGCAGTGTTTGTAATATTTGTAGCATTTATAGTATTTGCAGTATTTGTAGCATTTGTGACATTTGTAGTATTTATATTATGTGTAGTATTTGCGGTATTTGCAATATTGGTAGAATTTGCAGTATTGATAGTATTATTGGTATTTGTAGTACTTGTAGAAGTTGTAGTATTTGCAGTAATTCTACTATTTGTAGTATTTCGAGCATTAGGATTATTTGTAATATATGTAGAATTTGTGGTTTCTGCATTATTTGTGGTATTTGCAGTTTTTGTAGTATTTGATGTGTTTCTACTATTTGTAGAATATGGAGCATTAGAAATATTTGTAATAGATGCAGTATTTTTGGTTTCTTCATTAGTTGTAGAACTACTAGTATTTGTACTTTTTGATGTATTTCTACTAGTTATAGTATTTGCGGTATTTGTAATATTTGTAGTTTATAAAGTATTTCGTGCACAGGTAGCAATTTTACTAACTGTAGTGTTTGAAGTATTTCAAGTATTCACAGTATTTGTGTTATTTGTAATTCTTCTAGGAATTTAATATTTGTAATACTTGCAGTATTTGCAGTAATTGCAGAATTAGTAGAAGTTGCAGTATTGATAGCATTAGTAGTATTTGCAGTATATCTGATTTTTGTAGTATTGCACTATTAGTAGTATTTGTAATAAATGTTATATTTCTGGTATTGCCGTATTTGTAGTATTTCTAGTATAAGTAGAATTTACAGTATTTGCAGTGTTTGTAGTATTAGTATTACTTGTAGTATTTGCAGTATTTGTATTATCAGTATTATTTGCAGCAGTTCTACTATTTGCATTATTTGCGATATTTCAATTATTGTTACAATTTCAGTATTTTCATTAATAACAGTATTTTCAATATTGTAGCATGGTGGTATATGTTGTATTTGCATTATGTGTAGCCTTTGTGATATTTGTACTATTTATATTTCGCATAGTCGTTACAGAATTTGTATTATTAGTGTTATGTGCAGCATTTAAATTATTTGCATTAATTGCAGTATTTGAATTATTGGTACAATTTCAGTATTTTCAGAAATTATAGTTTTTGCAGTATTTGTAGCATTTGTGACATTTGTAGTATTTATATTATGTGTAGTATTTGCGGTATTTGCAATATTGGTAGAATTTGCAGTCTTCGTAGTAATTTTGGTATTTGTAGTATTTGTAGTAATTGTAGTATTTGCAGCAATTCTACTATTTGTAGTATTTAGGGCATTCGAAATATTTGTAATATATGTAGTATTTGTGGTTTCTGCATTTTTTGAAGTATTTGTGGTATTTGATGTATTTCTACTATTTGTAGTATTTGCAGTATATGTAACATTTGTAGTATTTGTAGTATTTAGTGTACAGGTAGTATTTTTACTAATTGTAGTATTTGTAGTATTTGTAGTATTTCTCATATTTGTAAGATTTGTAGTATTTGCAGTATTTGGATTATTTGTGGTATTTGTGGTAATTTTAGTATTTCCATCATTTGCGTATTTCTAGTCTTTGTATTCTTTGTAGTATTTGCAGTATTTATAATACTCTTAGGATGTGGTGTTCGTAGCATTTCAGTATTTTTGGAATTTCAAAAATATGTGTTTTTCGTATCAATTTTAGTATATATGATATCAGTAGTATTTTGAATACATGTGTTCTTTCTTTTATTTCTGGTATTTGATGTATTTCCCAGACTTTTAATACTTACAGTATTTGTAACACTTGTAGTATTTGCAGTATTTGGAGTATTTGTGGTATTTGTGGTAATTATAGTATTTGCATGACTTGTATATTTGTCGCATTTATATTTTTAGCGGTGTTTGCAGTAGTGGCAGTATATTTTGTATTGTAGTATTGTAGAATATGTTTTACTTTCAGTTATTGTAGGATTTGAATATTTGTAGTACCCTCAGTGTTTGCATTAATTGCAGAATAATTAGAAGTTGCAGTATTGATAGTATTCGTAGTATTTGCAGTATATCCGATATTTGCAGTATTTCAATTATTAGTAGTATTTGTGATATATGTAATAGTTATGGTATTGCAGTATTTGCAGTATATGTAGTATTCAGTTTACAGGTGGAAATTTTGCTATTTGTAGTAATTGTAGCATTTCTAACATTTGTAATATTGCTAGTACTTTTAGTATTTGGAGTATTTCTAATATTTGTAGCATTTCTAGTATTTACAGTATTTGGAGTATTTGTGGTATTTGTGGTAATTATAGTATTTGCATGACTTGTATATTTGTCGTATTTATATTTTTAGCGGTGTTTGCAGTAGTGGCAGTATATTTTGCACTGTAGTATTTGTAGCATATATTTTTTATTTGTAGATTTGTAGGATTTCAATATTCGTACTACTTGCAGTATTTGCAGTATTTGCAGAATTATTAGAAGTTGCAGTATTGATAGTATTCGTAGTATTTGCAGTATATCCGATATTTGCAGTATTTCAAATAATAGTAGTATTTGTGATATATGCAATAGTTATGGTATTGCATTATTTGCAGTATATGTAGTATTTCTTTTATTCGCAGTATTTTCAGTGTTTATAGTATTGGTATTATTTGTAGTATTTGCAGTATTTGTATTATCAGTATTATTTGCAGCATTTCTACTAGTTGCATTATTTGCAGTATTTGAATTATTGGTACAATTTCAGTATTTTCAGAAATTATATTATTTGCAGTGTTTGTAATATTTGTAGCATTTATAGTATTTGCAGTATTTGTAGCATTTGTGACATTTGTAGTATTTATATTATGTGTAGTATTTGCGGTATTTGCAATATTGGTAGAATTTGCAGTCTTCGTAGTAATTTTGGTATTTGTAGTATTTGTAGTAATTGTAGTATTTGCAGCAATTCTACTATTTGTAGTATTTAGGGCATTCGAAATATTTGTAATATATGTAGTATTTGTGGTTTCTGCATTTTTTGAAGTATTTGTGGTATTTGATGTATTTCTACTATTTGTAGTATTTGCAGTATATGTAACATTTGTAGTATTTGTAGTATTTAGTGTACAGGTAGTATTTTTACTAATTGTAGTATTTGTAGTATTTGTAGTATTTCTCATATTTGTAAGATTTGTAGTATTTGCAGTATTTGGATTATTTGTGGTATTTGTGGTAATTTTAGTATTTCCATCATTTGCGTATTTCTAGTCTTTGTATTCTTTGTAGTATTTGCAGTATTTATAATACTCTTAGGATGTGGTGTTCGTAGCATTTCAGTATTTTTGGAATTTCAAAAATATGTGTTTTTCGTATCAATTTTAGTATATATGATATCAGTAGTATTTTGAATACATGTGTTCTTTCTTTTATTTCTGGTATTTGATGTATTTCCCAGACTTTTAATACTTACAGTATTTGTAACACTTGTAGTATTTGCAGTATTTGGAGTATTTGTGTTAGTTGTGGTAATTGTAGTATTCGCATGATTTGTATATTTGCAGTAATTGTAGCATTTACAGTATCAGTGGTGTTTGCAGTATTGGTAGTATATTTTGTACTTGTAATATTTGTAGTATTTTGGTATTTCTAGTATTTGCAGGTTTTAAACTATTTTTGTTACTTGTGTTATTTGTAGTTCTTCTAGGATTTTAGTATTGGTACTACTTGCAGTATTTGCAGTAATTGCAGAATTAGTAGAAGTTGCAGTATTGATATTATTTGTAGTATTTGCACTATTTCTGATATTGGCAGTATTTACAATATTGGTAGCATTTTTAATATTTGCAGTATATGTAGCATTTGTGACTTTTGTATTATTTGTATTATGTATAGTATTTCCAGTACTTGAAATATCGGTAGAACTTGCAGTAGTGATCGTATTTTGGTATTTGCAGTATTTGTGGTATTACTAAAATTTTTATTATTTGTAGTATTTGCGGTATTTGTAGTATTTGTGTTATTTGTAGTTTTTGTAGGATTTTAATATTTGTACTACTTGCAGTATTTGCAGTAATTGCAGAATTATTAGAAGTTGCAGTATTGATAGTATTCGTAGTATTTGCAGTATTTCTGATATTTGCATTATTGGCACTATTAGCAGTATTTGTAATATATGTAGTATTTTTGGTGTTGCAATATTGAAGCATATGTGGCATTTGATTAACATGTGGTCTAAATACTAAATGTAGTATTTGTAGCATTTCTAACATGTGTAACACTTCTAGTATTTTTAGTATTTGGAGTGTTTCTAATATTCGTAACATTTGTAGTATTTGCAGTATTTGGAGTATTTGTGGTATTTGTGGTAATTATAGTATTTGCATGACTTGTATATTTGTCGTATTTATATTTTTAGCGGTGTTTGCAGTAGTGGCAGTATATTTTGTACTGTAGTATTTGTAGCATATATTTTTTATTTGTAGATTTGTAGGATTTCAATATTCGTACTACTTGCAGTATTTGCAGTATTTGCAGAATTATTAGAAGTTGCAGTATTGATAGTATTCGTAGTATTTGCAGTATATCCGATATTTGCAGTATTTCAATTAATAGTAGTATTTGTGATATATGCAATAGTTATGGTATTGCATTATTTGCAGTATATGTAGTATTTCTTTTATTCGCAGTATTTTCAGTGTTTATAGTATTGGTATTATTTGTAGTATTTGCAGTATTTGTATTATCAGTATTATTTGCAGCATTTCTACTAGTTGCATTATTTGCAGTATTTGAATTATTGGTACAATTTCAGTATTTTCAGAAATTATATTATTTGCAGTGTTTGTAATATTTGTAGCATTTATAGTATTTGCAGTATTTGTAGCATTTGTGACATTTGTAGTATTTATATTATGTGTAGTATTTGCGGTATTTGCAATATTGGTAGAATTTGCAGTCTTCGTAGTAATTTTGGTATTTGTAGTATTTGTAGTAATTGTAGTATTTGCAGCAATTCTACTATTTGTAGTATTTAGGGCATTCGAAATATTTGTAATATATGTAGTATTTGTGGTTTCTGCATTTTTTGAAGTATTTGTGGTATTTGATGTATTTCTACTATTTGTAGTATTTGCAGTATATGTAACATTTGTAGTATTTGTAGTATTTAGTGTACAGGTAGTATTTTTACTAATTGTAGTATTTGTAGTATTTGTAGTATTTCTCATATTTGTAAGATTTGTAGTATTTGCAGTATTTGGATTATTTGTGGTATTTGTGGTAATTTTAGTATTTCCATCATTTGCGTATTTCTAGTCTTTGTATTCTTTGTAGTATTTGCAGTATTTATAATATTCTTAGGATGTGGTGTTCGTAGCATTTCAGTATTTTTGGAATTTCAAAAATATGTGTTTTTCGTATCAATTTTAGTATATATGATATCAGTAGTATTTTGAATACATGTGTTCTTTCTATTATTTCTGGTATTTGATGTATTTCCCAGACTCTTAATACTTACATTATTTTTAATATTTGTAGTATTTGGAGTATTTCTAATATTTGTAGAATTTCTGTTATTTGCAGTATTTTGAGTATTTGTGGTAATTTTTGTATTTGGATTACTTGTATATTTGTAGTATTTCTAGCATTTTTATTGTAAGCGTTGTTTGCAGTGGTGGCAGTATATTTTGTACTGTAGTATTTGTAGCATATATTTTTTATTTGTAGATTTGTAGGATTTCAATATTCGTACTACTTGCAGTATTTGCAGTATTTGCAGAATTATTAGAAGTTGCAGTATTGATAGTATTCGTAGTATTTGCAGTATATCCGATATTTGCAGTATTTCAATTAATAGTAGTATTTGTGATATATGCAATAGTTATGGTATTGCATTATTTGCAGTATATGTAGTATTTCTTTTATTCGCAGTATTTTCAGTGTTTATAGTATTGGTATTATTTGTAGTATTTGCAGTATTTGTATTATCAGTATTATTTGCAGCATTTCTACTAGTTGCATTATTTGCAGTATTTGAATTATTGGTACAATTTCAGTATTTTCAGAAATTATATTATTTGCAGTGTTTGTAATATTTGTAGCATTTATAGTATTTGCAGTATTTGTAGCATTTGTGACATTTGTAGTATTTATATTATGTGTAGTATTTGCGGTATTTGCAATATTGGTAGAATTTGCAGTCTTCGTAGTAATTTTGGTATTTGTAGTATTTGTAGTAATTGTAGTATTTGCAGCAATTCTACTATTTGTAGTATTTAGGGCATTCGAAATATTTGTAATATATGTAGTATTTGTGGTTTCTGCATTTTTTGAAGTATTTGTGGTATTTGATGTATTTCTACTATTTGTAGTATTTGCAGTATATGTAACATTTGTAGTATTTGTAGTATTTAGTGTACAGGTAGTATTTTTACTAATTGTAGTATTTGTAGTATTTGTAGTATTTCTCATATTTGTAAGATTTGTAGTATTTGCAGTATTTGGATTATTTGTGGTATTTGTGGTAATTTTAGTATTTCCATCATTTGCGTATTTCTAGTCTTTGTATTCTTTGTAGTATTTGCAGTATTTATAATATTCTTAGGATGTGGTGTTCGTAGCATTTCAGTATTTTTGGAATTTCAAAAATATGTGTTTTTCGTATCAATTTTAGTATATATGATATCAGTAGTATTTTGAATACATGTGTTCTTTCTATTATTTCTGGTATTTGATGTATTTCCCAGACTCTTAATACTTACATTATTTTTAATATTTGTAGTATTTGGAGTATTTCTAATATTTGTAGAATTTCTGTTATTTGCAGTATTTTGAGTATTTGTGGTAATTTTTGTATTTGGATTACTTGTATATTTGTAGTATTTCTAGCATTTTTATTGTAAGCGTTGTTTGCAGTGGTGGCAGTATATTTTGTACTGTAGTATTTGTAGCATATATTTTTTATTTGTAGATTTGTAGGATTTCAATATTCGTACTACTTGCAGTATTTGCAGTATTTGCAGAATTATTAGAAGTTGCAGTATTGATAGTATTCGTAGTATTTGCAGTATATCCGATATTTGCAGTATTTCAATTAATAGTAGTATTTGTGATATATGCAATAGTTATGGTATTGCATTATTTGCAGTATATGTAGTATTTCTTTTATTCGCAGTATTTTCAGTGTTTATAGTATTGGTATTATTTGTAGTATTTGCAGTATTTGTATTATCAGTATTATTTGCAGCATTTCTACTAGTTGCATTATTTGCAGTATTTGAATTATTGGTACAATTTCAGTATTTTCAGAAATTATATTATTTGCAGTGTTTGTAATATTTGTAGCATTTATAGTATTTGCAGTATTTGTAGCATTTGTGACATTTGTAGTATTTATATTATGTGTAGTATTTGCGGTATTTGCAATATTGGTAGAATTTGCAGTCTTCGTAGTAATTTTGGTATTTGTAGTATTTGTAGTAATTGTAGTATTTGCAGCAATTCTACTATTTGTAGTATTTAGGGCATTCGAAATATTTGTAATATATGTAGTATTTGTGGTTTCTGCATTTTTTGAAGTATTTGTGGTATTTGATGTATTTCTACTATTTGTAGTATTTGCAGTATATGTAACATTTGTAGTATTTGTAGTATTTAGTGTACAGGTAGTATTTTTACTAATTGTAGTATTTGTAGTATTTGTAGTATTTCTCATATTTGTAAGATTTGTAGTATTTGCAGTATTTGGATTATTTGTGGTATTTGTGGTAATTTTAGTATTTCCATCATTTGCGTATTTCTAGTCTTTGTATTCTTTGTAGTATTTGCAGTATTTATAATATTCTTAGGATGTGGTGTTCGTAGCATTTCAGTATTTTTGGAATTTCAAAAATATGTGTTTTTCGTATCAATTTTAGTATATATGATATCAGTAGTATTTTGAATACATGTGTTCTTTCTATTATTTCTGGTATTTGATGTATTTCCCAGACTCTTAATACTTACATTATTTTTAATATTTGTAGTATTTGGAGTATTTCTAATATTTGTAGAATTTCTGTTATTTGCAGTATTTTGAGTATTTGTGGTAATTTTTGTATTTGGATTACTTGTATATTTGTAGTATTTCTAGCATTTTTATTGTAAGCGTTGTTTGCAGTGGTGGCAGTATATTTTGTACTGTAGTATTTGTAGCATATATTTTTTATTTGTAGATTTGTAGGATTTCAATATTCGTACTACTTGCAGTATTTGCAGTATTTGCAGAATTATTAGAAGTTGCAGTATTGATAGTATTCGTAGTATTTGCAGTATATCCGATATTTGCAGTATTTCAATTAACAGTAGTATTTGTGATATATGCAATAGTTATGGTATTGCATTATTTGCAGTATATGTAGTATTTCTTTTATTCGCAGTATTTTCAGTGTTTATAGTATTGGTATTATTTGTAGTATTTGCAGTATTTGTATTATCAGTATTATTTGCAGCATTTCTACTAGTTGCATTATTTGCAGTATTTGAATTATTGGTACAATTTCAGTATTTTCAGAAATTATATTATTTGCAGTGTTTGTAATATTTGTAGCATTTATAGTATTTGCAGTATTTGTAGCATTTGTGACATTTGTAGTATTTATATTATGTGTAGTATTTGCGGTATTTGCAATATTGGTAGAATTTGCAGTCTTCGTAGTAATTTTGGTATTTGTAGTATTTGTAGTAATTGTAGTATTTACAGCAATTCTACTATTTGTAGTATTTAGGGCATTCGAAATATTTGTAATATATGTAGTATTTGTGGTTTCTGCATTTTTTGAAGTATTTGTGGTATTTGATGTATTTCTACTATTTGTAGTATTTGCAGTATATGTAACATTTTTAGTATTTGTAGTATTTAGTGTACAGGTAGTATTTTTACTAATTGTAGTATTTGTAGTATTTGTAGTATTTCTCATATTTGTAAGATTTGTAGTATTTGCAGTATTTGGATTATTTGTGGTATTTGTGGTAATTTTAGTATTTCCATCATTTGCGTATTTCTAGTCTTTGTATTCTTTGTAGTATTTGCAGTATTTATAATATTCTTAGGATGTGGTGTTCGTAGCATTTCAGTATTTTTGGAATTTCAAAAATATGTGTTTTTCGTATCAATTTTAGTATATATGATATCAGTAGTATTTTGAATACATGTGTTCTTTCTATTATTTCTGGTATTTGATGTATTTCCCAGACTCTTAATACTTACATTATTTTTAATATTTGTAGTATTTGGAGTATTTCTAATATTTGTAGAATTTCTGTTATTTGCAGTATTTTGAGTATTTGTGGTAATTTTTGTATTTGGATTACTTGTATATTTGTAGTATTTCTAGCATTTTTATTGTAAGCGTTGTTTGCAGTGGTGGCAGTATATTTTGTACTGTAGTATTTGTAGCATATATTTTTTATTTGTAGATTTGTAGGATTTCAATATTCGTACTACTTGCAGTATTTGCAGTATTTGCAGAATTATTAGAAGTTGCAGTATTGATAGTATTCGTAGTATTTGCAGTATATCCGATATTTGCAGTATTTCAATTAATAGTAGTATTTGTGATATATGCAATAGTTATGGTATTGCATTATTTGCAGTATATGTAGTATTTCTTTTATTCGCAGTATTTTCAGTGTTTATAGTATTGGTATTATTTGTAGTATTTGCAGTATTTGTATTATCAGTATTATTTGCAGCATTTCTACTAGTTGCATTATTTGCAGTATTTGAATTATTGGTACAATTTCAGTATTTTCAGAAATTATATTATTTGCAGTGTTTGTAATATTTGTAGCATTTATAGTATTTGCAGTATTTGTAGCATTTGTGACATTTGTAGTATTTATATTATGTGTAGTATTTGCGGTATTTGCAATATTGGTAGAATTTGCAGTCTTCGTAGTAATTTTGGTATTTGTAGTATTTGTAGTAATTGTAGTATTTGCAGCAATTCTACTATTTGTAGTATTTAGGGCATTCGAAATATTTGTAATATATGTAGTATTTGTGGTTTCTGCATTTTTTGAAGTATTTGTGGTATTTGATGTATTTCTACTATTTGTAGTATTTGCAGTATATGTAACATTTGTAGTATTTGTAGTATTTAGTGTACAGGTAGTATTTTTACTAATTGTAGTATTTGTAGTATTTGTAGTATTTCTCATATTTGTAAGATTTGTAGTATTTGCAGTATTTGGATTATTTGTGGTATTTGTGGTAATTTTAGTATTTCCATCATTTGCGTATTTCTAGTCTTTGTATTCTTTGTAGTATTTGCAGTATTCATAATATTCTTAGGATGTGGTGTTCGTAGCATTTCAGTATTTTTGGAATTTCAAAAATATGTGTTTTTCGTATCAATTTTAGTATATATGATATCAGTAGTATTTTGAATACATGTGTTCTTTCTATTATTTCTGGTATTTGATGTATTTCCCAGACTCTTAATACTTACATTATTTTTAATATTTGTAGTATTGGAGTATTCTGATATTTGTAGAATTTCTGTTATTTGCAGTATTTTGAGTATTTGTGGTAATTTTTGTATTTGGATTACTTGTATATTTGTAGTATTTCTAGCATTTTTATTGTAAGCGTTGTTTGCAGTGGTGGCAGTATATTTTGCACTGTAGTATTTGTAGCATATATTTTTTATTTGTAGATTTGTAGGATTTCAATATTCGTACTACTTGCAGTATTTGCAGTATTTGCAGAATTATTAGAAGTTGCAGTATTGATAGTATTCGTAGTATTTGCAGTATATCCGATATTTGCAGTATTTCAATTAATAGTAGTATTTGTGATATATGCAATAGTTATGGTATTGCATTATTTGCAGTATATGTAGTATTTCTTTTATTCGCAGTATTTTCAGTGTTTATAGTATTGGTATTATTTGTAGTATTTGCAGTATTTGTATTATCAGTATTATTGCAGCATTTCTACCAGTTGCATTATTTGCAGTATTTGAATTATTGGTACAATTTCAGTATTTTCAGAAATTATATTATTTGCAGTGTTTGTAATATTTGTAGCATTTATAGTATTTGCAGTATTTGTAGCATTTGTGACATTTGTAGTATTTATATTATGTGTAGTATTTGCGGTATTTGCAATATTGGTAGAATTTGCAGTCTTCGTAGTAATTTTGGTATTTGTAGTATTTGTAGTAATTGTAGTATTTGCAGCAATTCTACTATTTGTAGTATTTAGGGCATTCGAAATATTTGTAATATATGTAGTATTTGTGGTTTCTGCATTTTTTGAAGTATTTGTGGTATTTGATGTATTTCTACTATTTGTAGTATTTGCAGTATATGTAACATTTGTAGTATTTGTAGTATTTAGTGTACAGGTAGTATTTTTACTAATTGTAGTATTTGTAGTATTTGTAGTATTTCTCATATTTGTAAGATTTATAGTATTTGCAGTATTTGGATTATTTGTGGTATTTGTGGTAATTTTAGTATTTCCATCATTTGCGTATTTCTAGTCTTTGTATTCTTTGTAGTATTTGCAGTATTCATAATATTCTTAGGATGTGGTGTTCGTAGCATTTCAGTATTTTTGGAATTTCAAAAATATGTGTTTTTCGTATCAATTTTAGTATATATGATATCAGTAGTATTTTGAATACATGTGTTCTTTCTATTATTTCTGGTATTTGATGTATTTCCCAGACTCTTAATACTTACATTATTTTTAATATTTGTAGTATTTGGAGTATTTCTAATATTTGTAGAATTTCTGTTATTTGCAGTATTTTGAGTATTTGTGGTAATTTTTGTATTTGGATTACTTGTATATTTGTAGTATTTCCAGCATTTTTATTGTAAGCGTTGTTTGCAGTGGTGGCAGTATATTTTTTATTTTAGTATTTGTAGTATATGTTTTGTTTGTAGTTTTTGTAGGATTTTAATATTTTTTCTACTTGCAGTATTTGCAGCAATTGCAGAATTATCAGAAGTTGCCTTATTGATATTACTTGTGGCATTTGCATTATTTTTGTTATTTGCAGTATCTAAGCTGTTAGTATTATTTTTGGTATATTTAATATTTGTGTTATTGCGGTATCTGCATTATGTGAAGTATTTATTTTGTATGCAATAATTTTACTTACTTTAATTTTGGTAGCATTTATATCATGTGTATTATGTCTATTATTTTACTATTTGGATTATTTCTGATATATTTAACATTTTGTAATCGGCGTTTGCAGTAGTGGTAGTGAATTTTGTATTGTAGTATTTGTAGTATATGTTCTATTTGCAGTTTTTATATGATTTTATTATTTGTGCTACTTGCATTATTTGCAGTAATTGCAGAATTAGTAGAAGTTGCAGTATTGATGGTATGAGTGGTATTTGCAGTATTTCTGATATTTGCAATATTTGCACTATTTGTAGTATTTATAATATATATAATATTTATGGTATTGCATTATTTGCAGTATTTGATGTATTTGTATTATTTGCAGTGTTTGTAATTTTTGTAGTATTTTTTTAATAGGTGTTTTTTTATTTATTTTGTTATTTCTACCATTTCTAAAATTTGTAACGTTTGTGGTATTCGCAGTTTTTGGAGTATTGGTGTTATTTGTGGTAATTTTATTATTTGCATGATTTGTATATTTGTATTCTTTTAGTGTTTGTAATATTTGCAGTATTTAAAATATTTTATTGATATCGTATTGGTAGTATATTTGTATTTTTAGAATTTCTATAATATGTGATTTTCGTATCATTTTTAGTCTATGTGATATTTTTCGTATTTTGAGTACCTGTGTTATTTCTATTATTTGTATATTTGATGCATTTTTCCAATTTTAGTAT